>OY997262.1:435338882-436556382 GCA_963921465.1 Triticum timopheevii
CACCACCTATCGGAACCACGCCAAAGACATCTGTGTCTCCAATTGCGTTTGAATCCTCCAAACCCTTCCCTTTACTTTCTTGCAAGTTGCATGCTTTAATTTCCGCTGCCTATATACTCTTTGCATGCTTGCTTGAATAGTGTGATGATTGCTTGACTTGTCCTAAAGTAGCTAAAATCTGCCAAACTCTAAAATTGGGAAAAGGTTAAGTTTTTATTGGTCAAGTAGTCTAATCACCCCCCCTCTAGACATACTTCAAGGTCCAACAAGTGGTATCGGAGCTTTGGTCTCCATTTGCTTTGATTTCCATAGCTTTTGGTGGTCATAGCCTTGGTTTCACAACCTAGGAGAGTATGGCGTCTAGCGAGGGAAATTATCACCGTAGAGGTCCTTACTTTGATGGTACTAATTTTGCTAGTTGGAAGCATAAGATGAAAATGCATATTCTTGGACATAACCCCGCCGTTTGGGCTATTATTTGTATTGGCTTGCAAGGTGAATTTTTTGATGGGAGAGAACCGAACCGTGAAGCTAATGCGGAAGAATTGAAGATGCTGCAATACAACGCTCAAGCTTGTGATATCATCTTCAACGGATTGTGCCCTGAAGAATTCAACAAAATCAGCCGTCTTGAGAATGCAAAGGAAATTTGGGATACTTTGATTGATATGCATGAAGGTACCGAGTCCGTCAAGGAATCCAAGTTGGATGTGCTCCAAAGTCAGCTTGACAAGTTCAAAATGAAGGATGGTGAAGGTGTCGCTGAAATGTACTCTAGGCTTGCTCTTATCACAAGTGAGATTGCCGGCTTAGGGAGTGAAGAGATGACCGACAAATTCATCATCAAGAAGATCCTAAGAGCATTGGATGGAAAAGTATGATACCGTGTGCACATTGATCCAAATGATGCCACACTACAAAGATCTCAACCCAACGGAAGTCATTGGAAGAATTGTTGCTCATGAGATGTCACTCAAGGATAAGGAGGAACTTCACAACAAGTCAAGTGGTGCTTACAAAGCCTCAAGTGAAGCTCCCACATCATCAAGTGAGAAACAAACCTTCAATGAAGAATTGAGCTTAATGGTGAAGAACATCAACAAATTCTACAAGAGTAGAAGCAAAGAAAGAAGCTCCAAGTCAAGGTCTTACAATGACAAGAGATCTTCTAGTCGAGAGCGCAATTGCTACAATTGTGGGAGACCCGGACACTATTCCAATGAGTGTACGACACCCTACAAAAGAAGAGAAGATTCTCCAAGAAGAAGGAGCAAAAGAGAAGAATCACCACCAAGAGATAGGAGGAGTAGAGATGATCGTTATGAACGAAGACCCTCACGGAGAAGCAAGGATTCGGAAAGGAAGGACAAGTCATCAAGGAGCTACACAAAACGAAGACATCAAGCTCATGTTGGTGAATGGGTATCCGGCTCCGACTCTGACAATCACTCCGAGAGAAGCTATCACTCCGACTCCGAATATACTCAAGATGAAGGTGTTGCCGGTCTAGCACTTGTGTCAACCAACTCCTACGACATATTTGATTCACCAAATGAAGGTGTTGGAAGATGCTTCATGGCCAAAGGTCCAAAGGTAACACATCCTGAGTATGTTGATTTCAATAGTGATGAAGATGACTTGCTTGTGGATGATGATTTACTTGTTGACAACTCTAGTGATGAATACTATGATGAAACGTCAATTAATCATGTTAATCAAGATAAAACGAATGACAATGATAAGGATAAGATTGAGCTTCTAACTAAAGAACTAAACACTCTTAAGTTAGCTCATGAAACTATCTACGAAGATCATCAAGAACTTTTAAGGGCTCATGAGAAGTTACGCTTTGAAAAGCTCAATCTTGAGCAAGAGCATGAGTTCTTAAAAGCAATCAATGATGATCTCCGCAAGAAAAGTTCTTCTTACATTGCCAAGCGTTTACTCTTATCTACTTACATGCCTCAAGTCAAGTCTAGTAACAAGTACAAGAAAGATACTTTAGTAGTAACAATAATAATGTCAAATCCAATATTGTTGCTTCTAGTAGTTCTCTTGATTCCACTAATGATTCTCTTAGCCAAGTTACACTTGAGCAAGAAAATAGCTTATTGAAGGGAATTATAGAGAAAGGTGTTTACAAGAGCCTTGCCGGGAGTAAGCAATTCGAGGAAATTGTACGCAAGCAAGGAAGGCACCGGAAGAATCAAGGTGTTGGATTTGAACGAAAGTTCAATGCCAATGGAGTTGAGTGGGAAGAAGATCAATACCCCAAGACGAAGTTTGTTCCTCAACAAGAGAAGTATGATCCTACTTCCTTCAAGGGAACACAAGCTCAAGATGATCTCCCACCACAAGACCACAAGAACAAAGGCAAGGACAAGCTTCAAGAAGAGATTGATGCATTTGAAGAAGCACCTAAAGCCTCGTTCAAGTGGGTTCCCAAGACCACGTCAAGTTCTAATTCATCAAGTACAACTACAACTCCAAGGATTCCCATCAAGATGATGTGGATCCCGAAGAAGAAGAACTAGAGAGTTATTGAGGGTGACTCCGCCAACATTCTTCACTCATATCATTATGGCAAGAACAAGTGCAATCAACTTCCACATCTTGCACTAGTTCAAGGAGTCACAAACCCTCATGTTGGTAAGGCAAGGGACAAGGTAACCTAATGATTTCATGGACATCATCTTGTGTGTGCATCACTCTATGTCTATGGATATTCTTGTTTGTTCCTTGTGGGACTAACCCATGTAGGCAAGTTGAAAGTGCAACTCACTCCAAACGATTGCTCCAAATGATCTACATCGACATTGAGCATCCACATCTTCAACACCTACATGAAGTCATCATCGACAAAACCCAAGGTTAGTTCATCCCTCTAAGGGGGGATCTCACATCTAGGGGGAGCTTAACTCTAAGAATTGAGTCAAAGCAACTCTAATGGTGTGAACAAATCAATGCATTATGTAAAAGTGGTAACCCCACTTGAGCTTAAACAATGAGTATGACCTATGATCAAATGTTCTCATTTGACTCCTAAGTCAATATACTCATATATAGTGTTGGGGAACGTTGCAGAAAATTAAAAATTTTCCTACGGTTTCACCAAGATCCATCTATGAGTTCATCTAAGCAACGAGTGATAGGAATGCATCTACATACCCTTGTAGATCGCGAGTGGAAGCGTTCAAGAGAACGGGGATGATGGAGTCGTACTCGCCGTGATCCAAATCACCGATGTCCAAGTGCTGAACGGACAGCACCTCCGCGTTCAACACACGTACGGAGCGGATGACGTCTCCTCCTTCTTGATCCAGCAAGGGGGGAGGAGAGGTTGAGGAAGAAGACTCCAGCAGCAGCACGATGGCGTGGTGGTGGTGGAGATGCAGTACTCTGGTAGGGCTTCGCCAAGGACCCGTAGGAGGAGGAAGAGGTGTAGCAGGAGGAGGGAGGCGCCAAGACTCAGGGTGCGGCTGCCCTCCCTCCCCCCTCCTTTATATAGGCCCCCAGGGGGGCGCCGGCCCTGGAGATGGGAATCTCCCAAGGGGCGGCGGCCAGGGGGGTGGAGTGCCCCCCAAGGCAAGTGGTGCGCCCCCCCACCCTAGGGTTTCCAACCCTAGGCGCAGGGGGGCCCAAGGGGGGCGCACCAGCCCACTAGGGGCTGGTTCCCCTCCCACTTCAGCCCACGGGGCCCTCCGGGATAGGTGGTCCCACCCGGTGGACCCCCGGGACCCTTCCGGTGGTCCCGGTACAATACCGGGTGACCCCGAAACTTTCCCGATGGCCGAAACAACACTTCCTATATATAAATCTTCACCTCCGGACTATTCCGGAACTCCTGGTGACGTCCGGGATCTCATCCAGGACTCCGAACAACATTCGGTAATCACATACAAGTCTTCCTAATAACCCTAGCGTCACCGAACCTTAAGTGTGTAGACCCTACGGGTTCGGGAATCATGCAGACATGACCGAGACAGCTCTCCGGCCAATAACCAACAGCAGGATCTGGATACCCATGTTGGCTACCACATTTTCCACGATGATTTCATTGGATGAACCACGATGTCGAGGATTCAATCAACCCCGTATACAATTCCCTTTGTCAGTCGGTACGTTACTTGCCCGAGACTCGATCATCGGTATCCCAATACCTCGTTCAGTCTCATTACCGGCAAGTCACTTTACTCGTACCGTAATGCATGATCCCGTGACAAAACACTTGGTCACTTAGAGCTCATTATGATGATGCATTACCGAGTGGGCCCAGAGATACCTCTCCGTCATACGGAGTGACAAATCCCAGTCTCGATCCGTGTCAACCCAACAGACACTTTCGGAGATACCTATAGTGCACCTTTATAGTCACCCAGTTACGTTGTGACGTTTGGTACACCCAAAGCACTCCTACGGTATCCGGGAGTTACACGATCTCATGGTCTAAGGAAAAGATACTTGACATTGGAAAAGCTCTAGCAAAACGTACTACACGATCTTGTGCTATGCTTAGGATTGGGTCTTGTCCATCACATCATTCTCCTAATGATGTGATCCCGTTATCAACGACATCTAATGTCCATAGTCAGGAAACCATGACTATCTGTTGATTAACGAGCTAGTCAACTAGAGGCTTACTAGGGACATATTACGGTCTATTTATTCACACGTGTATTACGATTTCCGGATAATACAGTTATAGCATGAATAAAGACAATTATCATGAACAAGGAAATATAATAATAATCTTTTATTATTGCCTCTAGGGCATATTTCCAACAGTCTCCCACTTGCACTAGAGTCAATAATCTAGTTACATTGTGATGAATCGAACACCCATAGAGTTCTGGTGTTGATCATGTTTTGCTCGCGAGAGAGGTTTAGTCAATGGATCTGCGACATTCAGATCCGTATGTACTTTGCAAATATCTATGTCTCCATCTTGAACATTTTCACGGATGGAGTTGAAGCGACGCTTGATGTGCCTGGCCTTCTTGTGAAACCTGGGCTCCTTGGCAAGGGCAATAGCTCCAGTGTTGTCACAGAAGAGTTTGATTGGCCCCGACGCATTGGGTATGACTCCTAGGTCGGTGATGAACTCCTTCACCCAAATTGCTTCATGCGCTGCCTCCGAGGCTGCCATGTACTCCGCTTCACATGTAGATCCCGCCACGACGCTCTGCTTGCAGCTGCACCAGCTTACTGCTCCACCATTCAACATATACATGTATCCGGTTTGTGACTTAGAGTCATCCAGATCTGTGTCGAAGCTAGCGTCGACGCAACCCTTTACGACGAGCTCTTCGTCACCTTCATAAACGAGAAACATGTCCTTTGTCCTTTTTAGGTACTTCAGGATATTCTTGACCGCTGTCCAGTGTTCCTTGCCGGGATTACTTTGGTACCTTCCTACCAAACTTACGACAAGGTTTACATCAGGTCTGGTACACATCATGGCATACATAATAGATCCTATGGCTGAAGCATAGGGGATGACACTCATCTCTTCTTTATCTTTTGCCGTGGTCGGGCATTGAGCCGAGCTCAATCTCACACCTTGCAATACAGGCAAGAACCCTTTCTTGGACTGATCCATTTTGAACTTCTTCAAAATCTTATCAAGGTACGTACTTTGTGAAAGACCTATGAGGCGTCTCGATCTATCCCTATAGATCTTGATGCCTAATATGTAAGCAGCTTCTCCAAGGTCCTTCATTGAAAAACACTTATTCAAGTAGGCCTTAATGCTGTCCAAAAGTTCTATATCATTTCCCATCAAGAGTATGTCATCTACATATAATATAAGAAATGCTACAGAGCTCCCACTCACTTTCTTGTAAACGCAGGCTTATCCATAAGTCTGCATAAACCCAAACGCTTTGATCATCTCATCAAAGCGAATGTTCCAACTCCGAGATGCTTGCACCATCCCATAAATGGATCGCTGGAGCTTGCATACTTTGTTAGCATTCTTAGGATCGACAAAACCTTCCGGCTGCATCATATACAGTTCTTCCTTAAGATGTCCGTTAAGGAATGCCGTTTTGACGTCCATCTGCCATATCTCATGATCATAGTATGCAGCAATTGCTAACATGATTTGGACGGACTTCAGCTTCGCTAAGGGAGAGAATGTCTCATCGTAGTCAACCCCTTGAACTTGTCGATAACCCTTAGCGACAAGTCGAGCTTTATAGATGGTAACATTACCATCCGCGTCCGTCTTCTTCTTAAAGATCCATTTGTTTTCTATCGCTCGCCGATCATCGGGCAAGTCTGTTAAAGTCCGCACTTTGTTTTCATACATGGATTCTATCTCGGATCGCATGGCTTCAAGCCATTTGTTGGAATTTGGGCCCGCCATCGCTTCATAGTTCGAAGGTTCCCGTTGTCTAACAACATGATTTCCAAGACAGGGTTGCCGTACCACTCTGGTGCGGAACGTGTCCTTGTGGACCTACGAAGTTCAGTAGCAACTTGATCCGAAGTACCTTGATCATCATCATTATTTTCCTCTCCAGTTGGTGTAGGCATCACAGGAACATTTTCCTGAGTTGCACTACTTTCCTTTTCAAGATGTAGTACTTCATCGAGTTCTACTTTCCTCCCACTTACTTCTTTCGAGAGAAACTCTTTTTCCAGAAAGGATCCGTTCTTGGCAACAAAGATCTTGCCCTCGGATCTTAAGTAGAAGGTATACCCAATGGTTTCCTTAGGGTATCCTATGAAGACGCATTTTTCCGACTTGGGTTCGAGCTTTTCAGGTTGAAGTTTCTTGACATAAGCATCGCATCCCCAAACCTTTAGAAATGATAGTTTAGGTTCTTCCCAAACCATAATTCATACGGTGTCGTCTCAACGGATTTAGACGGTGCCCTATTTAAAGTGAATGTAGCTGTCTCTAGAGTGTATCCCCAAAATGATAGCGGTAAATCGGTAAGAGACATCATAGACCGCACCATATCCAATAGAGTGCGATTACGACGTTCAGACACACCGTTACGCTGAGGTGTTCCAGGCGGCGTGAGTTGTGAAACGATTCCACATTTCCTTAAGTGCATACCAAATTCGTGACTTAAATATTCTCCTCCACGATCTGATCGTAGAAACTTTATCTTTCGGTCACGTTGATTCTCTACCTCATTCTGAAATTCCTTGAACTTTTCAAAGGTCTCAGACTTGTGTTTCATTAAGTAGACATACCCATATCTACTCAAGTCATCAGTGAGAGTGAGAACATAACGATATCCTCCGCGAGCCTCAACGCTCATTGGACCGCACACATCGGTATGTATGATTTCCAATAAGTTGGTTGCTCGCTCCATTGTTCCGGAGAACGGAGTCTTGGTCATTTTGCCCATGAGGCATGGTTCGCATGTGTCAAATGATTCATAATCGAGAGACTCTAAAAGTCCATCAGCATGGAGCTTCTTCATGCGCTTGACACCAATGTGACCAAGGCGGCAGTGCCACAAGTATGTGGGACTATCGTTATCGACTTTACATCTTTTGGTATTCACACTATGAATATGTGTAACATTACGCTCGAGATTCATTAAGAATAAACCATTGACCATCGGGGCATGCCCATAAAACATATCTCTCATATAAATAGAACAACCATTATTCTCGGATTTAAATGAGTAGCCATCTCGTATCAAACGAGATACAGATACAATGTTCATGCTCAAACTTGGCACTAAATAACAATTATTAAGGTTTAAAACTAATCCCGTAGGTAAATGTAGAGGTAGCGTGCCGACGGTGATCACATCGACCTTGGAACCATTCCCGACGCGCATCGTCACCTCGTCCTTCGCCAGTCTCCTCTTATTCCGCAGCTCCTGCTGTGAGTTACAAATATGAGCAACGTCACCGGTATCAAATACCCAGGAGTTACTACGAGTACTGGTAAGGTACACATCAATTACATGTATATCAAATATACCTTTAGTGTTGCCGGCCTTCTTGTCCGCTAAGTATTTGGGGCAGTTCCGCTTCCAGTGACCCTTCCCCTTGCAATAAAAGCACTCAGTCTCAGGCTTGGGTCCATTCTTTGACTTCTTCCCAGCAACTGGCTTACCGGGCGCGGCAACATCCTTGCCGTCCTTCTTGAAGTTCTTCTTACCCTTGCCCTTATTGAACTTGGTGGTTTTATTGACCGTCAACACTTGATGTTCTTTCTTGATTTCTACCTCTGCTAACTTCAGCATTGAAAATACTTCAGGAATAGTTTTCACCATCCCCTGCATATTGTAGTTCATCACAAAGCTCTTGTAGCTCGGTGGGAGCGACTGAAGGATTCTGTCGATGACCGCCTTGTCTGGGAGGTTAATGTCCAGCTGGGACAGGCGGTTGTGCAACCCAAACATTTTGAGTATGTGCTCACTGACAGAACTATTTTCCTCCATCTTACAACTATAGAACTTGTCGGAGACTTCATATCTCTCGACCCGGGCATGAGCTTGGAAAACCATTTTCAGCTCCTCGAACATCTCATATGCTCCGTGTTGCTCAAAACGCTTTTGGAGCCCCGGTTCTAAGCTGTAAAGCATGCCACACTGAACAAGGGAGTAATCATCAGCACGTGACTGCCAAGCGTTCATAACGTCTTGGTTCTCCGGGATGGGTGCTTCACCTAGCGGTCCATCTAGGACATATGCTTTCTTGGCAGCTATGAGGATGATCCTCAGGTTCCGGACCCAGTCCGTATAGTTGCTGCCATCATCTTTCAGCTTGGTTTTCTCTAGGAACACGTTGAAGTTCATGTTGACATGAGCGTTGGCCATTTTATCTACAAGACATATTTGCAAAGGTTTTAGACTAAAGTTCATGATAATTAAGTTCATCTAATCAAATTATTTCAATGAACTCCCACTCAGATTAGACATCCCTCTAGTCATCTAAGTGTTACACGATCCGAGTCGACTAGGCCGTGTCCGATCATCACGTGAGACGGACTAGTCATCATCGGTGAACATCTCCATGTTGATCGTATCTTCCATACGACTCATGTTCGACCTTTCGGTCTCTGTGTTCCGAGGCCATGTCTGTACATGCTAGGCTCGTCAAGTTAACCCTAAGTGTTTTGCATGTGTAAAACTGTCTTACACCCGTTGTATGTGAACGTAAGAATCTATCACACCCAATCATCACGTGGTGCTTCGAAACGACGAACTTTAGCAACGGCGCACAGTTAGGGGAGAACACTTTCTTGAAATTGTTATAAGGGATCATCTTATTTACTACCGTCGTTCTAAGTAAACAAGATGCATAAACATACTAAACATCACATGCAATTATATAGTAGTGACATGATATGGCCAATATCATATAGCTCCTTTGATCTCCATCTTCGGGGCTCCATGATTATCTTCGTCACCGGCATGACACCATGATCCCCATCATCGTGTCTTCATGAAGTTGTCACGCCAACGACTACTTCTACTTATATGGCTAACGCGTTTAGCAATAAAGTAAAGTAATTTACATGGCGTTCTTCAATGACACGCATGTCATACAAAAAAAATAAAGACAACTCCTATGGCTCCTGCTGGTTGTCATACTCATCGACATGCAAGTCGTGATTCCTATTACAAGAACATGATCTCATACATCACAATATATCATTCATCATTCATCACAACTTTTGGCCATATCACATCACAAGACACTTGCTGCAAAAACAAGTTAGACGTCCTCTAATTGTTGTTGCAAGTTTTTACGTGGCTTCTATAGGTGATCTAGCAAGAACGTTTTCTGACCTATGTTAAAGCCACAACGTGATTTGTCAACTTCTATTTACCCTTCATAAGGACCCTTTTCGTCGAATCCGCTCCAACTAAAGTGGGAGAGACAGACACCCGCTAGCCACCTTATGCAACTAGTGCATGTCAGTCGGTGGAACCTGTCTCACGTAAGCGTACGTGTAAGGTCGGTCCGGGCCGCTTCATCCCACAATACCGCTGAAGCAAAATAAGACTAGTAGAGGCAAGAAATTTGACAACATCTACGCCCACAACAAATTTGTGTTCTACTCGTGCAATAGAGAACTACGCATAGACCTAGCTCATGATGCCACTGTTGGGGAACGTTGCAGAAAATTAAAATTTTTCCTACGGTTTCACCAAGATCCATCTATGAGTTCATCTAAGCAACGAGTGATAGGAATTCATCTACATACCCTTGTAGATCGCGAGCGGAAGCGTTCAAGAGAACGGGGATGATGGAGTCGTACTCGCCGTGATCCAAATCACCGATGTCCAAGTGCTGAACGAACAGCACCTTCGCGTTCAACACACGTACGGAGAGGATGACGTCTCCTTCTTCTTGATCCAGCAAGGGGGAAGGAGAGGTTGAGGAAGAAGGCTCCAGCAGCAGCACGACGGCGTGGTGGTGGTGGAGATGCAGTACTCCGGCAGGGCTTCGCCAAGCAACCGCGGGAGGAGGAAGAGGTGTAGCAGGGGGAGGGAGGCGCCAAGACTCAGGGTGCGGCTGCCCTCCCTCCCCCTCCTTTATATAGGCCCCCAGGGGGGCGCCGGCCCTGGAGATGGGAATCTCCCAAGGGGCGGCGGCCAGGGGGGTGGAGTGCCCCCCAAGGCAAGTGGTGCGCCCCCCCACCCTAGGGTTTCCAACCCTAGGCGCAGGGGGGGCCCAACGGGGGGCGCACCAGCCCACTAGGGGCTGGTTCCCCTCCCACTTCAGCCCACGGGGCCCTCCGGGATAGGTGGTCCCACCCGGTGGACCCCCGGGACCCTTCCGGTGGTCCCGGTACAATACCGGGTGACCCCAAAACTTTCCCGATGGCCGAAACAACACTTCCTATATATAAATCTTCACCTCCGGACTATTCCGGAACTCCTCGTGACGTCCGGGATCTCATCCGGGACTCCAAACAACATTCGGTAATCACATACAAGTCTTCCTAATAACCCTAGCGTCACCGAACCTTAAGTGTGTAGACCCTACGGGTTCGGGAATCATGCAGAGATGACCGAGACAGCTCTCCGGCCAATAACCAACAGCGGGATCTGGATACCCATGTTGGCTCCCACATGTTCCACGATGATTTCATCGGATGAACCACGATGTCGAGGATTCAATCAACCCCGTATACAATTCCCTTTGTCAGTCGGTACGTTACTTGCCCGAGACTCGATCGTCGGTATCCCAATACCTCGTTCAGTCTCGTTACCGGCAAGTCACTTTACTCGTACCATAATGCATGATCCCGTGACAAAACACTTGGTCACTTAGAGCTCATTATGATGATGCATTACCGAGTGGGCCCAGAGATACCTCTCCGTCATACGGAGTGACAAATCCCAGTCTCAATCCGTGTCAACCCAACAGACACTTTCGGAGATACCTGTAGTGCACCTTTATAGTCACCCAGTTACGTTGTGACGTTTGGTACACCCAAAGCACTCCTACGGTATCTGGGAGTTACACGATCTCATGGTCTAAGGAAAAGATACTTGACATTGGAAAAGCTCTAGCAAAATGAACTACACGATCTTGTGGTATGCTTAGGATTGGGTCTTGTCCATCACATCATTCTCCTAATGATGTGATCCCGTTATCAACGACATCTAATGTCCATAGTCAGGAAACCATGACTATCTGTTGATTAACGAGCTAGTCAACTAGAGGCTTACTAGGGACATATTATGGTCTATGTATTCACACGTGTATTATGATTTCCGGATAATACAGTTATAACATGAATAAAGACAATTATCATGAACAAGGAAATATAATAATAATCTTTTATTATTGCCTCTAGGGCATATTTCCAACATATAGATGACCTAGTCATCGCCAATTGTTTGATAGATGCTAGAATTGGTTGTGCATGCTTTGCCACATATTTCATTTGCCATCTTATTGTGTGAGCATGTTGGTGCATATTTTACTCATTCAAGGACATCCACTTGTTATTTTGATTGTTTGGTTTTTCTTTTTGCCAAGTGGATGGACAAGAATGCCTAAGAAATTTCTTTAGCTATCTATGCTTTTCTCGTCGCAAACTCTATTCATGCTACATCACAAAATTTGATCAAGTCAGATTCGAACCACTCTGTGTGAGGAGCACTCGGAGTCCCCGATTCGTCATAGACTTAAACTTCCAAAACCTCTTTGTGATTCTCGGTCTGACTGATTCCTCCATTTCGGTCCTACCGAGATCATTAAGTTGATATGAGTTTCAATCTCGGTGCAACCGATTTGAACTTTTCGGTCAGACTGATTTGCTGTAATTGTACACAGTTATGCATCTCGGTGCCACCGAGTTGTTCCACTCGGTCACACCGACAGGGTCGGGCTATATATAGTCACAGGCAAAATTTTGGAAATTTCTCCGAAACCCTTCGCCCGCGGAATAGCTCGATCTGCCATCGAAGGTCTCCGGATCGTCTCCTCGTCGCCAGCAGCCTCCAGTAGCTGGTCTCCGCCGCCGTCAACGGATTTCGCCCCCGCCATTGCCGCCGTAGCGAGTCCACCGCCAAGTTTGGGAATGGACTCAATCTTTGTGCTATCCACGTCTGATTCCTAGCACATTGTATTCTCATTGATTCTTGCCACGATTGAATCACTTCTATCCAGCCAAAGTAGTTCGTAGATTAGATGGGATTCAAAATTTTAGGGTTAGGTTTCCCCCGAAACCATCTCGGACCCACCGAGTTGAAAAACTCGGTCTCACCGATTTGGCTTATGCCATTGCACTAGTGACTCTCGGTCTGACCGAGAATTACTAATCGGTGCGACCGAGGCAGTCTCGGTGCCACCGAACGGTGACTCGGTCCAACCGAGTTCATCAGTTTAGGTTCCAAAACTGCTTCGGTATCACCGAGTTTGAAAATCGGTTGATCCGAAATGCTTTCTGTGGAAAACTAAAACTGAATTTTTGAATCATTCTTTTGCAAAAATCTCTGCATTTTGTGATGCTCATCTATTCTATCTCATCTATAAATCTTCACAGGGTCAGCAGTCAGCTTTTGCAGCATGTCAGACCAGAGTGACAGCCAAAATAGGTCAGAAGAGCAGATGGACTTGAGTGAGGGCACTAGTCCCTCAACTATAGATGAAGGGAGCAGAAGCACTCCTAGCAACTTGCCCAAGGCTGCTACTAGGCAAAGGAGGAAGAGAACTTCAGACTCAGAGGATGAGGATTACAAAGCTGAGGAAGATGAGGCTACTTCCAAGAAAGTAGTGCTCAAGAAGGAATATGGCTCTGCACATAGCACTAAGCCTGGACTGAAAAAGAAAGTTCCTGCCAAGAGGACACCAATGCCTAAAGCCATAAAGTCCACTCAAGTGCCAGCTCAGACTCAACCCAAAGAGGCACCTGAACAGAAAGTCACTTCTTCCAAGCCCAAGAAAGTTCCCACTTGAGAGACTATGAAATTCACAATTGAATCAGAGGATGATGGTGCTCAGGACAAGAAGAAGAAGGGAGCAAGAACCACAACTGCCAAGGTTCTTGGAAAGCCCTCAATGAGAAGAGATTCTGAAGAAGAGGAAGAGGTTGCTGCACCAGCACCTAAGGCACCCAAGCTTATGGGTGATGCTATAAGGTCAGGGGCTGCAACATCTAAGCCTAAGGAAGCACCCAAAGCTGCCTCCAAGGCCAAGCAAGTTCCAAAGAGGAATACTAGAAGTATTCCAGCTGCTGAGAAGAACAAGGCCCCAGTGCCAAATGTTGCTGAAGAAGAAGATGAAGAAGGTCAGGTCCTAAGAAAGCTCAAGCCCAAGATACCAGACCACAATGATGCCCATCCTGTGGCTAAGGACATGAGAATCAGGAAGGATTCAGGGCTGAGGCTGTGGAGGATGGAAGATCCATATGCATCAAGGAGAAGAACTGTTGTTGACTACAAGTCCCATACAAAGGAACAACAGGACTTCTATGAGACAATTCTGTTGGATAAGAAGCCCATAGTTTGTGACATGAGGTGGGTCGACTGGACCTACATCAAGGACAATGAAGAGCACTATCCAGGAGTGCAAGAAAGCTTTGTTGCTTGTGGAGTTGCTGATTTTGTTGGACAAAAGTTCACCCACTGGAATGATGAACTTATCATGCAATTTTACTCCACAGCACACTTTTACCCAGATGGAAGAATTGTTTGGATGTCTGAAGGTACAAGGTACCAGTCAACTGTTGAAGAATGTGCAAGTCTGATAAATGCCCCAAAGGAAAATGAGGGTGACCTAGATATTTATGCAAAGAAGAAGATGGATCACAATTCCAAGGTTCAAATGTACAAGGAAATCCCAGACAAGGCAGTTGAGACTCACAAGTTTGGATCAGTTCACTTTCTGCTGTCAGGGTTGCCAACCATCAATTGGATTCTGAGGCATACTTTGTTGCCCAAGTCTGGTGACCATAACATGATCAGAGGGCATGCCATCAACATGTTGCATGTGTTTGATGTGCCACAGAAATTCAAAGTCATGAGCCTGATGATTGAAACCATTAAGAGGACTGCAGCAGACCAGAAGAGGAGCTGTGGATATGCACCTCAGATTCAAGAATTGATCAACTCAAAGATGGGCACAGGGAAATATCAGTTGGATAAGGAACATTTTCCACTTTATCCAGACTTTGAGGACAATGAGGTTGTCATGAATGAGAATGATCCAACATCAGTTCAAGCTCAGGAGAAGAAGGAGAAGGCAAAGAAGGAGAAGGCTGCCAGGATGCCAACTCAAGAGGAGGCATCTGAATATTTCTTGAAGACCAAACAGGAGCAGCTTGGTTACTTGATAACATCTACACCGAGGATTGAGAAGGGACTGGCCACCCTCACTCAAAATCAGGAGAGCCTTGAGATAATCATGGAACTCAAATTCTATGACCTTGATGTCAAAGTAACTGAGATTCAGTCAGTTGTGGAGCAGCTACAGGAGGACATGCAGGAGAAGCAGGGCAAGACAACAACTAATGTGTTTGCCAGAGTGCCCAGAGCCCAGAGGTCAGTTGCAGTGCCAGTGACAGACACTAGAGCAACAACTTCAGCACCAGCTACTGCCCCTTCAGTTCCAGTGCAACCAGCTCCAGCATCCACTCCAGCACCCTCTACTTCAACTAAAGCCTTCGTCCTTGGAGTCATCAGGACACCACCACTAGAAGATCAAGCCTGCGAGTCGATCTAGCACTATGCATTTTCTATGAACTTTTTGGTAACTTGTTGCCAAAGGGGGAGAAAAATGTATAGATCATAGGCTTCGAGAGAGAGTGTGTTCCTTTTGTTCTCTCTTGCTTTATTTGGTGGTTTAAAACTTGTTTGCTTTGATTGGTTGAGATACTATGCTTGTGAGACATTGATGATCATGTGTTTGATCATAAGCTACACTTATGCATGCTTGATATTATCCTATCTATCTTATGTGATCATTCACTTTGCTTGGTGATGAGTGCATGTATTCAATGTTTATTATTTTGAACGCTCCACCAAGATGTATGTGACATGGAAGAGTAACCCATGAGCCTAATTCATTGTGCATTTGCAGTCCAAAGCAAATCTTAAACTATGCACAAATTTATGGGGAGCTCTTGCTTATCACATACTTCTCAAAGCAACAATGTTATTAAATCTTATTATCATTTGTCGAAGCTTTGATCTATATGTTGTCATCAATTACCAAAAAGGGGGAGATTGAAAGTGCAACTATCCCTAGGTGGTTTTGGTAATTCATAACAACACATAGCTCATTGAGCTAATGCTATTCCAAGACTATTATTTCAGGAAAGCTCAATGAATGGCATGGCATGGATGATGAAAGTGGATCCCTCAAAATACTAAGGACAAAGGATTGGCTCAAGCTCAAAAGCTCAAGACTCTTCATTTTATATTTTAGTGATACAAGATCACATTGAGTCTATAGGAAAAGCCAATACTATCAAGGAGGGATGAGGTGTTGCTTAATGAGCCTCTTGCTTCATGTGCTTTGTGATATGCTCCAAAACCCTCAACTACTTTCCCACATCCACAAATGACCTAAACCCAAAGCCAAAATCGGTCACATCGATTCTTCCTATCCGGCGCCACCGATTCCAAAAGTCATAGCCACTGCGACAAACCCTAAGCAAGTCGGTCATACCGATAGGGATCTCGATCTCGCCGAGATGGGATTGTAATCTCTCTGTTTCCCTTCGTAACGTTTCGGTCTAACTGAAGTGAGCGATCGGTCCCACCGAGATTGCAATGTAAACTCTCTGTTTCCTTTTTGTAACATTTCGGTCTCACCGAAAAGAGCAAATCAGTCCCACCAAGTTTACCTGACCAACTCTCTGGAAAGCTTATTACCAAATCGGTCTCACCGAGTTTGTGTAATCGGTCTTACCGAGATTACGTTGTGCCCTAACCCTAACCGAATCGGTCTCACCGAGATGCATGTCAGTCCCACCGAAAATCACTAACGGTCACTAGGTTTACTAAATCGGTCCGACCGAGTCTGTTGAATCGGTCCCACCGAGTTTGGTAAATTGTGTGTAACGGTTAGATTTTGTGTGGAGGCTATATATACCCCTCCACCTCCTCTTCATTCGTGGAGAGAGCCATCAGAACGAACCTACACTTCCAACTTACCATTTCTGAGAGAGAACCACCTACTCATGTGTTGAGGCCAAGATATTCCATTCCAACCATATGAATCTTGATCCCTAGCCTTCCCCAAGTTGCTTTCCACTCAAATCTTCTTTCCACCAGATCCAAAACCTATGAGAGAGAGTTGAGTGTTGGGGAGACTATCATTTGAAGCACAAGATCAAGGAGTTCATCATCAACGCACCATTTGTTACTTCTTGGAGAGTGGTGTCTCCTAGATTGGCTAGGTGTCACTGGGAGCCTCCGACAAGATTGTGGAGTTGAACCAAGGAGTTTGTAAGGGCAAGGAGATCGCCTACTTCGTGAAGATCTACCGCTAGTGAGGCAAGTCCTTCGTGGGCGACGGCCATGGTGGGATAGACAAGGTTGCTTCTTCGTGGACCCTTCGTGGGTGGAGCCCTCCGTGGACTCGCGCAACCGTTACCCTTCGTGGGTTGAAGTCTCCATCAACGTGGATGTACGATAGCACCACCTATCGGAACCACGCCAAAGACATCCGTGTCTCCAATTGCGTTTGAATCCTCCAAACCCTTCCCTTTACTTTCTTGCAAGTTGCATGCTTTAGTTTCCGCTGCCTATATACTCTTTGCATTCTTGCTTGAATAGTGTGATGATTGCTTGACTTGTCCTAAAGTAGCTAAAATCTGCCAAACTCTAAAATTGGGAAAAGGTTAAGTTTTTATTGGTCAAGTAGTCTAATCACCCCCCCTCTAGACATACTTCAAGGTCCTACACGGAGCTCGGCCGCCTTCCCTTCACCTCCATGGTGCAGGACTACGCCGACCGTTTCCAGGCCCTGGCATGCCATGCGTCGGGTGTGACGGCACAACAGCGGGCCGACCTCTTTGTCGGTGGCCTTCCGGATCACATCCGCGTGGACGTGGAGCTTCGGGGACCCCAGGATCTCCAGTTGGCCATGTATTACGCCCGCGCGTTCGAGCGCCGCGCGGTGGCTGACGGTGTCCTGGACTAGGGGGTACTCACCACGTCATCTCCCGATCTATTAGATTGGGCTGAGGACCCCCACGGCCGTATACTCATGGGCCAGTCCGGACAGGTGCCGCATACAAGGAAGATTCTACAAGACTTGGCGATCAAGACAAGGACTCCTCCCCCACCGACGTATTCGGCTAGGACTCTTGTTATCCTAGGCCTATGGTGCATTATATAAACCAGGGCCAGGCTAGTCGACAGATAACCTCCATAACAATCATACCATAGGCTAGCTTCTAGGGTTTAGCCACCTTGATCTCGTGGTAGATCTACTCTTGTACTACCCATATCATCAATATTAATCAAGTAGGACGTAGGGTTTTACCTCCATCAAGAGGGCCCGAACCTGGGTAAAACATCATGTCCCTCGTCTCCTGTTACCATCCACCTAGACGCACAGTTCGGGACCCCCTACCCGAGATCCGCCGGTTTTGACACCGACATTGGTGCTTTCATTGAGAGTTCCGCTTTGCGATCGACAAAAGGACCGATGGCTCGCCTGCAGATCAACTACGACTTCGGCACCTTCATCACCAGCTCGACTGGTCACCTTGGTTCGACCAAGAATTGCGCCCCGTGTTCGGATCACCATGTTCGGACGAGGGCCTTCATCAAACATCAACTCTGATCTCTATCAAGATCACGGAGGAATCATCCATGGAGCTCGGGGGCTCAACGTCAACATTGCCCTCAAGCGACGACCGTGCTTTTTTTTGGACAGCGAACTTGTATCTGCTGCCACCACCTCCTCGAGTATCACTTTGACGATCGCTTTGGTGGAATTGTGCGGAATTGAGTCTACAACAACCCTGGAAAATTTCGTCGAGTTCCGATGGAGGAATCTCTCGCAATCCACGATATACCGGAGCCCTGTCAAATCTGGACAGGAATCTGGACGAGTTTAGGGCATGGTGTCCAGCTTCTAGCTCGGACGTCCTTTGGAAGATCCAACCGTTGATCTGCTGCAGAATTCCTATATCTACCACCCCTCCAAATATCAGCTCGATCCGACCATCAGAACTCCGGAAACCTTCCAATTAGTGCACCACTTTTTGGATCTGTTTTCTGCGCGAGAACGAATCCGACCCGAATTCATCTTTCTTTTTTATGAACGGGATTTCGGACATCCTTTTTGAAGGAAGTTTTGTATGGGATATTGTGTATTGTTCCCAAGCACATCCCACT
Source organism: Triticum timopheevii (assembly GCA_963921465.1). Lineage (NCBI taxonomy): Eukaryota > Viridiplantae > Streptophyta > Magnoliopsida > Poales > Poaceae > Triticum > Triticum timopheevii. Next base: position 435,357,674 of record OY997262.1, read on the forward strand.
AACCTTAAGATCTTTTGAACATGATCTTCAACATCATTGCTGGTGTCAAACCAGTCCGGCAATATTGCTCCACGGCTGCCGACCCGCGCTAGACACGTCGTCACTTTGTTGAGCCGAGCTCAACTTCTTCGGATCATCATCTCGGCAAGCCGAAAAAGAGTCCGGCATCGCGAAGAACAAATCATCATCAACATCGCCGCCCCACGGATTACACGGAGTGGGAATATCGGCATCGCCGCACGGTCGCTTCATCAAGCCGGCATCGACCACGTCACGACCTGCATCGGCAGGGCCGCACTGTTGCTCCTTCAAGCCGGTGTCCATCACGCCGAACTACTTCGACATCTCGGCTGGACCGGAGGATTCATCATCTCTTCATCAACCTACTCCGGACACTTCGGCGTCACTAGCCGTCCAGCTTCGTAACGATTAGCTGGACCGAGGGCTTTGCCTCGGCAAGCCAACCTTTGCCAGCATCATCCTCCTTCGGATTGCTACAACAAATAAACCAGGTGCTATTAATCCTAATATTTTTTGCTTGTTTGGGTTCATTTTTCCCAACGAATTATTATTCTGGTTTGTCCATCATATGTACGCAGGTCTATCAAATGGTGGCCGCATTAACGATGGTCGCATGGTGGTTCGGTCAGTTTTCGTACATAGACCGGTGAACGCCGCATCCGGAACTCGAACCGACCTGTGAATTCGGGCCTTGCCATGCCTTTACCGCATCACGCCGCCGCCCTGCATCGACATTGACTTCGGCGCCAGGCCATATTTCTTTTATTACTCATTTTGCATAAATTATTTATTATGCAACGTTTTTTTTAATTATCATTATTACTATTATATCTGGTTTGCACTATTTTCTGTGCACAGGAAAAATGATCCAGGGACTTCAGCGTCACTCCGCCGGTCTGCATTGACCGTGCTATGTCACCACTTCGGCGTGTCGAGCTCTCCGCTCCGCCACCTCGGGACTGGCTTGGGGGATGGAACCCTGTCCCGCATCAAGCTCGGACCGCGTCGTCAATACCGAACACATTAACCAGCTAAGTTGCCTTCATGCTCAAAGTTTTAATTTCTAACTTGTGTTCGGCTCGACCAAGCATTATACTTTTTTGGAAAAAAGTTGCTTGTAAAATTTTTTCTTGTCCGAACTTTGTTCGCACATACTTAACGCGCTACCCGCGCTCATTATACCTGGGGGCTTCTTTAACAGAAGCTTATTAATACGGGCTTTATGCCCAACACATGTGTCACACTTCCGCATGTACCTTTTATTCACCATTATATGCATCGATATGACTTAAGTTTTGGCCAAGCTGGGTTGCCTGGCTCCTGTGCTTACCCCTACGTTCCCGATTGTTCAGCTAGGTGGTAAAGGGAGCACCTCTGCGATTGTTACTGCCGGGTCAGCCGGATGTGTACCTCAGACTGGATGAAGCCGAAAGCTAGCGTTCTTAAGGGAATACTCGGTCGGTGAACTAAAAGATGATTTCTTACATATTCATTTACCTGCCCCCAGATGTTTTTCTGCTCTTTTCGCAGTCCGGACATGCACTTTAGGGCATGCCTCCCAGGGAAAGGAACCCCTAACGGAACTATTCTCCCTGGAAGATGTTTCTTACTAACCATGTAATATAACATAACTAGTTGGGCACTTGTCTGATAAAGCACTAATGACCCCTACGCCTGGTCTCCACGCATGCCCCGGTTTTTATAACCGCGAGGGTATTCGGACACACTCCGGACTATTGGGTCTAGAGGTTGAAGCGAAAAGGTCCGCTACGACAAACGATCTACAATCCGGCTAGAAGGCATTCTACATGTCACCTTACATTATATAGTCAACTTTTACCCAAGTCACTTGGGGGCTCTTATGTTTATTTGAGCCGTTTCATACTAAGTGTTTTTCTTCTTAGTCGTTGCAAAGTTATTATTATTTAGCACTCCTTTTTTCGACATGAGTGTGCGGTCACTAGCCGGGGAGCCTAATTTCTCTCTCAAAAGCCGCAATAGTTTAGTTTGCTAAACTGGCCTGATGAGAAGTACTCCGCCCTCGGGATAGAAGGTTGAAGCCGTAGGCTGACCCGCTCGAAGTCTTGAGATAGGATGTATCATGTTAAAGCACAGCAGAAGCACTTCTTTTTTCTAAAGACCAATTTTCGGATTGGCACCGAACACTTGATATTGTTCGGACTTCATGTTTTTACTGACATTTCTTGGTTTTCCAAGCTTTTTGGCACTTTTAAACTATTTGTGCTTTTCCAGCATTAGTCTCGCAGTGCAACGCCAGACACCTTTTAGGGATTCGGCAAAAACATTCTCAGATATTGCTATATATGCATCGGTTTCGAATTGTGTCTTCGGTCAAAAGTTGGGTTGCCCGGCTCCTGCACTTGCTTCCTACGTTCTGTTTTATTCGGCTAGGCGTGCGAAGGGAGAACCACTGCGATTGTGCTTCCAGCTCACATGGTTAAGCACCTCAGTGGAGAAAGCCGAAAACTGACTGCCACAATAAGCGTAAACTGGTCAGCGATCCGATGACTATGTTAAATAACAGGCCGTTCATAACATTGGCCGAAGTGTTTACGGCTTGACCTCGACTGTCGCCGGACACTACCGGGGGCTATTAACTAGCCTCCCAAACTAAATCCTCGCTATTTTGCTTTTACATTGGAGCTGAGGTTTTATGATCATGCTTAGCATGACAACCCAAAGAAAGGAACCAATAGCGGGACTATTTTCTTTGGAAGACATTTCTTCTGTTAAACAATAATATAACATATCTCTCTGCGTACATTTGTTTATAAAACCGTATGGCCAGATTGCCTTGTTTGTCGTCCTCATAAAGGCTTTATAAAGTAAGACAAACACTCCTCGGCCACTGGCCGAGGAGGTGGAAGCCGATGGTCGGTCAACAAAGTTTTGTACAATGCGGATCCGAGCATTAAATGACGTAAAGTACTTGGATACATAGAGTCATTACACACAATTTGTGATTTTACTATTGATATCAATCCTTAATTCGGCCACCCATGCCCGCATTAAGGCTCGGGGGCTACTGGGCTTCGGGCTTATTATTTACAAACATTAAAGGGGCACATTGATCCCCTGATCTGGTGTTGCCACCCGACCAGTGTCTCGGGGGCTACTGCATTGCTTGTCCAAATGCAGAAAATTTTAAGTGCAACACAGTTTCCGAGGAGATTTTGATCCTCAGGTTGGTCGGCCGCACCCAACCTGAGTCTCGAGGACTGAGCATGCCGCTTTTTGTGTCCCTAAGTATTCTGCTGAGCTAGGACTTGATCCTCAGACCGATTTTGCAAATCAACCTGAGTCTCAGCAGCTATGGGGATCAGCGGTCTTATGTCATCCTTCATGGGCATCTCGGGTTTTAGACCGATACCCACCTTGAGGGCTACTGGCTATGTATCTCGGCAGAGAATAAATTGCACCAACAAAAAATATTGACAAAAATCGGCCCACATTCGGGGTGGTGCACCACCTCGGAAGCAGTCCGGCATAAAGCTCGGGCGCTAGTGGCTGGCTCCATAGAGGGCATTTCTGGCATTAAGCTCGGCTAAACTCTTTCAAACTTCTTTGAACCAAGGTGATTTACGACACCTTGGATACAGTCCGGCGTTGGAGCTCGGATACATAGTCCGGCGTTGGAGCTCGGATACATAGTCCGGCGTTAGAGCTGGGAAGCAGTCCGGCATTGGTGCTCGGCTGCGAAAATACCTCGAATGCAGTCTGGCGTTAGAGCTCGGACGCAAGAGGGAACTGCCTCCCGGGAACAACTTCAAACCCGAGGTGTGGCATAAAAATAACAAGGCATTGATAAAGGCCGGAAATTTAAAGGGGCTCCTCGGATACCCGACGTGTAAACCCGTCGAATGCATTTCGGCGATCCTCAAGATCGAAGATAAAAAGATTCGTTGAACCAGTTTTCAAGACCGGCGACCGAAGATGAAGAACAGTTCGGAATAATCGAGGAGCGTCCCTAACTTGAAGACCGGTTCAGGGGGCTACTGACGGTGTCCTGGACTAGGGGGTACTCACCACGTCATCTCCCGATCTATTAGATTGGGCCGAGGACCCCCACGGCCGTATACTCATGGGCCAGTCCGGACAGGTGCCGCATACAAGGAAGATTCTACAAGACTTGGCGATCAAGACAAGGACTCCTCCCCCACCGGCGTATTCGGCTAGGACTCTTGTTATCCTAGGCCTCTGGTGCATTATATAAACCAGGGCCAGGCTAGTCGACAGATAACCTCCATAACAATCATACCATAGGCTAGCTTCTAGGGTTTAGCCACCTTGATCTCGTGGTAGATCTACTCCTGTACTACCCATATCATCAATATTAATCAAGCAGGACGTAGGGTTTTACCTCCATCAAGAGGGCCCGAACCTGGGTAAAATATCGTGTCCCTCGTCTCCTGTTACCATCCGCCTAGACGCACAGTTCGGGACCCCCTACCCGAGATCCGCCGGTTTTGACACCGACAGTGGCCATCCAGCAAGAATCACCGTTTCGGACCGCTGGGTCGCGACCCGGGCCGGATTCCGCGCAGGGTCGGCCTGCGCAGGCTTCTGCGGCACCTCGCCGCGACCGCGGGACGCCCGTTCCGCCGGCTCACCCCAGCCGAGCTCCTCGAACGTCGCCGCCAAGGGTTGTGCTTCAACTGCGACGAGCCCTACACGCCCAGCCATGCCTGCCCGCGACTCTTCTACCTGGAGGTTGCAGACTACATTCCGGAGAACGCCGTCGCCGCTGACCTGGCCGCCCCAGCTGTCGAGAAGGTGTTGGACGCTGGCTGATCGCCTCGAGGAGTTCCGCAAGCGCTTCCCCACCTTACAGCTCGAGGACGAGCTATTTGTGCAGGCGGGGAGAAGTGTTATGGCCGGTTTAGCTAGGCCCACCGGGCATCTTAGCCCACAAGTTATCTTAGGTTAATTCTTATGCAAGTTATCTTAGGTTAATTCTTATGCAAGTTATCTAGGTTATAAATATAGGATGTAAGACTCCTTTTGGAATTAAGCAATAAGAATATTATCTCTATTGCCCGGCTCCCAGAGGAGCCGGAACCCTAGCCGCCCTCTGCCCTTGTGCTGCTGCCGCCACCCTCCTCTCCCGCGACGGCGCCCAACCGCCGGCGCGGCCGCTCATCGCCTCGCCCAGCCCCCTCCTTCCCTTACTGCTTACGTCCCAGTCCTGGTAGGGTACAAGTTCCTACCACACACCAACCCGATTTTCATTACCAATAACTCAAACATAGCAATGTTCTGAGTTCTGACCACCCATGATATTACGAGTTCAACAAGCTGAAAACATAGCAGGTATCGACGAGTCGCACCAAACAACTAAGAAAGTAGCGATAACATAAAAGCCACCAATGCGAAAAGTGCATGGATGAACCCGGGACATATGAACCCATTTTGAAAAGCACATTTCTAAATGTTAAAAAAATCTGAAAAAAGTTGCATGGGTACGTCTTCATGTTCTATGTGCGTGCATAAAGTCTCACGGAAAAATAACTTTTTTCGGGTCCTCTGCAAAAAAGACAAAAAATTATGTCGTGGAACACTATTTAGAAGCACTGAAATTTGTCTTTTTTTGTGGAGACAAAACAAAAATACATTTTTCACAAAACTTTGTGCCACGTACACACATTTGCGAACATGTAAGCGTGATATTTTCTTTTGAACTTTTTGACATTTTAAAACGCGCTTAAAATGCATTCTTTGAAAAGTGGGTGCATAGCCCATGGGTTCAGGGAGTACCCTCTCAATCCAATGCATGATTATTTAGAGAAACATGACAGGCATTAGACCAGCATCATTGCCGAGCACACATCTCAGGTGCCACCGGTACTGTAAGCCTCCCATGCTTCTGGAAACTGAAAACTGCAAATGGGAAAAGGCGACAGTAAAGAATAAGTTTGGCTTCAAGATGTCCTCAACTGATACAGATAGGAGAATAGCATGGCTAGCAGTTTGATGCAGAGGAATGCAGCTTGACCAAAGTTCTTGTGTTTGAAAACAAAGTTGCCTTGACCAATTTTCTCTGTTACTCCCTCCGTCCCATACAGTTGCGAGAGCAATTCACATGCCCATCAGAAGCCACCATCTCGTCTAGTTTTCCTGCTCATCGGAAGTCGGAAGCATTACACCGAACACCTTGCGATCATGGTGTCCAGTGTTCACGGCTATAGCGGCGCCCCGTCGTCCTCCCTCCTCCGGTGCTCCCGGCCTCTCCTCCGGCCGCCGATATGTACACCCCAGAAATCTAGTGCGGGCCCAGGTTGATGGTTTGGTGCGTCCGTTCTTTTCCTTGTACCGGGCCTTCAGTTTGGCCCATGTCAACGTAACACGAGAAGGAGCCGGTTATACCGTATTTGAAATGTTGAATTGTACCACACCGCTCACGGAACGGGATCCAAACCGATTTATAATCTGGTTTCGGGACAAGGTCTTCACCACTTGAAAAGAGTGGCAAGCTATATCAAAAACATTGAACAATCATCAGTAATTGTGATTTCACCATGGCATTGTTCTTTCAAGGGTGATTTCCATGTTTACCTACACACCGACATGGTGTGTGCATAGCTTTTTTTTTTACTTCATGCATTTTACCTTTTAATTTTTGGAATACTTGATACATTTGACTTTGCATTTCACTAAAATTAAGGAGAATCGGGGAGCTCCAATGTTCGGGCGCGACCCATGTCTACATTGTTAGACATAGCTTGACATAGCTTTTTTTAATTCATTCATGAATTTGATTATGCATTTCACTAAAATTATGGAGAATTCGGAGCACAGATGTTTGGGTGCGACCCGTGTTTACACCATTAGACCTGTTGTATTTGCATGCTCGTGTGATCAGACCAGAATTGGGAGCACCTATGTTTGGGTGCGACCCGTGTTTACACCATTAGACCTACTGTATTTGCACGCTCGTGTGATCAGACCGAACTGTTCTTAAAATGGAATACTCGAACATACATCAACTTCAATGTAGGTTTCTCGAGATGTTTCTGAAATATAAAAATAACATGAATGTATGTTGGCTTTATTACGAGGAATACTTTTTTTCATGGAAACACGTGTTTCATTTATATCGTAAGGATCATAGTATAAATCACGTACACACCGACATGACAAAACTGAAAAGACAGCAGAACAAATACAATCAAGACGGAAGAACAGTGGTATGTTGGGTATGAGCACATGTCATGTTTACCTACACACCGACATGGTGTGCATAGTTTTTTTTACTCCATGCATTTAACTTTTCATTTTTGGAATACTTGATACATTTGACTTTACATTTCACTAAAATTAAGGAGAATCGGGGAGCTCCAATGTTCGGGTGCGACCCATGTCTACATTGTTAGACATAGCTTGACATAGCTTTTTTTAATTCATTCATGAATTTGATTATGTATTTCACTAAAATTATGGAGAATTGGGAGCACGGATGTTTGGGTGTGACCCGTGTTTACACCATTAGACCTATTGTATTTGCACGCTCGTGTGATCAGACCAGAATTGGGAGCACAGATGTTTGGGTGCGACCCGTGTTTACACCATTAGACCTATTGTATTTGCACGCTTGTGTGATCAGACCGAACTGTTCTTAAATGGAATACTCGAACATACATCAACTTCAATGTAGGTTTCTCGAGATGTTTCTGAAATATCAAAAATAACATGAATGTATGTTGGCTTTATTACGAGGAATGCTTTTTTTCATGGAAACACGTGTTTCATTTATATCGTCAGGGTCATAGTACAAATCACGTACACACCGACATGACAAAACTGAAAAGACAGCAGAACAAATACAATCAAGACAGAAGAACAGTGATATGTTGGGTATGAGTGTTGGGGAACGTAGTAATTTCAAAAAAAAAATCCTACGCACACGCAAGATCATGGTGATGGCATAGCGACGAGACGGGAGAGTGTTGTCCGCGTACCCTCGTAGACCGTAAGCGGAAGCGTTATGACAACGCGGTTGATGTAGTCGTACGTCTTCACGATCCGGCCGATCCAAGTACCGAACGTACGGCACCTCCGAGTTCAGCACACGTTCAGCTCGATGACGATACCCGGACTCCGATCCAGCAAAGTGTCGGGGATGAGTTCCGTCAGCACGACGGCGTGGTGACGATGATGATGTTGTACTGGCGTAGGGCTTCGCCTAAACTCCGCGATGATATGACCGAGGTGGAATATGGTGGAGGGGGGCACCGCACACGGCTAAGGAACGATCCTTAGATCAACTTGTGTGTCTATGGGGTGCCCCCCGCCCCCGTATATAAAGGAGCCAGGGGAAAGGAGGCCGCCGGCCAAGGAGGGCGCGCCAAGGGGGGAGTCCTACTCCCACCGGGAGTAGGACTCCCTCTTTCCAAGTAGGAGTAGGAGAAGGGGGGAAAGAGGAGGAAGAGGGGAAGGAAAGGGGGGCGCCGCCCCCCTTCCCTTGTCCTATTCGGACTAGGAAGGGGAGGGGCGCGCGGCCCCCTCCTGCCTCCTTCCCTCTTCTCCCTCGAGGCCCATGTAGGCCCAATAACCCCCCGGGGGGTTCCGGTAACCTCCCGGTACTCCGGTAAAATGCCGATTTCACCCGGAACTATTCCGATGTCCAAACATAGGCTTCCAATATATCAATCTTTATGTCTCGACCATTTTGAGACTCCTCGTCATGTCCGTGATCACATCCGGGACAGCGAACAAACTTCGGTACATCAAAACTTATAAACTCATAATAAAACTGTCATCGAAACGTTAAGCGTGCGGACCCTACGGGTTCGAGAACTATGTAGACATGACCTAGAACCATTCTCGGCCAATAACCAATAGCGGGACCTGGATGCCCATATTGGTTCCTACATATTCTACGAAGATCTTTATCGGTCAAACCGCATAACAACATACGTTGTTCCCTTTGTCATCGGTATGTTACTTGCCCGAGATTCGATCGTCGGTATCCAATACCTAGTTCAATCTCGTTACCGGCAAGTCTCTTTACTCGTTACGTAATACATCATTCCTTAACTAACTCATTAGCTACATTGCTTGCAAGGCTTATAGTGATGTGCATTACCGAGAGGGCCCAGAGATACCTCTCCGACAATCGGAGTGACAAAACCTAATCTCGAAATACGCCAACTCAACATGTACCTTCGGAGACACCTGTAGTACTCCTTTATAATCACCCAGTTACGTTGTGACGTTTGGTAGTATCCAAAGTTTTCCTCCGGTAAACGGGAGTTGCATAATTCTCATAGTTACAGGAACATGTATAAGTCATGAAGAAAGCAATAGCAGTATACTAAACGATCAAGTCTAGGCTAACGGAATGGGTCATATCAATCACATCATTCTCCTAATGATGTGATCCCGTTAATCAAATGACAACTCTTTTGTCCATGGCTAGGAAACATAACCATCTTTGATAAACGAGCTAGTCAAGTAGAGGCATACTAGTGACACTATGTTTGTCTATGTATTCACACATGTATTATGTTTCCGGTTAATACAATTCTAGCATGAATAATAAACATTTATCATGATATAAGGAAATAAATAATAAGTTTATTATTGCCTCTAGGGCATATTTCCTTCAGTCTCCCACTTGCACTAGAGTCAATAATCTAGTTCACATCATCATGTGATTTAACACCAATATTCACATCTGTATGTGATTAATACCCATAGTTCACATCATCATGTGATCAACACCCAAAAGGTTTGTTCACATCGCTATGTGATTAACATCCAAAGAGTACTAAGGTATGATCATGTTTTGCTTGTGAGAGAAGTTTAGTCAACGGGTCTGTCATATTCAGAGCCGTATGTATTTTGCAAATATTCTATGTCCACAATGCTCTGCACGGAGCTACTCTAGCTAATTGCTCCCACTTTCAATATGTATCCAGATTGAGACTTAGAGTCATCTAGATTGGTGTAAAAGCTTGCATCGTTGTAACTTTTTACGATGGGCTATTTTATCACCTCCATAATCGAGAAACATATCCTTATTCCACTAAGGATAATTTTGACCAATGTCCAGTGATCTACTCCTAGATCACTATTGTACTCCCTTGCCAAAACAGGGCAGAGTATACAATAGGTCTGGTCCATAGCATACCATACTTTTATAGAACCTATGACTGATGCATAGGGAATGACTTTCATTCTCTTTCTATTTTCTGCTGTGGTCGGGATTTGAGTCTTACTCAATTTCATACCTTTGCAACACAGGCAAGAACTCTTTCTTTGACTGTTCCATTTTGAACTATTTCAAACATTTATCAAGGTATGTACTAATTGAAAAACTTATCAAGCGTCTTGATCTATTTCAATAGATCATGATGCTCAATATGTAAGTAGCTTTACTGAGGTCTTTCTTTTAAAGAACTCCTTTCAAACACTCCTTTATGCTTTGCAGAATAATTCTACATTATTTCCGATCAACAATATGTCATTCACATATACTTATCAGAAATGATGTAGTGCTTCCACTCACTTTCTTGTAAATACAGGCTTCACCGTAAGTCTGTACAAAACTATATGCTTTGATCAACTTATCAAAGTGTATATTCCAACTCTGAGATGCTTGCACCAGTCCATAGATGGATCGCTGGAGCTTGCACATTTTGTTAGCACCTTTAGGATTGACAAAACCTTCTGGTTGCATCATATACAACTCTTCTTTGATAAATTCATTAAGGAATGCAGTTTTGACATCCTTTTGCCAGATTTCATAAAATGTGGCAATTGCTAACATGATTCGGACAGACTTAAGCATCGATACGAGTGAGAAAATCTCATTGTATTCAACACCTTGAACTTGTCGAAAAACCTTTCACAACAAGTCGAGCTTTGTAGATAGTAACACTACTATCAGTGTCCGTCTTCCTCTTGAAGATCCATTTATTTTCTATGGCTTGTCGATCATCGGGCAAGTCAATCAAAGTCCATACTTTGTTTTCATACATGGATCCCATCTCAAATTTCATGGCCTCCAGCCATTTTGCGGAATCTGGGCTCATCATCGCTTCCTCATAGTTTGTAGGTTTATCATGGTCTAGTAACATGACTTCCAGAACAGGATTACCGTACCACTTTGGTGCGGACTGTACTCTCGAAGACCTACAAGGTTCTGTAGTAACTTGATCTGAAGTTTCATGATCATCATCACTAGCTTCCTCACTAATTGGTGTAGAAATCACTGGAACTAATTTCTGTGATGAACTACTTTCCAATTCGGGAGAAGGTACAATTACCTTATCAAGCTCTACTTTCCTCCCACTCACTTCTTTCGAGAGAAACTCCTTCTCTAGAAAGGATCCGAATTTAGCAACGAAAATCTTGCCCTCAGATCTGTGATAGAAGGTGTACCCAATAGTTTCCTTTGGGTATTCTATGAAGACGCACTTCTCCAATTTGGGTTTGAGCTTATCAGGATGAAACGTTTTCACATAAGCATCGCAGCCCCAAACTTTAAGAAACGACAACTTGGGTTTCTTGCTAAACCACAGTTCATATGGTGTCGTCTCAATGGATTTAGATGATGCCCTTTTAATGTGAATGCAGCTGTCTCTAATGCATAACCCCAGAACAATAGTGGTAAATCAGTAAGAGACATCATAGATCGCACCATATCTAGTAAAGTACGATTACGACGTTCGGACACACCATTACATTGTGGTGTTCCAGGTGGCGTGAGTTTGTGAAACTATTCCACATTGTTTTAATTGAAGACCAAACTCGTAACTCAAATATTCATCTCCACGATCAGATCGCAGAAACTTTATTTTCTTGTTACGATGATTTTCCACTTCACTCCGAAATTCTTTGAACCTTTCAACTATTTCAGACTTATGTTTCATCAAGTAGATATACCCATATCTGCTCAAATCATCTGTGAAGGTCAGAAAATAACGATACCCGCCAAGAGCCTTAATACTCATTGGTCTGCATACATCAGTATGTATTATTTCCAACAAGTTTGTTGCTCGGTCCATTGTTCCGAAGAATGGATTTTTAGTCATCTCACCCAAAGGCACGGTTCGCAAGCATCAAATGATTCATAACCAAGTGATTCCAAAAATCCATCTTTATGGAGTTTCTTCATGCGCTTTACACCGATATGACCCAAACGGCAGTGCCACAAATAAGTTGCACTATCATTATTAACTTTGCATCTTTTGGCATCAATATTATGAATATGTGTATCACTACGATCGAGATCCAATAAACTATTTTCATTGGGTGTATGACCATTGAAGATTTTATTCATGTAAACAGAACAACAATTATTCTCTGACTTCAAATGAATAACCGTATTGCAAGAAACATGATCAAATCATATTCATGCTCAACGCAAAAGCTAAATAACATTTATTTAGGTTTAACACTAATCCCGAAAGTATAGGGAGTGTGTGATGATGATCATATCAATCTTGGAACTACTTCCAACACTCATCGTCACTTCCCCTTCAACTAGTCTCTGCTTATTCTATAACTCCTATTTCGAGTTACTAGATTTTTAGCAACCGAACAAGTATCAAATACTCAGGGGCTACTATAAACACTAGTAAGGTACACATCAATAACCTGTACATCAAAATATACCCTTGTTCACTTTGCCATCCTTCTTATCCACCAAATATTTGGAGTAGTTCCACTTCCAGTGACCATTTCCTTTGCAGTAGAAGCACTCAGTTTCAGGCTTAGGTCCAGCTTTGGGCTTCTTCCCGGGAGTGACAACTTGTTTGCCATTCTACTTGAAGTTTCCCTTTCTTTCCCTTTGCCCTTTTCTTGAAACTAGTGGTCTTGTCAATCATCAACACTTGATGCTCTTTCTTGATTTCTACCTTCGTCGATTTCAACATCACGAAGAGCTCGGGAATCATTTTCGTCATCCTTTGCATACTATAGTTCATCACGAAGTTCTACTAACTTGGTGATGGTGACTAGAGAATTCTGTCAATCACTATCTTATCTGGAAGATTAACTCCCACTTGATTCAAGTGATTGTAGTACCCAGACAATCTGAGCACTTGCTCACTAGTTGAGCGATTCTCCTCCATCCTTTAGCTATAGAACTTGTTGCAGACTTCATATCTCTAGTCATCTAAGTGATCATGTGATCCAAATCAACTAAACCATGTCCGATCATCACGTGAGATGGAGTAGTTTCAATGGTGAACATCGCTATGTTGATCATATCTACTATATGATTCACGCTCGACCTTTTGGTCTCCGTGTTCCGAGGCCATATCTGTATATGCTAGGCTCATCAAGTATAACCTGAGTATTCCGCCTGTGCAACTGTTTTGCACCCGTTGTATTTGAACGTAGAGCCTATCACACCCGATCATCACGTGGTGTCTCAGCACGAAGAACTTTCACAACGGTGCATACTCAGGGAGAACACTTCTTGATAATTAGTGAGAGATCATCTTAAAATGCTACCGTCAATCAAAGCAAGATAAGATGCATAAAGGATAAACATCACATGCAATCAATATAAGTGATATGATATGGCCATCATCATCTTGTGCTTGTGATCTCCATCTTCGAAGCACCGTCATGATCACCATCGTCACCGGCGCGACACCTTGATCTCCATCGTAGCATCGTTGTCATTACGCCATCTATTGCTTCTACGACTATCGCTATCGCTTAGTGATAAAGTAAAGCAATTATAGGGCGTTTCCATTTCATACAATAAAGCGACAACCATATGGCTCCTGCCAGTTGCCGATAACTTCGGTTATAAAACATGATCATCTCATACAATAAAATATAGCATCATGTCTTGACCATATCACATCACAACATGCCCTGCAAAAACAAGTTAGACGTCCTCTACTTTGTTGTTGCAAATTTTACGTGGCTGCTACGGGCTTAGCAAGAACCGTTCTTACCTACGCATCAAAAACCACAACGATAGTTCGTCAAGTTGGTGCTGTTTTAACCTTCGCAAGGACCGGGCGTAGCCACACTCGATTCAGCTAAAGTGAGAGAGACAGACACCCGCCAGCCACCTTTAAGCACGAGTGCTCGTAACGGTGAAACCAGTCTCGCGTAAGCGTACGCGTAATGTCGGTCCGGGCCGCTTCATCTCACAATACCGCCGAACCAAAGTATGACATGCTGGTAAGCAGTATGACTTGTATCGCCCACAACTCACTTGTGTTCTACTCGTGCATATAATATCAACGCATAAAACCTAGGCTCGGATGCAACTGTTGGGGAATGTAGTAATTTAAAAAATAATAATTCCTACGCACACGCAAGATCATGGTGATGGCATAGCAACGAGAGGGGAGAGTGTTGTCCACGTACCCTCGTAGACCGTAAGCGGAAGCGTTATGACAACGCGGTTGATGTAGTCGTACGTCTTCACGATCCGACCGATCCAAGTACCGAATGTACGGCACCTCCGAGTTCAGCACACGTTCAGCTCGATGACGATCCCCGGACTCCGATCCAGCAAAGTGTCGGGGATGAGTTCCGTCAGCACGACGGCGTGGTGACGATGATGATGTTCTACCGGCGTAGGGCTTCGCCTAAACTCCGCGACGATATGACCGAGGTGGAATATGGTGGAGGGGGGCACCGCACACGGCTAAGGAACGATCCGTAGATCAAATTGTGTGTCTATGGGGTGCCCCCCGCCCCCGTATATAAAGGAGCCAGGGGCAAGGAGGCCGCCAGCCAAGGAGGGTGCGCCAAGGGGGGAGTCCTACTCCCACCGGGAGTAGGACTCCCTCTTTCCAAGTAGGAGTAGGAGAAGGGGGAAAGAGGAGGAAGAGGGGAAGGAAAGGGGGGGCGCCGCCCCCCTTCCCTTGTCCTATTCGGACTAGGAAGGGGAGGGGCACGCGGCCCCCTCCTGCCTCCTTCCCTCTTCTCCCTCGAGGCCCATGTAGGCCCAATAACCCCCCGGGGGGTTCCGGTAACCTCCCGGTACTCCGTCAAAATGCCGATTTCACCCGAAACTATTCCGATGTCCCAACATAGGCTTCCAATATATCAATCTTTATGTCTCGACCATTTTGAGACTCCTCGTCATGTCCGTGATCACATCCGGGACTCCGAACAAACTTTGGTACATCAAAACTTATAAACTCATAATAATACTGTCAACGAAACGTTAAGCGTGCGGACCCTACGGGTTCGAGAACTATGTAGACATGACCTAGAACCATTCTCGGCCAATAACCCATAGCGGGACCTGGATGCCCATATTGGTTCCTACATATTCTACGAAGATCTTTATCGGTCAAACCGCATAACAACATACGTTGTTCCCTTTGTCATCGGTATGTTACTTGCCCGAGATTCGATCGTTGCTATCCAATACCTAGTTCAATCTCGTTACCGGCAAGTCTCTTTACTCGTTACGTAATACATCATTCCGTAACTAACTCATTAGCTACATTGCTTGCAAGGCTTATAGTGATGTGCATTACCGAGAGGGCCCAGAGATACCTCTCCGACAATCGGAGTGACAAAACCTAATCTCGAAATACGCCAACTCAACATGTACCTTCGGAGACACCTGTAGTACTCCTTTATAATCACCCAGTTACATTGTGACGTTTGGTAGTACCAAAATTGTTCCTCCGGTAAACGGGAGTTGCATAATTCTCATAGTTACAGGAACATGTATAAGTCATGAAGAAAGCAATAGCAGTATACTAAATGATCAAGTGCTAGGCTAACGGAATGGGTCATATCAATCACATCATTCTCCTAATGATGTGATCCCGTTAATCAAATGACAACTCTTTTGTCCATGGCTAGGAAACATAACCATCTTTGATAAACGAGCTAGTCAAGTAGAGGCATACTAGTGACACTATGTTTGTCTATGTATTAACACATGTATTATGTTTCTGGTTAATACAATTCTAGCATGAATAATAAACATTTATCATGATATAAGGAAATAAATAATAACTTTATTATTGCCTCTAGGGCATATTTCCTTCAATGAGCACATGTCATGTTTACCTACACACCGAAATGGTGTGCATAGTTTTTTTTACTCCATGCATTTAACTTTTAATTTTTAGAATACTTGATACATTTGACTTTGCATTTTAGTAAAATTAAGGAGAATCGGGGAGCTCCAATGTTCGGGTGCGACCCATGTCTACATTGTTAGACATAGCTTGACATAGCTTTTTTTAATTCATTCATGAATTTGATTATGTATTTCACTAAAATTATGGAGAATTGGGAGCACGGATGTTTGGGTGTGACCCGTGTTTACACCATTAGACCTATTGTATTTGCACGCTCGTGTGATCAGACCAGAATTGGGAGCACGGATGTTTGGGTGCGACCCATGTTTACACCATTAGACCTATTGTATTTGCACGCTTGTGTGATCAGACCGAACTGTTCTTAAATGGAATACTCGAACATACATCAACTTAATGTAGGTTTCTCGAGATGTTTCTGAAATATCAAAAATAACATGATTGTATGTTGGCTTTATTATGAGGAATGCTTTTTTCATGGAAACACGTGTTTCATTTATATCGTAAGGATCATAGTACAAATCACGTACACACCGACATGACAAAACTAAAAAGACAGCAGAACAAATACAATGAAGACGGAAGAAACCAACAGGAGGAGTCTGAAGGATAATTGGATAACCCCCCCCCCCCCGACCTTCGCGTCATCTCCTTGAGGCGACTCGAGGGTTCGCAACCCAAGCGCTACCACCCCCTTCCCCACTGCTCCTTCCACTCCGCCGCCGCCTGAGGTGCACGCCCGGCTCGCGCGCGTCTCATCTATGATGGTGGCGACGGGGATCTGGTTTCTCCGCATCTCGTGGAGAGCCTAGGGCGCTGGGGCGGCGACCCCGAATGGTGAGCCCGACGTGGATCCCTCGGCAGGTGGCGCCGGTGGGCACTGGCTGGCTGTCCTCTTGGCTGCGCGGGTAGCAAGGGGGCGGTGGGCGTGGGTCACAACGCGGTGGTCTCCTCCCGGACTGCGTCGACGTTGTGTGAAGAAGGCCCGCCTCATCTTGCCCGATCTGCTTGATCCCCTTCTGATTTTGGTGGCCGACGTCCCTCTTGGTGCTATCCTTTGGCTCGGGTTGTTGGGAGCTCGAGGCTGTGAGTAGGAACCGGGGTAACCCCTTGGCCAGCGCAGCGGCCACAGCGAAGTCGACTCCTTTGGCACCGATCCCCTCCTTAGAGGCTTCGATGAGGTTCCCCTCCTCCTCTTCCTGCCCCCTGCTTAGTGGTGAAGACCTTGGTCCCCTGTTTGGGCGGCGACGGAGTTGCGACGGCGTATTCCTTCTTGGAGGTGTCATCCGGAGATAGCAGTGGCGGCGGGTGCGCAGTGGTGGTTCTGGTGCTGGCGGCTTGGCTCTTTTCTCACCAACATCACGCCTTGCCCCATGAGTGGAGGGTCCCTGCTGATGTCATTTGCAGGTTGTCATCCTCGAGTTCGGCGCGAGGGGATCAGGTTCCCTCTACGGCGCCAGCGATAACCTGATTGGTGGGCGCCTTGCGCTCCGGCGAATCTCTCTGTGGTGGGGTAGTGAGGTCCCATTGTGCCGGCCTTGTTCACTTGTGGATGCTCTAACGACATTTGTCATGCACTGTGGCTGAGCTGGTGGCGGTGATGGCATCTCGATGGAGTTTGGCCCAAGTTTGCTGGTCTACGCTTGCTCCTCTCCTTGGCAGCCATGGTGTCCAAGTCCAAGTCGGATATGGGTGATTAGCTTCGCTTGTTGACAGCGCGACATCCTACGAGCCAGAACGAGAGGGTTGTGGCCCTCTGTGGCGGCAAAGACACTTGTTTCTGGCCCATGACGGTCTTTCGAGTTCGGACAAGGGCACGATGTGTCCTCGATGGTGCCTTTATTCTAGACCATTGCTTCCCTCCGGTGTTGGTCCTAGTGTAGGGTGATGGCATTAGCCTTGCTTGTTCCGCGCTGCTGCTGTTGCCTTTGAGCTGTTATGTCTAGCGCTCTGTATCAGCTATTTTTCTTTCTTTTTCCTGTTTTTTAGTTGTTTCCTCTATGTAATCCTCTGTGCTTTGTCCTTTTGGCCGGTTGATGGCTTTGTTAATTCAAAGCCGATATTTTGAGTCTTTTCTCTAAAAAGACAGAAGAAACCTCTCAGCTCGACAGCAACGATGGTCAACTACCTTTGGCACCACCACATCAACCACTAAAAACAAAAATGACGGACCACCTCCTCACCTGAGCTCCACGCGGCTCCACCGCCACTACTAGGGAAAACCCTAGTAGTAGCGCGGGTTTAAAGCCCACTAGTAGCGTGTGCTGCCGTGCTACAAATAAGGCGCTACAGCTATTACTTAGCAGTAGAGTGTGTGACACGCGCTCCTGCTAAGAGACATAGCAGCAGCGCTTGTTCACACCCGCGCTGCTGTTAATCTAGCTAGTTGCAGCGTGTTTACTGTCCATCGCTACTAGTATTCTTTTTTTTGGGTGTATTTATCCACCGTTTATATAAATTTTGGTACAATACCAATTATGAGGTTTATATCATTATGTCCATAACAGTGTGTAAAATGAAGGTGGATTAGGTTCAAGTGGAGGCAATATGTGGTGCATGTCAAAAGTATACTACTAATCCAAACTTGATCTAGTTTGGACTAGTAGTACTTTCGATGTGCACCACATGTTGCCTCCACTTAAATCTAATCCGCCAGCACAAGCTATTTAATCATCATCATAGTCATTACCACCAACAATATTTATTTAATCACCACTAACACTAGCTAATAATAATCATGATAGTCATTACCACCAACACTAGCTATTTAATCATCATAGTCATAGTGTAGCACATCATCATCTTCAAACTCATTTCTAGCTAGCTAATCACTCCTGCTGCTCTAGGTAAAATAACATAAAACATGTGTAGCTCTCCTCCTTCATCAAGTTGGAGCATGCAGATGAACCTGTCTCTTAATTGTGGGATGCGCTTCTGATTGTTGTCCCCTAGTACTTGTCTGCGCTCCTCCATCACAGATTTGGTCCAGTCTTTCACTTATTAAGAATTCATCGCTAATCCTGAATGCACTATAGTGATTTGTAGGATATCTTGGCCGTAAGCTAACAATACTCATGGTAACTTTAGTCTCGATCCCATGACGCACAACATTCATCGGGAGTCCCTGTTGAAGAACATCGTATGGTAACATACTTAGCAATGAAGTTTAGCTTAAAAAATAATGTATGGAAAAGATGCACTGAGGACAAATAGTAAAAATCTTACCATCTTTCCTAAATAGATGTGACCGTAGTTCATTACGAACACTATTGGTCGCACGTTTTCAGTACTAACATTTCTAAATCCAAGAAGAAAATTTGTCTTGACAGTATCAAGATCCGCAAGCCAAGAAACATAATGACTTAGCTCCTCGCAGTTTAGTTCAGCCCCGGCACAGTAGTAGGTCCTGTCTACCAAGCGCTGGAAATGTTTGCTTGAACAAAAATAAGCTGACAATAGAAATTAGTTGTCAACTATTTTTGAATAAATAATATCAAAGACATAAATATGGTTGAGAAACTCACATAATGGTATAACTGGAGGCGTCTGCACATCGACCCAGATGTCGGTATTGAAGGAAATATGCCCTAGAGGCAATAATGAAGTTATTATTTATTTCTTCATATCATGATAAATGTTTATTATTCATGCTATAATTGTATTAACCGGAAACATGATACATGTGTGAATACATAGACAAACATATAGTCACTAGTATGCCTCTACTTGACTAGCTCATTAATCAAAGATGGTTATGTTTCCTGACCATAGACATGTGTTGTCATTTGATTAATGGGATCACATCATTAGGAGAATGATGTGATTGATATGACCCATCCCGTTAGCTTAGCACTTGATCGTTTAGTATTCTGCTATTGCTTTCTTCATGACTTATACATGTTCCTGTAACTATGAGAATTATGCAACTCCCGTTTACCGGAGGGACACTTTGGGTACTACCAAACTGGGTGATTATAAAGGAGTACTATAGGTGTCTCCAAAGGTACATGTTGAGTTGGCGTATTTCGAGATTAGGTTTTGTCACTTCGATTGTCGGAGAGGTATCTCTGGGCCCTCTCGGTAATACTCAACACTTAAGCCTTGCAAGCATTATAACTAATGAGTTAGTTATGAGATGACATATTACAGAACGAGTAAATAGACTTGCCGGTAACGAGATTGAACTAGGTATTGGATACCGACGATCAAATCTCGGGCAAGTAATATACCGATGACAAAGGGAACAACGTATGTTGTTATGCGGTTTGACCGATAAAGATCTTCGTAGAATATGTAGGAACCAATATGGGCATCCAGGTCCCGCTATTGGTTATTGACCGAGAATGGTTTTAGGTCATGTCTACATAGTTCTCGAACCCGTAGGGTCCGCACGCTTAACGTTTCGATGACAGTTTTATTATGAGTTTATAAGTTTTGATGTACCGAAGTTTGTTCGGAGTCCCGGATGTGATCACGGACATGACAAGGAGTCTCGGAATGGTCGAGACATAAAGATTGATATATTGGAAGCCTATATTTGGACATCGAAATGGTTCCGGGTGAAATCGGGATTTTACCGGAACACCGGGGGGTTACCGGAACCCTCCCGGGGGATATTGGGCCTTAGTGGGCCAAGAGGGAGAAGAGGAGGGCCGGCCAGGGCAGGCCGCGCGCCCCCTCCCCCCTAGTCCGAATAGGACAAGGAAGGGGGGGGGGCGCCCCCCTTTCCTCTTTCCCCTCCCCCCTTTCCTTCTCCACCAAGGCAAGAGGGGGGAGTCCTACTCCCGGTGGGAGTAGGACTCCTCCAGGCGCGCCCCTAGGGGGCCGGCCGCACCTCCTCCCTCCCTCCTTTATATACGGGGCGAGGGGCACCCCATGAACACACAAGTTGATCTACGGATCGTTCCTTAGCCGTGTGCGGTGCCCCCTTCCACCATATTCCACCTCGGTCATATTGTCGCGGAGTTTAGGCGAAGCCCTGCGCCGGTAGAACATCATCATCGTCACCACGCCGTCGTGCTGACGGAACTCATCTCCGGAGCCTTTGCTGGATCGGAGGGCCGGAGATCGTCATCGAGCTGAACGTGTGCTGAACTCGGAGGCCCCGTACGTTCGGTGCTTGGATCGGTCGGATCGTGAAGACGTATGACTACATCAACCGCGTTGTGCTAACGCTTCCGCTTACGGTCTATGAGGGTACGTGGACGAACACTCTTCCCTCTCGTTGCTATATCATCACCATGATCTTGCGTGTGCGTAGGAAATTTTTTGAAATTACTACGTTCCCCAACAGTGGCATCCGAGCCTAGGTTTTATGCGTTGATGTTATATGCACGAGTAGAACACAAGTGAGTTGTGGGCGATACAAGTCATACTGCTTACCAGCATGTCATACTTTGGTTCGGCGGTATTGTGAGATGAAGCGGCCCGGACCGACATTACGCGTACGCTTACGCGAGACTGGTTTCACCGTTATGAGCACTCGTGCTTAAAGGTGACTGGCGGGTGTCTGTCTCTCTCACTTTAGCTGAATCGAGTGTGGCTACGCCCGGTCCTTGCGAAGGTTAAAACAGCACCAACTTGACGAACTATCGTTGTGGTTTTTGATGCGTAGGTAAGAACGGTTCTTGCTAAGCCCGTAGCAGCCACGTAAAATTTGCAACAACAAAGTAGAGGACGTCTAACTTGTTTTTGCAGGGCACGTTGTGATGTGATATGGCCAAGATGTGATGCTATATTTTATTGTATGAGATGATCATGTTTTGTAACCGAAGTTATCGGCAACTGGCAGGAGCCATATGGTTGTCGCTTTATTGTATGAAATGCAAACGCCCTGTAATTGCTTTACTTTATCACTAAGCGGTAGCGATAGTCGTAGAAGCAATAGATGGCGTAAACGACAACGATGCTACGATGGAGATCAAGGTGTCGCGCCGGTGACGATGGTGATCACGACGGTGCTTCGGAGATGGAGATCACAAGCACAAGATGATGATGGCCATATCATATCACTTATATTGATTGCATGTGATGTTTATCCTTTATGCATCTTATCTTGCTTTGATTGACGGTAGCATTTTAAGATGATCTCTCGCTAATTATCAAGAAGTGTTCTCCCTGAGTATGCACCGTTGCGAAAGTTCTTCGTGCTGAGACACCACGTGATGATCGGGTGTGATAGGCTCTACGTTCAAATACAACGGGTGCAAAACAGTTGCACACGCGGAATACTCAGGTTATACTTGACGAGCCTAGCATATACAGATATGGCCTCGGAACACGGAGACCGAAAGGTCGAGTGTGAATCATATAGTAGATATGATCAACATAGCGATGTTCACCATTGAAACTACTCCATCTCACGTGATGATCGGACATGGTTTAGTTAATTTGGATCACGTGATCACTTAGATGACTAGAGAGATGTCTGTCTAAGTGGGAGTTCTTAAGTAATATGATTAATTGAACTTAAATTTATCATGAACTTAGTACCTGATAGTATTTTGCTTGTCTATGTTTATTTGTAGATAGATGGCTCGTGCTGTTGTTCCGTTGAATTTTAATGCGTTCCTTGAGAAAGCAAAGTTGAAAGATGATGGTAGCAATTACACGGACTGGGTCCGTAACCTGAGGATTATCCTCATTGCTGCACAGAAAAGTTATGTCCTGGAAGCACCGCTGGGTGCCAGGCCTGCTGCTGATGCAACTGACGACGTTAAGAACGTCTGGCAGAGCAAAGCTGATGACTACTCTATAGTTCAGTGTGCCATGCTTTACGGCTTAGAACCGGGCCTTCAACGACGTTTTGAACGTCATGGAGCATATGAGATGTTCCAGGAGTTGAAGTTAATATTTCAAGCAAATGCCTGGATTGAGAGATATGAAGTCTCCAATAAGTTCTATAGCTGCAAGATGGAGGCGAATAGTCCTGTCAGTGAACACATACTCAAAATGTCTGGGTATAATAATCACTTGATTCAACTGGGAGTTAATCTTCCTGATGATAGTGTCATTGACAGAATTCTCCAATCACTGCCACCAACCTATAAGAGCTTCGTGATGAACTATAATATGCAAGGGATGAACAAGACTATTCCCGAGCTCTTCGCAATGCTAAAAGCTGCGGAGGTAGAAATCAAGAAGGAGCATCAAGTGTTGATGGTCAACAAGACCACTAGTTTCAAGAAGAAGGGCAAAGGGAAGAAGAAGGGGAACTTCAAAAAGAACGGCAAGCAAGTTGCTCCTCAAGAGAAGAAACCCAAGTCTGGACCTAAGCCTGAAACTGAGTGCTTCTACTGCAAGCAGACTGGACACTGGAAGCGGAATTGCCCCAAGTATTTGGCGGATAAGAAGGATGGCAAAGTGAACAAAGGTATATGTGATATACATGTTATTGATGTGTACCTTACTAATGCTCGCAGTAGCACCTGGGTATTTGATACTGGTTCTGTTGCTAATATTTGCAACTCGAAACAGGGACTACGGATTAAGCGAAGATTAGCTAAGGACGAGGTGACGATGCGCGTGGGAAATGGTTCCAAACTCGATGTGAACGCAATCAGCACGCTACCTCTACATCTACCATCGGGATTAGTTTTAGACCTAAATAATTGTTATTTGGTGCCAGCGTTGAGCATGAACATTATATCTGGATCTTGTTTGATGCGAGACGGTTATTCATTTAAATCAGAGAATAATGGTTGTTCTATTTATATGAGTAATATCTTTTATGGTCATGCACCCTTGAAGAGTGGTCTATTTTTATTGAATCTCGATAGTAGTGATACACAT
Organism: Triticum timopheevii; assembly: GCA_963921465.1. NCBI lineage: Eukaryota > Viridiplantae > Streptophyta > Magnoliopsida > Poales > Poaceae > Triticum > Triticum timopheevii. Next base: position 435,381,547 of record OY997262.1, read on the forward strand.
ATTCATAGTGTTGAAACCAAAAGATGCAGAGTTGATAATGATAGTGCAACTTATTTGTGGCACTGCCGTTTAGGTCATATCGGTGTAAAGCGCATGAAGAAACTCCATACTGATGGGCTTTTGGAATCACTTGATTATGAATCACTTGGTACTTGCGAACCGTGCCTTATGGGCAAGATGACTAAAACGCCGTTCTCCGGTACTATGGAGAGAGCAACAGATTTGTTGGAAATCATACATACAGATGTATGTGATCCAATGAATGTTGAGGCTCGTGGCGGATATCGTTATTTTCTCACCTTCACAGATGATTTAAGCAGATATGGGTATATCTACTTAATGAAACACAAGTCTGAAACATTTGAAAAGTTCAAAGAATTTCAGAGTGAAGTGGAAAATCATCGTAACAAGAAAATAAAGTTTCTACGATCTGATCGTGGAGGAGAATATTTGAGTTACGAGTTTGGTCTACACTTGAAACAATGCGGGATAGTCTCGCAACTCACGCCACCTGAAACACCACAACGAAATGGTGTGTCCGAACATCGTAATCGCACTTTACTTGATATGGTGCGATCTATGATGTCTCTTACTGATCTACCGCTATCGTCTTGGGGTTATGCTTTAGAGACGGCCGCATTCACGTTAAATAGGGCACCATCAAAATCCGTTGAGACAATGCCTTATGAACTGTGGTTTGGCAAGAAACCAAAGTTGTTGTTTCTTAAAGTTTGGGGCTGCGATGCTTATGTGAAGAAACTCCAACCAGATAAGCTCGAACCCAAATTGGAGAAATGTGTCTTCATAGGATACCCAAAGGAGACTATTGGGTACACCTTCTATCACAGATCTGAGGGCAAGATTTTCGTTGCTAAATTCGGATCCTTTCTAGAGAAGGAGTTTCTCTCGAAAGAAGTGAGTGGGAGGAAAGTAGAACTTGATGAGATAACTGTATCTACTCCCTTATTGGAAAGTAGTTCATCACAAGAACCGGTTCCTGTGACAACTACACCAATCAGTGAGGAAGCTAATGATATTGATCATGAAACTTCAGAACAAGTTTCTACAGAACCTCATAGGTCTACCAGAGTAAGATCCGCACCAGAGTGGTATGGTAATCCTATTCCAGAAGTCATGTTACTTGACCATGATGAACCTACGAACTATGAGGAAGCGATGATGAGCCCAGATTCCGCAAAATGGCTAGAGGCCATGAAATCTGAGATGGGATCCATGTATGAAAACAAAGTATGGACTTTGGTTGACTTGCCCGATGATCGGCAAGCCATTGAGAATAAATGGATCTTTAAGAAGAAGACTGACGCTGATGGTAATGTAACTGTCTATAAAGCTCGACTTGTTGCGAAAGGTTTTCGACAAGTTCAAGGGGTTGACTACGATGAGACTTTCTCACCCGTAGCGATGCTTAAGTCTGTCCGAATCATGTTAGCTATTGCTGCATTTCATGATTATGAAATTTGGCAAATGGATGTCAAGACTGCATTCTTGAATGGATTTCTAGAAGAAGAGTTGTATATGATGCAGCCGGAAGGTTTTGTTGATCCAAAAGGTGCTAACAAAGTGTGCAAGCTCAAGCGTTCCATTTATGGACTGGTGCAAGCATCTCGGAGTTGGAATAAACGCTTTGATAGTGTGATCAAAGCATATGGTTTTATACAGACTTTTGGAGAAGCCTGTATTTACAAGTAAGTGAGTGGGAGCTCTGTAGCATTTCTAATTTTATATGTAGATGACATATTGTTAATTGGAAATGATATAGAATTTCTGGATAGCATAAAGGGATACTTGAATAAAAGTTTTTCAATGAAAGACCTTGGAGAAGCTGCTTATATATTGGGCATCAAGATCTATAGAGATAGATCAAGACGCTTAATAGGACTTTCACAAAGCACATACCTTAACAAAATTTTGAAAAAGTTCAAAATGGATCAGGCAAAGAAAGGATTCTTGCCTGTGCTACAAGGTGTGAAGTTGAGTCAAACTCAATGCCCGACCACAGCAGAGGATAGAGAGAAAATGAAAGATGTTCCCTATGCTTCTGCCATAGGCTCTATCATGTATGCAATGCTGTGTACCAGACCTGACGTATGCTTAGCAATAAGCTTGGCAGGAAGGTACCAAAGTAATCCATGAGTGGATCACTGGACAGCGGTCAAGAACATCCTGAAATACCTGAAAAGGACTAAGGATATGTTTCTCGTATATGGAGGTGACAAAGAGCTAGTCGTAAAAGGTTACGTCGATGCAAGCTTTGACACTGATCCGGACGATTCTAAATCGCAAACCGGATACGTGTTTATATTAAACGGTGGAGCTGTAAGTTGGTGCAGTTCTAAACAAAGCGTCGTGGCGGGATCTACATGTGAAGCGGAGTACATAGCTGCTTCTGAAGCAGCGAATGAAGGAGTCTGGATGAAGGAGTTCATTTCCGATCTAGGTGTCATACCTAGTGCATCGGGACCAATGAAGATCTTCTGTGACAATACTGGTGCAATTGCCTTGGCAAAGGAATCCAGATTTCACAAGAGGACCAAGCACATCAAGAGACGCTTCAATTCCATTCGGGACCAAGTCCAAGTGGGAGACATAGAGATTTGCAAGATACATACGGATCTGAATATTGCAGACCCGTTGACTAAGCCTCTCTCACGAGCAAAGCATGATCAGCACCAAGACTCCATGGGTGTTAGAATCATTACTATGTAATCTAGATTATTGACTCTAGTGCAAGTGGGAGACTGAAGGAAATATGCCCTAGAGGCAATAATAAAGTTATTATTTATTTCCTCATATCATGGTAAATGTTTATTATTCATGCTATAATTGTATTAACCGGAAACATGATACATGTGTGAATACATAGACAAACATATAGTCATTAGTATGCCTCTACTTGACTAGCTCATTAATCAAAGATGGTTATCTTTCCTGACCATAAACATGTGTTGTCATTTGATTAATGGGATCACATCATTAGGAGAATGATGTGATTGACATGACCCATCCCGTTAGCTTAGCACTTGATCGTTTATTATTCTGCTATTACTTTCTTCATGACTTATACATGTTCCTGTAACTATGAGAATTATGCAACTCCCGTTTACCGGAGGAACACTTTGGGTACTACCAAACGTCACAACATAACTGGGTGATTATAAAGGAGTACTACAGGTGTCTCCAAAGGTACATGTTGAGTTGGCGTATTTCGAGATTAGGTTTTGTCACTCCGATTGTCGGAGAGGTATCTCTGGGCCCTCTCGGTAATGCACATCACTATAAGCCTTGCAAGCAATGTAGCTAATGAGTTAGTTACGGAATGATGTATTACGTAACGAGTAAAGAGATTTGCCGGTAACGAGATTGAACTAGGTATTGGATACCGACGATCGAATCTCGGGCAAGTAACATACCGATGACAAAGGGAACAACGTATGTTGTTATGCGGTTTGACCGATAAAGATCTTCGTAGAATATGTAGGAACCAATATGGGCATCCAGGTCCCGCTATTGGTTATTGACCGAGAATGGTATTAGGTCATGTCTACATAGTTCTCGAACCCGTAGGGTCCGCACGCTTAACGTTTCGATGACAGTTTTATTATGAGTTTATAAGTTTTGATGTACCGAAGTTTGTTCGGAGTCCCGGATGTGATCACGGACATGACGAGGAGTCTCGGAATGGTCGAGACATAAAGATTGATATATTGGAAGCCTATATTTGGACATCGGAATGGTTCCGGGTGAAATCGGGATTTTACCGGAACACCGGGGGTTACCAGAACCCTCCCGGGGGATATTGGGCCTTAGTGGGCCAAGAGGGAGAAGAGGAGGGCCGGCCAGGGCAGGCCACGCGCCCCCTCCCCCCTAGTCCGAATAGGACAAGGAAGGGGGGGGCGACGCCCCCCTTTCCTCTTTCCCCTCCCCCCTTTCCTTCTCCACCAAGGCAAGAGGGGGGAGTCCTACTCCCGGTGGGAGTAGGACTCCTCCAGGCGCACCCCTAGGGGGCCGGCCGCACCTCCCCCCTCCCTCCTTTATATACGGGGGCGGGGGGCACCCCATGAACACACAAGTTGATCTACGGATCGTTCCTTAGCCGTGTGCGGTGCCCCCTTCCACCATATTCCACCTCGGTCATATCGTCGCGGAGTTTAGGCGAAGCCCTGCGCCGGTAGAACATCATCATCATCACCACGCCGTCGTGCTGACGGAACTCATCTCCGGAGCCTTTGCTGGATCAGAGGGCCGGAGATCGTCATCGAGCTGAACGTGTGCTGAACTCGGAGGCCCCGTACGTTCGGTGCTTGGATCGGTCGGATCGTGAAGACGTACGACTACATCAACCGCGTTGTGCTAACGCTTCCGCTTACGGTCTACGAGGGTACATGGACGAACACTCTTCCCTCTCGTTGCTATATCATCACCATGATCTTGCGTGTGCGTAGGAATTTTTTTGAAATTACTACGTTCCCCAACAGGTATTACCTTCAATATCATCTTCCGGACGAATATCAAAGGTGATAACCATATCAGGCTCAAATGCATAAGTCTTGCATAGTGCTCGCCATGTTTTGCATCCAAAATAGGTGTAGTCGTCTGAATTGTATAATTTTGCGTGGAAAATATAACCATGCTCGGTCTTCAAGTAAACTTTCTTTACCTCCATAGTACGACTTAAACCTATCTTATCCAATACAAAAACTCTTGCATGGCAGGGGATACGCTAGTAGAATAGTAAAAAAATATTATAAGTTGAAGCAAGTGAAGCAGATGTCATGCTTAATTACGAAAAGAGACTTGTCGTTGTGACTTACTGTATCCACTTCGAAGTTCTCGTCCAGCTTGATGCTGAAGCGCCTATCATCATCTAGGAAGATTCCGTCGCACAGGCCGCGCTCGTCTTCGCAGTATTTGCAAATACCGAAATCCTTTTCGTCGTCAGATATTTCCTATGTTCATAGTTGAAACATTAATTAAAAACTGATCGAAGACAACTACCAGGATACTCAACACATAAATCCGGGGCACTCGATATTTCCTACATATTCTGGTACAAGTCATGCCAAAATTCACGGAAAAATCCGGCATGACCTTTGCTAAAATAGGACATATCGAGCGCCTGAAATTTGCCGGAACGGAAATGAATCAACACTCCGGTAAAACATAGGCCACTCGGAGGTGTAACCTGCAAACATGACCGGCCACTTGGGCAAGCACATATCCTATTTAAGTAACACAAGATATAAATTTCAAAATATCTTATAGGACTCAAATTAGCATGCATTCAATAAGCAAAAGTAAATCATCTCATGTGTCCGTACATCGTCGAATATTATCACTAAAACATCCCGAATAGTATCATACATATAACATCACTAATACAACTAAAACCCTAGCGCACGACGGGTATCAGCGCGGGCGGTGGACACCCACAGAGAAGAAACCATCACAGGATCATAGCTCCAGTGAGATCCCTGGAGAACATGTGCTCCAACGCAAACAAGTAGCGACGGACGTGCGCGTCCTCCTCACTGACACGGTGACGCACCACCTCTGCGGGGTCCTCGAGCCTCTGGACCGTCACTGGCCCACGCGACCGCCACCAAAGAAGGTTCGGGTCAATGACAGGCTGGCTCCTCACCAACCTGCGCCCCCTGGTAGGTAGCGCCTCCCAGTACCACCCCGGCGGAGCCCAGTCCCGGACATGGCCCATCTGGTGACGCAGGTGTCCTCCGCCGACTCGCCGACGAGGATGCGGGATAGGCATCGTCCACGTCGATGCGGGAAAAATTGCTTTAACTAAAAAAAATAACAACAAGTTCTTACTAACTAGCTCTATTAATTCAACTAGTTCTTACTAAAATAAACTTACTATAAATAAAAATAAACTAGTACCTAATTAGTACCTAGTTCTTACTAACTAATTAGTACCTAGGAACTACTGCCCTAATTACCATATAAGTATCCATTTTTTAAACTAGGGTTCGTACTACCTAATTAAATAGGATTAATACTAATTGTATTTAACTAACTAGCACTAAAAATAGCCTAGGGTTCATACTAACTAGCACTAAATAGCTAGGGTTCATACTAACAGAGAGCAGAGAAGAGGAAAGGGGAGAGTGCTTACAGAGGGCGGGGAGAGAGATGGGGTCGGGGGAGACGGCGGCACAGAGGCGCGGCGAGGCGGGGTCGGGGGAGACGACGGCGAGGCGGGTCGAGGGAGACGGCGGCGGAGAGCGAGGGTAAGGGCTCCGGCAAGGTCGAGGTCGAGGAGGAGGAGGCACAGGCGCGCAACGACGTCGAGGGCAGACTCCGGCGGAGAGCGAGGGCAGGGCCTCCAGTGAGGGCGAGGGCAGGGGCTCTGGCGGAGGCGACGAGGGGGAGAAGACAGAGTGGGGAATTGGGGGAGGAAGCAGAGGAGAGGGAAGCCCGCGCGGGGGGTTAGGTGAAAATAGCTTTAACAGTAGCGTGGGGAGCGAAAACGCGCTTGTTGGGAATATAACTACTGAGTGTAAACCGCCTAGGAGGGGCCGGTTTACGCCCATCTATATTGAAGCCCATGAAGACAAGGAGTATGTCGTTTTACTGTTAAAGCTTAGAGGCCCAGAGCCCAAAGGCGGATTAGGGCCCATAGTTGTAAACCGCCATAGTTGTATAACTTGTATTGTAAGTTAGGGAAGGGAAGAGACGAGCCGGACACTTGTATGAGCCAGCCTCGGGATTCTGTAAACCGGCCGGGCGTCAACCTATGTATATAAAGGGACGACCCGACGGCGGTTCAAGGACAAGAAACAACAGCTCGAGAGATAGGTAAAGCGGATTCGCTCCCTGCTCATCGAGATCAATCAATCCCACAACAACTAGATCGTAGGCTTTTACCTTCACCGCAAGGGGCCGAACCAGTATAAACTTGTTGTGTCCTTTGTTCCGGTTTAACCCCTTTAAGCTAATCTCGTTGCGATGGCTCCACGACTAAGTCCTTCTGCTAGGACATATGACGTGTTAATTCCACGACAGCGCTGCTGCTAAAATCCGTAGCAGTAGGGCGCCCTCACAAACTCGCTACTGCTAAGATGGGCCCGTCCTGTGGTGTGTTCAAACTTAGCAGTAGCGCCCTATCCTAAAAGTGCGCTTCTACTAATTTTGTAGTAGTAGCGCGGTTTGTAGAAGGGCGCTACTACTATACCTAGCACGTCGGGAACGGTGTGGCAATTATAGTAGTAGCGCGTTTTGTTCCTGCCGCGCTACTGCTAAGTGGATAACAGTAGCGCCCTTTATGCCAACGCGCTACTGCTAACTAGCAGTAGCGCCTCATTTTAACACGCGCTACTGGTAAGATTCTGTGTATAAGGTTTTTCCTAGTAGTGCGCTGATGTAAAGGTTTGCGTACCTCCAAAGTGGCTCACCAAAGTCGAAACCATTACCGTTGAACGAAATAGACCGAGGCAACACCCCGGATACGCCATTGAACTCTAGATCTGGCATCCTGCACGGCTAACGCGTCGGAGGAGGAAACCATATCTGTCATCCACGAATCACAAACCCAGGACACGATCCACCATCTTCTAGATGCTGCCATTGCAGACCACAACCTGCATCCGTTCCTATACTACCTCATTGTAGACCACACCCTGGATACGCCATTGCAGACCACAAGATTTTAGGAGTCAAATGATAACATGACATTAGTCATTACTGGCTAAAGATAGTGATAGAAACAGAGTTTGACTGGAACTGTAGTTGTGTTTGCGTTGGTGTTCAGTGCATGGTGCATATAGAGCTACATCCAGCAGTTTTTTTGCGAGGAAAATTTTCGATCCATTCATCAACTGTTGAGATAATACAAAGATGCATCCGGCAGTTACAAGAGTCGATCGTGTGCACGATCGTGAGTAACGCGCCACATACAGGCAAAGACTAAGTCATAAGATAACTGAACCTGACATGAATAATGTACACACCAACAATTAGAACAGAAATGATAATCAATATTTTTTTTTAAAAGCCGTATGATTGTGACGACAATGACGACAGGAGACATAGTGCTCTCACGGTCTCACACTCTCACCTGATTCCTGAAACAAGTGGACAGTAGATTAGAGAGCATCCTGGCAAGAAAATATTCCTTCATCGCCACATCGCCCACCACACGCAGTGGTTCCTTTCTGGATGAGAAGAGCTGGCTACTCCATGTCTCACTGTGTACCTTCATATTGCCCGCAGATCAGTGGGAGACACTGTATAGTCAATAGTAAAGCTGTCAATGCACTCGTGGCAGATAAACAGGTCTCCCATGCGTCTCACCAAAGCCCAATGGTCGACTCACCAAGTGTACAAGGACTGACGGGACGGGACGAAGTTTACAAGGACTGTGAAGAGGTCACTCTGGTTACATGACGTCTGGGCGTCCAGTTTTCCGGATCATCTCGTGGAAAAAGGTTCTCTCGCTCGGGTCAGTGAGCCACCATTACGTCGAACACCTTGCAGCCATGGCATCCACGCGAGAGCCGGCAGATGCCCCGACCCGTACAAGCGCCGGCTGCCGACGAGCGGAAAGGGCGAGGCGGCAGACGCACTCCGCCTACTACAGCGCCGGCCGGCCCGCCGCCCTCCCTCCTCCAGTGCTCCCGGCCTCTCTGCTCCGGCCGCTGGTCTACACTCCGGAAATGCAAAATACTGCTGGCCTGGGCCGACGGGCTGGCCCATTGGTTCTTTTCCCTGTACCAGGCCTTCAGTGTGGCCCCTATCGAGGCAACACGAGAGGAGGAGTCGGCTACACTGGGTATCAGTATAAGTATAGTCCCACACCGCTTACGGAAGGGGATCCATACTGATTTATAAACTGGTTTGGGGACAAGGTTCTCACCACTTGGCATGAGTGGTAAGCTATCTCAAAAACAATGAACAATAGATAATTGTGATTTCACCATGGCATGGCTCTCTCAAGGGTGATTACCTTGCATGAGCAACATGACATGTTGTTTACCTACACACCGACACGCTGTGCATAGCTTTTTATAACAACATTTGTTTTTTTTCTATTCTAGGTAAATATGACTTTTTATTTTTAGGATATATACTCTTTTCTATTCCAGGTAAATATGACTTTTTTATTTTTAGGATATACTCAATACGATTGACTTTTTATTTCATTACAAAGAATCGAGAGATTTTTATTTTTTATTCCAAGCATATATGACTTTTTTATTTTTAGTATATACTCAATACATTTGACTTTTTATTTCATTACAGACAATCTAGATATTTTTTATTTTTTATTCCAAGTATATAGGACTTATAGGAAAGTTCATGTGCACGCTCTATGATAACACCGAACTCTTCTAGAATAGACTACTCGAATATACATCAATTTCAATGTAGGTTTATGGTGATGTTTTTGAGATATAGGAAAGAATATGAATATATGTTGGGTTACATATGAGAGCTTAAAATTTGCATGCAATCTTGAGCACAAGCGTTCGTACTTTGGGGCACGAACCATGCATGTCTACGTCGTCAGATCTATTGTGTGTGCAACCTCGTGTTATGGGGCCGAATTGTTGTAGAATAGAATACTCGACAGATACGTCAACTTCAATGTAGGTTTTTGAAGATGTTTTTGAAATATCAGAAAAAACATGAATATATGTTGGGTTATACAAGGGATCTTCAAAAACTACGAGAAATCCACAGCGCTGACATTTGTGCTTCGCGTCATGATCCATGTCTACACCGTCAGATCTACTATAGCGCAGACTCGTGTGGTGAGATCAATTAGTCTGGATGGCATGGAAAGCTTTGATTTGATCGCCCATACTTGATATTGTTCCCTGATGCATTTTATCATTGACATTTACCATGTAAAGTAATGAATTCACAGCTCACTTATCTATTTTGTGCAAACAACAGAAGAAAAAAAAAGTAATTCTGGATGGTTTATTTAGATTAGTATGCTTTGGCAGAACCTTTGTCATGTTTATTTTTTATTTTGTTATTGAATACTCCAAACAACAATGTGTGTACTGATGAATATGTATATGCGAGCATGCTTTGGCACAACCTTTATACAATGAATATTAAATTATTAAATATACTAAAAAGGAATGCTTTTGCGTCTGGTTCTAAAAATGGACTTGCATAATTTACTATCTTATCACATTTTTCTGGTGATATATACCCTCTTTAACCACAATGAAATGAGATTAGGACAATGTTTGAAACGTCTGATCCATTCCAATAGAACACCAATTTAATTTCTAACCCATAATCCCCTCACAATCTCTTCCCATCTGATATGCATCAACCCCTCCGTATGGTCTGCATATGAACCTGGCCGCCTCTCAGAATTACACGGTGGCCATCTTCCTGTGCGACTACCCTGGTCTCTACCATGACCATTTTATTTCATTTTGTATAAAATTCAATAATGAACATGTCTTGAAAAATCTGGTAGGCCTTCTTGAGCTGTTTTTTAATGGATTCTTGAGCTGTTGTTAGATGTTTAGTTGATGATGACATACCCACGTGTCTTGTGAACAGTCCCTGCTAAAATCAGGTTTTTTTTATGGAGACTTGCACATCAATCTATTCCAACAGAAGATGTCAGAATGCATCGGAACATGACCACAAGCAGCTCGTGTGCCATCTGCAGAACTACGGACTCCTGGAAGCATAGCTTGATTGAGTGCACTGCGGCCCGGTGTGTTTAGTCATTGGTGGATCAGGAGCTTATTGATGATTTGCGAAGCAACACCGAAAATGATGCAAAGAAATGGTTATTTACTATGATCGAACAACTACCACACGACAAGTTCACCATGGTAGCAGTTACCCTATGGGCAATCTGGTGGGCAAGGCGGAAGCTGATCCATGAGGGGTTGCATCAAAGCCCTTTATCCACTTACATGTTCATCACTCACTTCTTATCAGAGTTGGAGGAGGAGAAGAATCCAATAAAGCCCCGTATGAACATCCCAGTTACAGCTGCACCAAGGAGATGGATTCCGGCCACGGGTGATCATGCTAAAATCAATGTTGACGCTGCTGTCTTCCGTGGAGTTGGTGCCGCTGCTACAGTTTGCAGGAACAATGACGGACAATACCTGGGGTCCTCGGTGCTTGTCACTAGAGGGCTGGTTGATCCGCCTACTTTGAAAGCTATGGCATGCATGGAAGGTTTATCGCTAGCGGAAGACCTGGGGCTCCAGAAAATCGTGATTGCGTCTGACTGTCAAGAGGTGGTGAAGCATATCAAAGATAAGTCAGGTGGAAACTATGGTGCAGTTGTAAAAGAGATTATTTCATGGCAATCTTCTTTTAATTCTTGTTGTTTTAAGTTTGAATTTAGAGCCTCGAATTTCGGGCCGAAATCACTGTTTTGACCTTGTCAGGGTTTTTAGTCGCAAACTGAACCCGACGTGAAAGTATTTCACGATTTGACCCTTTTAGCAACGCCAGAGCCCGCGGCGTTTCTGGTGAACATTGAAACGCCGACCAAGCTAGCGTTTCTTCCCTGGCCCACTGCCAGGCCGAGTTGGCGTTGCTTGCTGACGTGGCGGGATTGAAACGCCGAGCCAGCTAGCGTTTCTAGAAACGCCAGCAACAATGACGTTTCTGGTGCAGATATTTTAGGTGGCCGTGGGGCTTGCACCCACCACTCACTCCTCAATCTCTTCTCCCCCATTGGCCTATCCCGAGCTCTTGCCCTTTTCCCCCTTTATGTCCTTCACTTAGCCCCTCTCAAATCCTTGCAAATCGACTGGGTTGGTCCGTGGATCCGGTGTCATTTTCGTTCGTTGAGGTAACCTCCTTCATCTTACAAATTTTTATTGGTTGGATTTGCCCATTTGGATTGATTTGGTCTTGTTGTTCCTAACCCTAGTTTTGAACATGGATATCTAATGTGATGTTTTTAGTATTGTTGTTCCAATGGTGTTGCATTGTGATGTTGTTGAGCATACCTTATTGTTTGGTTTATGACTAATGTTAAGATTTATGGTTAGGGTTATGCCTAAGATTTATGGTTAGGGTTAGTGGTTTTGTTAGCAATGTGGTATATTTAGCATTGTACATTTTTAGTCTTATGTTCCCCTTTTTTAGATGGACAAGATTGTGAATATTCATTATGTTGACAAAGAGGCATTCATGAATGTGGATATTGTTGACAAGTATGAGGAAGTATTGATATTTATTGAGACTCCTAGTTATGAAGAGGTTGTCGATAAGATTAAAGTGGGTGGATGCAAGTGACCAAGTTGAATTAGTAGGAAGATATGATGTTGGGTCGGCACACAAGTGTTGAATGAAGACAATGCCTATCAAGTCCAATTTGCATTGGGTTGCATATAAGGAGGTTGTTGCATCCTCGGCAGTCAAGTCACTCGAAGTATTTGCAAGTAAGGTGGTGAAGGCTCCTCTCTTTCGTCTTGACTTGAACCAAACCTTAGTAGATGATGTGAGCCCGGTTAGTAGTGTGCCGCCTATTGTTGAGCATAAAGTTGAAGCTGAAGCCAATGAGTATCCCCAATATGAGTTCGGAGGTAGTGCACCGATGAAAGATGATGGTGATGACTCCGACGAAGAGTATGAGAGGCATCACAACATTGTTGGTGACGTAGAGGCCGAAGTAAGGCATCAGGACATGGATCCTGACATTATCTATCAGCGTGCTTGTGTGGATGACTTGGATGATGAAGGCCCGGTGAATGAGTTGGACGAGGATGGCTTGACTGAGAAAGAAGAAGAGTGGTACACAAAGTTCGGATAACATCGTACAGCAACAGATTATTAGTTAATGATCCAACAGTTTTCACAATATAAATGCCAAGTACAGCAACAGTATAGCAATGAGACATTTTTTGGTGACATAGAAATAATTAACAAGTCTTGGTGACATAGAAATAACAAGTCTTGGTGACATAGAAATAACATGATCCAACTTGCATAATAATTAACAAGTCTTGGTGACATAGAAATAACAAGTTCATCAGATATAGAACTAACGAGTTCGCTCCAGCAGAAAAGCTAACTACATTTCTAGATCACCAGAGATAGAACTAACAAGCTCGCATCAGTCATCACTTCACTTCTTGCCTCTTTTCGCAGCCGTCTTCCCCCTGTTGACGTAGCCCTTTGGAGTGTTCTGCCATCCAGGACGTCGGATGTTCCTTGAGCTAACTCGGCGTGTTTCTTGAGAAGGCTGAGAAGGTTGAGTTGGCTGTGGAGCATCTTCCATCTGCGAAGCCCCAAGCTCCACATAGTCCGGATCCGCATCGTAGTCTGTCTCCTCCTCTTCATCTTCCTGTTCATCAATCCGTGCTCGGCTGGAAGAAGGACGTGCGGAAGAAGCACGTGCTAGGCTCGAAGATGGACGAGCGGAAGAAAGAACATCCATTCTATACTGAGCACGTGCACGCACATCCGTTGATGAACCGCCATGGCAAGAGAGTAAAGCGGCTAGTGTTCGGCAACGGTTCACAACCTTCTGCAGAGGCAAATGATTGACATGTAAATATGCAAAAATAGTTCACATGATATAAAATATATGTTCATATTAAAAAGGCCTCTAACCTGTAGAGTACTCCTAACGAGACCGTTCGTTTCTCTACCAGGTGCGCGGCCAAGCACCACATTACTATCATTGATACATCTCCATAGCTCCTGCCCTGAATAAAACTTAAGTGACACACCACTCATGAAGAAATGACACATGTTCAAAAAAGAGACAAAAAGGCATACCACTCGGTCATGCAGAGGGCCATAATCTAGGTGCGCTCCAATGGTCTCCCTAATAGAGTTGTTGAATGCACCATCAGCAGCCTCACTTGGCATTAGTTCCAAGCAATCGGCACGAGTCCAAGCACCCTTAAGGATAACTCTGTACTCTTTGCAAAGCCACTCCAAATGCCTTAAATATGCCCCCTCGTCGTTGTCAGGTGTGTGATCATCTTCAACTCGGGCATTCCTCTGAGCATTCCACATGTCCACCCACATAAGATGGTGATCCTCCCAATTAATGACATTCTTGTTGTGTTGCCGGCTCGTCCTACAAAGCATGAGAAGTATCGGTATCAATTTCATTTTTCAGTGGTTACACATTGATCAACATATGGTACAAAAACTCTCACCTATGTAGCACTACACTTGTCTCAACATAATCCGGCGGGGTGCATTATTGTACTCCAAATTGCTTCGAAACACGATGTGGAAGATGCCACTCTACCGCAAAAAAGCATATCATGGGGCAACGCACACGCCAAAGATGTTGGTCATGAAAGCACATATTGCTCAAAGGGAACTGCCTAAGTACCATGTACGGACTCCAATTAACCTACATCACAACATGTCACTAGCTCATGCACAACAACAAAAAATCTGAATTGATAGCAAGGCATTTGATAATTACCTGGTTGTAAGTAAGCATGTCAAGCTCGCTTATGTATGCCTTGTACCGCCCCATGGCTGCAATACTAGACACTTAGACATTAGCCCACGTGTATGCGATAGTGGGATACCGCTCCTCATCCCCGTCAAAAGGCCACTCCCAAGGTTCTTCCGGGGCAATGGTCAAGTTACGACCCACAGGGATACGCTCCCACATCCAAATCTGTAGGGCCCAAACAAAACCACCAAGACAAGATTTCGGCTTACTCCTCATGCATGCTCCGTCCAACTGCACATTTTTATACACATTAAACAATCACATGCAAAAAACTCTTTCATATAATGAAAATTCATCAAATTAGCATTACCTGACGGTACAAGAAGGCTAGTGCTGCCGACCCCCAACTCCACTTAACATCCCAGTTACGAAAAGGGTCCAAGAACATCCACGAGGCTGTGTCTCCCGTGCCGTCAGGAAACACCACTTGGGTCAAAAGATTCCATAAGTAAGCCCTGGCGTACCTCTCCACAACAACCGGTCTGGCATTCTCTGGGCACTCGTAAAAATGTTCTTGTAGCCACGAGAATAAAACACCAGATGGCCTAGGATCCTTCTTTGTTTCATGAATCCACGGGGGAGGTTCAACACCAACCAAACCTGCAACCCTTTGTCGCCACCCCTTGGACTTCACCTTCCCGGTAAGAGCTCTGCCCTCGATCGGAAGACCGGAGATCATCGTAATATCCTCCAAAGTGACGGTCATCTCACCAAGAGCAAGGTGAAAAGAGTGCGTCTCGGGCCTCCAACGGTCCGTAAGGGCGGTAATGGCCGTCGAGTTCAGCCATGGTGGTGTGCATTTAAAGTTGAGCACAAACTGGAGAAGATCCATTCTTCTAAAATAAGGCTCGTAGCGACGGTCATACACAAGTGACTCACGTGGGTTGTGGCCTCTCAACCGAAGTACTGGAGGAACCTACAAAAATCACACGCACAATTTATATACTTCTCTAAACTACTCACAATATACTCACAAATATGAGAATCGACAATGTAGATACATAATTACCTCCCCTCTTTCCACAAGCACAGCACGATGCTTCTCCTCGTAATAATCATCAAGGCCGGGATATTTATCCGGCTCAAACATCCTACAAAATAAGGTACATGGATTTGTTATGATATATGCTTAAAATTATGACCACATCATATACAAAATTGTGTGAGAACTACTACAAATTATCCCAAAGATATAAATCACGAACCACGTTACCAACACCAATTCTTTTCAACCTATTATTAACAAACCACATTATTAACAAATGATGGGTTCAACCTAATCGTAAAAAATGGGCTCTCTCTAAATCCAATACTATACAAGTTAACTAAGAATACTTCAACAGTATATCCCCAAAATATTCATCAAACAAATCACTAATAACTCATCTTAGGGTTCCACCATGTTTGAAAAAATGCATCTACAATAGCCAATCTTGACTGAAAATAAATGGAGGATTGGGAAGAGAATACCTCAAGCAACTCGGGGGTGCTTCGATCTACTCGTTTTGATGATCAATATAGCAGATCTAGGGGGGGGGGGATTTGGTGAAGAAGAGGGAAGGGGCGGCCGCCAGTTCGTCAAGAACTGCCCGCCCGGGGCTGGGACTGCGAGTGGACTGGGTTAGGGCCCCTCGGCCCGCCGCGCATTACTTCATCTAGCCCAGAAACGCCAGGGACATTGGCGTTTCACATGTGCCACGTCAGCGAAAACAGCGGGTTCAGACTGACTGTGAGCGAGGGCAGAAACGCAAGCTACCACGGCGTTTCTGTGTTGGCCGGGAACGCTAGCTTGGTCGGCGTTTCGATGTTCATCAGAAACGCTGCGGGCTCTGGCGTTTCTAAAACGGTCAAATCGTGAAATACTTTCACGTCGGGTTCAGTTTGCGACTAAAAACTCTGACAAGGTCAAAACAGTGATTTCGGCCTGAATTTCGAGCCTCATAAACTAGCTAGGCATGCTGTAAATTTAGATCATGGCCGCCACATTTGGTTGGGGCAACCACATGATACTTCTGTAATACCGGTAGCAATACCAACTTTTGAATAAAGCCTAGTTTGTTGCTCAAAAAAAAAACGTGTCTTGTGAACAACTGGGTCCCACTGGTTCACTTCTCCTTCTCCAGTGCGGCCCCGATAAGACGAGCAGAGCCTGGCCAGGGTTTTGAGATTTCGTCGGCGGAATCGACCGCCACCTCATCTCCACGAGCACCCGCCGCCGCCTTCCCTCGCCCCCGACGTCGTGCGCCCCGGCGACCTTCCCGGAGCTCCGCGGCCTCCCTGCCCCCTCCTCCTCGAGCACCACCGCTCTCGATCCCCACTCGCGCCGCCCGCAGATCTGATTCAGGGGTTCCCGGCTCTCCCATCCAGGTTCAGGGCCATACTCGTCGGCCACCATGCAGGTCAGTAGCCCCTGACCCAATCTCTCTGATGTTGCCTATTCCCCCCAAAATATTCGATTGGCATTATATGTGGTCTATTTGTTCTTGTCTGCTAAATGAATTGATTTACAGTATTAACTAAAAACCGGTGCCATATATGCTCAATAGATGTAGAATTGCTGTTACATTTACCTTTTCGTTTTGTATTGGTGGTTACCTTCGAGTAGTTGCTTTAATTGGTGTGTGCCACAATGTCAGTCTTAGAGCTCAGATGTATGTATTGAATTGCACTATCATGATGTTTGTTTTCTTAATTTGCTTATTTCGAGTAATTCTAGTGAATATCACCCAATCATCGATTGATTTCTTGTCTTCTTTTAGCTCGCTTCGGCTCAAAGTCTTCAACTAGGTCATAGTCTTCCAATACATTGTCGCTTTAGTAACAGCTTTTTACATCTTAATAACTGAATTGCTTGTAATTTCTAATACAAATCACTATTTTAAAGGCTAGTGACAGGTTCAACATCAATTCCCAACTTGAGCATCTTCAAGCCAAGTATGTCGGAACAGGGCATGCTGACCTGACCAGATTGTAAGTATCTCATTTCTTGTTTTAGAAATGCTGTACTAGCTAACTGATATTCTTGGTTGGCACGGGCTGATGAGATATTAACCATTACATTTCCTTGTATTACAGTGAATGGGCTGTAAATATCCAAAGAGACAGCTATGCATCTTATGTTGGACACTATCCGATGTTGGCATATTTTTCCATTGCTGAGAATGAATCTATTGGAAGGGAGCGTTACGAATTTATGCAGGTATGTGTGAAAGCAATGTTTCTTAACTCGTCTGCTGAGTTTTAGCTGCAAATTGTGTAGAACTGAATGGGTGTATAAAGGTTGGTCTATATTACAACCTGTGTCGCTATTGAATTATGATACTTGATTGCATTGGGCTTTCACCCGTGGAATTTTCATGCTAGTCTTGCTTTTGTTAATGGAGCCTCTTTGCATCATAAGTGCCCTTCTTTTTAATGATGGCTGCGTACCATGAAAATGCTGTTATAGTGTATCACAATGCAAGCTCATAAATACCATCTTGTTGCTGCAAATTGTAGCTGGTCAGGGTTTCTCCGCTGGGCCATAATACATCATGGTCAGAATTTAGCTGGAAGTTATTTCGTTTCCATGCTACCAAAGAATATTGTAGTGATGTGTGACAGTTTGAGGTACTTCATGTTTATAAATAGATGTGAGATACACCCGCTGCTTGAACACAGTTTTCACAACCCTTTCTTGAAGTGATGTGAGAGACACTTCATGTCTATAAACACGTGTGTCGTTTCAGAATATAAGTTTTACCCCAATATACACAAACTTATTGACATACTCCCTCCGTTCACTTTTATAAGTCGTTTCAGACAACTGAAAATGGGCTGCTTTGCACGCTGTCTGAAATGTCTTCAACACCTTATAAAAGTGAACAGAGGGAGTATTTATCATCAAAGGGTTTAAAATGTAGCTTGAAGAGGTTTCACATCAACTAAATGGTCCAAATTCAGTTATCAGATGGCCTTTCCTTCTTAAACTGTGGAGGCAAAACACACTAGTCTGTAGCTTAAATTGATTATTTCTGGATGCAAACTTTAATTCAAGGCTAGCTGGTGGGATTTTGTTAATTCACATTTACCATCTACTGTTAAATAGGCTTCAGTTTTGAAGCCATGTGTACATTCTGTGCTACGCGATTTGGATAAGAGCCAAGCTAGTTATCTAATGTCAGCATTTATCTTTCACATTAATCAGTCTAGTACTCTAGTATCCCTGTGTGACAGTGTATCTAAATGGAGTCTTTGCTGCACAAAAAAAATTGCGACTAAAATTTGTCAGCGTGCAATTGCGTATAGATTGAGAAAAACAGAAAACACTGCTATACCTATTGTGTTGCAGGCTTGTGGCACAACAGGTTGAACCCAGGCTTTCTATTTGAACCGCTATGCTATGTTTGTGGTGCTATTGATCTGTTTCTCTGTTTCATCAAATTAATTTTATGCAATCTGATGTAGCAAGTTTGAAGTTCTTAATCCATTTACCAGTATCTGACGTAGTCGCCCGTCATGCGTGGTATTTGGCCATACTACATTGTCTCCATTTGCATGTTTCTCCACTTACTTAACAAGCAGTTGTATTCATTGTCTCCATTTGCATGTTTCTCCACTTATTTAACAAGCAGTTGTATTCACGAGGCATTCTTCTAATATAAAGCATTAAAACCTATGTTTCTGGTGTTGCAGAAAATGCTGCTTCCCTGTGGCCTCCCTCCCGAGAGAGACGAAGACTGAGGAGTTGGTACTATAGTGCAACCTCCACAGCACAGCAGCTTGTGTTCAGATGTTTGTTACCAGTGTCTAAGTCCACCTTGTGTGGTTGTGTTTGAACGTCCTGAACATCTTTAGCACCGTGTACCCTGTTTTTACTTGTATTGCACTCCATGGATCTTTATCCCTGTTCATCATGATGTCGTATCTGCCTCCTGCCTCCTACCATCTGTGAATGATCGAATCGAATTGCAGAGGCATGTTTTGAAGTTGGTATGTTGTTGAGGTGCTATGCTCTGGTTTTTCATGTTCCTGCGAGCTGGCCTCTCTGCCAAGCTTCATTGCTTGCACCAGCGGTGCTCCATCAGTGCCGGAGGAGGCGGGGGCAGCGTGAACCACCGTCTGCCGGCAGCCGCCACATCTCCTTCTACAGGAACTACAGATGTAGTAGTACCTGATATCTCACCTCGATTTGACTGGAGATGCTGGTAGCAAATTGGATCAATCTGTTCGACAGAGTCTGAATCCAATTTCCTTGTGCGTTTTGTATTCTGATCGTACTAAATGGGCTGGCCGTTTCGATTTCTTGGGCCGGGTCCAGTACGCGGATGGCTTGATGGGCCGCCACGCCATCGTTCTTCTTTGCCGTGGCCTCTCTCGCTCGATCCCCATCCGGGCGTCCGGAGGAAAAACTACCGGGGATGCTTCTCCCGAGCCTCGCGCGCGCGGCCACTCACGTCCGCGCGGCGTCGACGGCGGCCACCGTCACCCTAGCGGCGCCGCTGAAGGTGGGCGACGCACTGCGCTCGCGCCGGCGGCGGTTCACGGAGGAGGACGTGGCGGCGTACGCGGTGGTGAGCGGCGACCGCAACCCCGTCCACCTGGACGACGCCTTCGCGCGCGGGACGGGCGGGTTCCAGCGCGGCCGCGTGGTGCACGGCATGCTCGTCGCCTCCCTCTTCCCGGCCCTCATCGCCTCCCACTTCGTACGCTCCTCCCCTCCCCCTCTCTGCCATTCCGCCGAACGGGTGGCGGGCGTGGCGCCCGGTCGACGGGATCCCGCCCTGATCTGACGGCTGCTTCTTCGTGCAGCCTGGAGCCGTGTACGCGAGCCAGTCCCTCAAGTTCGCGGCGCCGGTGCACGTCGGAGACGAGGTGGTCGCGCAGGTGCAGGCGCTCCACATCAAGGCCACCGGCGCAAGGCACATGTACAGATGTACTACTACTACCTTGCGCCATTTTTGTATCTCCTCTTCTTTCTAGCATTGCGCTTGCTGACGACTAATGGTAATATCTATTGGGCAGCGTCAAGTTCGCCACCAGGTGCTTCATGGACGATGAGGAGACTCTCGCCATCGACGGCGAGGCCATGGCTTTTCTGCCCACGCTGCAGCTCAGCACAGAGGCAATCGAGTGACAAGTATGTTGGTCAGAACCATTTGGAATAGGACGACTTTTATCTCATGACGAAACATTTCGCCTTCGCATAAGCTTCGGGCCTGGGGGACATGAGATTGCAGCTTTGCTGGTAATAGCGCGTTGCAGCCTTCCTGTTATGATTAACAGCATGTGCAAAGAGTAGTAGATCATTTCAGTTTTCTGAACATTCAATGGGTTGGGTGTTCATGCTGACTGTGATACGAACTGAAGAATTTCAACAGATTAATTTGAACCACTAGGCATATTCAGTAGATCACTTCAGTCTGCTCAGTACTACTTCTTGGCTGCTCCATACTATTTCTGCCGCTGCTCTGTTTTGAAGAGAGGAAGAAAGGAAATAACTTGGTCTGCTTAGTTCACAAATAACAATTCTGAATCTTTTACATTTAAAAACTGAAATCTTCTAGGAACTGAAGAATTTCAACAGAATAACTTGAACCACTAGGCTGTAACCTGAGAAGATGTGTTCCCTCTTTCCCTCCAAAACTGAGCAGAAGTTGTAGTAAGCAAAAGGAGAGCAAACAATAAGCATCAACCCCGAGGTCTTCCTTCAAAAGTTTAAACTTTATAAACAGCACACTTCATCAGATGTCTAATGAACAATTTTACATGTGGGCTCACTTCCGAAAATTCAACATGTTTAGAAATCACATATAGTATACATACCACTTCAAGGAGAAAAAAATAATAGAATTGATGGCCGCCTTTAGAACTGACTAGCAATGAGACATAGAAGTATCAACGTGGAGCAGGACCAGTAGGCATTGTTGGCACCTTGATAACATTATGCTCCATCTCAAATGTAGTGCTCTTCTGGCTCACACTGGTGGACCGATCAGTGGTGTAGGCGTCATAGCTCAAGTTCGGGTCATCGCCGCTGCTACCGCCGTGGAAGCCATTGTTTGTGTTGCCTCCAACACGCCCATTCTCTAGCTCAACGCATTCTTGCAACTGTGCCACCACGTCGGTCATGGTGGGACGCTGCAATGAGGATTGTGCAGTGCACTTCAGTGCAATGTCCGCAACCTTCCACACCCCGTTGACATCGTAACCACCACACATGCGTTCGTCCACCACTCCTTCGATGTTGCCCCGCGCTAGTCGCTGGCGCACCCATTGGATTATGTTGACGGGCACCGTCTCTTGCAGGATTGCTGGCTTTCCTGTGACTAGCTCCAACAGTACAACACCGAAGCTATACACGTCGCTCTTTGCCGTTGGCTGCATCGTCGCATGGTACTCTGGGTCAACATATCCGGGTGTGCCAACAAGTGTGTTCGTCGACACATGGGTTTCATTGTCGTCATTGAAGGCCTTGGACAATCCAAAGTCTGCAATCCTAGCCCCCATCCTTGCGTTCAATAAGATGTTGGTAGCCTTCACATCCCTGTGGATGATAGGTGGATAGCACCCCCTGTGTAGGTACTCTAGCCCTGCACATCACCAGACCAGCCAGTGCTCAGGTTATTGAGAAAACTAAATATTTAATAGCAAACTAGCAGTATACTCCCCTGTTCCTAAATATAAGTCTTTTTAGAGATTCCAATATGGATTACATACGAAGCAAAATGAGTGAATCTACACTCTAAACTACGTCTATATACATCCGTGTGTAGTCCATATTGAGATCTCTAAAAAGACTTATATTTAGGAATGAAGGGAGTATTATTCACATGCGTACCTTGCGCAGATTCAAGTGCGATTCGGACTCTCTGTGTCCAAGGCAAACATGCTCCACTATGTTTGCTTCCTGCAAATAGATGGACAGTAGAACATGAATAACAAAATCAATGTTTTCAGTTCAAAGTGTGCCTTGCAGGAAGTGAAGTGAAGTTTGTTTTCTCTGAATAAACACTGAACAATCTAATGCTATAATGCCAAACAACTTACATACCTTCAATGTGCTCTTGCAGGGTTCCTTCGGACATGTATTCATAGACAAGTGCCATGTACGCCCCATCCTTGCAGTAACCAATCATGGAGACAAGATTCTTGTGATGAATCCGGGACAAAATTTGAGCCTGCACAAATGCTTATCAAATTTCAGTCTATTTTGTGACACACATTTGTTGCCTTGAACACCACTTGCAGTGAAAGAGAATCTACCTCTGCGAGGAACTCCTTAATGCCTTGATTGGAGGAATGAGACCGCAACTTCACTGCTACCTGGGTGCCGTTCTCCAAGAAACCGTGGTAGACATGCCCGAACCCTCCCTGGCCAAGCACTCGTAGGAAGTTGTTCGTTATCATCTGAAGCTCCTTGTATGTGAACTGGCGGCTCTCGGGTCGCAACGAACCATCCTCATAGCCATCTTTTGCCATTCCATAGCTTGTTGTCATCTCATTTTGTGGCGTCACGTTGTTGCTCACCGATTCTTCATAGAAAAAAGGATGGCATGTCTAACGTTAGCTATGTTTACCCGTGTGGAAAAAGTTCAGAATTGGGTGCTCATACATACCAAAGCCTTACCTGACTTTTTTCGTCTTGCAAAACAAGAGAGTAGTACTAGTACCACCAATACTATCACCAGAATCACAGCCACAGGAACTGCAATGTAAATGACCAACATGTTGTTCCTTGGAGTTTTAGCAGGCTGGCATGAATGGCCGTTGGTGCACAGGTTTGGATTGTTTGCATATCTAACAAAAAATCAACATGCTTGATGAAATTTATCAACTACACATGAGCTATATAGAATTGGGGCAAACTTACCTTAGAATCAGGGAGCCCTCTTGAACTCTTTTGAGAAGTCCAGAGGGAATTGATCCATTGAGCTGGTTGGCTGACAAATCCCTGTATATAGAACAAAATAGTATTAGCATGACTCAAAGTAATTGGTGTGAAAGGATCAAAATTTTACAAAACTTGCTCAACTTACCGAACAGTCAATGAAGTCAACTGCGAAAGGGCATCTGGAATTGAGCATGTCAAGTTATTGTTTGACAGATACCTGAAACAACTACTCTGAAACCACCTTTATTCAAGAACAAGAAAACTACACATAAATCTTCTCCAGAAAAAAAGAAAATATAGACGAGGCCAAAATAGACCAATAACTCCTCCTCACAAGTATTTGACAGCCTTGAGATCGGCAAACGAAGCCGATATATCACCAGCGATGCCACTGGAGGACAGGTTTCTGCACGACGTAAATAGCCCAGTGGAGCAGTTTCATGTAGTCATGTAATATACTCCAATATATATCCGTTAATTCTGTCATCAACAAAGTCAGTACAGTACTACTCCCTCTGTACGCTAATGTAAGATGTTTTTGCTTTCTAATTCGAATGTATATAGACATATTTTACTGTGTTTATTCACTCATTTCAGTCCATATGTAGTCCATATTGAAAATAAAAAACATCTTACATTTGTGAACAGAGGGAGTAGTGTTCTATTCAGTCCATATGTAGTCCATATTGAAACCCAGCCTTTTTTATCAGCACCAAACAAACATGCTAGGATAATGTTCTCTATGCAAGACCAAGGACAAAACAAATAACTGTTGACCATTAACCAATAGCTTATTTTCCATCCTCTATGTGGAGATAATATAGCATGTGAGCCTGGCTGGCCTTCTCTCCCTTTGGCTGTTGCTTTGCCAGGTAGGTGAAAATCGGTCTAAAAGAAATCAGTCATGTTTTCTCACCGTCGAAAGCAAGTCGTACTGCACAAAAAAAAAGGGTGACTTGGAACAACAACAAATTCCAGGCACCCGTGTCATAGACGCTCCCAACATTAAGACAGATGCTGCAAGATATTAATTACTATTGTGCACAATGATAGTAATTTACATGCTAACTGAAAGCTGCCGACGACACACTGAGACCAAACACAAAACAAAGACCCATTCGTTCACTCTGAGACCATAGAGATGAACACATCTCGCAACTAGTACATTATTATCCAAAGGGGAGATTTCTAACTTTTTTTTATCTTTTGCTTCTCAAGCACCAAATCTGAAAACAGCGAGACACATTGATGAATGATAAGACGCGGCGATCTACTGGTCCATCCTCATGATGCAGCGCAGGCCCTCCCCCTTGAGCATGAGGTCGAACGCCGTGTTGATCTGCGAGAAGGGCACGCTATGCGTGATGAACTTCTCCAGCTCCAGCTCCTTCCTCATGTACATGTCGACCACTTCCGGGAGGTCGGTGCGCGGCTTGTAGTTGCCGAAGAAGGTGCCTTTCAGGGTCCTCTCATTGAGGAAGTTCATTGGGTAGGTCTTGAACACCGCCTCCTTGTGCGGCACACCCACCAGAACAGCCACGCCCCACCCCTGCATCCACCAGATTGCAGCATTCAGTCTAAACTCTTGTAAAGCAGAGCCTGCTACTAGTAATCACTCGAGTACAGATTATCTATAGTAGGTATGCTGCGAGATACGTACATCATGGACACATTCGAAGGCGGCGATCATGGCGTCGATGTGGCCAGTGCACTCAACCGCCCGGTCAACTCCGCCATTGGTCATCTCGACAAGCACCTGGAGAGCATCATTGAACAGTGAGTTTTATCATGTCTGAAGATTGAACAAAGGGGAAAATGTTTACTGAGGGACATGAAAAACAAACCTCTTGCACGGGCTTAGTGTGGTCCTTTGGGTTTACAAAGTCTGTGCATCCAAATTTCTTAGCTGAAAAATAATGTAGTACATCATGTTGTTAGGTTCAGTGTTCTATCAATCCAAAAACATTTGCCAACATGTTGTTAGGTTCAGTGTTCTATCAATCCAAAAACATTTGCCAAGGCATCCTTGTTTTCAGATTACTGTACCTTGTTCGTATTTTGCAGGGTTCAAATCCACACCAATGATCCTTGATGCCCCAGCCATCCTGGCCCCTTCCATGGCCTGCTCATGTGAAAATCATACAGTCATTATTCATGGTTATAGTAGCGCATAATTCTTTTCAGACTGCAGAAATATGAGGTGGAAGAAAAACTCACAGCAAGTCCAACAGCTCCAAGACCGAAAATTGCCACCGTGGAACCCTTTTTTGGTTTTGCGACATTGAGTGTAGCACCAAGTCCTGATGAAAAAACGGCAACTCAGCAACTAATCGAGGCCTAAGCAAATACTGTGCTTCATTTGGAAACAACGGCGTGTGACGAGCTATTATATCAGTCTTACCAGTTGAGATGCCACAGCTGAGAACACAAACTTTGTCGAGGGGCGCCTCGGGGTTGATCTTCGCGAGGCAACCGACATGGATGACGGTGTACTCGCTGAAGGTGGAGGTCCCGACGAAGTGGAAAATCGGCTTCCCATTGATGGTGAGGCGAGACTGCCCATCGCCGATCATCACGCCACGATCCACGTTGATCCTGAGGAGATCACAAAGGTTGCTCTCCTCTGACTTGCAGTGGGCACAGTCCTTGCACTCGCCGGTGAACACCGGGAGGACATGGTCACCCGGCACAAGCTCAGTCACGCCCTCTCCGACGCTCTCGACGATGCTGCGACAAAGAAGCTATTTGATGAAAAAAGATGCCAGAAAAGATAAACTATCCAAAACTGTATGATTGTACAGAGCAGTTTATGATGTGAGCATGTATCATGGGTGACGTTTCTCCATGATTCTTCATAGTATGTTTAATCCCATTGGTAATAAAATATGGACACTTGTTTTATGTAGGTATATGAAATCTAGTATTCAGGATGCCTATAATTAGAAGCCAGAGAGAATAAACTTATGATTCAGGATTCAAGATTCCTCCTCCAAGCAACAAAACAGAAACAGAATAAGACAGAGAAAGAGAAGATGGATATATTACCCTCCAGCTTCATGGCCTAAGATCCTAGGGAAAACCGGAGTTTGGCCCTGCACAAATCCAAGCAGAACATCACAAAATTTAATTAGCCACAGCCAACTGATGCATCACAACTTACCCAATATGAGGACACAAAACCATTAGATACGTATACAAAATTGTTTGTGTGGATACCTTGGCTTCCCAGAAGTAGACGTCGGTGTGGCAGAGGGCGGTGTAGAGGATCTTGACGCGCACCTCCATGGCCTGCGGCGGCGCCACCTCCACCTCCTCGATCGACAGCGGCTTCCCGGCCTCCCATGCCACCGCCGCTGCAACCAACCAACCGCACAATTCAGACCTCCAAACATCAACCAAAATCAGATGGAACTAACTGCATGCTATCCCAGAAACACACCTTTGCACTTGATCACCTTCCCGGCGGTCGCCATCCCTGTCGATCGCTAGAAGAAGAGACACAAAGATGGATCTTTGTCGCTGCTTCTGCTTTGCGGTTCGTTGCTAGATTTTGGTGAGGAACGAAGGTCGGGCTGAGACCTGTATATATACTGCTGGCGCTGGAGGAATCGGCGAGGAATTAAGGTGAGGCTTGGAGTGCAAGGGGGAAAGAAGAAGGCGGCTGAAACAGGGGTGTCCGGCTGTCTGCGGCTCTGCGCGCGTGTCCGCCGGTTTCAAAATTGGCCCCGTGTGGTGTGTGGAAAACGTTGTGACGTGATCAAGGGGCTACGGGTCAACGGTGGGCGGGGAGGAGTAAAAAACCAGCGCTGAGGCCGGGCGGAGGGCTGACTTGCATTGGTGACCGAAACCGGGGCGACCGAGAAAACCAACTGCGAAAACAACAGCTCGGGTCCTCGTTTTGCAACGTCGACGGGACGAGGCGCCCAGCCCATTTGGCTTCTCCGTTCGCAGAAGCATGAATGGTTTTGGGAAGCTTCTAGAAGAAGCACAAATGCTTTTGTAAAGCTTCCGGCTATTTTTTTTTTGTTTCTGGTTTCTTCGACTGGGTTTTGTTCGGTTTTTATTCTTTCTTTTTTCATTTTCATTTTTATCCTTTTTCTAGTTTTTTTGTTTTACTGAACATTTCCTTAATTTCTTTCTTTTAAAAAAATCGTGAACATTTTCAAATTTTTGAACTTTTTTCAAATTCACGAACCTTCTTTTCAAATTCCCAGAATTTTCTCAAAAAAAAATTCCCAGAAATTTAATCAAAATTTTGATTTTTTTTAAGATTTGAGAACTTTTTTCCAAATTGGTTAACGGATTTTTTTCAAATACATGATTTTTTTCAAATTCACAAACATTTTCAAATCTGTTAACTTTTTTCATACTCGTTAACTTTTTCAATTTCATAAACTGTTTTCAAATTTTATGAACTTTTCTGGATCCATGTTTTTTTCTTCAAAAGTCAATGGTCAAATTGGTCAACAGTTGACCGGCAACAGTTAATGGAGTGAACAAATAGCGCTTGTTTGAGCAAGCGGTTGAACAAGACCGGCTGCATTCACAAGCAAGTGATCCGTGCGCTTGTTGGGCCAGCCCACGCAGGCGGTTGCGAGCGCCAGGTTTCGTACTGGCGCCTGAAGCGTCGATTAGGAATTGTCGGACAAAGCTTACTTCTAAGGGCCGGTGTCAACTGACACCATGCCGAAGGTAAATTTGGTCCAAAAATTCTCTGGATAAGGGACATCATGTTTGGTTTCAACCCCAAGATCCTTATTGCATCTCGCTTCAAATGGTATTTGATCAATAAAACTTACCTTTTCCCCTAAAAAAAGCTAAAGGTGTTTGTTTGCTAGTTTATAGCCTTCATCTTTTTTTTTGTGGGTCTATTTATAGCTTTCATCTGTTCAATTTGATTTCGGTTTTGGAGTAGTGGAGTAATACGGTAATATGAGTAGCGTGGTAAATTTTCAGTTCTAGAGGATAAGCCTAGGTTGGTGTCCCTTCACAAGTATCTATCTAGGGCAGAATCAATAGTTGGTCCATCTGCTCAAAAGGTGCACTATGGAGCCTCATGCTTTGGTGGATCCTCGTTTCAGTAAGTAGTACAGGCTCCATAAATTTTGTGGGAATTTTCTAAGTGGAGAAAATATGGGTTGCTTTGTCAAGCCATAATATAAGGACATTGTTTTTAGAAGAAAAGAAAATTTCTTTGGGAAGAGTGGCTTGGCTCTGGTAAGAGGATTATGGTATATCCTTAGCGATATTTTTGGGTTGCTTGGTGCACCTTTCTTCTGGCTAGAAACAAATTGGTCAAGGAAAATTCAAATAAGGGCACAAAAAACAAACGAGCCCAATAAAATGAAAATGAAAAAAAAAATCAGGGTATTACAACTTGTGACCACACGTTGCGGTTTAGCAACATGAATATCATGTTTTACATGGTGGGGAACACGACCGCCCAAAATTAAGTTATAATAGTTGCGCCGCTAATTAGTGAGGTGTTGTCATGGCATGTTTAGCAACCAGAAGCAAGATGGCGTGTTGCAGTGTTCAAAAGCGACGTGATGGCGTCACCCCTTCTGGCGTCTTCTCCTTTGACAGGCTAGCACTATGGTGGATGGCGATGATGGTGTCAGCCATCGTAGGCACACACTCTTCAGGTGAAACCCCATGATCTAGCCGGATTGGACAACGTCGATGTCTTGTTACCTTGTTAAAGGTGTCGGATCGAAGCGTGTTTTCAGGGTGATAGCCCTTATTCTAACATCTGGTTGGGCTAGCCAATATCGGCGTGCGAGCTATTATTCCTTCTTAAAGGTGTTATTTTGGAGTGATGCATCCTTTATCTATTACTACATAGCTTATCGGTAGCATTTGAAGATGTTGCCGCATGGCTTGTCCTATGCGGATGGCCTCCGACATGTTTCTTTTATTTTTTTCCCGCGTCGAGTTTATCGGCCTCAATGCTTAGCTTTGCTTGACATTGTTTCTATAATTAATAATACATGATTGTCTGCATCATCCGATGCAGAGGCCAAGGGTATATCCTCTTTAAAAAAACATGGATCACTTGAGTAGATTGAACACATTAAGTGTCTGAGAAGTAGTAAACTTACAAATTTTCCCATAAAAATCATCATCAAAAGATCTAGACTAGCTACTTCCCTTCAAGATAAATAACACAACTTGTAGACGTGGGGTGATAGCAAGTCCTAGTTGACGCTCACACGCTCCGTCTGAAATGTGGTGTTGATCTGTCTTACATTGGTGGACATGTTAGTGTCATATCCGTTGTATCCGTTCAGGTTTCAAGCACTCACGGTCCTATAAAATCAAGCATTCACGTCGTTGCGCGCGGCCTCAAACTTAAGGCACTCTTGTAGTTGTAACACCACGTCAGTCATCGTTGGCCGTTGCTCTGGTAGCTGGGCCGTGCATTTGAGCGCGGTCTCTGTGGCTTTCCACACGCTGTTGACATCATGATCGTTGTGCATGCGCACATCTACTACAGTGTCAATGTTGCCATGGGCGAGGCGCTGTCGCACCCACTGGACAATGCTTGTCGGCTCTGGATCACTCAGGATGTGAGGTTGCCCTGTGATTATCTCGAGAAGCACCACACCAAAGCTAAACACGTCACTCTTGTTGGTTAGTTGAAATGTTGCTAGGTACCTACCAAAATATGAAATCCATTTGAGTGTCAAGAGCACGTCATTTGTTAGGCAAGATGTTTTCACACTATACGATTAACAAGAATTTGCAATGGTGCACTTACTCAGGGGCAAGGTAACCGCGTGTGCCGACCACCCTGGCCGTGGACACATGGGTATCACTGTTGCTGTTGAAAGCCTTGAGCAGGCCAAAATCGGCGATCTTTGCCTCCAGGTTTGCATTCAGCAATATGTTGGACGTCTTCACATCCCTGTGGATGAGGGGTGGGTTGCATCCCTTGTGCAGATACTCTAGTCCTGCATGCATCAACATCGCATCATCATGGACCACATCACCATTAATTTGAGCTTCCATGGTGAAGTTTGATGAAGAAAGCCCAGATTAAAAAACTAACCTTGCGCGGATTGCAGTGCGATACGAAGACTCTGTCTCCAGGTTAAACACCTTGCATTGTTCTCTCTCCCTGCATAATATCATCAGATAAGTAGCTTACGCTAAGCTTTTTCATATTTGTCACTTAGAGCCTATAAATTATGTTCAGGGTGTGAACAAATTGAGTAATTTTCATACTTATTAGATGTTCATGTAAGGCTCCTTCAGACATGTACTCGTAGACAAGGGCCATGTACTCCCTGTCCTTGCAGTAGCCAATCAAGGACACGAGATTCTTGTGATGAATCTTAGCCAAGGTCTGAGCCTAAACTAAACCAAAATGATAAATGCATTAGCATAGTGAACTCAAAACTAGTGTGCTTAGATGCATCAATTATAGCTGTGAAGATCTTATTCACACCTCTGCTAGGAATTCTTGTACACCTTGATCTGAAGATTCAGATCGCAATTTGACAGCCACTTGTGTGCCATCCTCCAAAAATCCAGCATATACTTTCCCGAATCCTCCTCGGCCGATCACTCGCTGGAAGCCGTTTGTCACAGCCACCAGTTCAGCATACTTGAACCGTCGATTGTCCAAACGTAATGAATTGTGCGTGTTGTTGTTTTGGGAGTGCAAGGGCGTGATATTTGCCTCGTTTTGTGACTTGACGCGGTTGCTTGTTGTTCCTTTAGAGTTCAGAGGCCAAATTGTTACTTAATGACCTCACACTTGCACTGGTTTGCCAAGATTTATGTGTTTCAGAAAGCTAGCTCACCTTGCATTCTCCTTCGCATGCAAAGGAACATAACGGACAAAAGCACAATCATGGACACGACAACTATTGGGGTAAGAACATAGACAGCAACCTTAGAGCTGCTCTTATTTTTAGGAAGTTGGCAAGAATTTCCATTGCCGCAGAGGTTTGGATTGTTACCATATCTAGCAAAATAAAAACATCAAGAAATCCTAGTATTCATTAGTTGAGGTATAAAATGTTTATGTTCATAGAACTATCATAGCAAAATTTTGATGCTAGAGGGTACCAACTTAAGTGTTAGGGAGCCATCTTGAGTTCTTTTTAGAAGTGCTGAAGGTATTGACCCACTAAGCTGATTGCTTGTGAAATCTCTGAAACAAATAATATATTTAACTGATTAATGCATGTATGAAGGAATGGATCTGAAAGCAACGTTTTCATAGATATGAAAACGACATCATGAATTACTTACAAAAACACGAGCGACGACAATTGTGAAAGGCTCTCAGGAATTGAGCCCGTCAGATTGTTGTGTGACAAATCCCTGCCAATTAGTAAGGTCACGGTGAAGAGCTTGATTACTTTAAGAAAACAATAACATGTTGGTTGGAATTGTTGGTTTAACTGCTTACAAGTATTGTAAACCTCTAAGACTAGCCAAAGAAGATGACACGTTGCCACTGAGACCACTGGAAGATAGATTCCTGCAACATATATATGCATAATTACAACTTAGTGCTACTTGAACTCTTCAGGTAGTTTTGAAAAATAAGAAATTTGATGAGAAATTTATGACTCACAAGCCTGTGACAGTTGGCGGGCTAGAAGCAGCATAGCTACAACGCAATCCATTCCACACAAAATTCTTGGGCGCACATGGA
The DNA here is from genome assembly GCA_963921465.1 of Triticum timopheevii. Classification (NCBI taxonomy): domain Eukaryota; kingdom Viridiplantae; phylum Streptophyta; class Magnoliopsida; order Poales; family Poaceae; genus Triticum; species Triticum timopheevii. The sequence goes on from OY997262.1 coordinate 435,413,551, forward strand.
TCACCCATCCAGTTCTTCTTCACATGGTACTTGTCTCTGATAGCCGAGATGGCAGAAACTATGGCATTCTCAGCAGCAACACATAAATCTATCAGGTACATGGCCCTATATACATAAATCGTCTGAAATATGATCACCTCCCAACTAGTCCACATGCATTCTGTGCATAGCTTACCTTCTTGAGTGGTAGTGGCGATGCTGGTGGTGGGGATGACAGAGTAGATCTCGGCAGCGTTGATGATCGGCGGAAGTGTCGAGTTCACGGTGGCATCCAGTGAGATGTTGTACTGGTTGGAGGCATAGACGGGTTTGGTGCTGTAAAGAGTGGTGGTGGAGAGGTTGTTTGGAGTGCAACTACCGTTCATTAACCAAGGTTTTCCGTTGAGAGAGATGTCGAATTGGCGAACGCCGGTGGGCTGCAGCTCTGCGAAGTACAACATCCATACATACCTACATATATACAATCAAGACTTCTATTTATCCGAGTATCTTAAATTTCAGCCACATTTCTAATCATAGGATCATTTATCAGTATACTGCCATCTTCATCTTTAAGTCATTAGTCACTCCATATATAACCTCCAAATTGGAATTGCACTAACAAGTTACATACACTCCAAAGGTGTAGTGTTACTCTAGTAGCTAATGCGCGATTTTAGTTTTTTTTTTGTGAGAATGTGCAATTTTAGTTCTGTGTTCATTTCACAAAAAAGTGTATAAGTGTCGTCATAGGTTACCCAACTATTGCTACCTGTATATTTTATACTTGAAGAAGTTATGCTTTACTCGCTTAACTATAACTTGTTTTGCGGGTGCTTAACGATAACTATATAGAAATGTGATGAGTTACCCTAAACTAATTTTCATCTCCTGCTAAACTTTCTATGCAGAATCACTTGTTTTTCCTAGATCATCTTATTCTATTTTGCTATTTGAGAAAGATAGCAGGTACGCGCTTTACCTTTTTTAGACAGATGACTCAAAATGAGCCCTGCTAGATTAATAAAGGATCCCGATAAATCCCGAACGTTTTTCCATGGCAACTTTAGTTGACACTAGGTGCCAACTTTAGTTGTTAAAACATGGCAACTTGTCCCAGTTTTTTTTCCAGAAAATTGTCATGTTTGCCAACATCGCATGAACTAAAGTTGCCATGCTTAAAATCCGAACGTTCGGAATTGTCATTTCCTTTAATAAACCCCTCAACCGGTTAGAAGTACGCTGACATGTCGCTACCGCCCGCTGGGCTGGGGATTCCGCATCACGCTCAAGTTGTGTGGGGGTGGGGGGCATGCGACATCATCTCTTGAGTCAACGCGCCATCCAGGGAGTCTCCCCACAGACAACGGTGAGCCGACGGCAAAGCGCCGTGCCGACACCACGCTTCCTCGTCAAAACACCTTTTCTCATCACCTCTAGCTAACATGCTACTGGCAGACGACTCATCATCGTCGGCGGATCTCCTCCCAGAAACAAGACAGGATAGTTTGGGATCACTGATGATCTTATACAATAGAAAAAAGAGAAAGAAAATATATAGGAATGCCAGCTAAAGGTGGAGGGTTGAATAACTTGCCTATGCTTACCTCAGCTTCTCGGCTAGAAGCCTTAAAAATGCAGTTTCTTGTACTCCCTCCGTAAAGAAACATAAGAGCGTTTAGATCACTACTTTAGTGATCTAAACGCTCTTATATTTCTTTATAGAGGGAGTAATAACTGACAAACCAAAGACTAGACGCATTTGTACAATGCAATGATGATAATCGGGGCGTTGTCCCTTACCTGGTTGGTGCGGGAGGGGTTTCCCTCCTCCAGTATGCGGACGACACCATTATCATGGTAGAAGGCTCCGAGTCCGACATCGCCAACCTTAAGTTCCTTCTCCTGTGCTTCCAACAAATGTCCGGACTCACCATTAACTTCGACAAGAGCGAAGTGATGGTCCTTGGCTACACCCTGGACGAAGCCCTGTCCATTGCGGACCGGCTTAACTGCCGCCTGGGCACCTTCCCCACCACTTACCTGGGGGTGCCCATTAGTGACTCCCGACTCTCCGTCGCGGAGCTTCGACCAGCGGTGACTAGGATGCAGCGCAGGGTGGAACCCTGGAGGGGACACTGGCTGTCGAAGGCCGCCAGAGTGATCCTTATCAATTCTTCGCTGTCGAGCCTCCTCTGGTTTCTCTTGAGATTCTATTGCCTTTATGAGACCCTCCACCAGGAGGTGGACAAATACCAGTCGAGGTTCTTCTGGGCTGGCGAGGACGACAAACAGAAGTACCACATGGTGAGCTGGGCCGACATCTGCAAGCCCAAAGACCAGGGGGGGGGGGGGTCTTGGGATCCTCTCTTCCAGACACATGAACATTGCCCTCCTGACTCGCTGGTTGTGGCGTATTGCCAACGGGGAGGGAGGCCTCTGGCTCACCATCATCCGCAATAAATACCTGCGTGGCCAACCTCTTGCCTTTTGCCAACGTTCGGGCGGATCTCAGTTTTGGCAGTCCGTGATCCAGCTCATGCCCGTACTATGCATTGGCACCTCTATCTCTGTTGGCTCCGGAGCCTCGACCCTGTTCTGGTTCGACCGTTGGCTAGGGGACGCCCCCCTGGCAGTATGTTTCCCGGAACTATTTGCCATTGCGGCTGACCCTCGGGTCTCGGTCGAGACGGCCCTTATTGACTTAGGGCGTCTCGCCTTTCGGCGTCCATTTGGCCCCCTGGAGGTGGCCGCCTGGGACTCCCTCCTCCAGGATATTGCTCTTCTGCTGATGGAGGTGGCGGAGGACCGGGATGTTGTGTCCTGGCACCTTGAGTCCTCCGGACGTTTCTCCACGAAGTCCTTATAAGGTGCCATTGCCCCTTCGGCGGCCCCGGAACCATTTAGCCTGATTTGGGATATCCGTCTCTCGCTGAAGATCAGGATCTTCCTTTGGCAATGGATCCGTGGCCGGCTTCCCTCGGGTGTTGAGGTTCTCAAGCGGAATGGCCCCGGTGACGGGAGGTGCCCCATCTGTGGCACCATTGAGGATGCTAACCACATCTTTTTCTCCTGCCACTCTGCCCAGTTCCTTTGGGCCTGCTTCCGTGAAACGGTTGGCGGACAGTGGTGTAATACCAACTTCCCCGACCTGCTTGCCGAGCTTAATGCCTGCCCTGCCCGCTACCGCCATATTAGATGGCTGTGCGTAGGGGTTCTTGCCTGGACGCTTTGAAACATCCGCAATAAGCTTGTTATTCAGAAGGTGCCCCTTCGTCGTGCGACTGATGCAATCTTCAAACTGTGTGGTTACCTGCAGCTTTGGCGGCCGCTTAGCCGCCCCCAGGACCGGGACGTCATCACCGCCCTCCTCTCCGATCTCCGCTCGATGGCGCTCCGCGTGGCTCCCCCGCTGCCGCCTCCTCCCCCTGAGCCCGACTAGACCGCATGGCGGCCTTGTGGTGTGTGGCGTGCGTTTTTTGTGATTTTAGGGCTTGTTGTGCTGTGCCCTCAGCTTTGACCCTATGTTGTACTCTTTGGCTCATGTGGACCTCCGTTTGTGTGTGTGTGTGCACGGTGTGTTGGACTATGTTGGATGTTTGTTGTGCGGTTGGCTTTATAATATAAAGCGGGGCGAAAGCCTTTTTCGGTAAATAATCGATACAAATGGGCGATAGTTGGCAGTGGATACACAACTATGCGACCAACGGTCATAACGGCCGGTCATAACGCGTAATTGGCTGGTTCAAAAAGATCTCACGGCTATTTGGTAGTATGGCATCCGACGATCACAATACATACCGGCAGGCGGTGGTTGCATGAACACTAAATTGTCCGAAGCTATTACCGACAGTGAGTTAGTAATGGTCAGTTATTTGAGCGGATAGCCGGAGGTTACCTCAAATAGCCGACAGATAGAGGGTGTTGCAAGTCCATGAAAGCAATACCGACCGGCAGTCCATGATCTTCTACGGCAGATTGATCAAAAGCACGTAAACATTTAAGGCCAGTACTATACTGCATACCCGGGGTTTGGGTTCTTGGTGGTGCTGGCCTGGGCATCCCAGGTGAAGTCGATGGGGCTGGAGGAGTTGATGGGCGTGATGGCAGTCTGCATCACGGGCAACGGTGGCTCGAAAGTGTCGTTGCCGTTGGTGGCGCTCTTCTGCACCTTCTCAGTCGTCGAGATCACCGACCAAATTGTCGAGTTGCTCCATGGGGACCATATACGGTCGAACCGGTCTTCTGGGTACCTGATTCATCATCAGAATGTATAAGCCATTATAAGATCGATGGACGATGGAAACACACGTGTGTGTGTGTGTGTCTTCTTCAACGTTCATGATTACCTAACGAATGTGGTATCACTTGCGCCAAAGTTTGTCCTGGACACCAGAACCAGCCCCTGTGACTCGTCCGCCTGAGGATAGAACTTGTTCTCTAGGGGCCTGACGTCCAGGCTAGAGATGAACGGCGTACCGGAGCCGGTGTTCACAAGGCACACCTGTATTGAGTCGCCAGGTACGACGGTGATGATCTCAGCCATCACGCCGGCTACCGAGATGTTGATGGTTTGCCAGTAGTTGACGCCGATGTGGAGGTCGAAGACGGGCAGCCGGTTGAGGCCGTCGTAGTTGCCGTAGATGAATCCCGCCCGGATGAGGTACTTGAGCCCGGACACGAGGGACCGGACCGTGTAGCAGCTACGCGCACCGGCGCTGCCGCCGGCGAAGCTCCGCACCGTGTGCCAGATCTTGCCTATCGATGGCTTGATGTACTCGGCCGACAAATTGTGGTTGGTGCCCGTGTCGATGAAGCCCATGTCTGAGACGTACCGGAGTTCGGTGCCGTTATCCACGTAGCCGACGACATTTTCCGGCAGGCCGCAGTCGATGCTTACAAAGCCTGTATACACGCACATGGGAAATTGGGAATACGGGATATAGCTCACTTGCAGACATTGATGAGTGGAGTGGCAGATGTTGATCGCCGAAATCAACAAGTTACGGTGTGCTCACCTAAGTTATCAACCTGGCCATGGACCCCGCCGCCGGCGAGGCCCACGAAAAGCAGCAACAGCCACCGGACCGCCATTTCTCTTGCTCTTGGTGTCGGCCCCTCCACTAATAATCTCTAACGTAGATATACGACGGATCAAGGAATTGCTAATAAGTTAGAAGTACTTACCCAGTTTAGGTAGATCACATGGGCCATGGGTTGACTTGCATGCAAGTCAGTCAACCGCCCTGATGGGCTCGTGGAGTGGATGCCCGGAGATCTCTGACTTTTTCCTGCGCGATTGTCGCGGCGACAGGCGATCCCTAGGGTTCCGCAGATTCTTATGGACAAGCTAGCTCGAGCCAGTGTGTCCATGCATGCACGTTGGCTTCCAGAGCGTGCAGGTTGCATCGATCAACCGTCAACGTACTAATACGATTATGTGAGTCAAGTACTGCTCCAGACATGCGATGACTTGCGCCGTTTCCTGCTGTATGGGATCGGATCGAATCAAATCAAATCACGCTAGGTTCAAATGAATGCTTAAGGGTACTAGTACACATGATATAACATGCGTTTGTGTTCACGCGGTGGCAGTGTGTGGAATGTCTACGATTCCAGCCAATCGCTCTGCCAAGTGCCAACGAGCCCACGTTGCTTGGTAGAGATAGTACTCCCTCCATTCCAAAATACTTGACTTCCATTTGTTTAAAAATGAATGTACCTATATATTAAAATATGTCTAGATACATCTATATTTTGACAAATGGAAGACATGTATTGTGGAACGGAGGGAATAGTTGCGGAAACTAATTATACAAATCTAAAATTAAATTACAATAATAATAATTCTAATTACAGGAAAGATAAAGAAAGCCTCACTCTTCCGGTTCTTATGATGCACCTAGATCTTCAAGAGTTATATGTTCTTGGTCACCGTCTGGTGATCATGCATCCTAGTTTTGTGAGAATAAAATTACTCTCTTCGTGCAAAAATATAATAATTTTACTCTCAATCTTTTGGCGGTGTCATGAAGGTAGATAGTTTTGTGTCCTCACATATCCGATTATTCGGATTTGATGAGTTTATTTTAGTGTGTCAACCTTTTTTGGTTGGTTTGACTCTTTGGGCGGGTGAAATCTTTCTTCAACCCCATGTTGAAGATATCGTGATTCAATGGCCTGCATTTCTAGATGATCATCTCTGGTCCAAGTACGTTCATCGATCAACGTTTCTCATACTTTTGGTTGGACGACTCAAGGCGCTGACAATACCCCTTTATTGGTAATGTTTGTGCAGGTCAAAGATGACAATATTGTTGCTCCAGTCTAATTACAACCACTTTACCAAAGTCTTGGGAGTATTTCTTCTAGCATAGGTTGATAGCACAAAAAAGGTGTTTCCAAGAGATTTCATTCTAATTCTTAATCATAAGATATAATCTGTATTTTCTCGGACCTTAGCTTCAAATCAGTGTACCTGTAATTGTTATGGTTATGAATAAAATTATAGGTGTTTCTAAAAAGAACTAGAAGTAACTGTGCACCATGGCGGCGCCAAACGATGTTTTTCAAGCGACCCCTACCTCTACCCTAGTATTGCTTGATATGTTTTTTTAACCAAATGTCTTACTTCTAATATTTTCTTATACTAGTAACCGTGTACGTGTGATGCACGCTAATATTAGTCAATATATTAATTGCATTGCACTCTAATATTTGACAAGGGTTTATTTGTTAAAGATCATGTAATATATTAGTTGCATTGCACATTAATCATGTACGTACAATGCATGTTAATATTATGCTATATATTAATTGCATTGCATACTAATATTAGAGAAGATCTTAATTACATGTTGATATTAGGTAGGATATAATTAATTAGCTAGCGCTAGCATGGATACTTGGTATGCTATTAATTTGGAAAGGATTGTGTGAGGAAGGTAATTTTCAACCACGTTTCAAACTAATTTAAGTAACTTTCAGTATAGGCACAAAATCATTTTAATGTTTCATCTGAAATGTCTTCAAAATAAATTTCAATGACATATTCTGATTCAAATATTTTCAATGATTTTAATGGTTTTTGTTTGAATTATTTGAATGTGATATTATATTATAACTTAAAAATCATAAAAATATCAACTATTCCAGTAATATCATAATCCATTTCAAAAACACTTTGAAAAGATTTTTACATAGATTTTAATTACGCCACGATATTTAAATTAGATAAAATTGTTGTGGTATATTTCAGAAAAGTTGTTTTCCTTCGAGTTTTCTCAAATATATATAGATGTTTTATTTTTAATGAAACAATAAAAATGTCATAAATAATCTCATAATTACTTGTTCTTTCAAGCATGCTTAAATAAGTTTTAGAAATATTTTAAAATTCATACTAATTTCAAATATTTCAGTGAGTCACTTTTCAATTAATTTTAGAAAAAACCCACCGCGATTTCATAAATTTATTCTAGTGTATTGAAATTTTATTTGAATAATATTTGTAAGAGGAAACAATTTTTGGCAATTGTGAAACCAAAAAGGTTTTGTGAAGTTTATTTGAAATGTACGGTGAATATTTCAAAACAAATGAAATGTGAATGATACAACTAAAATTCTTGTGAAAGCTCAATTGGATGTTTCTGAAATGAATTTAAATAGGTGTAAAATAATTGAAACATGTTTGGATTTTTTAAACCGATATGAACTGTCATTAAAATTTATTTAGAACAAAAATGAAATTTCATTTGAATAATGTTTGAAATTGGAAATTGGAAATTTAGACAAATGGTCATTGAAATTTATCAAAATAACAAAGAAAATTATATTGCGGAATTTGAAGGTTTCTGAAATATTTGAAGTCTGTGAATCGTTGGACGTCTCTGATTTTTATTTAATTTAAAATTTTGCAGTCTTTGAATTATTATGGATTTGTGCAAAGGGATATTATGAATTAATAGATTTTTCATATTTGTAAAATTTTCGATATAATATCCAAAAAGGAGAAATGAAAATACTTAGTTCAGTATTTTCTGAAAGTAACATTCTCTATGATTCGACCAAAATTATTAGATCCATTATAAAACATATTTATTTATTTGATAATTTAGATGTTGATATACTTTTCTATAAACTTAGTCAAAATAGAAACATTTAACTTAAAAAATATTAATACACCTTATATTTTGAATGGAGGGAATACATACTAATCTTGTGTGTTAGTGGGAGGATTGCATGTGAGTTGGTAGTAGTTTATTGGCTGAAGACACTTCGGTACCAAGAGACTCTATTAAAGTTGCTTTTGTACTCACGCTCCAACTCGCGTGTCAACTATCCTACACGTACGGATGATTGTTATGAAATTAATTTTACTTGTTTTTTTAGGGAAAATTAATTTTACTTGTTGAGAGTCAGTTTTTGGTTGGACATCAGTTGGTAAAGTGGGCCCACCTTGAAGTTGTGAGGTGTGGGGGGAGGGTATGTGGGAGGAGGTATGTAAGATTTCGGTATGATTAACCCATAAGTTTAAGATTTTGGCTCCTGCGTCTATTACTCCTGCTACTTCTTGCACTGATACTACAACCATTGTTGTTGCTATTGCTATGACACTACCACTGCTGGTTACTGTATTTAAAGTACATGCATCCATGTCAGCCTTTAATAAGCTACAAGGTATTCTCAAGCATAATAAAAATAATTGAAAATTGTGAACCTTACTCAAGGCAAGGTTATCTTTAATTCCAACCACCTTTTTTGCATGGTAATACATGTTTCATTCATATCACAATGATCATAGTACAAGCCACGTAAGTACCGACCTGACAAAACTAAAAAGATAGCAAAACGCTAACCTTTGCACAAAGGATTACCAACCAAGAAAGAAAATTACAATCAAGGCCGAAGAATCCTCTGAGCTTGACACCAATACCCGCCACCTGCCTCCGGCACCATCGCAACAGGCACCAAAGGAAAATATGACGTACCACCTTCTCACACAAGCTCAACGCGGCTCCATCACTGATATGCAGCTTTGCGGACATCTAAGGTGGACCACTGAAGGAAAATCCATTCACGTTGAATGAATCAGACCGGGGCAATACCCCAAACGCGCCGCTGAACTCAAGATATGGCACCCTGTCACGACTAAGACGTCTGACGAGGACACTGTACCTGCTAGCCATGAACCATGAACCCAACACATTATCTACTACCTTCAGATGACGTCGATGCAGACCAAAGTCTACATCTGCTCCTGGACTACCTCTCAAGCTCCATGTCGGCGCTGGAGCATATGCCTTCACGGCGGAGCCCGAGGACACAAATCTATTACGAGGATGTCATTGCCGCCACACCATCCATGATTGAACAAACAAGTTTCCACATCCGTCCCCAAGCATAAAGCCGATCGCCTCATCAAGGAAGGATCCGAAGCTTCTTTATTTAGTGCCTCCATCACCGCCATCGAGGCAAGGACGGTGAATGACACAAACAACCTAAGCTTCTAAGGCCTAAAACCTAAATTTACCGGCAACCCCCCTCACCATCGATGACCGAGGTCATCGGCGGAGGGGAGCCGTTGGAGGACATTGATGACCCACTAGTATAGGGGATCTATTAGAGTCCTTTTGATAAGTAAGAGTGTCGAACCCAATGAGGAGCAGAAGGAATCAACGAGTAGTTTTTTGCAAGGTTTCACTAGAAGTGTTGTAAAATAGTTTTGATAGCAAGATAATTTGTAACAAGGTAACGAGTTACAACAGTAAATAGGGCAGGAAGTGATTCAATCCTTAGTTTTCCTAAGGACAAGCCATATGTGTTCTTATGATGGCTAAAACACTCTTGAGGACACATGGGAATCACGCCAAGTTACTTTCACCAAGATAGGGGTTTAGTGTTTTACTGCCTAAGTTACTTATTAGAGGGATAATTGTCAACAATAATGAATCATGATCATCTATATTAAATTAGATATACGTTCCTAGATCTTTCCCCATCATACAATGTTTACAAAGTGGAGAATATTTGAGGTTGGATAAGAAGTTGACTCAAAATTAAAATAAAGCTGACAGAAAAAGTAAAAGATAGGTCATTCGCAGAGGGAAGAAGAGGTTGCCATACGCTTTTGAGTTGGATGTCTAAGTATTTAATGAAAAGGAGACAGTTAATATTGCCCCTTGTGATGGTAACCTTTATTTGGCACTCCGACGTTTTAATTACTCTACCATCACAAGTTCGTACAAAGCTTATTTCCCTTCTAATATAAAGATCATACATGTTTTGAGCAATTTTTATTGCATGCATCGATGCAACTTGAAGGATCTTACTTCATCCATAGGTAGTTATAGTGGACTCTTATGGAAGAAACTGGGTTTAGGGTTTTTTGGATGCACAAGTAGTATTCCTACTTAGTGTGGAAGTATTTGGCGAGCAAAGATTATAAACAAACACCATATATTGGAGGATCGATGATAATATAACTTCTTTGTAAATATACACAAACATAACTCATTACCTTGTCTTCCTTGTCCAACATCAATTATTTGATTAAGTGTAAAAATATTCATTGAGCGTTCACAATAACAAAAGATGCCCCAAGATAGTGTATTTGTGCCATAGATGTCGGGGAGGCTGACCCACGAACACCTATGGGACCGGCGGACCGAGCCCCTTTCGGTTCGGCGGGGGGCGGAGGTCGCGCGAAGAGCGGATCGAGGCGAAGCACACGAGCGGTTTACCCAGCTTCGGAGCTCTCCGGAGAGATAATACTCCTACTGCTGCATGTCTGATTGTATTGAGTTCTTGCTCGGGAGCGCTGAGTGCTACAGTACACACCAGCTGCTAACAAGACCGAGCGTGAGTGTTTTCTGGCCTCCAACCCCCCTCTACGTTGCGCATGGGCCTCCTTTTATATGCTCAAGGGGTCACCGACAGGTGGCAACGTAGACAAGGGCAAAAATGGAAAGGTGTTGCGGTTGGTACAACTACCTGTACAGTGTAACATACCTAACCCTGACGGCAGGGGACAAAGGCATTAAATGCCCGTCTGCGTCGCCCAAACAGTGCAAAAAGGGACCGTCAGGGGCGCCACCGCTTGCCACGATGGCAATCTTGTCAGCGCCGCTTGCCACCTCGCACCGCTGGTTGCACAGCCTCCTACCATGCGCGCCTGGAAAGGTCCCAGGGCGACACGTTGGTGGGTGTGCTGGAGCGTGGGTACAGTGTGGTAGCTTGCCGCGGCAAGCGCCTTGCCGCGGTCGTTGTCTTGTCGCGTCCGGAAGCTTGTCGCTCACCGGGCCTCGCCGGGACGCGTGGCGCGTCGCGGCAAGTTCCTTGAGATGCCTTGGTTGGCCTTCCCGGCAAGCTCCTCTTGCCGGGGCCTTGTCTCCTTGACTTGAACACTTTGTTCTTGAATGGCTCCAAAGGAACCACGGAGGACCCTGACGGTCACCCGGCAAGCCTTGCCGCGGGGTGCTGCGACTGCCCGTGCACAAGTTCGGGATACTAGGGTACCCCTACTCTAGTACACCGACAATTTGCATGTGAAATTTCTCTTCCTTTCACTAATCTTTCATGAATGACCAATGTTGTGTTTGTTAAAAACAATAGATTTTACTTTCTCAACCCAATGTAAAGTCACTACTTCTCATAAGATAAGCATATCAAATTGAATTGCAATCTATGATACACAATAATGAAAAAGCAAACAAGATACTCATACATTATTTATTATAGATACTCTCACCAACGGATACAACGATAATACAAAGGAACAATAGCACACATTGCAAATTATTTCATACAATAACTTTTCCTAAATCACAATATAACTAAGGAATGAGCTAGTATATAATGATGATGATAAAGGTGGTGATACGATATTGAGACACCTCCCCCAAGCTTGGAACAATCCAAGGATGGTGCCCATACCCAAGCACTTAGGCTGCTTTCCTTGGTGATGGAGCACACTTGTCATCTTTCTTCCAAGGCATAGACTCTCCATCAACAAAAGAAAAAGTAGTCTCCGGGATCCTGAAATTTGCTCACTCGCTTTTTTAGGCTTTCTTATGAGAATGTTTGTCCTCACTCGCTTTTTTTTAGAATTTTTATTCTCATTTTTGTCGTTGTCTAAATCGATTTTTAAAAATATGTCACTCTTATAAGTGTCTTTCTGGGTCGTTGGATTACATTGTTGGTTGTTAGAAAAGCAAACATAATTCATTAAATGTCTCAGCATTTTTACATGCTGTCTCTAATTACAACAAAAATAATTATAAAGACTTCTTGAATCCACCCGAGAAAAAAAAACCTTATACATGGGAGGTGGCGACAATTCATTGTCCTGGTCCTCTCCTCATCTCACAGCTGGACCAATAGACATTCTTGGTACTCTATCGAAATGCTCCACCTCTAATGCAGTCCTGCTTTGGCTCACATCAGTGGACATGCCAGTGTTATATTGACTATAACTGTTCAAGTTAGTGTCGCTCCCGGCAGTGTAGAACCTTGCATTCATGTGGTTACGCGCATCCTCAAGCTCAAGGCACTCATGCAGCAAAGCCACGACGTCGGTCATTGTGGGTCGTTGCTCCGGCGCCTGTGCGGTGCATTTCAAGGCAGTATCCGCAACTTTCCATACGCTGTTTACGTCGTGGTCACCGTGCATGTGTATGTCCACTACGGCCTCAATATTGCCACGGGCAAGGCGTTGACGTGCCCACTGGATGATACTCATCGGCTCAGGGTCATTTGGGATGGGTGGTTGCCCTGTGACTATCTCCAGTAGCACTACGCCGAAGCTAAACACGTCACTCTTGCTGGTCAGCTGAAACGTGGCGTAGTACCTGATAAGTATGAAATGCATTAGTGGATCTAGATTCAAGAACAGCCGTACAACATGGTTCTAGAGGGGCAACTTAGATTCAAGCCACAAGAATTAACGGTAAAAAATTAATTCTCGCAGAAATCCGGGGTTTCTCCCTAGATTTCAGCCAGTCACCTGTAGGCCAAATTTCAATATTTAGGAGCGGGTTATGAATTTAAAGATCCTAGGAGGAAAGGTAGAGCACAATTTGAGCATATATGTGTGTTATAATACTTTTTCTATTGATTATAATACACATGATGTCCTCGAAGCATAATCACAAAGAATTTACAAAGCTGCACTTACTCGGGGTCAACATAGCCGGGTGTGCCAACCACCCTGGCCGTGGAAACATGGCTATCACTGTCATTATTGAAAGCCTTGAGCAATCCAAAATCGGCGATTTTCGCCTCCAAATTTGTATTTAGCAAAATGTTGGACGTCTTCACGTCCCTGTGAATGAGGGGTGGATTGCACCCCTTGTGCAGATACTCAAGCCCTGCAGCCATCCATCCACATCACACGCCGTCAACCACACCAATTCGGAATTTCTTTCTTTATGAAATTACATGAATAAAACTTTGACATAAAGCTTACCTTGGGCAGATTCTAGGGCAATTAGAAGTCTCTGTCTCCAGGATAAAGTTCTAGTGTTGTTGTCTTTACCTGCGATGTAAAAATAATGAGGTAAATCACATTTACTACAAATTTTGCAGCTTTGCTACACGTTCTCACTTTTACAGCTATCGTATTTATGTTACTGAAAGCATGAAATTTGAATGATTACAGTATACCTCTAAGATGTTCGTCCAGGGCTCCTTCAGACATGTACTCGTACACAAGAGCCATGTACTCTCTCTCCTTGCAGTAGCCAAACATTGACACAAGATTCTTATGATGAATTTTAGCCAAGGTCTGAGCCTGAACACGAAACGATACATGCATTACAAAACTGAATCTAGGAGCATGCATTAGTTACACCTTGACCAGATCTCATTAATTCTCACCTCTGCGAGGAATTCTTGTACGCCTTGGTTGGAAGATTCAGACCGCAATTTGACAGCCACTTGGGTGCCATCCTCCAAGAAGCCATCATAGACTTTCCCAAATCCTCCTCGGCCCACCACTCGTTGGAAGCCATTCGTGATGACCTCTAATTCACTGTACGTAAATCGGCGACTTTCGAGTCGCAACGAGGTGTGTCCATAGTTGTCAATAGACTCGTTCTGCGGCCTGACACTATTTGTTGTTGTTCCTTGAGAGTTAAACACCGACAAACAAACTAGTGTTAGGTAACAGCTAAGATAGCATTCTCGAGTTCAGTGTTATGTGTTTCTCACCTTGCCTTCTCTTTCGCATGCAAAGGAGTAGTATAGACAGAAGCACAATTACCAGTACTACAAATATGGGAACAACTACATGGACAATAACCATAGATTTGGGCTTCTTTTTTGGAGGCTGACATGAGTTGCCATTACTGCAAAGGTTTGGATTATTACCATATCTGGCAAAATAAATATGATGAGTAATGGTAATGTTGATCAAGTAAGATGTATTAGATACTTTTTGAAGAAAAATCTTTTTCATAAGGTCTGAGAAATCTCATTGGAAAATTCTTCTAGAGGTTACCAAGTACCAACCTAAGTGTTAGGGAGTCATCTTGAGTTCTCTTCAGCAGCCCGGAAGGAATTGATCCACTGAGTTGATTGCCTGTCAAATCTCTGGAAGGAAAAGAAGTAGATTTCAATGTCAAAATAAGTAATGTGTGTGTTGAATAAATTTGGCCTTTTTTTGAACTACGTCACAAATTACTTACAGAAGTGTGAGGGACGACAACTGTGAAAGGGTGTCGGGAATGGAGCCCGTCAGATTGTTACCTGACAAATCCCTGCCAATTAGCAAAATCCCGAATAAGGAAGTCATTATTACTTCTAAAAAGATCATACAATGTGGAATAATTGGTTTAACATCTCCTACTTACAAGTATTGTAAACCTTTGAGACTTGCCAAAGAAGATGAGATGTTGCCACTCAGACCACTGGAAGATAAATTCCTGCGTTGTGTCAGATATTTCCGGTTATTGGTACTAATAATACAATACTGGTACCTGTAATGAAATTATAGTACTAGTTTTACCCAAAATTATACATCAAACTAAAATAACTCACAAGCCTGTGATAGTTGGCGGCCTAGAAACAGCATAGCCACAATGCAATCCATTCCACGCAAAATTCTTGGGGGCGCACGGATCACCCATCCAGTTCTTTTTCACCTGGTACATGTCTCTGATGGTTGTCATGGCAAAAACTGTAACATATAGAAACCACTTAGGCTCATGGATATATAATCCTATATACATATAAAACGGTCGAAATATGACTGCAACATGCATCCGGACATAACTGCTTACTTTCCTGAGTGGTGGTGGCTAAGCCAGTGGTGGGGACGACCGAAAAGATCTCCAAAGCGTTGAGGATTGGCGGGAGCTTGGAGTTGGTTGTGGCCTCCAATGAGAAGATGTATTGTTGGGAGACATAGTCGGGTTTTTCGTTATAGAGTACGGTCGTCTCGAGGTACTTCAGGCCGCGAGGTTTCCTGTCCCAGGGCTTGTCATTCAGCTTGACGTAGAACTGGCGGAGGGCGTTGCTGGGAAGGTGTTGCAGCTCGGCCATGTATAACATGAAAACATACCTACATACACATATATGTGATGAGTTGTACATCAGAACCTGTGTGGATCGGAACGGTGGACCACGTACCGGCCTGGCACTCGGCGGCTCCTATATATATATGAAGCTATGTGATAAGTTTTCTCTTACTTCTGTATTGAATTTTCTTTACATATACCACTTCCATTTTGATTTTCTTTAAAGTGCCTAATTATCAGATGAACCATGATACAAGTGTGCCAATGATTGTTGTGACGGTGATGATCTCGCGATCACCGACATGCCATGATTCTAGCCTGCCAATGATTCTAGACTTCTAGTGAACTAAATGCACCCGTTCGAAATAAACACGGAGAAGAAAAATGAGAGGAAGGAGAGGAGTTTGGCTTCCA
Source organism: Triticum timopheevii (assembly GCA_963921465.1). Lineage (NCBI taxonomy): Eukaryota > Viridiplantae > Streptophyta > Magnoliopsida > Poales > Poaceae > Triticum > Triticum timopheevii. The sequence goes on from OY997262.1 coordinate 435,429,459, forward strand.
CGGCTTGTACCAAAAGAGGGAGAAGAGTACTACGCACCCGGGCATTGAATCTTTGGCGCTGGTTACGTCCCAGAAGAAAATGATGGGCGTGGAGGAGTTGACGGATGTGACTCCGGTCTGCATCACGGTCGACGGCACCTCAAAAAGGTCAATGACACTGTTCTGCACCTCCTTAGTGGTTGAGATCGCCGTCCAGGATGGCACGTTCAGTGAGATCCATATACGGTCGTGTGGATCGTCTGGGTACCTGATGAATCACTCAGCATCAATCAAACATGTAAACTTATATTATATCTCTAGTTATAGTTATCTATGAATTCCTCTCGCGATGCTTGCGTGATTACCTAAGGTTCGCGCTTGCGCCGACATTGGCCCTGGTGGCAAGAACCAGCGCCTGAGACATATCTGATTGCGGGTAGAGCTTGTTCTTGAGAGGCCTCAGCTCGAGGCTGGAGATGAACGGCGTCCCAGAGCCAGTGTTCACGAGGCACACTTGAACGGAGTCACCAGAGATGACGGTGATGATCTCGGCGATTACAGGCATGTCACCGTCTGTGATGTTCACGGTCTGCCAATAGTTGACGCCTATGTGGATGTCGAAGATGGGCCACCTGTTGAGGCGCCCGTCGTAGTTGCCGTGCTTGAATAGCGCCCGGATGAGATACTTGAGCCCGGGCACGAGGGAGCCGAGTGTGTAGCAGTTTCGCATGCCATCGGGGAAGCTGCGCACGCTGCGCCAGATCTTGCCCGTCGTCGGTGTGACATACTCGGCCGAGATATTGTGGTTGGTGCCGGTGTTAGTGAAGCCGGCTTCTGTGGCATAGGAGAGCTTGGTGGTGCTGTCTATGTAGCCCGTTTTCCCCGGGAGACCGCAGTCTATGCTTATGAAACCTGCATATGAGCATGGTAGTTGCAGAGACTGATCGATGAAACAATATTTGTGCAGCAACCGTATATGATGCGCTCACCTAAGCTATCGGCCTGCCCATGGACTTGAAGAACCGCGCTGCCGGCGACACCGAGAAGAAACAAGAACAGCCACCGTGCCGTCATGTCTCTTGATCTCGGCGGTGGTGCCTCCATCGCACAGGTGCTAGCAGGCTACGCACTCGATCTTGCACAATATTTGTATGCACGTCTAAGTCTAACAGCAATTTTCGCTATATACATACTCAGTTAGAGTTAGGGAAGGTGATCACATGGGACGGAGCGCGGTGGGTTGACTTGCATATCACGCGAGTCAGTCAACCGCCTCGCTGGGCTCATGGCCAGGGATGCCCCAAGATTCAGCTTAATTGAAATCGTGGACTTTTGACTGTTTCTTCCACGATTGTAGCGGCGGACAGCTTGTTTAACCTCTATGATTAATGGTTCGGCGAATTCCTGTGGACAAGCTCGTGCCACTCACAGATCGATACTGATTTCTCGTCATCGTGCACATGCATGCACGTTATTAGTCTCAGAGTGTTTAGAGCAAGCTGCATGGACTGTCTTGGAGCATGTCCTCGAGCAGCTCAAGTAAACTACTGCTCTACACATGCGGTACGGTGACTTTTTTTGTTGATAAAAACAGCCCCTCTTTATTACTCCCTCCGTTTCTAAATATTTGTCTTTCTAGAGATTTCAACAAGTGACTACATACGGAGCAAAATGAGTGAATCTACATTCTAAAATATGTCTATATACATCCGTACGTGGTAGTCCATTTGAAATCCTAAAAAGACAAATATTTAGGAACGAAGGGAGTAGATAGTAACTACAGTTACATCATCGACCATCCTTTGCTAGCTCATGGGCTGCTCTATTAGCATCTCTAAAACAGTGTTGAAACAAAATATTGGAAAAATCACAAGCAATATGATAGCAGTCATCAAAAACTGCCGCTGCTACACCATGGGATCGTCCTCCATTGTTCATCACCTCTATTACCTCCATGTTATCCGAGTTTACAACCAGCTTATTGTTCATCACCTCTATTACCTCCATCCGGTATGGTGGCTTTGCACCGCTCCTGCTCCAATCCCTCCCTAAAGCACGGACTGCTTCTGGTCGTCTGTCATTGAAATTGCCCTCAAAACTGCCATAAATTACCCACCATGCCACCCATAAGTAAAGAAAAACGATTCGATTTTTTTAAAGTCGTCGTCATCTGAAACGGTTCTTATACGGTTACACCCTGATGTATCTCAAGGCACTCAAGTACCGTAGTGGCTAGAGCCTTTGTTTGTCGCGAGGGAGACATGGGTTCCATCCCACGTTCTGCCCTTTTACCTCACATTTTCCTCTCTTAACAGCAAGCGCGCCTCCTCCACCCCACACTTCTTCATGGGTCGGCCCACCATGCGGGGCGTGACGCTCCTTTTTTCATTCCTTTTTTTCTTTTCTTATTTCTGTTTCTATTTTTCCTTCTTTACATTAACTTGGGATTTTCAAAAATTATAAATTTCAAAAAGGTGCGAATTTTGGATTTTTGGAGAAATAAAAAAAATCATGAATTCAAAAAATGTTTGGAAAATTTTAAAATGCCCAGTATTTAAAAAAATTATTTTCAAAATATTATAATAAAAATCATGATTTCAAAAAAAATGCTCATGAAATAAAAAGTACTCATGACTTTATCATGTATTCAAAACATATTTGGAAATTAAACAAATGTTCCAAAATTCAAACAGATCCGTAAATAACCAACAAAATTAACCATTTTAACTCACCTTTTTCCTCTCTTAACAGCAAGCGTGCCTCCTCCACCGCACACTTGTTCATGGGCCGTCCACCATGCGGGGCGTGACGCCTCTTTTTTCATTCCTTTATTCTTTTCTTATTTCTGTTTTTGTTTTCCCTTCTTTAAATTAATTTGGGATTTAGCACCTGATATGTTATTCCTCGGGTTTTCCTAGAGTCCACCCCTTCCTCTGGCAGCGACGCCGGAGTCCACCTTTAAACCCTACCGCCGACCGCCTGGACCACTCACGGCGATCGATAGGCCTAGGGTTCGAGCGAGAGAGCCTGTCACCATGGAGGAATCGGTTCATGAGGAGGCGGAAGGGGGAGTGAAGGAAGTCCGGGCGGGGTTTGGGTGCCCAGATGGGAAGATAGAGGGAGGAAGAGGCCGAGAGGGCGGCCCGTCGTCCAGTAACCCGATCCTGGACAAACGTGAAGATGAAGGGAGGGAGGAGGATGATGCGGAACCTAGCGAGGAGGACGAAGAGGATTGGGACAACCTGGCCCACGATCCGGCCGTAGAAGATGCTTTTGAAGGTTTGAAACTTCATGGAGAGGAGGAGGAAGACTTGGATCTGTCGGGAGAAGTGGAAGAATTGATTAAGGAGGTTCGATGGCTATGCCTGTTTAGGGTTCATACGATGAGGCCGTTCAATCATGCAGTGCTGCTAAACTCGTCGAGGAACGCGTGGTCGTGCGCCCAAGGAGTTACTTTCAATATCAAAGGGCGTAATCTTTTCCTAGCCCAGTGGCATTGTTTGGGGGACTGGAAGCGGGTGATGGAAGGAGGGCCTTGGCAATTTAGAAGGGATCCGGTCGTCATTTTTGAGTATGATGGTTTTACAAACGTTGCAGAATATGCCTTGGATATGTATCCCTTATGGGCTAGAATTAAAGGTTTGTCGGATGGGCTAACGAGGAAGAAGGAATTGGCTGAGAAGGTGGCTAAGAAGGTGGGCATGCCACCCTTTACTGTTGCTGTCAATGAAGGAAGGATTAACCCATCGAGCTTTTTGAGGGTTAGGGTTTTCGTGGATGTCCATAAACCCTTGGTGAGGTTTGTTCCGATCACATTGAAAGAATACAAGGGATACCCTGTTAGCTATGAGAAACTGTCGGACTTCTGCTACTTTTGTGGTTGCATGGGCCATGTGGTCGAAGAATGTGGTGACGGAGTTCACGATCCGCCGGAGTGTGATTGGGAGGACTGGTTGCACTGGACTAATGAGCAGCCTATGGGTGGTGCAGGAAGCGGTCGAGGAGGAGGGGGGTACCGGGTGGCAGGGGAAGAGGTGGAGCTGGTGGTGCGTTTAGGGGAGGGGCTAGAGGTAGAGAAGGATTAGGGAACCGAGGTAGAGCTACAATGCATGCGGATGGTCGTGTGGATGACGTCGCTCCCGCGGACACAGGAGTTGGAGGTAGGGTGGTTCAGGAGCATAGGGGGGATGATGATAGTCGTTCAGTCCGCAAACGCCTTATCAACAGTGATGGCACAGTAAGTGTTCGTGGACAGCCGGTCCCAAACTTAGCTGGCAAGGTTTCGAGCACCGTTCTACTGTTGGAGGGTGGTAGTGTTTCGGAGGGGGTTGAAGTTGACCCATCTAATACCCCAGGAAAAACTGCGATAGTCGAAAGGACGAAACAAGGTGTTGATGGTGAGAATATGGATATGGATGTGGCATTTGAGGCGGCCTCCTATGTGGAGCGCCGCCGGGGCCAATGAATGTTCTAAGCTGGAACTGCCGAGGAGGGGGGCATTCCTGGATAGTTCGTGAGTTGGCGGCCCTCTCACAGTCGCATTCCCCAAACGTGGTGTTTTTGTGTGAACGGGGCAGAAAGCTGAAAAGATGAGAAGGATTCGTGGGCACCTTGGTTTGAAGGGATTCATAGGTGTGGACAATAATGGGATGAGTGGCGGGTTGGCTTTGTTTTGGCATGAGTCATATGAGGTTGAAATACTTGACAAAGATGATCGATATATTGATGCCTTTGTGCGTGTTGCGGAGGGAGCAACCCAGTGGAGGATAACGTGTGTGTATGGAGAACCACGAGTTGACAACCGGCATCTTATGTGGGAAAAGTTGCAGCAGTTGAAGAACACAAGCGATGCTCCTTGGCTAGTGGTGGGTGACTTTAACGAGGCAATGTGGAACTTTGAACACTTGTCATCTACACCCCGGGCAGAACCATAGATGATTGCCTTCCGGGATACCTTGGAGATTTGCGGTCTTGTAGACTTGGGTTTTGTGGGCATACCATTCACTTATGATAACAAGAGGGGAGGATCAGGTAATGTCCAAGTACGTCTGGACAGAGCGGTGGATACTAATGATTGGAGGAACTTGTTTGCCTTCACCACGGTTTTCCATGTGCCATCGCCTTGCTTTGATCATGTGGCATTAGTACTAAAAAGCAACAACAGACCGAGGGCCATTGGGAGGCAAGCAGAGACGATATGAGCTGTTTTGGGAGAGGGGTGCTGCGCTCTCGGATGTAATTAAAGAGGCATGTGAGGCGATAGGCAATGTTCAAAACCTGGCACAACTCTGGGATGCTTTATCTAAAACAATGGTAACATTGGGCACGTGGACTAAGAAGTTTGGCATTGTAACACGGGAGTTGGCTAAGTCGCGATCCCAATTGGAAGAACTCATGCATATGAATGCAGATAGACAGGAAATTAGAAGAGTCACTGACAAGGAATGAGCTTCTCTGTCAGGAAAAGATGCTTTGGCTTCAAAGTTCTAGAATCACTTGGCTGAAAGAAGGTGACAGAAATGCCAAATATTTTTAGAGCAAAGCTGTTTGGAGGGCGAGGAAAAACAAAATAAGAGAGCTTACAGATAGTATTGGTGTGGTGCACTCTGATTTTGCAACCATGGGGATGTTAGCAAATGAGTACTTTCAAAACATTTTTTCGGCCGACACCTCCCTAGATGCTTCACCGGTGCTGGATAGACTGGTATCTAGGGTGTCAGATGAAGATAACATCAAACTTTGCAAAACTTTTTCTGATAAGGAGATTTCAGATGCTTTGTTTCAAATAGGCCCGTTAAAGGCCCGGGCCCGGATGGCCTCCCGGCCAGGTTTTTTCAGCGCAACTGGTGTACGCTCGAGGAGGGGGTTTTGGCGGCAGTGAAAGATTTCTTCCACACAGGAGTTATGCTGGAGGGGGTAACTTCTTCATCCATTGTGCTTATTCCTAACGTCTCAAACCCCACCAAGCTGTCGGAGTACAGACCTATAAGTCTTTGTAATGTCATATATAAAGTGATCTCGAAGTGCTTGGTTAACAGGTTGAGACCTCTCTTCGATGGCCTTATTTCTTCAGAGCAGAGTGCTTTTATCCCTGGAAGAATGATCATAGACAATGCACTTGTGGCCTTCGAGTGCATTCGCCACATCAAACAGGAGAAGGATCCGACTAAGAGTTTTTGCGCTTATAAGTTGGATCTGTCCAAGGCTTGTGATAGGGTAGATTGGGTCTTCTTGAGGCAAGTGATGCAAAAGATGGGTTTCTGTCAACGATGGGTTGACTGGATTATATATGGCATGTGTCACGTTGGTGAGATACTCGGTGAATCTCAATGGAACTCTCTTGGATTCGTTTGCACCGTCGTGTGGGCTTCGACAAGGAGACCCCTTATCGCCGTTCTTATTTTTGTTTCTGGCAGATGGACTTTCAATGTTACTAAGAAATAATGTGGAGTCGGGAGATATTACTCCAATCAAAGTATGTAGAAGTGCGTCGGGCATCTCACACTTACTGTTCGCTGATGATACACTACTGTTTTTTGAGGCATCCAAAACCCAGACAGAGAGGGTGAAAGCAGTGCTGGATGTATACGATACTACGACAGGCCAGAGTCTCAATTATGATAAGTGCTCGCTATTCTTTGGGGATGCTTGCCCAGGTCCGATCCAGGAGGAGGTCCGGACGGCATTACATGTCACTAGTCACTTCTTTGAGGATAAATATTTGGGTTTGCCAACTCCGGAGGGGAGGATGTCGAAAGGCCGGTTTCAGAACCTACAAACTAGCATTATAAAACGATTAGTGCAATGGGTCGATGGACATTTGGCGCAACCGGGACGTGAGGTGTTGATCAAGTCTGTAGCTCAGGCGCTTCCGACTTACATAATGGGTGTTTTCAAAGTCCCCTTCTCGGTATGTGATGGTCTTACTCGTATGATAAGGAATTTTTACTGGGGCTCGGCGGAAGGCAAAAGGAAAGTGCATTGGCGTGGATGTGACTATTTGCTTCAACCCAAGGCTAAGGGAGGAGTGGGATTCCCTGACTTTCGGATGTTTAATCAAGCCTTGCTAGCACGTCAAGCGTGGAGACTATTAACTAAATCAGATAGCTTGTGTGCTCAAGTCCTAAAGGCAAGATACTACCCAATGGGCAAGTTGGAGGATACAGTTTTTACAGGGAATGCCTCGTCGACTTGGCAAGCTATCAGTTATGGTTGGGAGCTATTGAAGAAGGGGCTGGTGTGGAGAGTTGGTAATGGGAGAGTTTGGCGTGATAACTGGATCCTTAGGCCTTTTTCATATAAGCCAATCTCTCCTCAGGGAAGATGTCGTATTTGCTTCGTCTCTGACCTGTTAAATCAGAATGGACCATGGAACTATGGGCTACTGAATGAATACTTTGTTGAGGCGGATGTACAGGAGATAATCAAGATCAGAGCATCCCCGAGATTGGATGATGATGTGATTGCGTGGGGGCTTGTTAAGTATGGCGTGTTCACTGTGAAATCGGCCTATGATTTGGCTATTGAGGAGGCGCACCGTGGCACTGATGTATCTTCAAGTTCGCCTCCCTCGGGATGAAGGAAATGTTGGGACTTCATTTGGAAAAGTTGGGCGCCGCCCTCGGTGCGCAACTTCGCTTAGCGGCTAGCTACTGACCCACTTCCTACTTGGCAGAGAAAGCATAAGATTTGCCTTGAAGTTGTGAGAAGGTGCCCGGTGTGTGGGGTGGAGGAGGAAGACAATTATCATCCTTTCGTTAGTTGTCAGTTTGGTCGGGACCTTTACCTCGCCATGGCCAAGGTATGGATGATCCCAGAGATAGAATCTCTACGGAATAACGGGAAGGAGTGGATTCTTCATGCCCTAGTGCCGCTGAATGATGTGGGGCGGATGATGATCATGATGATATTCTGGAGGAGTTGGTTTGTCCGGAATGAAGTGCTGCATTGCAAACCTGCACCATCAATGGAGGCTTCAGTAAGATTCCTCTGAAGCTACATTGACACCCTGATTGGAATCAAGCTGAATTCGCAAGCAGATCCAGCAAAAGGCAAATCACCCATAGTCTACGAAAAACCGGTGTCACCTGCGAGCATCACCAGTATGTCAGAGAGAGGATGGTGCCCACTGGCGCTGGGTTGGAACAAACTTAACACTGACGGCTCCTTCGTTTCATCCGAGATTGCTGGGACTGGAATGATCCTGCGTAATCACCATGGGGTGGTTAACTTTGCAGCCTGCAGGGCCCTGCTTTCTTGTAGAGCTGCCTAGGAGGCGGAGCTGTGTGCATGCATGGAAGGGCTTTCCCTGGCAATTCAGCGCAGCGATCTTCCTATAGTGGCGGAGATGGATTCTGTTGAGGCTGTTACCATGATTTCATGTGAGGTCGTCGATCGCTCAATCTACGTATCCATCGTGAAGGAGATAAAACACTTGATGTCTCTTAGACAAACTTGTATTACTGATGTTGTTAGGTCTCAGAATAAAGCTAGTGATAGTTTAGCTTTGTTTGCTAGATCTCAAGGTAGGACCATGGCCTGGCTTGGGGCTGGTCCGGATGAGCTCATGGAAATAGTTTCTCTTGATTGTAAGGACATCTTAATTGAGTAATGAAAGTTTTTTCGCCGCAAAAAAAAATTAACTTGGGATTTCCAAAAATTACAAATTTCAAAAAGGTGCGAATTTTGGAATTTTTTTGAGAAATCAAAAAATGTTTGGAGAATTTTAAAATGCACAGTATTATAAAAATTCTTTGCATATTTCAATAAAAATCATGATTTCAAAAAAATGCTCACGAAACAAAAAGTACTCTTGACTTTATCATGTACTCAAAACGTATTTCGAAATATAAAAAAACTCCAAAATTCAAACAGATTCGTAAATAACAAACACTACAAGAAATATGTCAACTAGTGACCTTCCGTCAGTGGCCCTGGAAGAATTGGTCATAGATCTATGACCATTTCAGACCAATTGGTCAAAAGCTGTTCGGAGGGCTCCAAACCCTAAACCATTGCGACCATTTTGGTCAGAAAGGTCGTAATTTCCTTACACGAAATGGTCACAAAGCAAACAGTGCTAGTCCGCTGCCTTATTTTTAGTTGTTAATGACCAATATAGATGGTCATAGCCTTGTAGATTGTGGTGGGTTGTGATGACTAGGCGCCATCTCATCAGTTTTGCCTATGTGTCATGTCCATGTGACAGTTTTTGCCCTAGGTTGTGAAGCAACCTATATTTCTGTTATTCCAAAAATTCCCAAAAAATTCTCATAAATGTTTTGGATCATATCTTCATCAAATATGTCAAAAACATTCCTTGCCTAGTTCAAAAATAATTCGAAAATATTCATTTTCCTATTCTGTTCAAAGCAGCACTTTGTGAAGGAAGTACCACTTTGGCATGTCCAAATGGTATCCATTTTCTACAGTGCTTTACTATGCCCAAATAACCATCCTCCACCAAATGCCAGCTCAATCCATTCATTATTTTGAGCCCAGCTTCAACATTCGTATTTATGTCCAGTGTGGTACTTTGTAAAGCAAGTACCACCTAGGATCCTCCTTTTGAGGTGAAAATTTGTGAAGACGGTCTTCTTAGTAACTGATCATCCTCAGCCAAAACTCACACCCATTAGCCATGTGCATTTCCCGTACCGCAAATCAAACACTTGGCTCCTTATTCATGTTTGAGCATCGATCGGTCTCCTCGTGAGAATCTTATGTTGTGATTTTCTTCCTAGCACCTACCTGGGGAGTTCCCAACCCACTAGACATGCTTAGGCCGCCCAGAACACATGGCAACGCCACGGTCACGCGGTGACCACGCGGCAGGCATGCGAGCTTACGCGCTCTAGAGTTGGGGCCCTCGGCCACCGTCCAAACCTTGATGTCTCGCCATCAAACCATGTATTTCTGATTAAATAGATATTTATTTACCTAGAAATGATTTTTGGAAAAAAAATAAAGAGCAAACTATGAGGCAGCTGCAATTCAAATTTGACCCGCTTCCAACTGAATCAACGGAAATTTGTCTTTTTCACCAGCGGTGGATCAAAAAATTTAACACCCAAACATTTTGTCAATTGTGCATTAAATATGGCCTAGTATTTTATAAAATTGATTAGGTCCAATTTTGCAACAAATATTTGGTAGTTCCTTCACAAAAAAACCTCCTTTTGGGCACTCGGAAAATGAAAAATGAATTTTCCATGCAAAGAAAACGAAAACTTCCTTAGGCAACATTGTTTGGAATTTCAAGATGCACCCTTGTGCACAATATGAGATCATTTGAACAAATTATGCCATGAATGTGGCCATAAGATTGATCATTTGGCTTGAAAGCCATGAATCTTCACGCTTGATAGCTCATTTCTGAGAAAACTTTTTTAAAATAATTACCGTATTACAAGTTTATTATTTTCCCTGGAAACTTGGTCACATATAATGACACAATGCGAAGGTTTTCCAATTTATTGATTTTTTTTTTGAATTTTTTATGCCCGTTTCAAAATGCAGTCAAACGGCGGGCTTGACCGTTCCTAGCTAGTAGTTGAATCTTGGAATTCTTTTGGTGTTTCTATGATTAAATAGATACTTATGTACCTAGAAATGATTTTTGAAAAAAATAAAGAGCAAACTATGAGGCAGCTACAGTTCAAATTTGACCCGTTTCCAACTAAATCGACGACAATTTGTCTTTTTCACCAGAGGTGGATCAAAACTTTTTTCACCCAACCATTTTGTCAATTGTGCATTATATATGTCCTAGTATTTTATAAAAATGATTTGGTCCATTTTTGCAACAATTATTTGGTAGATCCTTCACAAAAAAACCTCCTTTTGGGCACTCGGAAAATGAAAAATGAATTTTCCGTGCAAAGAAAATGAAAACTTCCTTAGGCAACATTGTTTGGAATTCCAAGATGCACCTTTTGCACAATATGAGACCATTTGAACAAACTATGCCATGAATGTGGTCATAAGATTGATCATTTGGCTTGAAAGCCATGAATCTTCACGCTTGATAGCTCATTTCTGAGAACACTTTTTTAAAATAATTACCGTATTACAAGTTTATTATTTTCCCTGGAAACATGGTCACATATAATGACACAATGCGAAGGTTTTCCAATTTATTGATTTTTTTGAATTTTTTATGCCCGTTTCAAAATGCGGTCAAAACGGCGGGCTTGACCGTTCCTAGCTAGTGGTTGAATCTTGGAATTTTTTTGGTGTTTCTATGATTAAATAGATACTTATGTACCTAGAAATGATTTTTGGAAAAAATAAAGAGCAAACTATGAGGCAGCTGCAGTTCAAATTTGATCCGCTTCCAGCTGAATCAGCGGAAATTTGTCTTTTTCACGAGAGGTGGATCAAAACTTTTTACACCCAACCATTTTGTCAATTGTGCATTAAATATGTCCTAGTATTTTATAAAATTGATTTTGTCCAATTTTGCAACAATTATTTGGGAGGTCCTTCACAAAAAAACCTCCTTTTGGGCACTCGAAAACTGGAAAATGGTTTTTTCGTCCAAAGAAAATGAAAACTTCCTTAGGCAACATTGTTTGCCATTCCAATATGCACCCTTGTGCACAATATGAGATCATTTGAACAAACTATGCCATGAATGTGGCCATAAGGTTGATCATTTGGCTTGAAAGCCATGAATCTTCACACTTGATAGCTCGTTTCTGAGAATACTTGTTTAAAATAATTGTTGTATTACAAGTTTATAATTTTTGCTGGTAACTTGGCCACATATAATGAAGCCATGTGAAGGTTTTCAATTTTTTTTGATTTTTTTGAATTTTTTATGCCCGTTTCAAAATGCGGTCAAAACGGCGGGAATAACCGTTCCTAGCTAGTGGTTGAATCTTGGAAATTTTTTGGTGTTTCTCTGATTAAATAGATATTTTTGTACTTAAAATTATTTTTGGAAAAAATACAGAGCAAACTATGAGGCAGCTGCAGTTCAATTTTGATCCGCTTCCGGTTGAATCATCGGAATTTTGTCTTTTTCGTGAGAGGTGGATGAAAACTTTTGACACCCAACCATTTGGTCAATTGTGCATAAAATGTGGCCTAATATTTTAGTGAAATGATTTGGTCTAATTTTGCGACAAATATATGGTAGGTCCTTCATAAAAAAATTCATTTTGGGCACTCGAAAAATAAAAAAATGGTTTTTGTGTGCAATGCAAATGAAGACCACAAAATCATCATTGTTTGAAATCCTAAGATACACATATGTGCACAATATTGGATCATTTAAACATACAGCATGAGGCTAATATGTTGAGTGTGTACCCGAAATAAGAGGGTAAAAAATATAAAAGAAACAAAAGAGAAAAAGCACAATTAAATATGCTAGATTCTGATTGGTGGAACCATCTATCACATGGATCGATGACATGGCAGACATCCATCCATCCATTACTAGCAATCCAACCGTCTATCCATCTGAAGAAACCCACCGCACCAAACCCTACCTCACTCACCTCTCCTCCCTTCCTCCCGCCCGCCGCCTCCCTCTCTCTCTCTCCCCGATCCAGATCGACGCCGCCTCCCTCCCTCCCTCTCTCTCTCTCTCTCTCTCTCTCTCTCTCGCTTCCCGTCGCCGGCGGCGGTGCCCTCCTTCCCTCGCCCTCTCCTCCTCCCCTCCTCACGGCGCCTCCACCACGCCACGAATCCCGGTGACCCACCCCATCTCCGCGCTCGCCTCGGCAACCACCTCCGCCGCGCGTCCGAGTCCCATCCATGTCTGCGCCGGCTCCGTCCCTGTCTCCTTTCGTGGGAGGTGACCTGCACCCGGCCCTGCGGTGGGGGAGGGGCGGCGGCGGCCTCATGTAGATCCCATCGGGATCCCGTCCGGATCACGGCGCGGACGCATGCCCCAGACGCCATGACCCGTCTCCCTCCCCTCCTCTAATCAGGAAGGAGAGGCCAGGCGCCGGCCATGAACACGCTCTGCCCGGGACGCCACTCGCCATCAAGGTCAGCCCCACCCCCTCTTCGATCTGCTCTTCCTCCTTTCCCTAACACGCGCCATTTTCTTCCTCACGTAGGCAGGAGGCCGGCAACACGGTGGTGATGACGCCAGCGTTCAGCGCGGACAATCCCTGCTCGATTCGGCCAGGCTCGAGATACACCCATCCCTCGGCTCTGCTGCTTCTCCCCGACTTAGGTAAGGCACTCAAAGCCATCTTCCACTCTCTCTGCTCGAGCTCGCCAGGCACACCTAACTAGACTACATCAAGAAGGTCCTCAGCGAGCAGGAGCAGCACATGGTCAATTGCTTAGGCCAAGACATCTTACACTGTTTGCCTAGCTAGGTGTAGAACACATTGCTAATTGTGTGCAAGTTTAGTAAAATATTGCTGGATCTGCTGGACTGAACTGCATCCACGTACATAATAAGACAAACCCTTGACCGCCCACAGAAGAAGTGCGAAAAAATTACATGAACATCCCAGATCAAGTGACACATTGCATGACGCCATTCTTGATGTGCAATCATATAATATACTCCAAGCATCACACGGTACACTGCAAAATGGTCTATACTCTTTTCTGAACTAGGGGACTCTGACCGAAGTGGGCTAACTGAAACCGATTTCCGTTGCCATCATACAGCATGTGATCTATACTCTTTTCTGAACTCAGTGACTTAGACTTAAGAGGTGCTAACTGAAACTGATTTCCACTGTGTTTCAGGCGCTGAGCAACGAGAGATATAAGAGCGTGTGGCACCGCGCCGTGGTGAACTCGGACAGGCGGAGGATGTCCATCGCCTCCTTCCTCTGCGCCATGGTGCTGCTTCTCCCCGACTTAGGTAAGGCACTCAAAGTCACCATGAGCACACCCTCTTGTCTTAGGTTTCGTCTGGTTAACGTTCGATGTTAATTACTGCTGCTCATGAGCCTTGTAGTATCGTTAGTGATTCTAGGAGTTTATGTACTGATGTGCTGCTACTTTTGGAATTATTGCCTGGTGTACGTCTGAACAGTACTGATGCGTTTGCAGTGCATGAGTGTTTTTCTTTTTCTTTTTTGACAGCTTGTTTGTGGTGCCTGAATCTATACTGCTCTGCTTGATTATCGTATAGTCTAGTAGTATATATCCATTTGCTGTTACTGGATTCCATGTCTAGTGTTTTTTACTGTTCAGATGCTTTCATCCATTCCGGCTGTACTTTATGTGCATACTTGTTCTACTAGCAAATTCTCTGTAGGAAGTAGTTCAGGCTGTTGTGATGCGAAAATGAGACATATGTGGCATTGACATTTTTTAAGCTTGCATGCTGTAGCTAATTTACCTGTTGATCAAATATACACCTCCATATCCCTGCAAGTAATATTTACATCCCTGCATATATCTGCATATCATCCATTGTGATCGTACTTTTGTGCATAGTTGTTCTACTAGCAAATGCTCTGTAGTAATTAGTTCAAGCTGTTATGATGTTAAAATGAGACATATGTGGCATTTTCACTTTTTAAGCATGTATGCAAAGCTAATTTACCTTTTGGTCAAAGCTAGTATTTTACTTAACCCTCAACATATCCCTGCACATATCTGCATGTTCTAATCTTCTGCACATGGGTTGGTATTGCAGAATGAGGCTGCTCTGGAGAAAGCAGAGGACTCTGGGGAGAAGGCATCCATCAAGGAAGCAGACAAGTACTGCAAGGCCATCATCGGGAGGCTGTTGCGCGGCGCCACCTGCCTGAAGGGCAGCCTGCTGGTCATCGCCCTCGCAGCCCGGGCTGGCTTCATGCTCTCCCCCAACCTGGACCTCACCGCCGACCTGGAGAAGCTCCAGGCGATGGCGTTATTCTTGTTTGAAGCTAAGCTAGGCTACTGCAGTTCCAGCAAAAAGCAGGGGAGCTTAACTGGAATGTGGCAAAATTAAGTGTCTGAAAGGTTATAGTCTGGTCTAATATCTGGCTACATTGTACTCCACGTATTATTTCTTGTACCAAGCCACTCATAAATCCAACATGTAGACTAGTGAAGTCCAGCCAATAGAAAGCTGCCACCACAACCTCTATTTGCATGCATCGTTACTTAGCTTGAAAGAATGACTACACACGTATGCATTCTAATGATCACATACATGTATCTAGTTCTCCTCATAAAAAATTTGCATGCATGACAAAGCTCCAACACGTACACTCTCATGCTTACTTAGACTAGAAGCATTCTGTACAAGACAATCTACTATATGCTAGTATTACTTACACTGTGTGTGGGGCACTCTCCTTTAATTTTCTAGCATGTTAAATTTAACATTCTAATATATTTCCTTGAAACAATAGTCTAGCATAACTTATTTACTTCATTTTTAAAACAGCTAATAGATATTGAATTATTCAGATATTAATCTAAAATAATAACCAAACAACTACAGGACAGTGGATTAGTAGCATGCATGTGTGACTTAGTTTTTGGTGTGTTTTGCTTGCAGGTCATTGTTGTGAAGGCCGCCAAGGGAAGGAGTGGGGGATTTGGCACAAGGCTGGTGATCGAGTCTATGCTCTCTCCTCCATGGAAAGATCTAAATTCAGCTTGACAGAGAGCACACGAATGGTTTCAGCTTGACAGTGGGTGAACTAAGACATTTTTATCTAGTTTGCTCTCTGCCATGCCAAAGCCATCATTGTGATCATGCTGCCATCAAGTCTCTGTTTCTTGTCAGTTGTTAGCTTGAATTAATACATGTTCATATAGCTAATTTGCTGCTATTGTGCATAAAATTCTAGGAAGGTCTGGCTGCAAGTTCTGGCTGTAGTGTGCTCTCATGTTGTACATGCCCATATGTTTAGTAAGATTAAATTGCTACTATTAATGATGAATGTCTGAGTTTTGAAATTTGAAGCATCACCTACTTTCTGATCCTGTAGTGTTTAAAACTACTAATTATGGTGCATTGGTCCATATGGCCTTGGCTTTTAATGCCATACACATTCTAGTGCCAGATCCAAATGTAGGGGACAATAATTTGCAGCATTAATTAGGTCCTGCTATAGTCTTTTTTAAACTTCTTATGAGATTGAAGCATTCGTTCTGATTTCTGGTTTGCTGGTTTGCTGATTGTTGTAGACAAATGTATGAAACTTCTTAGCTGTGGACGACAACTACTTCCTTGAGAAGGACCAGCATCACCCATCAAGTATGCCATCGAGGTAATTCACCACTCCCTCCAGCACCAACTATGTATTTTCTCTAGTTGCTCTCCCAAGTTTTGTGCACACTGTGCGTCAAGTTCTCCCTAAATGCAAGGGATTGTATATGTAAAACCAATTATCCAATACATTTTTCACAAAGAGATTAGTCTTCTTATTTAGCCCTGATGTTTTAATTTATGGAGTTGTTGCTTCTTTGGTCAGATTTATTTCCTTGCTATATGCATAAGAATAAGCTGATATGAACATAATAATGGTACTCTGCATGATATGAGTAAAGTGCTCTTATTTCTTGCGTCACCTTTCTTGTATGAATGAGTATATCGTTTTAACTATCTGGGGAACAAAAATCATTATATTAGCTGAATTTGTGTTATCATTCTAAAGAACTTGTCCTTTTTTTGAATGGTCTGTTCATAATATATTGGCTCTAGTGTTTTAATTCTTCTCTTCTGATTCATGTAACAGGGTGACGGCCGAAGGCATGATGATAGTTCTATTGCTGTTCTAGTGTAGCGAGGGTAGCCTAGTCGACTATGGTCGCCTAGTGAGTCGTGCATAGGATTTCATCTGACTGTAACCTTCATGTAAACTGCTCCTATTGTGGAGCTTGTTATCTGATTGTAAACTTGATGCTGATCACATTTATATGTGTGTTATATGATGTAGCACTTTGATGGCTGATAATATTTGAAGTATTTCGTGTGTTTTCTGTGTGCCAATTTAAATACCAGGTATTTATTTGCGTGAAATAAAAAAATGAAGAATATTGCCCTGATGGCTAGGACCCAGTATTAGAACCTGACAATGGGGACCCACCTGACTAGTGAACCCAATTTAGAAAAAATGAAACTGCTGAGACAAAAAGGCCATGGGCCAAAAATAAAAAGGCTGCAATGTTGGGCTTGGTCCATGAAGCTGACAAAAAATTCACGGGAAAAAATATAAATGGGCTGAATTAATGGGCTCAGCCCATATAAACACCGAATTGGACCGGGCTGAATCTTGTGCCACATCAGCTTGTCACGCTGGATGCCTACGTGGTCTGGGGAGGTTGCTAGTGATCAAAACGCCATAGTGAACATATTTTGGTCATAAACGTCTACGACTATTCTAGAAGAAAGGTCGCTATAGTCAGTTTACGACTGTCAGCTTTTGACCTTATATTTTTGGTCACAAAAAGGTCACAAATTGAAAACAGTGACCATTCACTGACCAATAGTGGTGGTCACAAGTTGACATATTTCTTGTAGTGAAACATTAGATCTATAGACTTTGTTTTAAGACTTTATTTAGTACATCGCATGTTTCCTAAAAAAATGGTTTCCGTGTTCTGTTCAGCGTTGAGCCCCACAAAATTGACACATCTTCCTATGTGTTAGTTTCTGTAAGCTATTGCCTCCATACACATCTATGTTTATTCTTCTTTTTGGCGGCGGACATCTGTACTTATTCTGTACCACAGTTTTATTCGTCATGGTAAACATCGCGCGTTAGGTCAAATTGTGATAGGACCATCACATTTTTAGCTTTTGAAATGACTTTCTAAAAGTTCCTTATCTAATTGTGAGATGATTTAGACGTAGTTTGTTAAATCACATTTTAAAAGTCCTTATCTCATTTTGGCATACGTTTCAGACTTTTTTTTATCTCTACCACATCTGCGTAATCTGATTGTTTTCTCCTGTTGCAACGCACGGGTATATTTCCTAGTATTTCCAAAAGGGAAACCCCATTTTTCTTTTCATTTGATGGGAAAAAAGAAAACGAACAAAAAAAAGGAAAAGAGGCAGCAGCAACGTGCAGCCCAGCTCAGCTAACCGGCCCACCTCTTTTCTCTCTCCCTGGCCCTCTCCAGCTAAGGCTACTCAGTGAGAGCTCCTCTTCGGCGGCCTTAGCGCCGCTTAGGGTAGAGGGCGCATGAAGGTGCGCCATAGTGGGCCGGCCCAACATTGCTTGCGTCCATATGCTAGAAAAGGCATCAAGAAAAATATGTAAGAACTAGGATTCAAACCCACATGCCACCATGAGGGACTTACGCATAGTACAGCTGCACCTCGACAATTTTGCTATGTTCATTCCGAAATCAGACTATATGACAATTGTTTCCGTCCAGTAGAAATCTTTTCTTAAAAGAAAACAAAAATTTGAAAAATAGTCCACATTTTTCTAAAGTTCATCAATTTTGTAAAACAATTCACGGATTTTCAAAGAAATGTTTTTTACAAAAATCAAAAAAACTACTTTGAGTTTGAAAAAAGGTTCATCGATTTTAAAAAAAGTTCATTAATTTTGAAAAAAGTTCATCATAAAAAAAAATCATCTAGTTTGGAAAAAAGTTCATCAAGTTTGAAATAAGTTCATCGATTTTTCAAAAAGTTCATCAAATGTGAAACAAGTTCATTGATTTTGAAAAAAAAGTTCATCCTATTTGAAAAAAGTTTACTGATTTTGAAAAAAGTTCATCTAATTTGAAAAATTGTTCATCGCTTTTGCAAAAACTTCTTCATCTTTGAAAAAAGCTCACACATTTAAGGAAAAAGAAAATATTGAAAAAGGAAAGCAAACAGGAAAACAACACATTTTTTCCATTTTATGAAGAATACCAAAAAGTAATCTAGCCCATCTGCTCAGCTGATGCAATTGGTTCGAGTCTAGCGGACCGCACTATTTTTTGGTTAAACAAGAAAACACAATGGTGGAAGGAAGTGGGATGGGCTAGCGGACGCACTATTTTTTGGTTAAACAGGAAAACACAATAGTACAAAGAAGTGGGATGGGCCGGCCCGCAGTGTACATGGGGCTGTGCACCCTGTACCAAATGGCCTATATTCGGCGTTTAAGGCGTCTTTTAGAATTTGGCCCATTGAGAGCTCCTCTTCGGCGCCCTCACTGCCGCTTAGGGTAGAGGGCGCCCGAAGGTGCGCTGTAGTGGGCTGGCCTAGCATTGCTCGTGTCCATATGCTTAAACAAAAATAAAGCATCAAGAAAAATATGCAAGAAACTGGGATTCGAACCCACATGCCACCACGAGGGACTTGCGCACAGTACAACTGCACCTGGAATACTTTGGTGTGTTTATTCCGAAATCAAACTATATGGCAATTGTTTCCGTCCCAGTACAAACCTTTTTTAAAAAGAAAACACAAATTTGGAAAATAATCCACATTTTTCTAAAGTTCATCAATTTTGTAAAACAATTCATGGATTTTCAAAGAAATGTTCACAAAAATTGAAAAAATTACATCAAGTTTGAAAAAAAGTTCATCAATCTGAAAAAAAAAGTTCATCAATTTTGAAAAGTTCATAGTATTTGAAAATATTCATCGAGTTTGGAAAAAAGTTCATCGAGTTTGAAATAAGTTCATCGATTTTGAAAAAAGTTCATCAAATGTGAAAAAAAATTCATCGATTTTGGAAGAAAAGTTCATCCTATTTGAAAAAAGTTCATTGATTTTGAAAAAGTTCATCGAATTTGAAATAGCTCATCTAATTTGAAAAAAGTTAATTAATTTTTAAAGAAAAATCATGCTATTTGGAAAAAAATATCAAATTTGAAAAATTTCATCTAATTTGAATAATTCTTCATTGCTTTTGCAAAAACTTCGTCGTCTTTGAAAAAAGTTCACACATTTAAGGAAAAAGGAAAAAGGAAAAAGGAAAGCAAACAGGAAAACAACGCCTTTTTCCATTTTATAAAGAATGCCAAAAAGTATTCTAGCACATCTGATCCAATTGGTAGGTGCGCCTCGTACTTAAACGAAATGATCCTGGTTCGAGTCTGGTGGACACACTTTTTTTTTTGAGAATCACCGGGGGAGGAGTCCCTCCACCTGAATATATTTCTCAAAGTGGCCATAATGCCAGGAGAGTGATCCAGTTTATAAGGAAAACAGGATCAAAAACCTTAACAAATTGACCCCGTTTATGAGGAAAACCGAGCCGAAAACCAGACAACTAACAAGTGTTACAAGGAAAGGAGAGGAACAAGACGCCCAACATAAGGCAAGACCTAGCTAGCATACTAACCAGACCAGGTAGATGAGGGGTGCGTTGAGAGATCACAATACCAAGACTCTACAAAAAGCCTAACACACCGTACCGGCGTGCGTATCAAACCCCACAGCACAACAGAGGAGCATCCACAATCAATGAGTGCCAAAACTTAACACGAACCTTGAGCCAAAGCTTAACACGAACCTTGACTGAGTGCTCCGCCACGGAAGTTCAAGACGATTAGCAAGGCGGGGAGGCGTCATTGCTTCTTCATTGAGCAAAGGTGAACCAAGACGAGACCAAGAGCCCGAGGCTCGCCTCAACAGAACAGGGTCATGAGCATGCATAGAAGCAGGCCGGAGACCACACGTAGGAAAGCTGAAGAGAAACACCTGAAGAAGAAACACCACCCTCGGTCCTGAGCAGGCCGCACCACCACCACCAAACGCACCACCCACAACCACACACAACAACAGACGCCGTTGTTTGGGTCTCCAAGACGACGCCTCCAAGAAGGTAGTGCTCTCGAGCACACAACACCGTCATCCGATCCGGCAAGCCCGATCTTGATTTTTTACCCGGAGACCACAAACAAAGAACTGTAGGAGCTGTAGCTCCACGACGGCACCTCCTACGAGGAAAACGACGTTCGTAGACGCCGCTGCCGCCGGCATCAACATAGCCGATGCAGGTTCTCACCCGGAGTTTGAGCACATCCCTACAGCAATACGACAGCCGACCACTACCGTCGTCGAACCCTCCAACGATGAAGAAGCACGACGAATCGCCTCAACCAGTTGCACCTCACGAAGACCACCGACGGCCAAACTCAACACTAGACGCCAGATCCACCAATGGTCGGCCGGACGCAGTGCCACCGGACGCAACTCGAGCCACCGTGCCCCACCAAGCACCATGCCGGCAAGGAGCAGATGGGCGCTACCGAGGCCAAGAACCACCATGGTTCCGGGCTGCAGCCATACATCAGGCACGCCGACGCACCCCACGCACGCCACCGCACGCCTGCCAGAGGCCAGAACCGAAGCGCCCGCAGTGCAGACTGAAGACGGAGGGATCGGACCTTGCTGTTGCAGCACCTCCCACAAAGAGCCGCAGCTGGCGCGACGCACACCACCAGACCAAAATCACCAGGAGAGGAGCACGGGCTGCCACCCCGAAGCTCCGGATCCAGCCGCACGAAGATGCCACCACGAGCTGCCACCACCAGATCCACCCGAAGCTGCCACACCAGCTCCAGCTCCAAATCCGCCCGAAGCAGCCACTGCCAGGACCAAACGGGGCGGCCCGCCACACAGCCGCATGAGCGCCGTCCCGCAGGAGGTCGCCGACGAGGTCGTCGAGGTACTCCAGCCGTCGGCCCGCTGTAGTCACGCCGCAAGACCCCATGGCCTAGCCTCCCTCCACCCCAGCATCACCGACCGCGAGCGAAGCCTCGACCGCCAGATCGAGCCCCCAAGGCAGCCCGGGGGGAGCCTCGCGCACTCCACCATGCAGCCCCAGGAGCAGCCGCAGCCGCGCAGCACGCACGAGCTCCCGCCGCTGCCACCCGTTGCCGCGCCCTGCCGTCAGCGCGCCGCCACCAGCTTGGAGCGGTTGCCCGCGCGAGCCGCCACGAGCCAAGGGGAGAGGAAGCCCGCTGCCGCCAACGCAGGCCAGGCTTCGCCTGGTGGCGCCTAGTGGCGGCGGCGAGGAGGAGGGAGGAGGTAGGGGAGCGGGGGCGGCCGGGGATGGGGGCTCGCCGGCCGCCGCTCGTGGAAGCGATGGGGGCGAGAGGGTTTTCGCAGAATATGACCCAGTAACGTCTGAATCATTTTAAAAACAGGAAAACACAATAGTAGAAGGAAATGGGATGGGCCGGCCAGCAGTGTACAGTGGTTTTTAAACGAAACGATCACGGTTCAAGTCTAGCGGCCACACGGTGAGCTTTGTACCGCTCAAGAGAACCATCAGTCGTAACCTTGTAGATCCACTCACAAGCGACGGGACGAGCATGGGGAAGAAAGGAAATGAGATCCCACGTGCCGGTGCGTTCAAGAGCAACAAGCTCCTATGCCATGGCATGTTGCCGTTCGGGATGAACAACATCATGATAAGAACTAAAGCCAGATATATATTTGGTTGATCTTGTCTGTTTCAGAGTCAAACATGCACATATTTTTTCCGAATTACTATATTTTTTCAGAGATGAAATGAGCTTTTGTTGGAATATTTCTCAAGGCAGCTGGACAACTTGTACTGTTTGAAACAACAATGGTGTCAACTAAAAGGTGTTAGAATTAAACCGAGGCCATCGTTGAATCATCTGAGGACCAAGCAATCACACAAGCACGACACCAAGATTTGTTAATGAGGTTCACCGATATGGCTACATCCCCGGGGCCTGACTACGGGCGCTCCTCCCCGTGACACCGTCACAATACCGCTCCCGGTCGCCCTGGACACCGGCACATGCCGCCGGCTTCCCCTGCGTTCCGGTGCTATTATGTTGGCATAGGTTACATCGTGTGTCTACCCCCGCTATATAAGAGAGGCCTAGGATACAAGTGTCCTACTTGGACACGACTCCATATCCTGTAAACACAATACAACTACAAGTCCAACTGTAACCTACCTTGTACACAATATTCGACACAACTCCAACAAACTCCACCTTGGCGAATATTCTCCACCACCTTGAGTTCGTCAATGCATCAAACTTTCATGTACATTGGCCTTGAGCTTATCCCATGAGTACCGCTGCTACTCCAAAGACTCCATATGACTCCACCTGCAACTTGTAGTCCCTTCTTTTCTTGACCACAGTCAACACTCGAGCAAAATTAAGTTCCTTATTACTCTAGCTTGTCTCCCAACTTCCAGAGTATCAGTCCAACGCCATCACACATCGATCACTGACCTGCGTGAAAGTGAACAACTCACATATTGGGTGCCACATATAAGAGTTACCTGAACTCAACATCACCGCTCCTTTCTTGACCGCCTGTCTGGAACTTGAAGAAATTTCACCATTGCTTGTAGTCATCCCGAGTCAAAATCGCAGTTGTCTCACCACATGTATGACCACCAGAGCCCTGGCCCGTCTCCATGTCCCGTGCGCGCCGCACGCCTCGCCGCTATTACCGCGTCGAGCCTCTGCTGTCCCGATCGAGTCTCAAGGGTCGTGAAACCACACCACTCAACCCCCACTGCAGAGTACCACCGGTCACCGCCGACCAATGACGAGTTTCACGCTTCCATCAGACCACTGGGCTCCAGTCCAAACTACGTGTCCCTCGCTTTTTTCCCGTCTGCTGAATAGGCTTCGACCCCGTCGACTTACGCCGTAGCCCCTCAATCCAGCTCCACCTTCAACATGACTTCATGGTAGATGATCAGTCCACCCCTCGCGCCCCGTCGACTTCAAGCTCCGTGTGTACACCACCTTGAATCAACCCCGCGCCATAGTCTTGTCGAAGCCGCACAAGCCCTCGGGGCCTGCGCCACGTGTTTCCACGCCCAGAAGTCGGTCACTATCAGCATCACGCTCCTACGTCGTCTTTGCTGATCCCACCACCGTCTTCTGTACCAACCGACTCACGTCGATCCGTCAGACTATCTAGTCCGACCCAGCCGAACTCCTCCGACTGCATGACACGCTCGAGGCTCCCAAATCATCTTCTGCGAATTTCCATCCGTCACAAGATAATTCCATCTCATCTGACATGACTTCCTGCAACGCCTTCAAGCATCCCTGTCGCGCCAAAAAACTTTCACCCATGTCTGCCATAACCCAAGGTTTCCAGTTTCGTTGAACTTCTCCACCTCAAACCCGATGCCCGATGGCGTCAGGATTCTTCGTATAGCTGACCTTGTGAATAACGAGCTTCCCACGCAATGCCCAAGTACCGACGTACACAAACAAAACCTGATTGCTTCATGTACTACTAGCCTTTGCTTTACGTGAACTTGTCTCATTGGCTTCAACTTCCAATGCTAGCTAATTGCTTTGTCTAAGCCCGATGGATGCACAAGACAATGGATCTCTTCAACCCGATTTGATTCCTTTTGCCTCTGTGTCACATGAGGACTCGGCCTCTTTTTTTTTCAACAAACAAATCCTCACAATGCCTCCGGCTCTGGACAAACGAACCGATGGCTCCTGATCAATTCGCTCTCAGCCTGCTCCATGCACATCTGCCTCTCGCTTCAGCCCCTTTAGCAGCCCAAGTTGGGCCGAGCCAGCCTGCTCTTTGCCTGGGCCTCAGCTGTGATACGCTCGTGCACCGCCTGCCTGTATGAATCGATCCGTCTCGCTGTCGCCGTTGCTTTCCGATCTCGCCGAGAACACTGCCCGGTTGCTCTTTTCCAAACACGATACATGTTGTCTTCCATGAAATCTTCCGCTCGGATCAACCTCGTGGATCCACCGACACGACAACCACAGCCATATCTCCAATCGCACATATTGCATCCTGCAAGATCTCGTCGACAACTTTCACGTGTTCTCCTCTAGATCAACGATCCGCAACCTCCGAACAACCTAGCTCATGATACCACTTGTTAGAATTAAACCGAGGCCACCGTTGAATCATCTGAGGACCAAGCAATCACACAAGCACGACACCAAGATTTGTTAACGAGGTTCACCGATATGGCTACATCCCCGGGGCCTGACTACGGGCGCTCCTCCCCGTGACACCGTCACAATACCGCTCCCGGTCGCCCTGGACACCGGCACATGCCGCCGGCTTCCCCTGCGTTCCGGTGCTATTATGTTGGCATAGGTTACATCGTGTGTCTACCCCCGCTATATAAGAGAGGCCTAGGATACAAGTG
This sequence comes from Triticum timopheevii, assembly GCA_963921465.1. Classification (NCBI taxonomy): domain Eukaryota; kingdom Viridiplantae; phylum Streptophyta; class Magnoliopsida; order Poales; family Poaceae; genus Triticum; species Triticum timopheevii. The sequence goes on from OY997262.1 coordinate 435,454,463, forward strand.
TCCTACTTGGACACGACTCCATATCCTGTAAACACAATACAACTACAAGTCCAACTGTAACCTACCTTGTACACAATATTCGACACAACTCCAACAAAAGGAAAAGGCACACTGTCAACATATCGTGCATTGATGGTAAAATAAAAAATGGTTGCACAGAATCTTAATTTCTTATGATAAATACTAGCATAGTTTGCACAAAGATTAGTATTATGACACTAAACTATCTGGCATAGCATGGTCAAATATTCGTATACAAGCAGCTCATGTAATTCTTGATTTACTTGAAACACATCATAGATATCTTGTTCTGGATCCAAGAATAAGTATACGTGCTGCATACTGTGTCAAACATCAAACTATTTTCTTAGTTTGTAGAATGCTGCTGCACTATGCCACTGGCCTAATCATCAGCTAAAACAAGCATCTGCACAATATTTTTCATGGTGTGCCTTTTCCTACTATATTCTACGCATGAAACAGACAACTCGAACATCATTCTTGGTTGCAAGTTATCGAATTGCCTGTTCTATCTGGAGTCAATGAAGTCAGCGATCCATAACTGTTTGCTGCCCGGCCACCAGCATCAGATTTTCTGTGAGCATCTTAATGACCCTTTGAAGGACCATTTCCAGTTCCTTTTCAGCATTGGGTGCCCAGTCTGAAACATGAGCCTCCTTGAGTAGTTCTAGGCGAACCACTCTGAAGCTGTAGACATCAACCTTTGATGTTATTGGGAGTCCAGAAACCCACTCATGAGCTATATAACCTCTAGTTACATGGATCTGCGTACATTTTTAATTGACCCGCCTCTGTTCAGAAGTTTTGCAAGGCCAAAGCTGGTGATATTTGGCTCCAATTTATGATCCAACAGTATGTTCTCAGGCTACAGGTTACAGTGGATAACGCACTCCAAGCACTCGTGATGAAGATAAGCCAATCCTTTTGCCACTCCGAAGCAGTCTTAAATCTTTCCTTCCAATATCTCTCTGCTAAACATTGTTTTATCCAATGATACATTCTCAACATACTCCAAAACCAGTATCCTGCGTGATCCTCCATCAGAACTGAATCCCCAAACCCTCACCAGATTCATATTAATCTTTCCAATCACACTCAGTTCATGCTGGAATTCCTCACCTTAGGTTATCTCTGCCAACCTTTTCACAGCTACTGTCCTCTTGTCTTTGGAGATTCCCTTGTATACGAGACCAGATGCCCCCCTCCCAGTCTGATGCTTGATCTTCCGAGTAGCTCTCTGCAACTCATTGTAAGTGTATCAGTGGAAATGGTCAGTTATCATTTTAGAGCCAACCTCGAGTGGTAACTTGTTTCTATTGAGTCAACAGTTCAACTATTCTGTGATGTCTCTGTCGCTCAAGGTCCAGCTCTGTAGAATCGTCACTTGTTTCAGGCTTTCATCTGGTTGATGTAAAGTCCTGAAAGAGTACATGAAAATCTAAATGCGGAACATTCAGACATGAAAATAACAGTTTTTGGCTCAGGCATTATGATATACTATGTTTCAAACTGAACACACAATTTTCTATCCATTTTGTTTTCAGAGGAATAATTAGCATCAGACTTGAGAGTGGAGACTTTGCAAATGTATCTTCAGTCGAAGGTTAGCAGGACTACTAGTGGTTTGAATTCTGAAAGTACAGCAACAAGCTTTCCAGTCACAATGTTACTCCTCTGGTACTCCCTCCGTCCCAAATTACTCGTCGCTGAAATGGATGTATCTAGAACTAAAATACATCTAGATACATCCATACGTGCGACAAGTAATTCGGAACGGAGGGAGTACATGGCAAAGGATGAGCTTCACCATGTGAATCCTCTCAAGCAACCTAGTGTGTATAACATGCTAGTTCCTATGCATGTGACATGCCAGGTCCTGATTTATTTCATGTATTCAAGTGGAACCGAAGGATAGTAAGCTAAATTCAAGTAGCTTGTTCTTAAATTGTTCAAAGCTTATGTTTAACAGCTACAATAAAAGCTTATGAGTTATGATGAACTAGTAAAATATACTTGATCCTGTATATCCAAAATAAAACTGATATGGAACCGTCGGTTGATATAGATCTACCATATCAGGTATTACCTGAAGGTAGTAGGATATTACCATAGAGATTGAAAATAACAGTCTGAAGCACATGGTAGCACTGCCCTGGATCAATATATTAACTAGGATGTTAAGATATGCCATCAGTTGCGAACTAATGGGATCGAAAAAACAGGCATTTCGTCCTCCCTTGTAAACTAAAGTGACTCTTTGAGTTACTCCAAGCATCCTGGGAGCTTGTTTCAGGTTCAGGCATCAATCAAGACCATTCCATTCAGTGCAATAGCTAATTCTATACTATTGCTGGACATGTTTTATTGTCAAGAACGTCCATCAAAGATCGTTAAAGGGATGTCATGTATCCATTCCTAGAGTCAACGTTAACTAACAAAAGTAATTTTTAAGAAGATGTACGCAGATCGATCTGAACCCCTCTAGCAGTTGCAAAGTGAAATGCACATACCGACCTGCCAAGTTTTTTCTTCTGCACATACTGGCATGTTTCACGTGTAAATTTTTATTTTGGGGACTTATACGGTTAAATGTTTAATTGCCAGATTGCTTGGTCATCCAATAATCTGTGATAAATTCTGAAGATAATGGCATATATTAGCACCGCACGAGATCTGCCAGGCATCTTCCAGTAATGAGCTGTGCTTCTCCGAAGTCAAGTGCCAGAGGCAGGTCCATCTGCAGCAACAATTCTGCATGTCTGCAAGTACCTTGAAGCTTATCACCAGGTGCTTCTCCAAATCTCTGTACGGTAGTACTACGGTTGTATAAACATTTAGTGTAAATTCCACTTTTTATGGTCGAGCTGTTGCAAAGTGTCAACAATTATACTCCGATTTAAGATTTTGTTTTATCTTCTTACGCTATATCTGTGTTTTTGCTCTACTGTTTACCCATTAGCATCCCTAGCCTGATGAGGCGACCCCACATTGAGATCCATGTGGCAGCTGACTCAGACACCAGATAAATAACATGTCACAAAATATAAGAAAATAAATTTATGAATTCTCGTGGATCTTTAAAATTAACCATACTCCACCAAGTTTAACTCAGAGTTAACTAATATTTGTTCCTAAAAGGCTATGATAACTATATTAGTATAGATTATGATCCAAACATTTTTTCTTTAAGTTGAGTTCTGAATTTCAGTCTAAACAAAGGTTTTTTTTCCTGTGTGGAACAAATATCATTTACTTGGGAGTTAACATGAGTGAGATTATTTTTAGCAAGATTTTAGATTATTTCTATAATTATTGTCCAACATTTTTGTGAAGTGACATCTGCACGGTGTTTCGGTCAGCAGCCGCATTCGCCGCATTTGTTGGAGAAAATTTCATATATGCCACTGAGATTTTGCCCGGATGCTCATATGGCACTTAACATTTTCCTCCCCCAAATCTGCCGCTGAAATTTTGCATCGCTTACATTACACATATACCCCTACCGTCAGTTGACCCGTGTTTAAGCGAGCTTTCTTTTTTGACACCTAAAGTCCTTGAGCGAGTTGATTCCCCGACACCCATGGAGTAGCTCTAGTTGTTTCATTGACAAGCTGGCATTCTTAGGGCCTGTTCGGGAGCCCTCCGCTCCTCAACTCCGCTACTGGAGCCGGCGGAGCCGCACCGAACGCGTCAACTCTGTGGATTTCAGAATCCGGAGCGGAGCGCCCGGTAGTACAAACTGCTAGAGTTGGGAAAGTGCCGCTCCGCGCGCTCTGTCTCGATGGCTCGTACGTTACCCGCCACTTACCGGTTCGAGAGAAAAAATAGGAGACGCAATCCCACGAATATCTGGTAGTCCCTACCTGCCCCGATTCTCTTTCTTCATGCGCACGCGTAGGGGAGTTGGGGGCCGAACGTCTTACAAAATTCTAAAATATGCAAGTAGAGTTGGGAGCTGAGATGTAAGGAGTGGAGTTGACAAATTCGTGGAGTGGAGTGTTGCCGAACAGGCTTTAATCCTCTTGAGCTCCGTGTGCCCACATGTTTTAAGTTGAGGTTGGACTTTTTCGTCCTTGGAAATGGCCTTTCCAAATAATTTAAAACATAGGTATCCCCATCATCAAGGACCCACACCCCTAAATGAGTCATGGCGCAGTAATTCGTCAGTGCACCATGCCTCAACATCATCAGAAAATACACAGATGGGAGACCAGGAGCTCTTCGTTTGAGGACTTCTCATTTCCCCATAGAGCAAAAACACAACCGAGATGCCAACAACACTCCAGAACAGATAGATACATGTGCAATCCTCGCCATTGCAGGACTTGGGAGCACCACGCCACACTCCGAACGAACCGCGAAACCCAGAGTAACCGTCAGAAAGCAACTAGACTACCTACGCACCCTGCCTATGTATGTACACCAGAGAGTCAATCTGCCAAGCCTGTACACATCCTAACGAACAATGGAAGGGAAGAAAGAACAATGAACAAGAACACCTAGATAATGGCCAGACAGAAGAACAGAACAGATACATGAGGCAGAGTCGCAGGGGATTGGATTGATCGATGAACCGATCAGTCATGGCGGCAGAGCAGCACGACGACGCATCGCCAGATGATGCTCAGCCTCCCTCCTCTTTTTCTTCTTCCTCCTCCTCCTCCCTTTTCCTTGCCCTTCTTTTTCTCTTGGTTCCTCACATCGTTCATCCGGGCTGAAGATGGGGGCGGGAGCGCCAGGTGGGCGGGAAACGGAACCTCTCAGCTGCAATGGATCTGGCTGCGCTTTTGGCTGTGCTTTGTGTGGACCACAAGCTGGGTTTTTATACTAGCCAGATGAACAGGTGGCATAGAGGCATAGGCTCTCACATAGTAGTCCTCACATAGCATTTACCTATTTGTGCATATATCATTCATAATACTACTTCGGTTGAGCACACAAAGAACTTCAGTGTTCCCATAATTGTTCCCAGTCCTTCGCGTGCTTGTAAATTTCCTAGTTGTTCTGAGTCACTTCTGTGTTTGTAAAATTTTGTTCACAAATTATTTTGATTGCTGGTCATTTCCCTCTCACGTAATAGAATATCTGAAATTCAAAAATTTCATACAAGTAAAATTCTTGAGTCCTTTGCGTGCTTGCAATTTTTCAAAGATAGCTTTGCGTCCTGTTCTAAAAAAAATGTAGAGTGCTTGCAACTTCGATTTTTTAGATTGTTCATGGTAAAAAACATGTTATTTTAGATGGAAGAGTGAGATAGAAACATGAAGATTCTTATGTACATTCTCTACATTTTTTATGCTGTCAGTACTATTTTTTTCCTCAACCTAGCTTAAAACATTTGCTCCCGCAGGGCATTTCGCCTCTCCCAATGAATAGCTATTAAAGCATCTACAGCCGGACCTCTCAAACCCGTCTCATACGCCCGGGCGGTCGCCCGGTCACTGACCGGTCACATTTTTTCGGTCCAGACGGACGCCTCAAATAGGCCTCCAATGCCCGGGCTGACCAACACCCCTCATATCCAGCCTAAATATGAGGTGGATATGGGGCACCCGGGCATGCCCACCGCCCCCGCTGCAGGTCGTAGTGGTCCCACCTGTAGCGATCGAAACTCGTCCCTCTCTCATCGGTGCAACCAAATTTTAGTCCCATATCGTCGAGCGAGGCAGACGCCACCCGGCTTAAATAGCTGCGCCAGCGGATGGTAGCAAGCTTGGTTGTTGTTGTGCAGGTCTATTAATTCTCGCATGTGTGATCGAGATAAATTTGACACTAGATTGCATTCATGGACTGATGATTGTTCATTGAGGCTGGTTATAGCGGGAGTAACATAGGTAGTAACATAGATGCCACATAAGCAAAAATATTGATGTGGCAAGTAGTTAATGATGAGAGAGGCAAATAGAGTAACCTAATATGTTACCATCACATAGCGCTTTCCAATGCAAAATTAGTCTACAAGACAATAAATGAGCATGTATATGTTACTACACATATGACACTTCCCACTATAAGGGTAGTAACATAAAGTAGTAACGTATGCATGTTACTACTCTAAGTTACTCCCCACTATGACCAGCCTGAGTGTCAAGTTTGTCTCGATCTACTACAATAACGGTAGATTTTTTTATTTTACTTTAATGCATAGACGCATAGTGATTCAAAGAAGGGGACACCAATGTTCCCTGTGTGAAGGAGATAGACCCTGACTATGAATCTTTTATCTTTATCACATAGAAGATTCATAGTAAGAGTCCATAACCTTAACAGAGGATGCAATGATGTCAGAAGCTTATCCCTTCTGGACGATCCGGATATTTAAGTTGGTCGACTAGCACATCACTCGGCGAGGTGGGACTAATAAGGGTGTGAAAATGTTAAGTATGAGCAATTTTCGATGCCCAACCAGCCCAAGACGGACATGATGATCGACGTACATGGCCTTGCATGTAACAGATGTTTTGAAAATAGGATATATGGTAGTAAATTGTAAAATTTGAGGCACCCCCGGTCACTGTCCGTGGGCACGTCTGCGGGTGTTTGAGGGCCCAAATTTGCAACCTCCGGCTGTAGATGCTCTTAGTATTTGCCAATCAAATGGCTTTGATCTCACCCCGTTACCTCCTAATGGAAATCAAATGACCATACAATGTGGCAGTATAAGGGAATCTTCAAAGCAGACCCTTAAACTACCAGCAACCGTCCGGATCACGGGGTGCGCGGTCCAGACTTGTTGTGCCATCCAACGCGGGTCTGTATCGGTCCGTCAAGCAGTTTGGACGCACTTTTTCTCGCAAACCGGAGATAAACTAGGGAGGACTTTGTTGGTGTTTGGGCAGCAGCCAAGTCCACGTTTGACTAACCTCGCCCACCAAAAAAACTCCGCCGTCTGTGCGATTTTCCCTCCTGAAACAGTTGGCGCCAGTGCCGCATTCGTGCCTGGCCAGAGCAGACGCGACCTTTCACTGATGTCGGCATTGAAACGGTGCGTGAGCCGAGAGAGCGCCACTTGTGCCGCTTCTCGGTGCAGATGACTACTCCACGTTCGAACGACACCCCATCGGTCCATTGCCCCTACATTAATGATATGCGGTTGTCGAGGAACCTACTCCGGCGCCACCCATTAGTCCGTCTTCTGTCCACCATTAACTGCACCATCGCGGCTCACTGCCTTCCCACCACCCGCTATGTAAACTCCAGCCCCAGGCATAGCCGCACTCATCCTCCTCCGGTTCCTTACTCCACTCATCACCATGCGTGCCATGGCTTCCTCACGCTCCAAAGCCCTCTGGGACACCCTCTCCCCAAAGCAGAAGAAGGAGATAACCGCCATAGCTGCCGGCTGGTAAGCTAGCCAGTAGACGGAGGCCGTCGAAGCCCCAATGGAGGACAAGGCGGAACCACCCTATTCGCCGGTGCGTGCGGGCATCGCCGATCCGTGCACACTACACTGAAATGTTGCGGGAGGAGGACGCCAAGTTCCGGCAAGCGCAGGCGGACTAGGCCTATAACCTTCGGCTCCTCGAGGAGCACCGACGCACGGAGGAGCTGCTCATCGCCGGCACATCAATGATCCATCGTGTCGGACGTGGACGTGCCCGAGCAGGAGGCGTTGCTCGAGTCCTACCGCTCTGCCCACAGATCCGCCATGACCGCTAGTGATACCCCCAACATCAAGCGAAGTTAAAGCCACCTACAGGGAGTTCGACGAGGTGGTGGATGAGGTGTGCGAAAGAGAGACGACGTGGAGGACATCGCTAGCTCCGCCCCGTCCACGCCCCGCCGCCACGACCACGAAGTCGGCACGTCTGCGGGCGCCACCGACATCGAGGAAAAGTAGTGCATGGTAGGTCGACGTCGCTCGGGTCCCAAGAAGGCCACCATTCCTCCCGTCCTATTGAAGCCAAGATTGGTGGGCTAAACATCGTCGGATGATTAGCCACTTGGTGGCGATGCAGAGGTGGACAACTTCACTTCTCGGGGCTCCGGAAGGGAAGGTTACGGAGGCGGAGCTCAAGAGCACCGAGGTGGAACTGGAGAAGATGAAACTTCAGTTCTCAGGGCTCATGGTCAGGCATGGGGAACGGGCACCGTCGATCATTTAGTTTAGGTTTAGTGTAGGATTTAATCCAGCTTATATGAAAATTTTAATGAATTTTATATGGTTTATATGAACAATGTTCGAAATGTAATGAATTCCATCCAATTTTAATGAAATCCGTCGTGTTTGCACGAATTTCGGCTGGTTAGTTCAAACAGTGATTGAAATGTATGCGGGCAGCGTTGGATGGCCACATCCAACATGAGTGTCCGTGGACTCCCCCCCCCCCCCTTGTCTGTGTACGGATGCCATTGCAAATTTGTGGATCAACGTTGGAGATTCCCTAATGTAGTAAGGGCTCCAACTGAATCACCAAATATTCATGGACACGTCTAGATGTGTTGACGGATAACCGGTCAGGTGGAGGCCATTCAACCAGAGTACCAAATGTTTGCCCTTGCTTGGCATTCTCCCTTTGATAGATTTATCTACATCAATAGCATCCCAACCATATGTTTGAATAGTTGCAAACAAACACAAATACCATCAAAAGCACCGGATGTTCAACAAGTTTTATACATCCATCAATCTCAAAAGACCCTAGTCCGGTTGTCTGTGTCAAAGATCTCAATTGTGGCCTCCATTTCACCCTCTTTAAGCACAAAGCGTTTGTACATAGTAGGACAGAAGTCTTGAATAAACTTCACTACACCGGGCTCCAACTTTGCCGCCTTCACAAGAACAACTTTTGCTCCTCAGAAGTGGCCTTGATAGCAATCTTCCTCTCTTCGAGCTTTAGATTCTTGTTTTTGCATCTACATGAACATGTCAAACCTCTCCGTCTTCTTTTAGTCCTTCATCTCATTGCACTTTGCACATGCCTCCTTCTTCGCCATGATGTCCTCGAACTTATCCAACATCTTGGCCATTGTCCCTTTCTCCTTGCCGGCCTCCCGCCCCCCCTGACGTAGCCACACGGGTGGCCGATGAAAGTCTTTTGACTGTTGGATCAACAACATCTTCCTCACCTACTTGGTGTTGATGGTCTTTGCGGAATCGTTAATGACTGCTCACTTGCTTTGTCCAATCAATTTGAACCAACAATACATCAATGTGAATGGCTTGCCCTTGGTCTTGCGGTAGAAGGGAGAGCCTTGGTTTGGCTAGCAAAGCAAGAGAACGAATGATCAACAAGTTGCAATATAGAGCCAATCAATCCAATTACCAACACATCGAGTAACACACAACGAAACTTGCGAGCTCGAGGAGTGGCGGGCCACTTAGCCACCAGTTTTGTATTTTCATATGCGTTGCAATACTTATTGCCTCGTATTGAATGGTATACCACAATGGCCTAGCGACTTTGCCACTCTACTAAAAAGCTTCGCCCTTTTGCTCCGTACCTTGAAACGGATCAACACTCGTGACCAACCATACCTCACATAATAATTCATCTTCTTTGTCCGGGTACGATGAATCTCTTCTTCTTTGTGTCTACATCGGGCAAGTCCGGCTCTGGCTACTGGGTCCATTGGTGTCTCTTGTTCTGGCAACGACGAGTAGTCCTATTCGACTTCTTTGTCCGCGTGGCCTCCGTTGTTGTGGGTCATGTTCATCATTGCCTCGTCGGTGGCCCACGTCGCGATTAGGGGAGCCATTCCACCGAATAGTGACCAAGTCCCGCCGGGCGAGGGCTCCTCGGACGAAAACCGCGACTTGACAAGCATTGGCGACTCCATGAACATGTAGTCAGTGTTGAGGTCAGTGGTGTATGGTGGAAGGTGGCGATAGGCGGAAGAGTGTTGCAAAGATTGCGCCCTCAGTTGACCATTTAGATGTCCAACGTAGTAGTACAACAACTTGTATTGAGGGGAGCACTACTGGAATCAGCTACTTTGCCATCTGCCTGATCTTTGCCGTCGGCTAGCGGACGGCAAACAACGGCAAAGAAACGGCGGACGGCAAAGAAGCTCTTTGCCATGAGCCATTTCGTTGCCGTCCGCCAGCTGACGGCAAAGATTCTTTGCCGTCAGCCAACTGACGGCAAAGAGGGAGGTGGCCCCCACCCACCCACCCGTTTAAAAAAACTTAACACCCCCACCTCTTTGCCGTCTGCTAGCAGACAACAAAGAGAGATAAAGGCGGACGACAAAGAGTGGCAGATGGCAAAGAGCCGAGTAACTAACGGACGCCACACCCCCCCCCCCCGCCTGTTACTCTCCTTCTCTTCCTCTCTCCTCCCCGACGGCCCGCCCTAGATCCACCGCCGCCCCCGCCCTGCCGCCCGGCGTCGCCCCCGCCCCCCGCCGCCCGGCGCTGCCCCTGCACCCCACCACCCCTCCGCCCCCCACCGCACCCGCCAACGCCCCGTCGCCCGCCGCCCGGCGACGCCCCGCCCCCGCCCCCCGCCGCCCCTGCCCCCTGGCGCCGCCCCCGCCCCCCGCCGCCCGGCGCCGCCCCCGCCCCCCCCCACCCCTTCGCCCCCCACCCCACCCGCCGACGCCCCGTCGCCCCGCCACCCGCCGCACGGCGACGCCCCCACCCCACCCGCCAACGCCCCGTCGCCCCGCCACCCCGCCGCCCGGCGCCGCCCCGCCGACCGTCCCATTGCTCCAGTGAGGGAACTACTTTTTTTTTCTTCTTCTGTTTTTTCATTTTTTTGTTGTTTAATTGTTAGTTCTCTAGATTGTTTTAGTGTTAGTGTTAGAAAAGAATTAGAAGAAGTAGAAGAAGTAGAAGTAGTAGAAAGATGAAAAAAGAAGAAGAAGAAAAGAAGTAGAAGAAGTAGAAGAAGAAGAAAAGAAGAAACAAAAAGAAGTAAAAAAGTAGAAAAAAGATGGAAGAAGAAGAAGAAGAAAGGAAAGAAGAAGAAGAAGAAGAGAAAGAAAGAAGAAGAAGGATAGAAGGAAACACCCCGACCCCCTGACCCCCGACACCCCGACCCCGACACCCCGACCCCCTGACCCCTGACCCCGACACCCCGACACCACACCCCGACCCCGACACGACACCCAGACACCCCGACACCCGACCCCCTGAGGCCGACAGGGTCTTATATTTGTGAATTATTAGTTAGGTCATATATTTTTCGATTTTGTTATGAAAAACATCATATATAATTGTGTTGACCGGGTTGATTTAAATGTGCAGTTGTTTCACCGCTGCGAGGTTTGGTGTTTGACGACCTCGCCGTGCGTTTGACGAGCTCTGCCCCTTCGTTCGTGGGTGAGCACAAATGACATGTCCTCCTCCCCCATTAATTATTTGCTCTGTTCCGGTGTTCGTGCCAATGAAATTTGATAGCTAGCTATATATGTGTCTTGAATCATCAGTATGCGTAACCAATATGTGTCTCCCATTCGAAAGCGTCATAGTTATAAATATGCATGCATTTGCATATTTATAACCTTGATTCTTTCGAATTGTCCAACGCTATCCATGGACAGCCCGAGTATGTGTAGATCGGGTTCGTTTTCGCATATGCTTTGCTCCGGATCCGACGCATGAATTTCGTCAGTGCCTCCCCTGTTGTTCTCCGGGTACATATCCTCTCTGTTTATTGCAGAGCCGTGTATCAGGAGAACAGCGGGGAGGTGCTGCCAAAATTTTGCGTCGGATCCGGAGCATAGCTTGGGAAAATGAACCCAATCTACACATACTTGGGTGGGATTAGGACCTATCATTACCTATTAGAGTGTAGGTTGCATGGACGTAATAAAATTGACAAAGTAGATCAACTGATGAATATATACATGGTGAATTATATATATAATTGTTGTGTGTCCAGTAGCTTTGAAAGTCAAGATGAGTGATCGTGCGTGGATGTATACCGGTCACACTGGTCAGAACAAATGGAGCGCTGAATGGTTCACGAAAACCAAGGGGTTTGTGCAAGCCGCATTTGCAAATGGCCAGAGGAAAACTTGGTGCCCCTGTTTCCGATGCGGCAATTGGGAAAAGAGGACAGAGGCTGAAATGGGTAAACACCTACAGAAGAATGGTTTTACGCTCGATTATACAGTGTGAACATTTCATGGTGAGTCTGTCCAACATGACCGAGCTGAGGTGGATCATCGTCGCACCGACGAGCATGGTACCGGGATGAAAAACATGGTGCAAGACTATGATGATGCTCGGGATTCGGACGAGGAGATGGAGGAATCTGCAAAGGCCTTCAATGAAATGTTGGAGTCTTCAAAACGTCCGCTCCACGAGCACACTGAGCTTTGTCAGTTGGATGCCATCTCACAAGTAATGGCTTTGAAGGCTCAGTTCAACTTGGGCAGAGAATGCTATGACGCAATTATGATAGTATTTGGATGCTTTCTACCCAAAGGCCATGTAATGCCTGCAAACCTGTACCAGTCGGACAAAATCCTCCGTGCACTGAAGATGCCCTATGAGAAGATACATGCATGTGAGAAAGAATGTGCCTTATTTAGGCTTGACTATGCGTACTTGAACTATTGTCCCAATTGCAAGTGCTCCAGGTATATTGTGGTAGACAACGGTATGGGTGAGAAGACACAGACCAAAATCCCTGTTAGTGTTCTTCGGTATATGCCAATCGTACCAAGACTTCAACGTCTTTTCATGGTCGAAGATACGGCCAGACAGATGACATGGCACAAAACAGGCAAAAGAACCGAACTAGATGCAGATGGGAATCTGATGATGGTATACACATCGGATGGTGTTGCGTGGAAAAAGTTTGATGAATTACATGCTGACAAAGTGGCAGATCCGAGGCATCCTCGAGTCGGCATCAGCACCGATGGGTTCAGTGTGTTTGGTATGACGGCAGCCCAATACAGTTGTTGGCCCGTATTTGTCTTTCCACTCAATCTCCCCCCCCCCGGACAGATTATGCAAAGAAAGAACATTTTCCTGACGTTGATAATTCTAGGGCCCAACTATCCGGGAAAAAATATGAATGTGTACATGCAGCCGCTTAAGGACGAATTGCAAGAAGCCTGGGATAATGGGTTCAAGACATACGACGCATATAGCAAACGAAACTTCATAATGCGTGTCTGGTACATGTACTCGATGCATGACTTGCCGACGTATGCGCTATTTGTTGGCTGGTGTGTGCATGGAAGGTTCCCGTGCCCCACATGCAAGGGAGCTCTTGAGTTTCGTTGGCTTCAGGCCGGTCGCAAGTTTTCTTGCTTCGACATGCATAGACAGTTCCTGGATCCTCGCCATAAGTTCAGGAAAAACAAGAAGAACTTCATCAGAGGTAGAGTTGTAAAAAACTCTGCACCACCTGCATTGACAGGCCAACAGACCCTAGATCAGTTAAACGCTCTCGAGCTAGATCCAGAGCGTCTAGGGTACTTCAAGGGGTATAATTCTGAGCACGCCTGGACTCACAAAACATGCTTATGGGATCTGCCTTACTTCAAAGACCTCCTTTGCCCACACAACATCGACGTGATGCACACTGAGAAGAATATCGCCGAGGCACTTTTTGGTACATTGTTTGGCATAGATGGGAAGTCAAAGGATAATACTAAGGCTAGAGTCGATCTGGAGGCGCTATGTGATAGGCCGTTACAAAACATGAAAGAACCGAAAGGAAAGCAGAACTGGACGAAGCCAAAGGCATGGTTCAATCTTGGAAGGCCAGCTATGAGGGAAATTATCTTGTGGGTGAAAATGCAGTTGATGTTCCCCGATGGGTATGCAGCGAATCTAAAGAGGGGAGCGAGTCTTGATAAATTGAAGATATTTGGTCTCAAGAGTCATGATTGGCACATATGGATTGAGCGGGTAATGCCAGTGATATTGCGTGGCTTCATCCCTGAGGATGAATGGCTAGTACTGGCAGAACTCGGCTATTTCTTCCGTGTTCTTTGTGCGAAAGAACTATCGCTTGGCGTGCTAGAAGAAATGGAAGAGTTGGCGCCAGAGTTGATCTGCAAGTTAGAGAAGATCTTTCCACCGGGCTTCTTTAATCCAATGCAGCATTTGATTTTGCATCTCCCGACCGAGGCAAGATTGGGGGGGCGTGCAAAATCGTTGGTGCTACCCAACTGAGAGGATGCAGAAGACGCTTCGAGAAAAATGTAAAAATAAACGTAGAATTGAAGCGTCTATGGCTGAGGCATTCATCACCGAGGAGGCGGCAAACTTCGTGACAGCACACTACAAAACCAAAAATCGTCATTTGCATAATCCAAAGCCTCGGTACAATGCTGACGAGCCTAAAAAGGGTGGATCCAACCTCAGTCTATTCAAAGGCAATCTCACACCAGCCAGTGTTTCAAATCCAGTATCTTTGGATAACGAAGAATGGCGGACCATTTCGTTGTATATCTTCAACAACCTGATAGAAGTGCGGCCGTACATCGAGTAAGTTCTCGGTTCATTGTTTCACAACTTCTATTTCCTTTGAACTGCTCTTATTCCTGGATATTTCATACAGTCGATACGTCGCCCTATTCTCGTATGGAGTGGTGATCCAAAAGGATTCCGTCGAAGAGTATGAGCTTCTCGCAAAGCAAGGAGGCGGCTATCCCGGTTTCATCTCTTGGTTCAAACAAACGGTAAATTCTATTAGACAATTTCATTTCATTCACTAATTTGTGCATAATGCAACAATCCTTTCATATTAAACTTGTAGGCTAATTCAGAGTCTATGGACGCCGAATTGAGACAAGTCGCTAATGGTTTTGACTATAAGGTCCGTTCATTTGACAAATACGACATCAACGGGTATCATTTTCGTACCTATGGCAAAGAGCTATCTATGGCCGACCGAAAGTCTACAAATTGTTGTGTATCTGCTATCGGCGAAGGAGGTACCGAGTATTATGAGAGAGTTGAAGCAATTTACAAACTTCTATTCTATGGTGAAAACCCACAGAATGTCGTAGTCTTCAAATGTTATTGGTTTCAGCCGAAGGAGACTAGAAGGACTCATGAACATATAGGGCTAGTTGAAATCAACCAAAGCACCCATTTAGATGTTCCTGATGTCTATATTATGGCTCAACAGGCGACCCAAGTATTCTATCTATCCTGGGCCTGCCAAACCAATCCAAATCTTAAAGGTTGGGATGTCGTTTATGAAGTGCCGCCACGTGCTAGACTATCTCCCCCAAAGGAAGAGGATTATGAACCTCACATTAACCCAGACACATATGAAGGAGAATTCTTCCAAGAGACACGTCTTTCCAAAAAGCGTTTCAAGAACCGGTATACTTCACCCCAAAACATTGAAGTAGACAGCGACAGTGAATCCCACATCACCCCAGAGGAGGAACAAGAAGAGCCGGAATAAGAAGAGGTTACTGCTGCGGACGACCTCTCAATGCTTGACCGATTATGTAAAGGTGGCATTCCACATGTTGATGCCACTGAACCCTATGAGCCCGTCATTGATTATAGTGATGATGATGATTATGCATTTATTGATGATACTGATCGAGATTATTAGTAGTGTCAGGTATTCAATTTTTTTATGTTGCACTTGATGATGATACACTTAAGTGATATACATATTATTATTCATGTCGGTATTTTTTTATGTTGTACTAATTTCGTTTACTCTTTGTCATGGCAGGTGTTGAAAGATGGAAGGGGAGCCGACTGAGGCCAAGGACAAACGTGCCCAAATTGAAGGTGTGCCACACCATCAAGGTAGCTCCAGCTTATATCAGTTCGGGCGGAATTGGGTAATGTGGTTTGCTTCATGATTAATGCAATTCATTCATCATGCTAGCTTGAGCCCTTTAATTACTAATTTACTTTGTTTCTCTCTTTCAGGCATGCTACAATAAGACTGATAAGGTGTCAGAGGGGTACGACCTGTATGCCATGGCCCACACTGCCTCTTACAAGCAAGTCAAGGGGAAGGCGAGGAAAGGGGAGGAGTTTAACCCGAGCCAGATCCCCTACAATCCAGAGCAGGTGATGATATCTAGTGGCGGGAGGTCCCGTGGCTCCATAGTCATTGATCCAGAGATTGCTCCTGAGACCACGGTGAGTTTAATTTGAATGGACGTTACTTGCTAGTCTTAACATTTGAGTGTCATCATGCTAACGAGATATTGGAAATTATCTTTGGTGCAGCTTAACTCCAGAAACGCATCGCACGATCCTTCTCCAGCTACCGGCACGAGCCAACCCGTTCCTACACCTCCCTGATCACGGTAAGTTTCTCTAGTGTTTTGCTTAACAAATGCATAAAGACCTAGACTTAGCTTTATTTCATCCAATATGCTTACCATAGTGACCTAGAGTTAGCTTCTTTTCCTCCAAAATGACTTAATATGCTTACTGACCTCCAAAACCATCCATTCTACCTAAGTTAGCTCTAAAATGATATGTACTTAGGTTACTTATGTCAAAAATTGCACAATTAGCTTAGTTAGCTCATAAACGATCCATTTTACCTAAGTTAGCTCTAATATGACTCATTTTACCTTAGTTAGCTTACAAGTGATCCAATTTATCCAAGTTAGCTCTAAAATGACCGATTTTAGTAGATTAGCTCGTAAATGATCCATTTTACCTACGTTAGCTTTAAAAAGACCCATTTCACCTAGGTTAGCTCCAAAATGACCCATTTCACCTAGGTTAGCTCCAAAATGACCCATTTCACGTAGGTTAGCTCCAAAATGACCAATTTCACGTAGGTTAGCTCCAAAATGACCCATTTCACCTAGATTTGCTCCCAAACCATCAATTTCACCTAAGTTAGCTAAAAACGATCCATTTCACCTAAATTAGCTCTTAAATGATCCATTTCACCTAAGTTAGGTCATAAACGACCCATTTCAACTAAGTTAGCTCATAAAAGCTCATAAATGATCCATTTCACCTAAGTTAGCTAAAAAAACGATCAATTTCACCTTACTTAGCTCAAAAACGATGCCCTTCACCTCAGTTAGCTCATAAACGACCCATTTCAACAAAGTTAGCTCATAAATGATCCATTTCAACTTTGTTAGCTCATATATGATCCATTTCACCTAAGTTAGCTCATAAATGACATATACTTCTTGTTCTAGTCTTCTTTTTGTTCTAGTCACCTATTTCTAACTTCTTATTTACCATTTTGCAGATTTCATTGACTTCATGGAAGCTAGCTTGCTATGATGGAGTGGTTGCTTTTCCTTTGATGAAACTTTGCATTGTATCTAGCTTGCTATGATGAAACTTGCTTATGTATGAACAATGTGTATGGATGGAACTTGCTTATGTATGAACAATGTGTATGGATGAAACTGATGTGATATGTGATATGAAACTTATGTGATGGATATGCGATATGAAACTTATGTGCTGGATATGTGATATATATTTGCTATCATATATATTTGCTGTGAAAATTGTTGGAGTAAAAAAACAGAAAAAAAGAGACAATATGCAGGATCTTTGCCGTCTGCCACCGACGGCAAAGAGATCTTTGCCATCAGTAGCAGACGGCAAAGATGCCACGTGGCAGGCAACTGTGCTTCCTGGGAGGCTGACCAATTTGGTCAGTTTGCCAACAGTGGCTGACGGCAAAGGCTTTGCCGTCCGCAGCGGACGGCAAAGGCCTGCCGTTAACCACCTAACGGAGTAACAATGCATTTATCGTCGTCCATCTTCTTTGCCGTCCGCTGCTGATGGCAAAGGCCCCTTTGCCGTCAGCTGGCCAAAGCAGACGACAACGCAGCTCTTAGCCGTCCCATTCTTTGCCGTCACCTTTTGCCGTCCGCCATCCATGCCTTTGCCGTCGGCCGTGGCCGATGGCAAAGTAGCAGATTCCTGTAGTGGATGGTTGTGGTTGCCCAGGCATCACCGACACGGTAGTCAATTGTGAAGGAGGAGCTCTGGCCTGAGTGACTGTGGTCGCGACCGCGATCTTCTTGCTAGTTCTCTCCCTCAAGCGTCACCCTTGCCATTCCGTGGACCGGACCACACAGGTGGGCTTTTTCGGGTCCGGCAGGATGATGAACAGTGTGAAGGACCATCGAATCCGCGACAACGGTGGAGGATGAGGGAACGGATGGGACGAAGGCAATTGGTTCGAAGAGGGTGTTTTGGTGCGGGGAGAGTTGTGGAATAGTGAATATGCGCGGACTCCAGGTGGGATTTTTGGGTGTATCAGGGGTGTCAGAGTCCGATGTGAAGGACATCCAGACTCTGCCAGAGCTCCCCCAGTTTGGGGCCAGCTTGTGGGATTTTGGATGTTCGGATCCGCCTGACCAATTTGTTGTCCATGTTGGAGGCCTAAAAATTACTGGATGGTCGGTCCGAATAATTTCGAGTTTTGATGATTCGTGTTGGAGATGCCCAAACAAGTTTTGCCCATTCTAACACCTCAGACCGAATTTACTCCCACTATAAAGCTTAAACACACACCAAAACCAACACAAAGAGTCCCTTGTACATAACAGAGAATTAGATATATCTACTTCACCCATGCAGTTTCTCTGCATCTGAACATACAAGCAACCCTGTGCCTGCCCTCGTAGGAAGCCCTTCATGCCGCTCCACGGGCACCGCACATGCACACGCACGATGCAGCGAAAACACCACCTCCCACCCTCACTCTCGCGTTGCGCGAGTTCCGATGATGCACGCTGCAAACCGGCTCCGGAGCCGGTAGAGAAGCCCGCCCAGGCCCAACACCGGGGCCCCTCCTGACACCGGATCAGCCAGCCAGCTCCGTGATCACCCAGGGGCGGCGCCAGGGGTCTTCTTGGGTATTTGGTTGAATACCCAAGATTTTGACAAACCATTGAAATTTTATATAAAACAAGGGATTTTTTTTGCAAAACAGTGATGATTTGGGCAAAATGAATACCTTCCTCCAAAATGAATACCCACCCAGGGCCGGTCCTGGTATTTCGGGGGCCCGGGGCGAAACTAGGACTCGGGGCCCTTGTTTTATTAGGCCTCAAAATAGTAATCTCATCTTTGTATAGACTCGTTTCTTAGCAAATTTTTTTCAAGGATACACCATGGAGAGGTGCATCAATAGCATAGAAGAAGAGCCAAGCGGATGATACAACGCCTTTCGGCGAACAGCACACACACCACGACTACAACGACAGAACTCGCCTAGTCGAACATCAAGCCACAATGGCAAGGAGGCGAGACTCGCAGATCAAGGGCCGCATCTCGACCAACACCAGAAACCTAGAAGCACAACCGCAACTACATCACAAGCTAGATCAACGCACTCTCCACCCTTCACGCCTAGGAGTCGGTGTCGTCCAAGGGAAACTGGTGGTGGCGTACATTGCGCCCCAAGAACCCATGCACACAGCAGCCACCATCACCAACGGCACAATGCCCCAATCCTCGATGAATCATCGACGAAGCCACCACCTCCAGCAACAATTCTGGTGGCCTCCATGGCCCCCCGGCAACACCTCCAAGGGAGACGCGACGCTGCTGCACCGCTGCTGCCTGGCTAGCGAGCCAGCCTAAGGTTTCCCCTGGTGCCCGGGCAGGGTACGGACATGGCCAAGACGACGCCTCCAAGGTTTCTTAGCAAATTATTATCATCTTGTTTCATAATAATAAGAAAATTTCAACTAAGGATTCAGTAGCAGAATGAGTTAACTAGAGAAAGTGCTGAATAGGATAGAAATAGCACTGATTAAAGGTTTGATGTTCGAAGGTTTGAATTATTATCCTGAAGTTTTAAGGTTTTGAAGCTTCATTGGCAGCAACACAGACCTTTTACCTGATTTCTACGGGAGTATGAGTGGGCTTTTTATATAACCATATTTGGATTAAAGCTATGCGTGTAAGAATAGCCGAGTCCATCTTCCAATTCTAACTGAACTTGCAATCAACAAGGAAGGCTCAGTATCGTCCCGGCAAAGTCCAAACAAAAGTAAGAAATAGTCAAACAAAGAACAGTGCAACATGAAGAGCAAATGAATCAGTGGAGCGGGCACATGGACTCAAAATTCTGCACTACAACACATGCGAACCCACATAATTAAGAGCTTAGCTATTATATACCGCACCATATAAACGTGAACAAACAGAAAGGGAAAAAGAGTGGAAGGGGAGGCGTAGACTTAGAAGTTCAGAACCGATTATGGATTACCTTATAGATGGGCGGCTTGTCTTGCACATCAGAGATTCAGAGGCATCTAGCGGACAGAGATAAACTTCGACGGCTGTGCATGGCGGCGAGTGGAAGGGGGCTTTGAAGAACATCGTCCAGGCGCGTGGTGGCGACCGGATTTACTTCGGCGGCGCGACTCGCGAATTGCGATCGGGCCCCCTGGAGAAATAGGATCGTGAAAACGCGGGCGAACTCACGATCGGAAGAAGGAATACATGAGGACGTGGGCTATTTGCGACTTGGGCCATGGGCTACCTGCAACCTGGGAGGGGCCCCCTGGATTTCGGGGGCCCGGGGCGGCCACCCCCCCTGCCCCCCCTCAGGGCCGGCCCTGTACCCACCCTCTATAACCTGGCGCCGCCACTGTGATCACCACGCCTTAATGTCACACAACCTCCCATTGCTCCTGTTGAGATACACTCAAGATAATCTCACATGCGACCTACGTGGACGTGTACGCATATGTGGTGGAGAATGGAGATACATGCAGCCGCTGGCATATGTGGTGGAGAATGAGCGGAGATAGCATGTAAAAGCGCAGCTGCTGGTGGAAAAGCACACGAAGCTAGAGGTAACACATCCGCACCGGCTCCAAGTTGGATCATTTTATAGTGCACCATCATCCCACGGTGATGATGTTAATTAAGGTGTGAATCCAGTGAGGCTGGCACGTACTTTTGAGTTTAATAATTGCACTTTTGAGGCTTTGCCGTCCAGTGTGTGATGCATCATGACATGAGTAGTTTTTATATCCAGGCATTGGGCTAATTTCTTTTAGATGCATTGGGCTATTAGTAGTTGCGTAGACATTGTGCAGGCAGGAAAAAAAATTGATACTCTTCAGTTAGCTTCCAATGCAGTGGGAGCTTTGCATGTCGTAACAAAGTTGAACGAATTCTTAAACGAACCTTTCGCTCACCGACGAATGAACCATCTCTTTGCCGGCAAACAATTGGCCGCATCTGTTCGGACGTATTTTCTTTCTTGGGGTTTTTAAGGATGTCTGGACCGCTGCCGCGCCCGCTTTCAACACCCTGAAAAGACCCAAAACCCTCCCCCTCCCCCCTCCCCGGTGCCCTTTCCTGTCCAAAGCGGTCAACATAGCATTCATGTCGGCCCAGAGCAGACACGACCTCTCACTCGAGCGACATTGAAGCGGCGCGCCGACCGCTGCATGCACCTTCTCTCCGCATTAAGATGACATCCATCCATCCGCCTACCTCCATTAAATCGGTGCATCTGCCGAGGAATCTACTCCGGCGCCCGCATGCGAGTGCCACACATCCTTTTGCCTACCGATCGGCATTAAACACATTGTCGCTTGGCGACCGGCCCTGCCCGCTATTTAAATGTGGTCAGGTGTCCGACAACAACCACATCACACCTCCACTCTTGATCTCCTCCTCTCTGCACTGCACATGCCATGTCTTCGAGCTCCAAAGCCCCGTGGGACAGCCACACCGGTGAACAGGAGAAAGAGCTCTCTGGCATTGCGGACAGTTGGCAGGCCTGTCGAGCCAGCTGGATACATGTTGGCTGGCCGGCGAGCTCTCCAGAGGGCAGCGAAGCGGACAAGCCAGTGGACGACAAGTCGGCGCCACCCCCCTTGCCGGTCTAGCCTGGCATTACCATGGGCGAGGCTGTTGGGGAACGTTGCAGAAAATAAAAAAAATTCTACGGTTTCACCAAGATCCATCTATGAGTTCATCTAAGCAACGAGTGATAGGGGTGCATCTACATACCCTTGTAGATCGCGAGCGGAAGCGTTCAAGAGAACGGGGATGATGGAGTCGTACTCGCCGTGATCCAAATCACCGATGACAAAGTGCCGAACGGCAGCACCTCCGCGTTCAACACACGTACAGAGCGGATGACGTCTCCTCCTTCTTGATCCAGCAAGGGGGAAGGAGAGGTTGAGGAAGAAGGCTCCAGCAGCAGCACGACGGCGTGGTGGTGGTGGAGAGGCAGTACTCCGACAGGGCTTCGCCAAGCACTTAACGGAGGAGGAGAGGTGTTGGGGAGGGGAGGGGCTGCGCCTTGGATGTTGTGTGCAGCCCTCCCCTCGCCCCTCTATTTATAGGGGAAGGGGGAAGGGGGCCGGCCCCCTCTAGATGAGATCTAGAGGGGGGGCAAGGGAGGGGGCTGCCCCCACTAGGGTTCCCCCCCCCCCCCCCCCAACCCTAGGCGCAAGGGCCCAAGAGGGGGGGCTCCCAGCCCTCCAGGGGCTGGTTCCCTGCCCCTACGGCCCATGAGGCCCTCCGAGAGAGGTGGCCCCTCCCGGTGGACCCCCGGAACCCCTCCGGTGGCCCCGGTACAATACCGATGTGCCCCCGAAACTTTCCGGTGACCGTATGACAACTTCCCATATATAAATATTCACCTCCGGACCATTCCGGAACTCCTCGTGACGTCCGGGATCTCATCCGGGACTCCGAACAACATTCGGTAATCACATACAAGTTTTCCTAATAACCCTAGCGTCACCGAACCTTAAGTGTGTAGACCCTAAGGGTTCGGGAGACACGCAGACATGACCGAGACGGCTCTCCGGTCAATAACCAACAACGGGATCTGGATACCCATGTTGGCTCCCACATGCTCCTCGATGATCTCATTGGATGAACCACGATGTCGAGGATTCAATCAACCCCGTATACAATTCCCTTTGTCAAACGGTACGTTACTTGCCCGAGACTCGATCGTCGGTATCCCAATACCTCGTTCAATCTCGTTACCGGCAAATCACTTTACTCGTACCGTAATGCATGATCCCGTGACCAAACACTTGGTCACTTTGAGCTTATTATGATGATGCGTTACCGAGTAGGCCCAGAGATACCTCTCCGTCATACGGAGTGACAAATCCCAGTCTCGATCTGTGTCAACCCAATAGACACTTTCGGAGATACCTGTAGTGCACCTTTATAGTCACCCAGTTACGTTGTGACATTTGGTACACCCAAAGCACTCCTACGGTGTCCGGGAGTTACACGATCTCATGGTCTAAGGAAAAGATACTTGACATTGGAAAAGCTCTAGCAAAACGAACTACACGATCTTGTGCTATGCTTAGGATTGGGTCTTGTCCATCACATCATTCTCCTAATTATGTGATCCCGTTATCAACGACATCTAATGTCCATAGTCAGGAAACCATGACTATCTGTTGACCAACGAGCTAGTCAACTAGAGGCTTACTAGGGACGTATTGTGGTCTATGTATTCACACGTGTATTACGATTTCCGGATAATACAATTATAGTATGAATAAAAAACAATTATCATGAACAAGGAAATATAATAATAATCCTTTTATTATTGCCTCTAGGGCATATTTCCAACAGTCTCCCACTTGCACTAGAGTCAATAATCTAGTTACATTGTGATGAATCGAACACCCATAGAGTTCTGGTGTTGATCATGTTTTGCTCGCGAAAGAGGTTTAGTCAACGGATCTGCGACATTCAGATCCGTATGTACTTTGCAAATATCTATGTCTCCATCTTGAACATTTTCACGGATGGAGTTGAAACAACGCTTGATGTGCATGGTCTTCTTGTGAAACCTGGGCTCCTTGGCAAGGGCAATAGCTCCAGTGTTGTCACAGAAGAGTTTGATCGGCCCCAATGCATTGGGTATGACTCCTAGGTCGGTGATGAACTCCTTCACCCAAATTGCTTCATGCGCTGCCTCCGAGGCTGCCATGTACTCCGCTTCACTTGTAGATCCCGCCACGACGCTCTGCTTGCAGCTGCACCAGCTTACTTCTCCACCATTCAACATATACACGTATCCGGTTTGTGACTTAGAGCCATCCAGATCTGTGTCGAAGCTAGCGTCGACGTAACCCTTTACGGCGAGCTCTTCGTCACCTCCATAAACAAGAAACATGTCCTTTGTCCTTTTCACGTACTTCAGGATATTCTTGACCGCTGCTCAGTGTTCCTTGCCGGGATTACTTTGGTACCTTCCTACCAAACTTACGGCAAGGTTTACATCAGGTCTGGTACACAGCATGGCATACATAATAGATCCTATGGTTGAAGCATAGGGGATGACACTCATCTCTTCTTTATCTTTTGCCGTGGTCGGGCATTGAGCCGAGTTCAATCTCACACCTTGCAATACAGGCAAGAACCCTTTCTTGGACTGATCCATTTTGAACTTCTTCAAAATCTTATCAAGGTGTGTGCTTTGTGAAAGACCTATGAGGCGTCTTGATCTATCCCTATAGATCTTGATGCCTAATATGTAAGCAGCTTCTCCAAGGTCCTTCATTGAAAAACACTTATTCAAGTAGGCCTTAATGCTATCCAAAAGTTCTATATCATTTCCCATCAAAAGTATGTCATCTACATATAATATGAGAAATGCTACAGAGCTCCCACTCACTTTCTTGTAAACGCAGGCTTCTCCATAAGTCTGCATAAACCCAAACGCTTTGATCATCTCATCAAAGCGAATGTTCCAACTCCGAGATGCTTGCACCAGCCCATAAATGGATCGCTGGAGCTTGCATACTTTGTTAGCGTTCTTAGGATCGACAAAACCCTCCGGCTGCATCATATACAGTTCTTCCTTAAAATGTCCGTTAAGGAATGCCGTTTTGACGTCCATCTGCCATATCTCATAATCATAGTATGCGGCAATTGCTAACATGATTCGGACGGACTTCAGCTTTGCTACGGGAGAGACTGTATCATCGTAGTCAACCCATTCAACTTGTCGATAACCCTTAGCGACAAGTTGAGCTTTACAGATGGTAATATTACCATCCGCGTCCGTCTTCTTCTTAAAGATCCATTTGTTTTCTATCGCTCGCCGATCATCGGGCAAGTCTGCCAAAGTCCATACTTTGTTTTCATACATGGATTCTATCTCGGATTGCATGGCTTCAAGCCATTTGTTGGAATCTGGGCCCGCCATCGCTTCTTCATAGTTCGAAGGTTCACCGTTGTCTAACAACATGATTTCCAGGACAGGGTTGCCATACCACTCTGGTGTGGAACATGTCCTTGTGGACCTACGAGGTTCAGTAGCAACTTGATCCGAAGTACCTTGATCATCATCATTAATTTCCTCTCCAGTTGGTGTAGGCACCACTGGAACATTTTCCTGAGCTGCACTACTTTCCGGTTCAAGAGGTAGTACTTCATCGAGTTCTACTTTCCTCCCACTTACTTCTTTCGAGAGAAACTCTTTTTCCAGAAAGGATCCGTTCTTGGCAACAAAGATCTTGCCATCGGATCTTAAGTAGAAGGTATACCCAATGGTTTCCTTAGGGTATCCTATGAAGACACATTTTTCTGACTTGGGTTCGAGCTTTTCAGGTTGAAGTTTCTTGACATAAGCATCGCATCCCCAAACTTTTAGAAACGACAGCTTAGGTTTCTTTCCAAACCATAATTCATACGGTGTCGTCTCAACGGATTTAGACGGTGCCCTATTTAAAGTGAATGTAGCTGTCTCTAGAGCGTATCCCCAAAATGATAACGGTAAATCGGTAAGAGACATCATAGATCGCACCATATCCAATAGAGTGCGATTACGACGTTCGGACACACCGTTACGCTGAGGTGTTCCAGGCGGCGTGAGTTGTGAAACGATTCCACATTTCCTTAAGTGTGTACCAAATTCGTGACTTAAATATTCTCCTCCAAGATCTGATCATAGGAACTTTATCTTTCGGTCACGTTGATTCTTTACCTCATTCTGAAATTCCTTGAACTTTTCAAAGGTCTCAGACTTGTGTTTCATCAAGTAGACATACCCATATCTACTCAAGTCATCAATGAGAGTGAGAACATAACGATATCCTCCGTGAGCCTCAACGCTCATTGGACCGCACACATCGGTATGTATGATTTCCAATAAGTTGGTTGCTCGCTCCATTGTTCCGGAGAACGGACTCTTGGTCATTTTGCCCATGAGGCATGGTTCGCATGTGTCAAATGATTCGTAATCGAGAGACTCGAAAAGTCCATCAGCATGGAGCTTCTTCATGCGCTTGACACCAATGTGACCAAGGCGGCAGTGCCACAAGTATGTGGGACTATCGTTATCAACTTTACATCTTTTGGTATTCACACTATGAATATGTGTAACATTACGTTCGAGATTCATTAAGAATAAACCATTGACCATCGGGGCATGACCATAAAACATATCTCTCATATAAATAGAACAATCATTATTCTCGGATTTAAATGAGTAGCCATCTCGTATCAAACGAGATCCAGATACAATGTTCATGCTCAAATTTGGCACTAAATAACAATTATTGAGGTTTAAAACTAATCCCGTAGGTAAACGTAGAGGTAGCGTGCCGACGGCGATCACATCGACCTTGGAACCATTCCCGACGCGCATCGTCACCTCGTCCTTCGCCAGTCTCCGCTTATTCTGCAGCTCCTGCTGTGAGTTACATATGTGAGCAACGACACCGGTATCAAATACCCAGGAGTTACTACGAGTACTGGTAAGGTACACATCAATTACATGTATATCAAATATACCTTTAGTGTTGCCAGTCTTCTTGTCCGCTAAGTATTTGGGCAGTTCCGCTTCCAGTGACCCCTCCCTTTGCAATAAAAGCACTTAGTCTCAGGCTTGGGTCCATTCTTTGACTTCTTCCCGGCAACTGGCTTACCGGGCACGGCAACATCCTTGCCGTCCTTCTTGAAGTTCTTTTTGCCCTTGCCTTTCTTGAACTTGGTGGTTTTATTGACCATCAACACTTGATGTTCTTTCTTGATTTCTACCTCTGCTGACTTCAGCATTGAAAATACTTCAGGAATAGTTTTCACCATCCCCTGCATATTGTAGTTCAACACAAAGCTCTTGTAGCTCGGTGGGAGCGACTGAAGGATTCTGTCAATGACCGCCTCGTCCGGGAGGTTAATGTCCAGCTGGGATAGGCGGTTGTGCAACCCAGACATTTTGAGTATATGCTCACTAACAGAACTGTTTTCCTCCATCTTACAACTATAGAACTTGTCGGAGACTTCATATCTCTCGACCCAGGCATGAGCTTGGAAAACCATTTTCAGTTCCTCGAACATCTCATATGCTCTGTGTTTCTCAAAACGCTTTTGGAGCCTTGGTTCTAAGCTATAAAGCATGCCGCACTGAACGAGAGAGTAATCATCAGCACGTGACTGCCAATCGTTCATAACGTCTTGGTTCTCTGGGATGAGTGCTTCACCTAGCGGTTCTTCTAGGACATATGCTTTCTTGGCAGCTATGAGGATGATCCTCAGGTTCCGAACCCAATCCGTGTAGTTGCTGCCATCATCTTTCAGCTTGGTTTTCTCTAGGAATGCGTTGAAGTTCATGTTGACATGAGCGTTGGCCATTTGATCTACAAGACATATTTGCAAAGGTTTTAGACTAAGTTCATGATAATTAAGTTCATCTAATCAAATTATTTAATGAACTCCCACTCAGATTAGACATCCCTCTAGTCATCTAAGTGTTACACGATCCGAGTCGACTAGGCCGTGTCCGATCATCACGTGACACGGACTAGTCATCATCGGTGAACATCTCCATGTTGATCGTATCTTCCATACGACTCATGTTCGACCTTTCGGTCTCTGTGTTCCGAGGCCATGTCTGTACATGCTAGGCTCGTCAAGTTAACCCTAAGTGTTTTTGCATGTGTAAAACTGTCTTATACCCGTTGTATGTGAACGTAAGAATCTATCACACCCGATCATCACGTGGTGCTTCAAAACGACGAACTTTAGCAACGGCGCACAGTTAGGGGGAACACTTTCTTGAAATTATTATAAGGGATCATCTTATTTACTACCATCATTCTAAGTAAACAAGATGCATAAACATAATAAATATCACATGCAATTATATAGTAGTGACATGATATGGCCAATATCATATAGCTCTTTTGTTCTCCATCTTCGGGGCTCCATGATCATCTCCGTCACCGGCATGACACGATGATCTGCATCATCATGATCTCCATCATCGTGTCTTCATGAAGTTGTCACGCCAACGACTACTTCTACTTCTATGGCTAACGCGTTTAGCAATAAAGTAAAGTAATTTACATGGCGTTCTTCAATGACACGCAGGTCATACAAAAATAAAGACAACTCCTATGGATCCTGCCGGTTGTCATACTCATCGACGTGCAAGTCGTGATTCCTATTACAAGAACATGATCGCATACATCACAATATGTCATTCATCATTCATCACAATTTTTGGCCATATCACATCACAAGGCAATTGCTGCAAAAACGAGTTAGACGTCCTCTAATTGTTGTTGCATCTTTTACGTGGCTGCAATTGGGTTCTAGCAAGAACGTTTTCTTACCTACGAATAACCACAACGTGATTTTGTCAACTTTTATTTACCCTTCATAAGGACCCTTTTCATCGAATCTGCTCCGACTAAAGTGGGAGAGACAGACACCCGCTAGCCACCTTATGCAACTAGTTCATGTCAGTCGGTGGAACCTGTCTCATGTAAGCGTACGTGTAAGGTCGGTTCGGGCCGCTTCATCCCACAATACCGCTGAAGCAAAATAAGACTAGTAGCGGCAAGCAAGTTGACAAGATCTACGCCTACAACAGTTTTGTGTTCTACTCGTGCAATAGAGAACTACACATAGACCTAGCTCATGATGCCACTGTTGGGGAACGTTGCAGAAAATAAAAAAATTCTACGGTTTCACCAAGATCCATCTATGAGTTCATCTAAGCAACGAGTGATAGGAGTGCATCTACATACCCTTGTAGATCGCGAGCGGAAGCGTTCAAGAGAACGGGGATGATGGAGTCGTACTCGCCGTGATCCAAATCACAGATGACCAAGTGCCGAACGGACAGCACCTCCGCGTTCAACACACGTACGGAGCGGATGACATCTCCTCCTTGATCCAGCAAGGGGGAAGGAGAGGTTGAGGAAGAAGGCTCCAGCAACAGCACAACGGCGTGGTGGCGGTGGAGAGGCAGTACTCCGACAGGGCTTCGCCAAGCACTTAACGGAGGAGGAGAGGTGTTGGAGAGGGGAGGAGCTGCGCCTTGGATGTTGTGTGCAGCCCTCCCCTTGCCCCTTTATTTATAGGGGAAGGGGAAAGGGGACCGGCCGCCTCTAGATGAGATCTAGAGGGGGGCGGCAAGGGGAGGGGGCTTGCCCCCCAAGCAAGGGGGGCGCCCCCACTAGGGTTTCCCCCCCAACCCTAGGCGCATGGGCCCAAGGGGGGGGGCGCCCAGCCCTCCAGGGGCTGGTTCCCTGCCCCCTACGGCCCATGAGGCCCTCCGAGAGAGGTCGCCCCTCCCGGTGGACCCCCGGAACCCCTCCGGTGGCCCCGGTACAATACCGATGTGCCCCTGAAACTTTCCGGTGACCGTATGACAACTTCCCATATATAAATCTTCACCTCCGGACCATTACGGAACTCCTCGTGACATCCGGGATCTCATCCGGGACTCCGAACAACATTCGGTAATCACATACAAGTCTTCCTAATAACCCTAGCGTCACCGAACCTTAAGTGTGTAGACCCTACGGGTCCGGGAGACACGCAGACATGACCGAGACGGCTCTCCGGTCAATAACCAACAGCGGGATCTGGATACCCGTGTTGGCTCCCACATGCTCCTCGATGATCTCATCGGATGAACCACGATGTCGAGGATTCAATCAACCCCGTATACAATTCCCTTTGTCAAACGGTACGTTACTTGCCCGAGACTCGATCGTCGGTATCCCAATACCTCGTTCAGTCTCGTTACCGACAAGTCACTTTACTCGTACCATAATGCATGATCCCGTGACCAAACACTTGGTCACTTTGAGCTCATTATGATGATGCATTACCGAGTGGGCCCAGAGATACCTCTCCGTCATACGGAGTGACAAATCCCAGTCTCGATCCGTGTCAACCCAACAGATACTTTCGGAGATACCTGTAGTGCACCTTTATAGTCACCCAGTTACGTTGTGACGTTTGGTACAACCAAAGCACCCCTACGGTGTCCGGGAGTTACACGACCTCATGGTGTAAGGAAAAGATACTTGACATTGGAAAAGCTCTAGCAAAACGAACTACACGATATTGTGCTATGCTTAGGATTGGGTCTTGTCCATCACATCATTCTCCTAATGATGTGATCCCGTTATCAACGACATCTAATGTCCATAGTCAGGAAACCATGACTATCTGTTGACCAACGAGCTAGTCAACTAGAGGCTTACTAGGGACGTATTGTGGTCTATGTATCCACACATGTATTACGATTTCTGGATAATACAATTATAGCATGATAAAATACAATTATCATGAACAAGGAAATATAATAATAATCCTTTTATTATTGCCTCTAGGGCATATTTCCAACACATGAGCGCATCTCATCGGCATAGTGATGGAAGAGCATGAGGAGGCGTTCCGGCAGGCGTAGGCCGACCAGAGGTACAACCTCCGGCTCCACGACGGGCACCGGCTCGCGGAGGATCAAGTCGCCGGCACGGGCATCACGACAGACATGGATGAGGGAAGATGTTGCTCCTATCCTACCACGCCACCCGCGATAATGGCACCGCATCCTGCAGGGGGAGAAAGAATCTATTTTCACGGAGATCGGCGCGACGACAAAGGAATTTGACAATAGCACCGACGGCATCACCAAATCTGCGTTGGTCGTGCCCTGCCGCCACGTCCACGCCGACAACGATTGTGAGGAAGAGTAGAACCTAGGAGGCCACCGGCGCCTGCGTCCCAGGAAGGCACATCACCGTCTTGCCGGGCCTCACACCCAGTGAGCTTGCCTACTTTGCGGAGGCGGAGGCTACATTTCTTCCCCTCCCGCTAAAGCTAAACTTGATGGGCTCATCACCGGCCGGCGAGCTTGCCCGCTTCATGGAGGCAAAGGCCACAACCACCATCTTACCCCGCCCCAAAACCAATCCTGATCCGTTCCGGTAACTTCTGGGAGATGGAGGCTAATCTTCCCCTCCCGCTGAAGCAATAACCTCCGGGGCTCACAGGGTTCCGGTGAGCTTGTTGCCGGACATAGGAATGACATGTCGTGAGAAACAAGCGCTGCCGCGGCGGGGATATACTAGGTTAGAATAGCCTAGTCCGCTATAGGTTAGTTGAAATATGTCTGAAATGTAAATGTTTTTGTCCAGTTTATATGAAAATCATCCGATTTTGCATGTAATTCATCCGGCTTGCATGTAATTCATTGGGTTTGTTGAATTCCGGTTTCAAATGTATGCGGTCACAGTTGGATTGCCGACTCCTGCATTACTGTCCGCGGACTGGTCCCCACCGGTCCGATGACGGATACAGTGTCCGATTCGGGTCAGCGTTGGAGATGCCTTTATCCTCTGTTTGTGCCAAAGTGCAAAACCCGTTTTTTCCCCCTCTTTTACTCCCTCCGTCCCAAAATACTTGTTATCAAAGTGGATAAAAAGGAATGTATCTAGAACTAATATACATCTAGATACATCCCCTTTAATTCATTTTGAGGACAAGTATTTCCGGACGGAGGGAGTATTTGTCAAGAGAAGCACACCATAATGACCGTAGTTACAAAGTTTCTTTGGTCAAGTACACTAGAGTATTGCCCATACAAATTAGTACTGTACCACTTAATTGCTAGCTTTTGGCTCGTGATCTAGCAAGCTTCATGCTTAATATCCCAAGATATATTTTCATGGTGGGTATATCCAAATTGTAGGTATGGCCTTCGACGCATATCAGTTATACTTTCGCTGCCATATATGTGCATTGCACGTACACAGTTGAGTACGCAAGAAATGGTTACTTGAATTTCCTACAGATTAATCAGCGCTCACATGCTTCTCACGCTTGATTTTCTTTGTCAGATTAATTCACCACTCTCTCCCCACAAGCCAGGCTCCATCGTGGAAAGCGCGTTGAGAGGGGCCACGTCGGATGGATGCGACGGGCGAGGCGCACTTTTCTCTAATCAAAGTGCACTTTATTACTCTGTACAAAATGATATCCCGTCCAACCTCCGGATCGTTGGATACACGTACTCTGCTCCGGCAACTGGCCGACTATCAATCCAAGTTCCTTCTGCTCGTGATCACGTGACAGCCACATGTACTTAACTTAAGCTGCGTTTTCGCCGGTCACAAACCAGAAATAGTGGGTGTGTTATGTGTAAGGTCAGCGACGATCTTGGGAAGATCAGAGGGTCACGTGCAACCGCAAGGGGCCGGGTATAACCACATTTAGCTGCCCAAGCTAGCAGCTCAAAAACACTACACCTACAGAGGATTTACGGTCTAATTACAGGCTGATGCGCCGCCGAAAGTCATGTGTTCCAACTGCGTGTGAATTTCACCGAGAAAACACATGTGGTGGTCTACACTACACAACAACAAAAAAACTACTCCCTCCGTCCCACAATGTATGACGTTTTTGCAAGCTAGCTTAGCTTGCAAAAACATCTTATATTATGGGACAGAGGGAGTAATTCATTACCCTAAAAAAACTAATTCATGTTTTGTTCCAGTTCATTGGTAAAAAAAAGGTAGACTTTTCAATTTTGTTTACTATGTTTTTTATTTTACTATTCACCCATGAGCAGGGTGCCAAATCTGCATGTCCCATGAGGGGTATATGCGAGAAATGCCCCTCCCCCTTTCACACTATTGCTACTTGTATCTCGAGACCGTTACGTAGAAACAAAACTTTAGTATTTTTTTTGTACCAGCTAGAAAGAGCCGAGAGGCCCAACCCTAGCTCCCGTGTTGTCCCCTGAGTGGTCGAACCGGAGTGACCCCGAACGTTGGTCGTTGTGGGTTCTCCATGCACCTCCTTATCGTCGTCATAGCAAGAGGCAGAAACGGTAGTGTTCCAAAGAAAGTAAGTAGCTTGCCGAGATCTTGAGCGAAGGAGCTCACACTTTTTGGAGCGGGTGGCGACCCCCGTAATTTGATGGGGTGCTTCATTCGATGGCCTCCAACAAATACCGATGGGGTGCTTGTCGACGATTGGTGGACTTTGATTCCCCCCCCCCCCCCTCCCAGACACACACACACACATGCCGCTTGTGGCCTCAAACGAGTCGTCTAGCCCCCGGATTGGGTTGTGTTAAGTGCACACATTCAGAGGAACATGTTCTGCAAACAGCTACCCCCTGCAGCCTTGAAAAGCAAGGCGGCTCATATCCGCGAGGAGGAAGGTGCCCAAGCCGCACAAGTCTAGGAGATGAAGACTGAAAAGCAGGACAGACCGACTGAGATGAGCAATAAATACCTAAGAGCCGAGACCCTGAAGGTGGAAACTTCTACTCAAAAACTATATTGAAGCCCTAGGTTAGCCTATAATCGATTCGATGTATGTCACCCCTTCTAGTTTGACCATCTTCGCCTTGAAACCCACTACTCCATATCAAAGTCGATTGGCTGACATAATCTACTTATTGATACATTGTCCCTTGAGATAAATTATGTATAATCCTTGTTTGACATGGCTGTCTTAAGTCCAATTCCCTGCAAACAAAAGAAAAAAAATACAGAATAGCCACAATAATCACTAATAGAAATGACCAAATTCTGTATGATCTTTAAAGTAGTAGCTAGGAACAGAAAGGGAAAAAGGCAGCGAGAAGCGCACACTGGATAACCACATACATTGTTATGGGCGGCATCGTGAATTCCATACAAACAAGATTAGGATTATTACTTGCATCGCAAGGGCCCGAACCTGGGTAGAATCGCTCCCCCGTGCCCATCTGATAACTTAAGGTAACCCTCACTATCATACAAATCCACGTACATTAGTTTTCCGTTGTTCATGAACTTTGCGAAACACTGCCAATGGTGTTATTAATTATGTCTTCATGGAGTTTTTTTTGTCAAAACGCTGTCTAATTAATTATGTCATACAATTTGGAATAACGGCACGTCTAATGGATTTGCAATGACACTACGCATAGTAAACCTATCTCATTGCTATACTAATCTTTTGAAGACTACGAAGAGCGCAGAAGCCCACCTGAAGCAGTGTTAAAATACTGAGTCGCGTGTAGCAGTTTGGAGTACAGGATTAGATTGTCAACTTGCTTGTGAGATCATTTAATTTGGTCATCATTAATCCGATCTCGCAAATGAGCACAACAAATCTTGTTCACGAGCCGTTCACACACATAGAGAAGGGGAAACAATGTACGCGCCACATGCAAATTTGCATCCATATTTGTTTCTTCATTGTGCCATGTCATAATCCGCGGTTTGGGAGAACAATATGCCGTTACCAATGGCGTAATACACTCAATGAAAATAGTACCGTTAAACAAATGTACACTTGGCTTACACATTAACGATTTCTGTATTTTTTAACACAATACAGACGCAAACGCTCATATAAACGCGCATATACTCACCACTATAAATGCACACACGCATACCCTACCCCTATGAGCACCTCCGAGAGACTGGGCTGGCATATCATCTTGAGATTTTAGGAAGTCACCGTAGACGCCTCGTAGTCAACGGGAATGTCTCCTTCCACTGAAAGCGTATCGCCGGAAATCCTGAAATAAATCCAAGATAAATGCGAGCACCAGGATTTGAATTCTGATGGGCTGGGGATACCACTGTCCACGTAACCATCCCAACCACATGTTGGTTCGCATTAACAATTTCTGTATTGACGCATATCACCTCTGTTTCAAATTATAATACGCTTTAGATACTTTAATATGGACTACATGCGGACTGAAAGTAATGAACAAACACACTAAAGTATGTTTAGCTACATCCGATTTAGAAAAAAGGTAAAACATCTTATAATCCGGAACAGAGGTAGTACATCACAATTTCTCTCCAGGACAAAAGAAGGAAATGAAAAAAAATTAGCAATGCCCTAAGATTAAATAGTTTTCTAGTCTCCTACACATGATAATTGATATACGAAAAAGGGTTCCCGCCGCTTTATATTATAAAGCATACCACGAAGCATCCAACACAACAGTTTCAAGTACAATAAGTCATAGAATCATGCTGGGGGCACAGCAAGACAAGCCCCAAATAAGACTACAAGGAGAAGCTAATCTGGCTCAGGAGGGGGCGGGGGAGGCGGCGGGGGAGGAGCAAAAGACGCAGCCAAGGCACGAAGACCCTCCATGATGTTGTCGATGACGCCTCGGTCGCTCCGCTTACTAAGCGGTCTCCAAAGCTGTAAGAAGCCACACATTTTGTAGATCACATCAGTCACACGGGATGAAATCACTCGTTCGATGACTAATTTATTGCGGGTACACCAAAGGGACCAGGCAATGATAATTGATATCCCTAGCTAGGATGATCGACTTGGATTAGATAGCATCATCACTAATCATATACCAGAACTAATCAAAGTTATAATCACGCATACTAAGTAAGTAGTACGATGGAAGTTGGGAGTTGCCGCCGATCCACGCGAGCACATGAATGCATGATGCAGCACGGCCGCTCCAGGGGGACAAATCGCCTCCGGAGCCGGTAGAGCTCGCCCAACACCGGGGCCCTCTTGACACCGGATCAGCTCTAGGCTATAGCCAGCTCCATGATCAGCATGCTTCGATGTCTACCTCCACTAGCTGCTAGCCAGCTTAATCCTTCCTCTGGTAAAGCGCAGCCGGTGGCCAGGCACCTTCGTTGAGGAACACATGAAGCTGAGATCCTCCCTCCGGTCGGATCTTGGATGTGTGCTCATGGTTGGTTGTTTATGTCATCAACTTGACTCGAGGGATCGATCATTTTATATTGCATGATGTCATGGCGATAATGGTGTTCAGTTGGATACTTTTGGGGGTTTTAATTTTTGGGAGGAGTACTTTTGGTATCTTTAGGAGCGCTTTTGGTTTTTTTCACTATTACTTTTGCGTTTAACATCCAGGAACTTAAGTATTGGGTTTGGCTATTATTAGTCGCATGAGGCAAACATTGCACACACAGGAAAGATGATTGATGCTTGTTCAGTTAGCTTCCAATATAGTGGGAGCTCCGCAGGAAGAAACAAAATTGAAGGAACATTTTAAAACCAATTATTTACTGCTTGCGGATGAATGCAACTTTTCTTTACGCGCACATAACCTATGTATTTTTTTTGAAGTGTGGAACCTTTGTAGTATTTTTTATTTGTGTCAACTTGTTAAAGATTAGCTGATTCAATTTTTCTTTCTTCTTGTGCCCTCTAGTTGTGCATAATTTACATTTTACCCCCATTTCACAAGGTGTGCATGTTTTGACACCTCATGCTCACTTTACGAAAAAGGGTTTCCCCCCGCTTTATATTATAAAGCAAACCTCCAATACATCCAGCATGCTGGGGCCGCAGCACAGATAAGCCCAAAAGAAAACAAAAGAAAATGAAAGAGAAAGAATGCCGACACCAGGAGATCAATGACGAAAGGAAGACCGGTAACCACTGCACCCTCCGACAAAGTGCCACCGCGCTCCCAGCATCTCGAAGCGCCTCACACCAAGCAACACCTTCAAGAAGGAATGCGGCGACGCTGCCGCTGTTGCCCGAACAAGTTCTAGGATTTTCCCCGGTACGCGAGGGATGGTGGGGAAGGGATATATCCGACGCCCCTCAGGAGGGTCCAATGGCGCCCGCAAGCGTCACCGCGTCGGTGCCGGACAAGCCGACAAGGATTTCTCCCGATCCACAACCAACACCATCACCCGAGGCACTTCGAGATGCACCACCACAACAACCACCCACAAGCCTGTGCCACCACGGTTACCGGACACCCCCGCTGCCTCACTGGAGCTGCCAACACGAGGCCTAGCTCGGGCAAGGAGACCCCGGCCACGGGAGCGATCACAACTCGGACAGGGGGAGGGGACAGCCTCCACCGCCGCAGCGGAGCCGACCGAACGCGGCGACGAGGACTTGCCAGACCTCGACGGCCCGGCCGGGTCCACTTGGACCCGGACAATCCTGTCGCCACGCTGCAACTCGCCGACCGACGAAATCCTCACCACCCGAGACCGTCGCCACCATGCCAAAAGGGCCCAGATCTGGGCTGGGCGGGCGCCGCCAGCCACCAGCGCCACCGCGCCGCCCCACGGCCAACGGCCGCACCGCCGCGTCGAGCACCACCATGGCACGCGGCACCACCGCCGACGGGCCACACCGACGCCGGCCGAGGAGCACCGTGCCAGCCCCCACCGGCCGAGCATGGGGGAGCCGCGCGCGGGAAGGGGCAGGCCCGCCGCCGCCAGCACCACGCGGCCGAGGCCCGGCGGCGCTCGCTGGCGGCGGCGGGAGGACGGAGATGCGAAGAGAGAGCCTGGAGGGAGCGACGGAAGGTCCCCTCGGCCGCCTCGCCCGGGGAGGCGACGCGGGGGGTACGGGGAAAGGGGGAGGGGCGGGGGAGCAGGAGAGGAGCTCGGCGACGGCGGGCTCGGGCCGCGGCCGCGGCTCCGCACGGGGGAGCCGCCGGCGGCGGTGCAGGAACCCTAGGCGGGGTCGGGAGCGCGGGGGAAGACCTAACCTTCTCATGCTCGCTTGGCACGCCCACGCGGCAGCTGAGATGGATCCCACATCAACACCGTATCACGACATGTTTAAGAAACTTATAGTAACTCTGTCCCAGTTTAACTTGCTATAGAGTCGACATTTCTTCCATACTGTTTATAAAATTGTAGTCACCATTCGGCATGAATGGTGAGCTATATCAAAAACAATGAAAAATATACAATTGTAGTCAAAATTATGCTGTAACTTTTAAAATTTTGGGCATCCTAAATTCAAACAAAAATCCTTTGAAATCATTTAACTTATTGTCCCCATAAAATCCTGAAATAATATTTTGAATAATACATGCAATTGTTTTTGCCAATTTGCTAAGTATTTCTAAACATCTCAAATTCGGTTTAAATATAAACTCATGATTCAAGAACTTGAAAGTTTCAAGAAATAGTAGCACCCTTCATTTTAATACTAGATTCTCACAAGTATTATTACCTAATTTAGACCCTCCCCAAACTGTTAGGCTGGACCAAGTGGGTGGGATCACACACGCATAATTAGATCCAAACCCAACGAATTAATGTTTGACAGTTCACAGAAAAGAAACTGGAATTTACTGGCGCACCAAACACAACTAACATCCTTTTCAATGACAGAGGAGATATCGATCATATCAAATCCCATCTCTCTGCTTCTAAAGATACAATCATGCATACAAGTAGCAAGGGTGGTAGCTGACTGTGCGCTCCGTCTGCTCGGCTCTCATGCGCCAGCACATGTGACTAAGCTGCGCTTTTGCAGATGCTTTCTGACTAAGCTGCGCTTTTAGTGCCAAGCTACCGTATTATAGCCCTTGTTAATTCACAGCCGGGTCAGCGGACGGCACGACGAAACCACATGCATATGCAAGGGACAGAGCTAGCTATGCTCCTGCTCGCACTCCTATTAATCTAGCTAATTATGGGGACGGCTCCCGTTGTACTCCACACTTCTCGTATGATAGGAACTAGTAGCTAGCTCTATGTGATATGGTTGTATACAGTTCTACGATATGATATGTGATTGTCCTAGGGACACGAAATCATATCTTACAGGCCAGAGCAAATACTTTTAAGAGACACGCTAGCTAGTAGCAGTTTTCTTTTCCGGCGCGCGATTTAGGTTATGATTATAATAGCGAGAAGGGTGACCCTAATTGATCTCAAGCGCTCTCCATACTTCCATTCACGGTGATAATATTTTGAAACTCCTGTCAAGTCATGTGTTACCATGGTCCCTCCCTTGCTAGGTACGCCCTGCATACCTGAATATATATAAGGACGGGATTTTTCAGGGGTTAGTATTTTGTGTTCTAGATATTATTCTATCTGCCTGATAAACTATACAATGCTGGAAAATCCAAACACCACCACCATCAACATCACATTTTACCCCTTCTGTAATTTTGGTGATGTGTAAACAAACTCTATTCTCCTTAATTAATGGATGGGGAAAAACGTATGCCTTTGTTTTAAAAAAAACATGTTAGATGAGTTTAGTTACCTGCATTAGGGCATCTACAACGCTGACTCCCAATTTTCCTCTAGCATCCGTCCGCGGAGAGGGAGGACCAGTCCGTACACACGGTTGCGGGACCCGATGGACTATCCAATGCTATATGCATATATTTCAAACAAGGTTTAAACAAACCGGACGTAATTCTTGCAAACCGGCTGATTTTCATATAAACCGGAGCACATTCATTATAATTCGGACATTTCTCATAAAAAGAGAGTGGCCAGACCTAAACCTATCCTACGGCCGCGCCCGTCGTCCACTTTCTTGTATTCCGCATCGGTGACCAGGTCCTCCATCTGATGTCTTCGTGAGCGTCGGCGGGGTTTAAGAACCGTTTAGTGAAGGTGAGGTCTCCGACGAGGAAGAGTAGGACATGGGAGACAGATCGGCCCACTTGAGACACAATGCCTTGCCGCCTCCCATGCCCAATGCATCATCGGAGGAGTCCGCGACCAATCCGCCGCCGGTGCCGGTGGACATGGGCGGTCCGTCACTATCCACCTGCCACATGCGCCCCCAAAAGTTGGACAATGACACGTAGGAAAGCGCAGCTGGCGGCGTTCGCCTCCTCGATTGCCCGCGCCGCCAGCGCGTGTGCTGTCGCGTCCAAATCAGGCTACCTGGTATCTGCATTGCGAGAGGCACATTGAGCACGCGCGGCCTCGTAGAGCGCCCGCTGCTCTGCAACGAAGTTCAAGCTCGCCGCGACCATGGCTGCCACGGTTTTCTCTCTTGTGCACTCGTTGTAGATTTTGCACTCCGTCAGCTGGTGCTGCTCGAGGAGGAACATGTTGTACTGCTGCTCCTTCTACGCATGCCGGAACGCTCACATAGCTAGGAGCTGGCACAAACTCCTCCTCCTTCACCATGCCGGCGTTGAAGTGTGCATGCTTCATGGTCAAGCCGACAAGCACATGCACGGGGTCCAGTGTGGTGTCGCCGTCCGTGCCCGTTCGCATCGTAGGGTCATCATCGGAACCGGCATGCTATGTTCAATCTGCGAGTTTGTCAGCTGGCTGCAAGGGTGGCCATCTCGTGTTTCTCTCACAAAGCGCTAGAGCTTGCGGTCATGGCAGATATGGTGCAAGAGAGGAGGATGTGTAGCGGATGTGATGTGGTGCAGAGTTAACCGAGTGCGGCTGCCTTTTAATAGCGGATTTTTGGTGAGCCCAAGCATCCGGGTGCGTCAATGTGAGGTGCCAGAGTTGGTTCCTTGGCCGGTGAGCCTACTTAATGGTGGCATATGAATGGACATGCATTGAACAGGCGTGGTAGATATACGTCCTTTCCCATCCAGTAAACATCTCTCCATCATTAAACAGGCGGGGACACCGACGACATGGCGTGGGCGGCGCTCTCGGCTGGCGCACCGCTTCAATGTCGGTGCCAGTGAGAGGTCAAGTCCGCTCTGGGCCGGTGTCAATGCGGAGGGGCTGCTCTAAATTGGCATGAATGCGCGTAGTTGGCGTTGGGCGGGAACGCGCACGGGTGAGGGAGGAGGGTTTTGGTGGGACAGGTTAGTCAGGAGTGCGTGTGGTAGCAGTCCGGGTGCCCGCAAAGCCACCCCAAGTTGGTCTCCGGTTTGTGGAAAAGCGCGTGAAGACCGGCCTGCTGACCGATATAGGACCGCTTTGGATGACAAATCACGTCCAGACAGCACAGTCTGGACGGTTGCGGGTAGTTTGAGGGTCGGCGTTGAAGATGCCCTTAGGTCCATCCAAGCCTGTGTGGTGCAGTTTTGGCCTGTTTGGTAGCATGGGCCACATCAAAATGTCGGCCCACACAAACCTTAAAGCACCTCTGGGCCTGACTAGCTGGAAATAGACAAATCGAGGGATGTGAGGTGCACACGTGGGTAGGACCGGCTGCATGCATGAGAACATGCGCTAGAAACCGCGTTCTCTCCCGAAGCGGCGTCGTAACTCCCCTCACCTCATCCCACCGCTCACTCTCCCCTTCTCCTACCGCTTCACTCTCCCCTCCTCTCACAACTCACTCTCCTCTCTATCTCTCACCAACGATGGTGCCAAGATCTGTGCGGTGAGCACCAGCATCAAGCATCAGCGGCGAGCACCCCACCCTCTGCGTCAATGGGGGCATGTCCTCTCTCACCTCTATAGCATACATTTTAACGTGTCACACTCAATTTTCCGTGAATTGCCCATATTAGGTTGATGGTTAGGCTTCGAGTTGGGATCGATTGAATTGATTTAGAATTTGGACCATTTGAATTGATTCCAGGGTTTGAACAAGCACGGGTAGGTATTTTGATGGCTTGAACAAACCATGGATTCGAGGTTTTTCGCACTCACTTCGTAGCAATTTTGAGTGCTTGGACAAACCCTGAGTTGAGGGTTTTCACACACACACACACACACACACACACACACACACACACACACACACACACACATCGTAGCAATTTCGAGGGCTTGAACAAACCCTCAATTCGAGAATTCAAGGGTTTTCACACACACACATAGCAATTTCGAGGGCTTGAACAAACCCTCAAACGGATTCGAGAGTTGAACACACACATGGTAGCCTAGAGCAGCCAAGCCGAGAAACCCTCGCCAGGTGCTCATCCTGCTCACCGGAGTCGTTCAGAACGATGTTGATCATACGTTGTCGTGCATTTTTTTATTCGACCACTAGTTCATATGTGTATCTGCAATGTAGATTGAGAAGCTCGTCATGGGAGGGAACAACAAGGCTGGCAAGGAGGTCGCCTCTGACGGGGAGGGGAAGGAGGTCACCTCTACCAAGAAGGGCAACGAGGTCGCCTCTACTGGGAAGGGCAAAGATATTGCCTTGGGCAAAAAGGAGAAAGTGCTGAAGCTGGATATCAATAACCTCACCCCCCCCCCCCCCAAAGAGGGTTAAAACGTATGGCCATTACCAGCAGAACGCCTACTCGATGCACTTTTGCAAGACCATGTTTGGACCTAAATTGGAGGTTCTGAAGTTGCCCCTGCCTTTAGCAAGCACCTTATCCCCGTCCCAGAGCTGTTCAAGCCGACGACTAACAACAGCTGCACCTTTAAGGCATCACCAGGATGATCGGTGATAGGATCGCCCTTGATAAGCGTTGGGTTGCTTTTTGTAGCCCATGAGATCAGGATCGGATGTCTTCACACCTTCAAGCCGGTGAGTCCCGCAAACTCGGAGGTTCGAGTCTTCAACAATGAGGGCATTGAGATGGTGGCAAAGTGCGGGTCGCACCCCAGAGAATTCGACATGGATGCTGATGAGGGTGTTGCTGCTGGAGGGGGTGGTGTTGTTCGTGCTGCTAATGGTGCTTAGGATGGGATCTCTGCTATCTGTGCTATGTTAATCCATTTTGAAGACTATGTGGTACCGTTCTGATGTTAGCCTATTTGAACTATTGTGGTTATGGCTATGAACTTATGCTTATGCTTATGGTTTATGCTATGGTTATGGTTACGCTATGTATGTTGTTGTTGTGTGTGAGTGTACCGGTAACCTCACCGCTCCTAGAAGAGGTTACCACATCACTTCTGTTGTATGTAACCAAACAATAGCTCTTTGCATCTAGATACAACATGCAGGCAACCAAACACAGGTGTTGATGTTGTTGATCAGCCAGGCTGGAGGGGATGCATGCAAACAAACAATGTGCTACATTTGGTTTTGACATGTATTCACTCCGTCAAGCTGAGTTGGGCTAGAAATGCAAAGTGCTTAAAATTGGTGTAACCAAACACATCCTTTACGTATACGTTGTCGATTTTACATAAGCGGTGTTGTCCATTGATTTACTCCGTAAAAAAAATTAGATAACAAGGATTCACCACATTAGTGTGAGGACCTAAACTTATAAAAAACTATGCACCCAAAGTTAATATAAATCAGGTTTTAGTTCCTGTCTGATTGCACGAAGAAGTTGCATGCTAGAACACACTGGCAAGTGCTCCCTTTGTCCCAAAAATTAAGTGTCTTGGCTATAGTTTAAATTTAGTGTCTCCTGGCCATGGGCTAGAGGAAGAAGGGTGACAACCTAGAGTGAAGCCTGAATAGGTGCTCAAGTTTTATGCGTTCTTTGATAATAAGTAGTAATACTGAGCCGAGAGTGGATTTTTTGAACCCGGGTGTATTGGAGGACCTTATTTTAAATACTTCAAAAATAACATTTAAAGTTTCAAAAAATTCTAAAAAGAATTCCACAGATCATATGGATGTATATTACATATGTGTAAAGTTTAGTGATGAAATAAGTAAACACGTAAGCTATACAAAAATGACAAAATAGCGATTTCCAAGTAGTGAATAATACATGCACTATGCCCACGTATTGAAATTGAAGCAATAAAAGAAGAAGAGTTCAACAAAGAACAAGTTCAAAATAAAGTGCTTCCCATTATTTAATCACGAAACACTAGGTTCCCTTCGCCGACTTCAAGAGGTGTCTTGGGGGTTG
Organism: Triticum timopheevii; assembly: GCA_963921465.1. Classification (NCBI taxonomy): domain Eukaryota; kingdom Viridiplantae; phylum Streptophyta; class Magnoliopsida; order Poales; family Poaceae; genus Triticum; species Triticum timopheevii. Next base: position 435,498,079 of record OY997262.1, read on the forward strand.
GGGACATATGCTTTAGCGCAGACGAATTCAAGAGTGATGACAATGTTTTTTTTTCAAGAAACTTTCGATCAATCGTTCATGCCATGTCAGTACAAAGAACACAAAAAAACTACATCCATGTACATATACTACCTAGTGACGACTACAAGCACTGGAGCGAGCCGAAGGCGTGCTGCTGTCATCGCCCCTCCCTCACCGGAGTCAGTCCAAACTTGTTGTAGTAGACAGTTGGAAATTCTTCATGGTAAGGCCCCACAGGACCAGAGCACCAGAACAACCGCCACCGTTGAACAGAAGTATAGATCAAAAGAGTCCAACCTGTAGACACATGAACGAAGACGGACAAAAACTGGATCCAAACAAATCCACCGAAGACCAACACCGACTGAATCCGGTGAGATCCACCGGAGACGCCCCTCCACACACTCTTAGACGACGCTAGGCACATTACCGGGACAGGGGGCTAGGCGGAGAGATCCATATTCCATCCTCAGGGAGCCGCCACCACCTCGTCTTCCTGTGCAGGACATAAAACCTAAACAAACTCATAAAAACAACTAAAAATTGGAGCAAGATCCCTCCCGCCAGCAAGGGCCTGGGACCATCGCGCCTCCATGGCCCTAGGGCTACCAGAGATGAGGTGGACCGGTGGGAGGCAAAGAAAGCGATGACTGACAATGGTGATAGTATAAATTTGAGCAAGTATGAAAATTCAGCAAAAAAAAATTTACTTAAACATGTTTGTACCCTAAAGTGTCAATTTAGCAAACTAATACGAAGTTAGGACTACAACTTTTAAATTTCATAGTACTCACAGTTGTATATATGTGTTTCGTTGGTTTTTTCCTTACATAAATATAATATATATTAAAGACTTAATGATATAGTGATTAATAGGAAATTAGATGAAAAAAACATGCAAGATTAGCTCAAAGGGATTATGAGAACAGAAATGTCGAAAGGATTAGGGAAAGCATATTAGTAGAAACATAGAGGTATGGTCTTACCCGTTGACCCCTTGAGATGCCAGGATACTGACCCTGACAACAATGGGAAGGGGTGGAAGAGGATATCTAAAAACAGTAGGAAACTCTATGGTTTTGTATGTCAGACCACGGATCTCAATGCCATCAGTGTTCTGTTGTTGCAGAAAACAATCACTATACAATCTAATGAACTTCATAGAAAGATTTCCACCAAAATGTACTCAATGTTTCTCAAGACATCATTTTAGTTAAAACCTATCATTGCTAAAGTTGACCGTGCCAAGTATATATAAACCATGTTTATTACATTTAACCGATCTAGTACACAGGCTATCCCATGCTAGTTAAAGCTAGACAATTCATAGGAAAAACAGCTTTTCCAATGCTGAAGCAGCAGTCTCAGTGCCGCAAGTATACGTTTAATTTGGTTAATTACTACTTCCTCCGTTCCTAAATATAAGTCTTTGTAGAGATTTCACTATGGACTACATACGGAGCAAAATGAGTGAATCTATACTCAAAATGCATCTATATACATCCGTATGTGGTTCATAATGGAATCTCCACAAAGACTTATATTTAGGAACGGAGGGAGTAGACATCAAGATTTTTTTGGTTGTGTAGCAAACAACTAATTGATTGTAGAGCACCATTTTTCAAAAAAAAAAAGGAATGTAGACCAAATAATACACAGACTACTTTAGTACTCTTGTCGGTTCCATTTGGATATTATCCAGCTAGTTAAGCTCGTAAATGCACACATTTGACATGGCCTGATGGCCATATATGATCTTTGAAGGAACCAGGAACATTTGATCACAATCATGCCACTGCAGCTAAAATGACAAGATTGAAGACCAAGAACATTTGACATGGCCTCCATTTTTTAGGCCTTTTCGTTTGCCAGAGGGGAAAAACACAAGCGAGATGCCAACAGAGTACCCAGAACAGATCGATACATGTGCATCCTCGCCATTGCAGGACTTGGGAGCACCACGCCACACTACCAAACCTCGAAACCCAGAGTAACCGTCAGAATTCAGATAACAACTACCTACGTCCCCTGCCTATATGTACACCAACGAGTTAATCTGTCGAGCCTGCACAAGCAAAACCAAGATCGAAACAACAATACCTAACCTAGATACATGGTGGCCGGACAGAGGAGCAGGCAGAGACGATGTAGCAGGGGCAGGGTCGCAGGTACACATCGATCGATGGAGCGAGCGTCAGTCATGGTGGCAGAGCAGCATGACGACGCAGCGCCGGATGATGTAGAGCCTGGCCTTGTGCTCCCGCAGCATCCTCGCCAGCCTTCCTCCTCCACTCCCACCCCCGCCTCCTCTTCCCTTTTGCTTCTCTTGCTTCCTCACATCGTTCATCCGAGCTGAACTCGAGGGCAAGAGGGCCAGCTGGCCTGGAAAGGGCCGGTGCGCCGCTCTCTTCTCTATTGGGTCTGCTATGCTTTGGCTGTGCTTTGTGTGGACCACTTCGACGTGCTTTTATACTAGGGGAATCGCCACATGGCACAGAGGCAGACTCCATGGATCTCTAGTCTCTTCTCACATATTTGCCTACTTTGTGTGTGAGAGTCAGAGAGAGGGGGGAGTTGGAGCAGGATGAGTGCCAGGCACATGTAGCAGCGTCCTCTCAACTTGCTCTAATTAGGCCGCGGCTTGAGCTGGTAATGGCAGCTTATGCGTCCATCTTGACAGCGAAATAATCAGCTCGTTAATTACACGTTCCAGTATTCCTAATTCCTCTGGGATTCATTCTATCTGTCATCTTGTTTTGTAGGAAGAGAAGGTATTGATTCTGTCAAGAAGGATGGAAATGGATGGGACTATGGAAGTAGCTGTCCAGGGTATGGATCTCGGATGTGATTCTCCTGTTTGGCTGTTTATGTCATTAAATTTTTTTTGCGAGAAGTTTAGGTCATCAACTTGGGAGATCGATCATCGTTTAATAATGATAATAATGCATACTCCCTCCGTAAACTAATATAAGAGCGTTTAGAATACTAAAGTAGTGATCTAAATGCTCTTATATTAGTTTACAGAGGGAGTACATGATGTCACGAATATAATGTTCCATTCTGGTACTTTGTTCATTCACGAGTTGATCATTTCGTATAGTAGAATTGTGTGAGGTCGGACAGGCAGACAATATCGCACAAGCAGGAAAATTAAGCCATATGAATATGTCAATCATTTAATTGGTTGGCTTCCAGTATAGTTATACGTATGCATAGTTATATATACAGGTTAATCCGATGAGAAAACTCTTTTTTCCAAATAGGAAAAATAAGAAATACTCACTTTATAATTTATGGTCGCGCTAACTGCCACACGTGTGGCAGGAAGGGAGACGCATCACACGTCTGTAATGTAAACAGATTGCCACATCATCGCATGCATGCATGCAGGAATCTTTTTGGATTTTCAGTTTTTAAAATGTTTTATCTCTTAAACGAAAAATCCGATTGAAAATTCGTTTTCACCACTAAATCCCTCGCGATGAGATCTTCGAAACTAGATCCCATGTTGATATGTTTTGATGAAAAAAAAATTTGGATTAAAAGTTGCCATGTCTATTGCATATGAATTGCCATGATGTTTACACTGAAGTTGCCATGATATGTTTCAGCTATTTTCTTCTACATTTAAAAGTAAATTTTGACATTTATAAAACGGAGAATTAAGAAACTAGACTTGCCATGAACCATAAACTAAAATTGACATGATACATGTACGTAAAATTGCCATGGTTCATACAAAAAATAATTTTCATGGTCAAAGTACTGGAGTTGACATCATCAAAATGCTAAAATTGCCATGATCTACAAACTAAAATTGCCACATGGCAACTTTAGTTAAAGCCCTATGGCAACTGCAGTGTAAACATCGTGGCAACTTTTGGCAAAAAAAAAATTTCGTCGAAACATATCAACATGGGGTCTAGTTTTGAAGATCTCGTCGAGACGGATTTAATGGTGAAAACGGATTTTTAGTTCGCTTTTTTATTTAGAAGATACAACATTTTTAAGCTGAAAACCAAAAAAAATTCTGCTGATGTCATCTATTCATACGTGGCAAAATGAATGGTGATGGAGGCGTGTGGGCGATGTGCAAACGCCCACATGTGTGGGCGTTAACATTTCCGATAATTTAACATAAGATGTTATTTTGACACCAGTTACTTTGGGAGTAGTACTCATGGATCCACCAGCAGTTGTGTCACTAGCTTAGATGTAGATGTTCATCGTTGGCATAACACCAGTAAGACCACCGCTTTAATATCTCCACGTCGGACGCCTAAGCGCACTTTTGTCCAATCAAAGTGCGGTTTACTCTTAACAAAAGAATCATATCACGTCCTCGCACTGCGGCAAGTTGACGTTCTCGCTCCCATGCTTGCAGTCACGTGATAGCCACATGCATGCAATTACTCTTTTACTTAAGCTGAGTTCTCGTACGACGACCACACTATCTGTATTAACCTACTGCGCCTCGTACTATCGCCGTTTTAATTCACGGGACAGCAACCGTACGACAATCTTGAGAAAATCTCAGGCGTCGTGTGCACTTGCGATGATGCCGCGTTTGAGCAGAGCCTGTTACTCGCACTCTCTTTTGCGACTTGCGAGAGTTTCGATGACTCAGGACATCTCCAGCACCGACGGTTAAACCGTTGCGATAAGTCTGGACCGTATTGTTCGGACGTGTTGTGTCATACAATGTGGGTCTGTATCGATTCGCTCAGTGATTTGGATGTTTTTTTTTTCGCAAAGCAAAGAAAAACTAGGAGGCTTTGCAGGTGTCCGGACCGCTGCAGCATCCGCTCCTAACAGCCCTGGCCCGCAAAACCGATCTCCCTCGCCCCTGCGTGCTTTCTGTCCAAAATGGTCAGGGCTGCTCCAGAGCGTCAGTGCCACATTCATTTCCGGTCACGCGACCTCTCATTGGCACCGGCATTGAAGCGGTGAGCCGGCCCAGAGAGCGCGGCCCGCTCCGCTTCCCAGTGCACGCGACTGCTCCGCGTTCAAACGACACCACGACCGCCCATCTGTCCGTCTGGCGCCCACATTTATGACACGCGGTTGCTGAGAAACCTACTTCGGCGCCACCTGTCCGTCTGACCACATTTGTCATTCGTCCGCTATATATACTGCAGCCCTGGCCATAGCCACAGTCATTCGCCTCCGGTCCCTTTGTCCTCTCCACACCACTCCCACCATGCCTCCTCGCGGTCCAAAGCACTCTGGGACGGACTGTCACCGGAGCAGAAGAAGAAGATGGCTGCCGTTGCTGTCGGCTGGTTGGCCGGTAGGCAGCCACCCTCGCCGGTGCATTGCACCATGACCATCGGCGAGGCCCGTGCCCATTACATATGGACATGGAGCGAGAGGAGCGGAAGGAGCAGTTTCAGGAGGCGCGGGCTGACGCAGCCTACAACCTCCAGCTCCTCCAGGAGCACCAGCAGGCGGAGCAGCAGCTCGCCGCCGGCAGGGTGATCATGCCGGACAAAGGCCGTGCGGAGCAGTCAATGATGCTCGAGTCCTACCACTCCACCCGCGAAATCCACCTCGCCCGCTGGAGGTACAGTCAACATGAGGCGGAACTGGAGGCTGACTACGTTCGTGGGCGCCGCTAGCAATAAAAGAATAGTGCATGGTAGGTCACCACCACTCGGATCTCAGGAAAGCCATCGCGCTTCCCCTCCCGCTGAAGCTAAGCTTGGCAGGCTGATAATCGTTGGCCTGTTAGTCGCTCAAACTGCGGTGGCGGAGGCTGTGGAGGCAGAGTTGGAGAGCGCCGAGGCGGAACTGAAGAAGGTGAAGGCCAGTGCCGGAGCTTCGGTTTTCGGGGCTCATGGCCGGACATGGGAACGGGCGTCGGCGATCATTTAGATTAGGTTTAGAATAGAAGTTTGTCCGAAATTATACCTTCATAATCGGACAAGCTCCGCTTTTAATTGAAAGTATGTCTGAAATATAATTAATTTATGAAATCCGCCACGTTTGCATGAATTTCTTACGGTTTATATGAAATCCATCGTGTTTGCATGAATTTTGTTAGCATGATTTTTATCCGGTTAGTTTGTATGAATGTTGTCCGATTAGTTTGAAACATTATTGAAATGTATGCGGGTAACGTTGGATGGCAGCCTCCAACATCATTGTTCGCGGACCGATCCCTTTTGTCCGCGGGCAGATACCGAAGTAAATTTGTGGGTGAGTGGTGGAGATGCCCTCACGCTACAGGGGACAAAGCGCCTCTGTGTAGCCGGTAAAGAGCACCGGGCCCCTCTTGACACACCCCGGATCAGCTTGCCAGCTCCTTGATCATGGTGTGCCTTTAATGTCACTACTTCCTCGGTTCCTCCTGCTGATTCTCTCAAGATAATCTCACATGCATGCCGCCATGGCCATGGTTTCTCAGAAGGAAGGCGATGGGTGTGTGGACGGAAAAGCGCAGGCAGCTGGTAGAGATATATCCTGAGACGGATGGAAAAGCGCGGCTGTGCTGGCGGAGATATTTCTTCAGCTGGTGGCCAGGCAGGCAGTTGAGGGACACATGAATCATCCTTCGCCCGGCCGGATCTCGGATGTGTATGCTCTGCCTCCGCTCCTCTTCTGTTTGCCAGCTCAATTATGCCACCAAGTTGGGGGGATTTGCACGCATTATGTCAAGGTGATAATAATGTTAAGTGCAAGATCCAAGCTGGTATTTCTTTAGGTTGATAACGACACTGTTTTTTAGTTCTAGTACTAGTAATATAATGCATGACGTCACTATGATAATGTTAAGTGAGACTAAGCTGGTACTTTTGGCTTTTGTATTTGGACACAGCAAAGAAAATAAACGGATGATTTGGATTCCAATATATTGGGAACCTTACATTCTCATATATAGGTACACTTTTTTTCTAAATCAGAGGTAAACTTTTATGTTGTATAGTACTCACTTTTTTGTGAAAGTATTACTACTCACTTACACACATCAGACAACTCATTCAGGTGAGGTCCCCCGCGTCGCCCCTGCTAGGGTGACTCGGGTGGAGATCTCATCTGCGCCGCCGTGCTATCTCTCCCGCGTCCTTCCCTCCGTCGCTGCCGGAGGAAGCCGCCGGGCGAAGCCATGGCTAGCCGACGGCGGCGGCAGAGAACCACTTCCCTCCAATGTCCAGATCGGGTGAGACAGGTCACCCATCGGCGCCGGGGCGCTTCTCCCAGATCTAGGTCGCAGCAGCGCGGCGATTTGCCTCCGGCGACGACGCAAGGCGGCGGCGTGGTGGCGGGCGGAGGCAGCGGAGCTGCTGGCGACGTGGGAGTCCGGGTGGTGCGGGCCGTTGGGCGCGTCCACGTGGTCATAGCGGCCATGGTTGGGGTGGCCGGCGGTTCGTCGATCTGGCGGCGGCGGAACGTGGCCGGTCGAGGCGGCGACGTTCGGCTTGGATCCCGAGGCGGCGGCCCTTGAAGGTGGCGGCAGGTGAAGCTCGGGCTGCCCGCGGCGGCATAGCATGGTGCTGCCCCTGTCCAAGGCGAATCTGCACTGGTGATCTGGTGGCTTGGTCTCCGGATTGGTTCGGAGTAGAGGCGGTACCGAGCGTGCAGGTTCCCTCTCGACGGCTCTCACGGTTTGGAGAGGTGGGGTGGCAGCCCTCCTCCCAGGCTCCAGTGGTGGCACCCACAGGCAGTGGCCGGTGTGCCAAGGGCTCCCACGGTGGCAGTGCTGTTGCGGATGGTCACCGGATCTAGGCGGCTAGATCTGGAGCTTTGAAGGCGGTCGAAACGATGCACAAGTTGTCGACTGGATTACTTGGGATAGATCCGGGTGAAAACCTAGTCTTCGGCCGATGACCGGAGTCGGTGATGGCGACGCCCTTGCATCGCTTCCTGCTTGAAGGCATCATCGAGATGAAGCTCCCAGCTCCGCCCGATACCTCTGGGGGAAAGCCTTGATCAATTGATCGGATGATGGTGGCGCTCTCGTGTCGTTCCCTCCTTGGGGGCGTCATTCTTGGAGGTGTGCATTGAATCGAGGGACCAGTGGACGGTTTTACTGATTTATTGGTGGAGCGGCGCTTCTTGTTCGCATCGGCGATGTGGAGTCTCGGCGGCGTGGCACAACAAGGTCTCGGCAACGGTTGTGTGATGATGGACGCACGTAGGGAGGTGGCATTGTCTAACGTCGTGGTGGCGTCGACTGCAGGCCTGGCAATTGATGCGTCAGTACATGCTCTGAAGATGGATCAGTGGAAGATGGCGGAGGCAACCTCTGAAAGGGCGCCGAACCGGTGAGTGCCCCAGAGAAGGTGGCTTAGTTAGGGCCTCAGGTTTTAGATGTTAGGCATTGGTGCGAGGTCTGTTTGGTATTTGGCCCAGGCTCTCGGCACCCCCTTCATCAGTTAGATATGAGCGGCCACAGATGTTGCGAAGATGGTGGCTTCAAACTTATTGATGTATTTCTTTGTAAGGTCTTTGTGAATAATCAATAAAATGACCGCATGCATCTTTCAGATGCAGAGGCCGGGGTCATCCTCTTTTTCTAAAAAAAGATGTTTCTTTTATGTATGCGATAAACGGCATGATTAGGGGAGTAATCATTGATCAAAATCTTCTTCCTGGCATATAATAATACATGTTACAGTATTATCAAGTGTCTACTACAATAAAGTTTGCCCGGCTCCGGTGAGAAATGAATGATCACGGTGGCGCACCTTTGGCTCGCTCGAGTGATTGCAGCTGTCGCTTGGTGGTCTACGGACCGAGATGTAATTTTTATTTTTGATGTTCTTTGTAACACCTTGAAAGTTGATGAATTAATCAAAATTTTCCCGCTAAAAAAAAGAAACAAAGGATGTCTCAAAATAAATTATGAAACTAAGGGACTAGTAAATTTATTCATAAAAATGGGACTAGTAAATTAGTTTCACTGGCTATGCATTCATGTTGAAATGCCGAAGATTGCCCCATTTAAATTGTTTTCACTCCTCCTTCGCCCATTTAAATTGCTATATAGTGATGTATATATACACACATCAAGCTCAACAATCTTATAGTTTCAGATAAACAATGATATCTCGCCGCGTCGGCCACTGTCGAGCTGACGGTACGTGCTCTCTGTCTGCTTGGGGTGGTCATGTGCCAGGCACATGCGGCCATGCGCAATCCTAAGCATGCTTAATTTCGTACCACGATGGAATTAAAGGCCACACCACACGTATTATTAACGTCGTTAGTTTACGGCCGGGTCAGCCACGTATACTTCTACCATGCCATTTGCAAGGGGCCTCGTGCGTTCGAGCAAAGCTAAACAAGCTTAGCTGCTATACTTAAGTCTTAAGTACCTCGACCATGCATGGCTTGGCTTCCAGCTCACTGGTGCTAATTGATCGCAAAGGAAGTTTAATTAGTCATCCAAGACGCCTATATGTAGTTTACATACTCCTATACATACTTCAGTTCCAGGATGCATACTGTATATTCAGGTGGCCGACAGGGCCACAAGTAGGAGGATTCTGTATAGATATTAATCTATTTTGCGCAATTAAGTGTCCGTGGACTTGCGATCTGGCTGCTGAAGTATACTCCATCCGTTTCAAAATAAATGACTCAACTTTATACTAAGAAGAGCAGCACATATACTCCAATTCACGTACACATTTCAAATTTCACAAAAGCTGCTCGGTTTTTACCACGTCAAAATAATAGAAGAATACAACCAAAATTTGCTGCGACAATCCAGACCACTGGTTAGTTTTTTTTTTGGAAAAGGAGACAGAGCCTCCGGCCTCTGCATCAATCAATGCATGCAACCATCTTATTAAAGAAATAGTCTCAAAGTCTTAGAGCCACACCACAAGTACCCAAAATAATAATGCAATAATAAAATAAAGAAAAGTGCCACAACCGGCGAAACTGATCAGGCTACGATGCATATACACCTAACCTATTATCAGCACGTCATCCAAAATGGCTGAAGATAGCCCGTGCTACCGTCTCCCAACGGCTGCACCCAATACCCAAATGCTCCCTGGAGTCCACATGAGTGAGTAATGACCACATATGGATCGACGATATAGCTCTGTAGATTACCTGCAAAAATTCGTGAAGTTTGTTCCATTAAAAATCACATCATTTCTAGTATTCCATATCGCACATAGCAATGCACATATCCCTATCCAAATATGTTTCGTTGTATGTAAGTCTACCCATTGATCCATGTCCCAAATAACGTGTTTATGCTCGTTGGGGGTGGACGTTAAAAGCTATATGAATTGAGCGTCATAGTAATTTTGCAAGAGGGCAATCGAGAAAGAGGTGTTTAATCGTCTCATTGCGGTCACAAAAGCAACATCTGCTATGACCTATCTAGTTTCTTTTAAACAAATTGTCTTTGGTCAAAATGACTCCCTTATGAACGAACCACATGAATATCTTAGTTCGGGGCGGAACTTTAATCTTCCATATGTGTATAGACCTAGGCATTGGCCCAGAATCAATTAAGTGTAAATACATAGATTTCACTGAAAATATCCCGTTTGAAGCTAACTTCCAGTGAATCGTATCTTCTTGTTCCAATAGTTGAACTTCCATCACCCGGCGGCGGACAAGGTGCAACCATGCGTTCCACCGATCCCCAACTAGGATCTCCTAAATTGAATATTACGGTACCAAATGCTGGTTAGTAAAATGCGCAAATTACACTTTATGGTGACACTGAAAAAATGATAGTGATACTATCTGAGGTAATATTACAATCACTTCATACATAATTACTCCGCCATTGTATGTACCGTTCTCGACCCTGCATTCACAATATAAAAAGAGTACTTGGGCGTAGCGCATTTCTGCCCCTCCTTCACGGTAGATTGTCGTGTACCCCCACCCCCACCCCCCAGCGGCGGCCCCAATCTACTAGATGGCAGCGCCAATCTGGCAAATAAGGTTTTCTCCCCATCTCAACGGTTTACGTTGCGTCGTCTCGAGTTTAGGTTGCGTCGTCTCGATAACTCGTTGTCCAGATTCATGTGGCAGCCCTCTAGATGACAAGGTTAGGATTTGCAGAGTTTGAGGCATGGCGGCAGCGGCAGCAGCAGCCTCCCTTTGCAGTTTTTGGTCCTTAGGCATTTCTCGGTCACATTGGTATGGCATCTGGTGCCTGCTTGAGGTCTATGAGCTTTTTGGAAGTTGGGATATTGGATTTGTGGATCTTTTGGCGATGGTTTCACGGTTTCTTCTCAAGACCGTTGGTCTGGTAGGTCAATGACATTGATTGCATTCCATCCGCAATCAATAACGATTGGCTGGCTCTGGCGATGGAAGGGCAACAATGCCGATGTCTCTTCATCCCGTTCATGATGAAGAAGCTGATCGAGCTCTCAGGGTATATTTTCTTTATTTTTATGAGTGTCCACATTGCTAATTTCATCAATAGATCCATGAAAACAAAGTGATACGTACTGAAAATATACCCGAAAAAACAATGAGGCTGACACTTTCCAATTCAATTCCAACATGTGGCATTTTAGGTTTTCTCTCGCTCTCTCGCTAATAAGTCACCACTCTGGCCCCACAAGCCAGGCCTCATCGCGGAAAGTGCGCCAAGAGGAGTTAGGTGGACCTCCACGTCGGATGCACATCACGAGCAAACGGCACTTTCCTCCAACAAAAGTGCAGCTTACTCTAATACAAAATGATATCACATCCCTTCAACCTCCTAACCGTGATTAGGATAAACGTACCAGCGGTGCTCCATCTCACCCGGGGTCTCATGTACTCTGCAACGCCCACATGCAAATATTCTTCGGTGCTTAATTAGGCTGCGCTTTCATACGACTGAAGGGCCACACTGCAAACCATAAACGAGGTCAGTGACGTACGGTACGAGACACATGCTACATTGCAAGAGGGCCGCGTCTGAACGGAGCCACTTGCTACTAAGCTCATTAGCAGGCTACTGTGCTTAGCTATTCTGGGCGCAGGGACAGCTCCCGTTTGGCTTCAGAGTTCTCTCGTGCATGCATCAGAGATGATATGTTTGTCTAATACTAGCTCAACTAACTATCTACTCCAGCGAGTAGTAGTAGATGATGGGTTTGAATAGCTCTAGGATATGTGTGATTGGTGATGGTGCTATCTAATCCTAGCCCATCATCCTAGTGACAGGAGATCATATCCAGGGGACCGGGGAGCAACATTCAATTTCATCCCGCTTTTAGTTAGTGCACTTTTTTACGCCTACGTGTTCCACGCTTCGTCACGTTGGCTCCTTCGGTTGTTGAGACCGACTATATACTTCAGGCGCCTGAAATAAATGTAAGGGCATCCTCAATACCGATTCTCAAACTGCCCGCATATATTTGAACTGCGTTGTCCGAACCACGGAAGCCATCCAATGTGATTCTTTATCGATCCGCCGAGCGGTCCAGATGACGTTTTCCCTGAGGGCTTTGCGGGAGTCCGCACACGATACGTGTCGGACTCTTAGACCCATGGCTCATCCAAAATGAACGCGGAGCCCGCCCTTTTGTAGCATCCCGCATTATTTCTGCGCCAAAATCCCCACCCTCTTCTTCCATCACGCCGCTCTCCACCCAATTCTTGCCTTTTTCTCCTACTTTCTTCTTCGTTGCCGCCGCCGACACATCGAACTAGAATAGGACCTGCTGGAGATGAAGGTGGTGGAGGTACGGGAGGATACGAGCATCACCCTCGCCCGGAAGAAACTCGATGCGGCAAAATCACCGCGTCAAAGCAAAGGCCAGAAAGGAGACAATGATCGTGAAGTGGAAGGCCGGTGGAGGGTGTGCTGATGGCGTCTGTGGCGGTGGGTGCTGGAAATATGTCCTAGAGGCAATAATAAAAGGATTATTATTATATTTCCTTGTTCATGATAATTGTCTTCTATTCATGCTATAATTGTGTTATCCGGAAATCGTAATACATGTGTGAATACATAGACCATAATATGTCCCTAGTGAGCCTCTAGTTGACTAGCCCGTTGATCAACAGACAGTCGTGGTTTCCTGACTATGGACATTGGATGTCATTGATAACGGGATCACATCATTAGGTGAATGATGTGATGGACAAGACCCAATCCTAAGCATAGCACAAGATCGTGTAGTTTGTTTGCTAGAGCTTTTCCAATATCAAGTATCTTTTCCTTAGACCATGAGATCGTGTAACTCCCGGATACCGTAGGAGTGCTTTGGGTGTACCAAACGTCACAACGTAACTGGGTGACTATAAAGGTATACTACGGGTATCTCCGAAAGTATCTGTTGGGTTGACACGAATCGAGACTGGGATTTGTCACTCCGTATGACGGAGAGGTATCTTTGGGCCCACTCGGTAATGCATCATCATAATGAGCTCAAAGTGACCAAGTGTCTGGTCACGGGATCATGCATTACGGTACGAGTAAAGTGACTTGCCGGTAACGCGATTGAACAAGGTATTGGGATACCGACGATCGAATCTCGGGCAAGTAACATACCGATTGATAAAGGGAATTGTATACGGGGTTGCTTGAATCCTCGATATCGTGGTTCATCCGATGAGATCATCGAGTAGCATGTAGGAGCCAACATGAGTATCCAGATCCCGCTGTTGGTTATTGACCGGAGAGCTGTCTCGGTCATGTCTACGTGTCTCCCGAACCTGTAGGGTCTACACACTTAAGGTTCGGTGACGCTAGGGTTGTAGAGATATTAGTATGCAGCAAACCGAAAGTTGTTCGGAGTCCCGGATGAGATCCCGGACGTCACGAGGAGTTCCGGAATGGTCCGGAGGTAAAGAATTATATATGGGAAGTCGAGTTTCGGCCATCGGGAAAGTTTTGGGGGTCACCGGTATTGTACCGGGACCACTGGGAGTCCCGGGGGTCCACCGGGTGGGGCCACCCATCCCGGAGGGCCCCATGGGCTGAAGTGGGAGGGGAACCAGCCCCTGGTGGGCTGGTGCGCCCCCCCCCTTGGGCCCCCCTGCGCCTAGGGTTGGGAACCCTAGGGGAGGGGGCGCCTCCACTTGCCTTGGGGGGCAAGGCACCCCTTTGGCCGCTGCCCCCCTGGGGACCCTATATATAGAGGGAGGGAGGGAGGGAGGGCAGCCGCACCCTTGCACTTGGTGCCTCCCTCCCCCCTTGCTACACCTCTCCCTCCCGCATATGCTTGGCGAAGCCCTACCGGGATCCCTGCTGCATCCATCACCACGCCGTCGTGCTGCTGGATCTTCATCAACCTCTCCTTCCCCCATGCTGGATCAAGAAGGAGGAGATGTCACGCTGACCGTACATGTGTTGAACGCGGAGGTGCTGTCCGTTCGGCGTTAGGATCTCTGGTGATTTGGATCATGACGAGTACGACTGCCTCAACCCCATTCCCTTGAACGCTTCCGCTCGATCTACAAGGGTATGTAGATGCACTCCTCTCTCTCGTTGCTAGATGAACTCATAGATTGATCTTGGTGAAACCGTAGGAAAATTTTTATTTTCTGCAACGTTCCCCAACAGTGGCATCATGAGCTAGGTCTATGCGTAGTTCTCTTTGCACGAGTAGAACACAAATCTGTTGTGGGCGTAGATGTTGTCAACTTTCTTGCCACTACTAGTCTTATTTTGCTTCAGCGGTATTGTGGGATGAAGCGGCCCGGACCGACCTTACACGTACGCTTACGTGAGACAGGTTCCACCGACTGACATGCACTAGTTGCATAAGGTGGCTAGCGGGTGTCTGTCTCTCCCACTTTAGTTGGAGTGGATTCGATGAAAAGGGTCCTTATGAAGGGTAAATAGAAGTTGACAAATCACGTTGTAACTTTTTCGTAGGTAAGAAAACGTTCTTGCTAGAACCCTATTGCAGCCACGTAAAAGATGCAACAACAATTAGAGGACGTCTAACTTGTTTTTGCAGCAATTGCTTTGTGATGTGATATGGCCAAAAGTTGTGATTAATGATGAATGATATATTGTGATGTATGAGATCATGTTCTTGTAATAGGAATCACGACTTGCATGTCGATGAGTATGACAACCGGCATGAGCCATAGGAGTTGTCTTAATTATTGTATGACCTGCGTGTCAATGATTTAACGCCATGTAATTACTTTACTTTATTGCTAAACCGTTAGCTATAGTAGTAGAAGTAATAGTTGGCGAGCAACTTCATGGAGACACGATGATGGAGATCATGATGATGGAGATCATGATGTCATGCCGGTGACGAAGATGATCAGGGAGCCCCGAAGATGGAGATCAAAGGAGCTATATGATATTGGCCATATCATGTCACTACTATTTAATTGCATGTGATGTTTATTATGTTTATGCATCTTGTTTACTTAAAACGACGGTAGTAAATAAGATGATCCCTCATAATAATTTCAATAAAGTGTTCCCCCTAACTGTGCGCCGTTGAGACAGTTCGTTGTTTCGAAGCACCACGTGATGATTGGGTGTGATAGATTCTAACGTTCACATACAACGGGTGTAAGACAGATTTACACATGCAAAACACTTAGGTTAACTTGACGAGCCTAGCATGTATAGACATGGCCTCGAAACTCAAGAGACCGAAAGGTCAAACATGAGTCGTATGAAAGATACGATCAACATGGAGATGTTCACCGATGATGACTAGTCCGTCTCACGTTATGATCGGACACGGCCTAGTCGACTCGGATCATGTAACACTTAGATGACTAGAGGGATGTCTAATCTGAGTGGGAGTTCATTAAATAATTAAATAATTTGATTAGATGAACTTAATTATCATGAACTTAGTCTAAAATCTTTGCAAAAATGTCTTGTAGATCAAATGGCCAACACTCATTTCAACATGAACTTCAACGCATTCCTAGAGAAAACCAAGCTGAAAGATGATGGCAGCAACTATACGGACTGGGTCCGGAACCTGAGGATCATCCTCATAGCTGCCAAGAAAGCATATGTCCTAGAAGGACCGCTAGGTGAAGCACCCATCCCAGAGAACCAAGACATTATGAATGCTTGGCATTCACGTGCCAATGATTACTCCCTCGTTCAGTGCGGCATGCTTTACAGCTTAGAACCGGGGCTCCAAAAGCGTTTTGAGCAACACGGAGCATATGAGATGTTCGAGGAGCTAAAAATGCTTTTCCAAGCTCACGCCCGGGTCGAGAGATATGAAGTCTCCGACAAGTTCTATAGTTGTAAGATGGAGGAAAATAGTTCTGTCAGTGAGCATATACTCAAAATGTCTGGGTTGCACAACTGCCTGTCCCAGCTGGACATTAACCTCCCGGACAAGGCGGTCATTGACAGAATCCTTCAGTCGCTCCCACCGAGCTACAAGAGCTTTGTGATGAACTACAATATGCAGGGGCTGGTGAAAACTATTCCTGAAGTATTTTCAATGCTGAAGTCAGCAGAGGTAGAAATCAAAAAGGAACATCAAGTGTTGATGGTCAATAAAACCACCAAGTTCAAGAAAGGCAAGGGTAAGAAGAACTTCAAGAAGGACGGCAAGAATGTTGCCGCGCCCGGTAAGCCAGTTGCCGGGAAGAAGTCAAAGAATGGACCCAAGCCTGAGACTGAGTGCTTTTATTGCAAAGGGAGTCACTGGAAGCGGAACTGCCCCAAATACATAGCGGACAAGAAGGCCGGCAACACTAAAGGTATATGTGATATACATGTAATTGATGTGTACCTTACCAGTGCTCGTAGTAGCTCCTGGGTATTTGATACCGGTGTCGTTCCTCATATTTGTAACTCAAAGCAGGAGCTGCGGAATAAGCGGAGACTGGCGAAGGACGAGGTGACAATGCGCGTCGGAAATGGTTCCAAGGTCGATGTGATCGCCGTCGGCACGCTACCTCTACATTTACCCACGGGATTAGTTTTAAACCTCAATAATTGTTATTTAGTGCCAGCTTTGAGCATGAACGTTGTATCTGGATCTCGTTTAATACGAGATGGCTACTCATTTAAATCCGAGAATAATGGTTGTTCTATTTATATGAGAGATATGTTTTATGGTCATGCCCCGCTGGTCAATGGTTTGTTCTTAATGAATCTCGAACGTAATGTTACACATATTCATAGTGTGAATACCAAAAGATGTAAGATTGATAACGATAGTCCCACATACTTGTGGCACTGCCTCCTTGGTCACATTGGTGTCAAGTGCATGAAGAAGCTCCATGCAGATGGACTTTTAGAGTCTTTCGATTATGAATCATTTGACACATGTGAACCATGCCTCATGGGCAAAATTGTTGGGGAACGTAGCAGAAATTCAAAATTTTCCTACGTGTCATCAAGATCTATCTATGGAGAAACCAGCAACGAGGGGAAGGAGAGTGCATCTACATACCCTTGTAGATCGCTAAGCGGAAGCGTTCAAGAGAACGGGGTTGAAGGAGTCGTACTCGTCGTGATCCAAATCACCGGAGATCCTAGTGCCGAACGGACGGCACCTCCGCGTTCAACACACGTACAGCCCGATGACGTCTCCCATGCCTTGATCCAGCAAGGAGAGAGGGAGAGGTTGAGGAAGACTCCATCCAGCAGCAGCACAACGGCGTGGTGGTGGTGGATGAGCGTGGCAATCCAGCAGGGCTTCGCCAAGCACCATGGGAGAGGAGGAGGAGGAGGAGAGGCAGGGCTGCACCAAGAGGGAGAAGATCTCATGTGTTGGCAGCCCCCCAGACCTCAAGTATATATAGGGGGAGGGGAGGGCTGCGCCCCCCCTTTAGGGTTTCCCCCCCCCCAAGGGGTGCGGCCAGCCCTAGATGGCAAAGGGGGTGGCGGCCAAGAGGGGGAGGAGAGGGAGGCGCAGGGAGCATGGGCCTTAGGGCCCATCTGCCCTAGGGTTTGCCCCCTCCCACCCTCCCCTGCGCCTTGGGCCCCTTGTAGGGGGTGCACCAGCCCACCTGGGGCTGGTTCCCTCCCACACATGGCCCATGCAGCCCTCCGGGGTTGGTGGCCCCACTTGGTGGACCCCCGGGACCCTCCCGGTGGTCCCGGTACGTTACCGATAAAACCCGAAACTTTTCTGGTGACCAAAACAGGACTTCCCATATATAAATCTTTACCTCCGGACCATTCCGGAACTCCTCGTGACGTCCGGGATCTCATCCGGGACTCCGAACAACATTCGGTAACCACATACAAGCTTCCTTTATAACCCTAGCGTCATTGAACCTTAAGTGTGTAGACCCTACGGGTTCGGGAATCATGCAGACATGACCGAGACGTTCTCCGGTCAATAACCAACAGCGGGATCTGGATACCCATGTTGGCTCCCACATGTTCCACGATGATCTCATCGGATGAACCACGATGTCAAGGACTTAATCAATCCCGTATGCAATTCCCTTTGTCTAGCGGTATTGTACTTGCCCGAGATTCGATCGTCGGTATACCGATACCTTGTTCAATCTCGTTACCGGCAAGTCTCTTTACTCGTTCCGTAACACATCATCCCGTGATCAACCCCTTGGTCACATTGTGCACATTATGATGATGTCCTACCGAGTGGGCCCAGAGATACCTCTCCGTTTACACGGAGTGACAAATCCCAGTCTCGATTCGTGCCAACCCAACAGACACTTTTGGAGATACCTGTAGTGCACCTTTATAATCACCCAGTTACGTTGTGACGTTTGGTACACCCAAAGCATTCCTACGGTATCCGGGAGTTGCACAATCTCATGGTCTAAGGAAAAGATACTTGACATTAGAAAAGCTTTAGCAAACGAACTACACGATCTTTGTGCTAGGCTTAGGATTGGGTCTTGTCCATCACATCACTCTCCTAATGATGTGATCCCGTTATCAACGACATCCAATGTCCATAGCCAGGAAACCATGACTATCTGTTGATCACAACGAGCTAGTCAACTAGAGGCTCACTAGGGACATGGTGTTGTCTATGTATCCACACATGTATCTGAGTTTCCTATCAATACAATTCTAGCATGGACAATAAACGATTATCATGAACAAGGAAATATAATAATAACTAATTTATTATTGCCTCTAGGGCATATTTCCAACAGTCTCCCACTTGCACTAGAGTCAATAATCTAGTTCACATCGATATGTGATTAACACTCAAGGTCACATCCCCATGTGACTAACACCCAAAGAGTTTACTAGAGTCAATAATCTAGTTCACATTTACCATGTGATTAACACTCGATGAGTTCTGGGTTTGATCATGTTATGCTTGTGAGAGAGGTTATAGTCAACGGGTCTGAACCTTTCAGATCCGTGTGTGCTTTACTAATCTCTATGTCATCTCCTAGATGCAGCTACCACGCTCTATTTGGAGCTATTCCAAATAACTGTTCTACTTGGAGCTATTCTAAATTGTTGCTCCATTATACGTATCCGGTATCTCTACTCAGAGCTATCCGGATAGGTGTTAAGCTTGCATCGACGTAACTCTTTACGTCGAACTCTTTATCACCTCCATAATCGAGAAAATTCCTTAGTCCACTAGTTACTAAGGATAACTTTGACCGCTGTCCTGTGATCCATTCTTAGATCACTCTTGTACCCCTTGACTGACTCATGGCAAGGCACACTTCAGGTGCGGTACACAGCATAGCATACTGTAGAGCCTACGTCTAAAGCATAGGGGACGACCTTCATCCTTTCTCTCTTTTCTGTCGTGGTCGAGCTTTAAGTCTTAACTTCATACCTTACAACTCAGGAAAGAACTCCTTCTTTGACTGATCCATCTTGAACACCTTCAAGATCATGTCAAGGTATGTGCTCATTTGAAAGTATTATTAAGCATTTTGATCTATCCTTATAGATCTTGATGCTCAATGTTCAAGTAGCTTAATCCAGGTTTTCTATTGAAAAACACCTTTCAAATAACCCTATATGCTTTCTAGAAATTCTACATCATTTCTGATCATCAATATGTCAACAACATATACTCATCAGAAATTCTATAGTGCTCCCACTCATTTCTTTGGAAATACAAGTTTCTCATAAACTTTATATAAACCCAAAATCTTTGATCATCTTATCAAAGTGCACATTCCAACTCTGAGATGCTTACTCCAGTCCATGGAAGGATCGCTAGAGCTAGCATACCTTTTAGAATCCTTAGGATCGACAAAACCTTTCTGATTGTATTACATACAACCTTTCCTTACGAAAACTGGTAAGGAAACTCGTTTTGATATCCATCTTCCAGATTTCATAAATGCAGCTAATGCTAACATGAATCCAACGGACTTAAGTATCGCTACGGATGAGAAAATCTCATCGTAGTCAACCCTTTGAACTTGTGAAAAACTTTTCGCCACAAGTCGAGCTTCATAGACGGTGACATCGCCGTCCACGTCCGTCTTCTTCTTAAAGATCCATTTATCTCAATGGCTTGCCGATCATCGGGCAAGTCCACCAAAGTCCATGCTTTGTTCTGATACATGGATCCTATCTCGGATTTCATGGCTTCTAACCATTTGTCAGAATTTGGGCCCACCATCGCTTCTCCATAGCTCGTAGGTTCATTGTTGTCTAGCAACATGACCTTCAAGACAGGATCACCGTACCACTCCGAAGTAGTACGCGTTCTTGTCGTCCTACGAGGTTCGGTAGTGACTTCATCTGAAGTTTCATGATCACTATCATAAGCTTCCACTTCAATTGGTGTAGGTGCCACAGGAACAACTCCTGTGCCATGCCACACACTAGTTGAAGAGACGGTTCAATAACCATATCAAGTCTCCACCATCCTCCCACTCAACTCTTTCGAGAGAAACCTTTCCTCGAGAAAGGACCCGATTCAAGAAACAATCCATATTGCTTTCGGATCTGAATTAGGAGGTATACCCAACTGTTTTGGGTGTCCTATGAAGATGCATTTTATCCGCTTTGGGTTCGAGCTTATCAACCTGAAACTTTTTCACATAAGCATCGCAGCCCCAAACCTTTAAGAAACGACAACTTAGGTTTCTCTAAACCATAATTCATACGGTGTCATCTCAACGGAATTACGTGGTACCCCATTAAAGTGAGTGCGGTTGTCTCTAATGCCTAACCCATGAACGATAGTGGTAATTCGATAAGAGACATCATGGTACGCACCATATCCAATAGGGTGCAACTATGATGTTCGGACACACCATCACACTATGGTGTTCCAGGCGGTATTAATTGCGAAACAATTTCCACAATGTCTTAATTGTGTGCCAAAACTCGTAACTCAGATATTCATCTCTATGATCATATCATAGACATTTTATCCTCTTGTCAAAATGATCTTCTACTTCACTCTGAAATTACTTGAACCATTCAATAATTCAGACTTGTGTTTCATCAAGTAAATATTCTCAACATCTACTCGAATCATCTGTGAAGTAAGAACATAATGATATTCACTGCATGCCTCAGCACTCATTGGACTGCACACATCAAAATGTGTTACTTCCTACAAGTTGCTTTCTTGTTCCATTTTACTGAAAACGAGGCTTTCAGTTATCTTGCCCATGTGGTATGATTTGCATGTCTCAAGTGATTCAAAATCAAGTGAGTCCAAATGATCCATCTGCATGGAGTTTCTTCATGCGTATACACCAATAGACATGGTTTGCATGTCTCAAACTTTTCAAAAACGAGTGAGTCCAAAGATCCATCAACATGGAGCTTCTTCATGTGTTTTATACCAATATGACTTACATGGCAGTGCCACAAGTAAGTGGTACTATCATTACTATCTTATATCTTTTGGCATGAAAATGTGTATCACTACGATCGAGATTCAATAAACCATTCCTTTTAGGTGCAAGACCATTGAAGGTATTATTCAAATAAACAGAGTAACTATTATTCTCCTTAAATGAATAACCGTATTGCGATAGACATAATCCAATCATGTCTATGCTCAACGCAAACACCAAATCTCGATGGTAGAGGGAGCGTGCGATGCTTGATCACATCAACCTTGGAAATACTTCCAACACATATCGTCAGCTCACCTTTAGCTAGTCTCCGTTTATTCCGTAGCTCTTTTATTTCGAGTTACTAACACTTAGCAACCGAACCGGTATCTAATACCCTGGTGCTACTAGGAGTACTAGTAAAGTACACATCAACACAATGTATATCCAATATACTTCTATCGACCTTGCCAGCCTTCTCATCTACCAAGTATCTAGGGTAATTCCGCTCCAGTGGTTGTTCCCCTTATTACAGAAGCACTTAGTCTCGGGTTTGGGTTCAATCTTGGGTTTCTTCACTAGAGCAGCAGCTGAATTGCCGTTTCATGAAGTATCCCTTTGTTCCCTTGCCCTTCTTGAAACTTGTGGTTTCACCAACCATCAACAATTGATGCTCCTTCTTGATTTCTACTTTCGCGGTGTCAAACATCGTGAATACCTTAAGGATCATCATATTTATCCCTGATATGTTATAGTTCATCACGAAGCTCTAGCAGCTTGGTGGTAATGACTTTGGAGAAACATCACTATCTCATCTGGAAGATTAACTCCCACTCGATTCAAGTGATTGTTGCACTCAGACAATCTGAGCACAAACTCAACGATTGAGCTTTTCTCCGTTAGTTTGCAAGCTAAGAAAATCGTCGGAGGTCTTATACCTCTTGACGTGGGCACGAGCCTGAAATCTCAATTTCAGCCCTCGAAACATCTCATATGTTCCGCGACGTTTCGAAAAACATCTTTGGTGCCTCTACTTCAGCCATTTAACTGAACTATCACGTAGTTATCAAAACGTGTATGTCCGATGTTCGCAACATCCACAAACGACGTTTGGGGCTCAGCTCACTGAGCGGTGCATTAAGGACATAAGCTTTCTACTGTCCGCATAATCGCTACTGTCAACTTTCAACTATATTTTCTCTAGGAGCATAACTAAACAGTAGAACTAAAGCGCAAGCTACGACATAATTTGCAAAATCCTTTTGACTATGTTCAGGATAATTAAGTTCATCTTTATGAACTCCCACTTAGATAGACATCCCTCTGGTCATCTAAGTGATTACATGATCCGAGTCAACTAGGCCGTGTCCGATCATCACGTGAGACGGACTAGTCATCATCGGTGAACATCTTCATGTTGATCGTATCTACTATACGACTCATGCTCGACCTTTCGGTCTCCGTGTTCCGAGGCCATGTCTGTACATGCTAGGCTCGTCAAGTTAACCCTAAGTGTTTTCGCGTGTGTAAATCTGTCTTACACCCGTTGTATGTGAATGTAAGAATCCATCACACCCGATCATCACGTGGTGCTTAGAAGCGACAAACTGTAGCAACGGTGCACAGTTAGGGGAGAACACTTCTTGAAATTGTTGTAAGGGATAATCTTATTTACTACCGTCGTCCTAAGTAAACAAGATGCATAAACATGATAAACATCACATGCAATCAAATAGTGACATGATATGGCCAATATCATTTTGCTCCTTTTGATCTCCATCTTCGGGGCTCCATGATCATCATCGTCACCGGCATGACACCATGATCTCCATCATCATGATCTCCATCATCGTGTCTCCATGAAGTCGTCTCGCCAACTTATTACTTCTACTACTATGGCTACTGGTTAGCAATAAAGTAAAGTAATTACATGGTGTTGTTCAATGACACGCAGGTCATACAATAAATTAAGACAACTCCTATGGCTCCTGCCGGTTGTCATACTCATCGACATGCAAGTCGTGAATCCTATTACAAGAACATGATCAATCTCATACATCACATATCATTCATCACATTCTTCTTGGCCATATCACATCACATAGCATACCCTGCAAAAACAAGTTAGACGTCCTCTAATTGTTGTTTGCATGTTTTACGTGGCTGCTATGGGTTTCTAGCAAGAACGTTTCTTACCTACGCAAAACCACAACGTGATATGTCAATTGCTATTTACCCTTCATAAGGACCCTTTTCATCGAATCCATTCCGACTAAAGTGGGAGAGACTGGTACCAGCTAGCCACCTTATGCACCAAGTGTATGTCAGTCGGTGGAACCTGTCTCACGTAAGAGTACGTGTAAGGTCGGTCCGGGCCGCTTCATCCCACAATACCGTCGAAACAAGATTGGACTAGTAACGGTAAGCATATTGAACAAAATCAACGCCCACAACTACTTTGTGTTCTACTCATGCAAAGAATCTACGCAATAGACCTAGCTCATGATGCCACTGTTGGGGAACGTAGCAGAAATTCAAAATTTTCCTACGTGTCACCAAGATCTATCTATGGAGAAACCAGCAACGAGGGGAAGGAGAGTGCATCTACATACCCTTGTAGATCGCTAAGCGGAAGCGTTCAAGAGAACGGGGTTGAAGGAGTCGTACTCGTCGTGATCCAAATCACCGGAGATCCTAGTGCCGAACGGACGGCACCTCCGCGTTCAACACACGTACAGCCCGGTGACGTCTCCCATGCCTTGATCCAGCAAGGAGAGAGGGAGAGGTTGAGGAAGACTCCATCCAGCAGCAGCACAACAGCGTGGTGGTGGTGGATGAGCGTGGCAATCCAGCAGGGCTTCGCCAAGCACCACGGGAGAGGAGGAGGAGGAGGAGAGGCAGGGCTGCACCAAGAGGGAGAAGATCTCATGTGTTGGCAGCACCCCAGACCTCAAGTATATATAGGGGGGGAGGGCTGCGCCCCCCTCTAGGGTTCCCCCCCCCCCAAGGGGTGCGGCCAGCCCTAGATGGCAAAGGGGGTGGTGGCCAAGAGGGGGAGGAGAGGGAGGCGCAGGGAGCATGGGCCTTAGGGCCCATCTGCCCTAGGGTTTGCCCCCTCCCACCCTCCCCTGCGCCTTGGGCCCCTTGTGGGGGGCGCACCAGCCCACCTGGGGCTGGTTCCCTCCCACACATGGCCCATGCAGCCCTCCGGGGTTGGTGGCCCCACTTGGTGGACCCCTGGGACCCTCCCGGTGGTCCCGGTACGTTACCGATAAAACCCGAAACTTTTCCGGTGACCAAAACAGGACTTCCCATATATAAATCTTTACCTCCGGACCATTCCGGAACTCCTCATGACGTCCGGGATCTCATCCGGGACTCCGAACAACATTCGGTAACCACATACAAGCTTCCTTTATAACCCTAGCGTCATCGAACCTTAAGTGTGTAGACCCTACGGGTTCGGGAATCATGCAGACATGACCGAGATGTTCTCCGGTCAATAACCAACAGCGGGATCTGGATACCCATGTTGGCTCCCACATGTTCCACGATGATCTCATCGGATGAACCACGATGTCAAGGACTTAATCAATCCCGTATGCAATTCCCTTTGTCTAGCGGTATTGTACTTGCCCGAGATTCGATCGTCGGTATACAGATACCTTGTTCAATCTTGTTACCGGCAAGTCTCTTTACTCGTTCCGTAACACATCATCCCGTGATCAACCCCTTGGTCACATTGGGCACATTATGATGATGTCCTACCGAGTGGGCCCAGAGATACCTCTCCGTTTACACGGAGTGACAAATCCCAGTCTCGATTCGTGCCAACCCAAGAGACACTTTCGGAGATACCTGTAGTGCACCTTTATAATCACCCAGTTACGTTGTGACGTTTGGTACACCCAAAGCATTCCTACGGTATCCGGGAGTTGCACAATCTCATGGTCTAAGGAAAAGATACTTGACATTAGAAAAGCTTTAGCAAACGAACTACACGATCTTTGTGCTAGGCTTAGGATTGGGTCTTGTCCATCACATCACTCTCCTAATGATGTGATCCCGTTATCAACGACATCCAATGTCCATAGCCAGGAAACCATGACTATCTGTTGATCACAACGAGCTAGTCAACTAGAGGCTCACTAGGGACATGGTGTTGTCTATGTATCCACACATGTATCTGAGTTTCCTATCAATACAATTCTAGCATGGACAATAAACGATTATCATGAACAAGGAAATATAATAATAACTAATTTATTATTGCCTCTAGGGCATATTTCCAACAAAAATGACCAAGACTCTATTCTCCAGAACAATGGAGCGAGCAACCAACTTATTGGAAATCATACATACTGATGTGTGCGGTCCAATGAGCGTTGAGGCTCGCGGAGGATATCGTTATGTTCTCACTCTCACTGATGACTTAAGTAGATATGGGTATGTCTACTTGATGAAACACAAGTCTGAGACCTTTAAAAAGTTCAAGGAATTTCAGAATGAGGTAGAGAATGAACGTGACCGAAAGATAAAGTTCTTGCGATCAGATCGTGGAGGAGAATATTTAAGTCACGAATTTGGTATGCACTTAAGAAAATGTGGAATCGTTTCACAACTCACGCCGCCTGGAACACCTCAGCGTAACAGTGTGTCCGAACGTCGTAATCGCACTCTATTGGATATGGTGCAATCTATGGTGTCTCTTACCAATTTACCGCTATCATTTTGGGGATACGCTCTAGAGACAGCTACATTCACTTTAAATAGGGCTCCATCTAAATCTGTTGAGACGACACCGTATGAATTATGGTTTGGGAAGAAACCTAAGCTGTCGTTTCTAAAAGTTTGGGGATGCGATGCTTATGTCAAGAAACTTCAACCTGAAAAGCTCGAACCCAAGTCGGAAAAATGCGTCTTCATAGGATACCCTAAGGAAACCATTGGGTATAACTTCAACCTTAGATCCGAAAGCAAGATCTTTGTTGCCAAGAACAGATCCTTTATGGAAAAAGAGTTTCTCTCGAAAGGAGTAAGTGGGAGGAAAGTAGAACTCGATAAAGTACTACCTCTTGAACCGGAAAGTAGTGCAGCTCAGGAAAATGTTCCTGTGGTGCCTACACCGACTGGAGAGGAATTAATGATGATGATCAAGGTACTTCGGATCAAGTTGCTACTGAACTTCGTAGGTCCACAAGGACACGTTCCACGCCAGAGTGGTATGGCAACCCTGTCCTGGAAATCATGTTGTTAGACAACGGTGAACCTTCGAACTATGAAGAAGCGATGGCGGGCCCAGATTCCAACAAATGGCTTGAAGCCATGCAATCCGAGATAGAATCCATGTATGAAAACAAAGTATGGACTTTGACGGACTTGCCCAATGATCGGCGAGTGATAGAAAACAAATGGATCTTTAAGAAGAAGACGGACGCGGATGGTAATGTTACCATCTATAAAGCTCGACTTGTCGCTAAGGGTTATCGGCAAGTTCAAGGGGTTGACTACGATGAGACTTTCTCTCCCATAGCGAAGCTGAAGTCCATCCAAATAATGTTAGCAATTGCCGCATACTATGATTGTGAGATATGGCAGATGGACGTCAAAACGGCATTCCTTAACGGCTATCTTAAGGAAGAACTGTATATGATGCAGCCAGAAGGTTTTGTCGACCCTAAGAATGCTAACAAGGTATGCAAGCTCCAGCGATCCATTTATGGGCTGGTGCAAGCATCTCGGAGTTGGAACATTCGCTTTGATGAGATGATCAAAGCGTTTGGGTTTATGCAGACTTATGGAGAAGCCAGCGTTTACAAGAAAGTGAGTGGGAGCTCTGTAGCATTTCTCATATTATATGTAGATGACATACTTCTGATGGGAAATGATATAGAATTTTTGGACAGCATTAAGGCCTACTTGAATAAGTGTTTTTCAATCAAGGACTTTGGAGAAGCTGCTTACATATTAGGCATCAAGATTTATAGGGATAGATCGAGACGCCTCATAGGTCTTTCACAAAGCACATACCTTGATAAGATATTGAAGAAGTTCAATATGGATCAGTCCAAGAAAGGGTTCTTGCCTGTATTGCAAGGTGTGAGATTGAGCTCGGCTCAATGCCCGACCACGGCAGAAGATAAAGAAGAGATGAGTGTCATCCCCTATGCCTCAGCCATAGGATCTATTATGTATGCCATGCTGTGTACCAGACCTGATGTAAACCTTGCCGTAAGTTTGGTAGGAAGGTACCAAAGTAATCCCGGCAAGGAACACTGGACAGCAGTCAAGAATATCCGGAAGTACCTGAAAAGGACAAAGGACATGTTTCTCGTCTATGGAGGTGACGAAGAGCTCGTCGTAAAGGGTTACGTCGACGCTAGCTTCGACACAGATCTGGATGACTCTAAGTCACAAACCGGATACGTGTATATGTTGAATCGTGGAGCAGTAAGCTGGTGCAGTTGCAAGCAGAGCGTCGTGGCGGGATCTACATGTGAAGTGAAGTACATGGCAGCCTCGGAAGCAGCACATGAAGCAATATGGATGAAGGAGTTCATCACCGACCTAGGAGTCATACCCAATGCGTCGGGGCCGATCACTCTCTTCTGTGACAACATTGGAGCTATTTCCCTTGCCAAGGAGCCCAGGTTTCACAAGAACACCAGGCACATCAAGCGTCGTTTCAACTCCATCCGTGAAAATGTTCAAGATGGAGACATAGATATTTGCAAAGTACATACGGATCTGAATGTCGCAGATCCGTTGACTAAACCTCTTCCGCGAGCAAAACATGATCAACACCAGAACTCTATTGACTCTAGTGCAAGTGGGAGACTGTTGGAAATATGCCCTAGAGGCAATAATAAAAGGATTATTTTTATATTTCCTTGTTCATGATAATTGTCTTTTATTCATGCTATAATTGTGTTATCGGGAAATCGTAATACATTTGTGAATACATAGACCATAATATGTCCCTAGTGAGCCTCTAGTTGACTAGCCCGTTGATCAATAGATAGTCATGATTTCCTGACTATGGACATTGGATGTCATTGATAACGGGATCACATCATTAGGTGAATGATGTGATGGACAAGACCCAATCCTAAGCATAGCACAAGATCGTGTAGTTCGTTTGCTAGAGCTTTTCCATTGTCAAGTATCTTTTCCTTAGACCATGAGATTGTGTAACTCCCGGATACCGTAGGAGTGCTTTGGGTGTACCAAACGTCACAACGTAACTGGGTGACTATAAAGGTATACTACGGGTATCTCCGAAAGTATCTGTTGGGTTGACACGGATCGAGACTGGAATTTGTCACTCCGTATGACGGAGAGGTATCTCTGGGCCCACTCGGTAATGCATCATCATAATGAGCTCAAAGTGACCAAGTGTCTGGTCACGGGATCATGCATTACGGTACGAGTAAAGTGACTTGCCGGTAACGAGATTGAACGAGGTATTGGGATACCGACCATCGAATCTCGCGCAAGTAACATACTGACAAAGGGAATTGTATACGGGGTTGCTTGAATCCTCGACATTGTGGTTCATCCGAGGAGATCATTGAGGAGCATGTAGGAGCCAACATGGGTATCCAGATCCCGCTGTTGGTTATTGACCGGAGAGCCGTCTCGGTCATGTCTACGTGTCTCCCGAACCCGTAGGGTCTACACACTTAAGGTTCGGTGACGCTAGGGTTGTAGAGATATTAGTATGCAGCAAACCGAAAGTTGTTCGGAGTCCCGGATGATATCCCGGACGTCACGAGGAGTTCCGAAATGGTCTGGAGGTAAAGAATTATATATGAGAAGTCGAGTTTCGACCATCGGGAAAGTTTCGCGGGTCACCGGTACCGGGACCACCGGAAGGGTCCCAGGGGTCCACCGGGTGGGGCCACCCATCTCGGAGGGCCCCATGGGCTGAAGTGGGCGGGGAACCAGCCCCTGGTGGGCTGGTGCTCCCCCCCCCCCCTTGGGCCCCCCTGCGCCTAGGGTTGGGAACCCTAGGGGAGGGGGCGCCTCCCTTGCCTTGGGGGGCAAGGCACCCCCCTTGGCCGCCGCCCCCTCTCCCTAGGAGATCCCATCTCCTAGGGCCGGCGCCCCCTAGGACCCTATATATAGAGGGAGGGAGGGAGGGCAGCCGCACCCTTGCACTTGGCACCTCCCTTCCCCCTTGCTACACCTCTCCCCCCCGCAGACGCTTGGCGAAGCCCTGCCGGGATCCCTGCTGCATCCACCACCACGCCGTCGTGCTGCTGGATCTTCATCAACCTCTCCTTCCCCCTTGTTGGATCAAGAAGGAGGAGACGTCACGCTGATCGTACGTGTGTTGAACGCGGAGGTGCCGTCCGTTCGGTGCTAGGATCTCTGGTGATTTGGATCACGACGAGTACGACTCCCTCAACCCCGTTCCCTTGAACGCTTCCGCTCGATCTACAAGGGTATGTAGATGCACTCCTCTCTCTCGTTGCTAGATGAACTCATAGATTGATCTTGGTGAAACCGTAGGAAATTTTTTATTTTCTGTAACGTTCCCCAACAGTGGGTGTGCTGGTCGTGGACGTGGTGGAGGTGGCGCAGATGGTGTCGCCCACCATCCAGAGGTCGCCATGGCCGGAGCATTACAAGGCTCCGTACTACTACGCCCCCAAGCAGCTTGGCGTGTTCCTTACATCATCAATGTCAACGCGGTGATGCTGCTCTTCTCAGAGTCTATTTAGCCACAGCTCGTCCAGGCACAGATGGCGGGCGGGAAGCACATTGGTGCCAGCATGTTGTTTGCTACTATGCCTAAAGCCGGTGGGAAGGCACACAACAACGCAGACGTGGAGATGTTGGGCATCATCCACAAAGGCAGCAGAGGAGGAGGCTATCAGGACGGGCAAGTGAAAGACTCGGATCCCACACAGTCCAGCAACTACACC
Source organism: Triticum timopheevii (assembly GCA_963921465.1). Classification (NCBI taxonomy): domain Eukaryota; kingdom Viridiplantae; phylum Streptophyta; class Magnoliopsida; order Poales; family Poaceae; genus Triticum; species Triticum timopheevii. The sequence continues at coordinate 435,528,663 of OY997262.1, forward strand.
CACACGCACGGTAGGGCTAATCCCAGGTCGGCACGCAGTAGACCGGCATGGGCACACAACAGTAGGAGAATCAGGCCACCGGATAGGCGGAGGAGGAGGAGGTGGAGGAGGATGAGGACAGCGAAGATGATGATCCGAATGGTTTTGGTGGCTATCCGGAGAAGAATGGTAGAGGAGAAAGCTTCAAAGTGCGGGAGGATGAGTTGTTGTATGATGCATGGTTGACCACTAGCCTCGATCTGATCCATGTCATGGAGTAAAAGGGCTTAAATTTTTGGGCCAACATTCACATATGGTTCCATGAACACAAGCATTTCACGCCCTACTCCAATGTGGTCATCCGCAACTGTGAACCAAAGCCCCTCAACCATCGATGGTACACCATCCAAGAGACCCCGTCGAAGTATTCTGGCCACTTGGCGCATCTCATCGCACGGTGCCCTAGTGGTGCCAAAATCACCGAGCAAGTAAGTTGTTGTACATCACTTGTCGGATATGCATAGTTGTGTTGATCATTTGTAGCGTATATGATTTTGTTGATCATTGGCCGGATATGAACTGTTTTGGCGCCAGATATGCATAATTTTGTTGATCATTGGTCGAATATGCATAGTTTTATTGATCACTAGCCGGATATGCATAGTTTTGTTGATCACTGGCCGGATATGCATGGTTTTGTTGGTTGATCACTAGTCGAATATGAACAGTTTTGAAAGACGTGGATGCCGCCTAGAGGGGGGTGAATAGGCGGTTTAAAAACAATTATGGTTTAGACTTGAACAAATGCGAATAAAACCAGCGTTTAATTTGTCAAGCACAAAACCTAAATATATTAGGCTCAACTATGTGCACCAACAACTTATGCTAAGCAAGATAAACAACTAAGTGATATCAAGATATATAACTTCAAACGCAAAGGCTATCACAAAGTAAGTGCAAGTAAAGGGCTTGGGTAAGAGATAGCCGAGGCACGCGGGGATGACGATGTATCCTAAAGTTCACACCCTTTTGGATGATATTCTCTGTTAGCGGTGTGGAGGCACAGTGCTCCCCAAAATGCCACTAGGGAGATCATATTCTCCTCACGCCCTCGCAAAATACAAGGTGCCATGTCTTCACTCAGGGACCCTTGAGGGTGGTCACCGAACCCGTACAAATGGAGACCCTTGGGGGCGGTCCCCGAACCTATAAAAATTGATCGGGGCAATCTCCACAACTTAGTTGGAGACCCCAAAGTTTTTCCCGGAGTTTTACACCACAATGATTTAGCTCCTCGACACCACCAACCATCTAGGGAGCCCAAACACCCAAGAGGCACAAGCTCTAGCATGCCCAAATACCCAGGAGTAATAAGTTACTCAGTTTTTCACTTCTACATATCATCATGGAGAACTCAAACCGATGCAGTAAATGTAGTGGCAAGAGCACACAGAGTGCTCAAGTGTTCTCTCCCAAATCCCACCACAACAACTAATGCTATGGAGGAATATGAGAGGAAGAACAAAGAAGAGAACACAAAGAACTCCAAGATCTAGATCTAGAGGCCCTCACTTAGAGGAGAGATGGATTGGTGGAAATGTAGATCTAGATCTCCTATCTCTTTTCCCTCAAAAATATGCAAGAATCATGCGAGCAATGGGGATAAAGCAAGCTCCAAGAAGTCAACAATGGTGGGGGAAACTTGCTCAAGATCCATTGTTGACTTTGGGGAAGAAGACCCCCTTTTCTAGGACCCCACATATCTAACCATTATGGTGCAAATTTACACATGACCGGTACAACTGCTCAAGGCGGAAATGCTAACTGTGGTGTCCAGTCCGGTACAACTGCCAGCGTAGCTGATTAAAGTTCAACCGGGACAACCGGACGAGTACAGCCGTGTACTACCCTAGTACCAAACAAAATCACCCGTTTTCGATACAAAGAGCGGTACATGGTTCGGAACAACTGCTGTGTCCGGGCTCCGGCAATCGCTAAGTTCCGAGTGGTTCAACTGCCTAAGAACACCGGTTATACCACTGCAAAGATTCCAGCTGGAACTACTGGGTGACTACGACTGACTACTGCACAGTAACCCGAAAGGAATCACACTTTTCCGGTGCATGGGGCGGTACATACATCATCTAGAACAACCGCCCGGAAGTGCTTGAGTAGAGTGGCTAAGTCTCTGGTGGTACAACCGCTAGAGCCAGCAGTACAACTGCACCATCCAGACCTGGAGCACTGCTTGACCGGAGGGAATTCCCCCTCAGGCGGTGGTTGTTCCTGAACAATCGGACAGCTGGTACAACCACGAGCTTGAGCGGTACAACCGAACCAAGAAAATAGGTAAGACCAAAACTACCATAACTCTTGCATATGAACTCTAATTTGACAAACTCAAGCTTGATGGAAAATTAACGACAAGAGCTTTCAAATCAGGATAACATATTCAGAAGTGGCAAGAGAAATATGCCAATGGTATAGAAGTGTGAAACCTCCATTAGAGAATAACAGACAAAAAACTCCAACATCAAAAACACAATAGATGACGCATACAAAATCAGTTTTCGATGAACTTTACCTTGTCATGATGATGACCACAAGCTCTAAAACTCACTTAGATAAAATCCAAACAAGAACCAAGAAAGATGATGCCAAGGATGCAAATGTTTGAGCTCTCTACAAATGATACGATCAAGCTACTCAATAGAGAGCCCCTTTGATAGTATGGCTATCCAACCTATAACCTGGTGTCCCAACAAACACCACGAGACCGGTAAGGTAGAAAACCTATCAAGGTTATACCTTTGCTTTGCGCATAGTCCACTTGAGCTAGATGATGACGATCTTGACCTCCTCAAGTTGGACGACCATTCTTGATTGCGCTGGCTCAATGAAGACTAGTAAATTTCTCCCCCATACACCACTATGAGTGAGCCTCTCTTAGGCACATCTTCATATGTCCATTATCACCAGAATGCATGGCAAGCTTCAAGCATATGACCTCTCCGTGATGCTCCTCTTGAATTTTGACACCGCAACCTTGATGATGATCACCACTTGACGTCATCCTCCATGGGTTATATGAGACCTTCCTTTTGCTGCAAACCCATGGAAACAAACATAACCCCACAAAGAAACCTCACAAAGAACATGGGTTAATACGCAAAGCGTAATGGACAATGCTTACCATACCATGAGATCACATGATCCCATTCGGTAAATCTTCTACACTTTGTGTGTTGATCAACTTGAATCCACTATTAGCACTTAGTCTTGATCAACCTTGTATCTTATCGTCTCTCTTCATTAAGATGATATCTTGAAGGTAAACATGAATGTTCATAATCTTCTTCGTCAAGACATGCTTGCAAATAGCCTCGACTCTCACATGACCAATCTTTGGATAAATCCATGAATAACACCTTGGTCAACAAATAATCTTCTTCTTTCAACCTTGAAACCAACATATGGCCTTCAAGCATTGCCTATGGACAACTTTTCAAGTACAACTCAAAGCAACCATTAGTCCAGAGGGATTGTCATCAATTACCAACACTAAACAGGGGGGCACCATGCTCTTTCATAAACTCTTATCATGTGTTACCATGGTCCCTCCCTCCCTAGGAACTCCTTGCATACTTGAATAAAAAGGAAGTAATTAATATTTTGTGTCTAGATATTATTCTATCTTGCACATAAGAACTATTCGTGGTCCTGCTATCTGGGTTATGAACTATATAGAATGCTTGAAAAATCTAAAGAAAACCACCATCAAGATCTCATTTCACATATGCATCGTGGATTTTACATAGCCTTATGCCCATTAATTTACTCCGTTTAAGCGAAAAGGAGAAAAAAAAACAGGACCACCGCATTAGTATGAGAGCCTAAACATATGGTATACTCCGAAGTCCATGTCAATTGTTGCTAAGATACATTACAACAAATATTTGGTGAAAATTAGGAGAAATAGAAGGCGGATTGGGGGGGGGGGGGGGGGGGGGCGCTCACACTAACTATACAACAATGGAAAATATAAACAACAACACCATCAAATTCGCATTTCACTTACACATCACAAACTTTACATAGTGTGATTTCTGTAAATTTCCCTGTCAAAGGAAAACAAAATATTATAACAAGGATCCACCATATTAGTGTGAGAGCCTAAAATTAGGATATATGTTAGTATAAGTGCATAACCCGCACTAAATAGTGCATACAATTATACACTAGCTATACTCCAACAGTCCATACTACTTGTTACTCAAATATGTCACATAAAATTGTATAAGGTAATTTGGTACAATAGGAGGGGGGTTACTGTGTTTTTCCCATAAAGAATCAAATAAAGAAGATATTAAGGTTCTTACTGAAAGGATTCAAACCATGACGTTAACTTGTAACCAAATATTTTATGTTGGAAGCAAGCTTGTTACCTAAAATGATGAAGGACCCCCACACATGACAATAGTTGTGAATTACTCAGGACAAATGTGCAATTTCTTTTAATTTCAGAGCATTTTGCAGAAACGCAGTATCACATGTCTTTGAGGCGATTTTAGATCAATTTGTACCCGCAATGCAAGTTTATGGACCAGGTCATTGCGCTTTGCAAGTTTTCGGACTATTGTAAACTCTACAGGTTCTTGAGATGAGATCCCAGGACTAGCCTGTTGTATCACAAATTGCTAATGAGTGGAAGATGGAACGCTTGAGATCAATAGTAAACTCTATGGGCTTGTACATTGGACCACAAATCTGAATGTGCCCATAGATATTCAGCTGTCACACGAGGGTTCTTTAACAATCTAATGAAATTTATAGAAGGACTTGTTACTTCACAAGACAATATTTTGGCTACAAATGTTCCTCTATCAATGACATCATTATTGACGTTGACCACATAAGCAATAAGTAAAACATAAAAGTTTGTCAAAAACATCCTTTGTTTTGTAAATTTACCGGCGCAAGTATGCCAGCCATCCAGCTAGTTAAAGCTAGAGAACTCTTAGCAAAGGGGTTTAATAAATACTTAAACCAGTTGTCTAAATGGCACAAGTACATTCTCTATACCGGGTGGACAAAAGTTAAGATACACATTTCCATTAATTTTTATGTATGATGTTAGTTTCTAAAGTACGTACTGAACAAACAAAGCTGCAAGTAGTTCTTCACAAATAATATAAGATAAGTGTGGACTTTTATTTGGTTGTGTGCACAACTATTTTAATTTTGACCAAAGAGACAGAGTACTCTAGTACTTTTGCGGTTTCATTTGGATATTACCCCCGCAAATTAAGCTCGCAAAAATGCTAACTTGACATGGCCATATGTGTGTCGAATCGTCCAAACAAATGATCTTTGGAGGACGCAAGAACATTTGATGGCAATCATGCCTCAGCTGCAAAAATCACACCATGGAAGACAACGAGCTAGCCAACCTGTTTCTTCTTTTTTTTGGCCTTTTGTTTCGCACATAGCAAAAACGCCACCGAGATGCAACAGCGTACCCAGTACAGATTGATACATGTGCATCCTCGCCATTGCAGGACTTGGGAGCACCACGCCACACTCCCAACAAACCTCCAAACCCAGAGTAACAGTCAGAAAACAACTACCTACGTCCTCTGCCTATGTATGTACACCGAGAGTTAATGTGCCAAGCCTGCACAGCCTATGAACAGACGAACAAAAACAGGATCGAAACAACAATACCTAACCTAGATACATGGTGGCTGAGCAGAGGAGCAGGCAGAGACGATGTAGGAGGAGCAGGATCGCAGGAACATCATGTCGACGGAGCATCAGTCATGGTGGCAGAGCAGCATGACGACGCAGCGCCGGATGATGTAGAGCCTGGCCCTGTGCTCCCGTAGCATCCTCGTCAGCCTCCCTCCTCCGCTTCCACCTCCGCCCCCTCTTCCCTTTTGCTTCTCTTGCTTCCTCACATCATCGTTCATCCGAGCTGAACTCGAGGGCAAGAGGGCCAGGTGGCCTGGTGGCCTGGAAAGGGCCGGTGCGCCTCTCTTCTCTACTGGATCTGCCTTATGCTCTGGCTGTGGTTTATGTGGACCACTTCGATGTGCTTTTATACTAGGGGAATCGCCTCATGGCACAGAGGCAGACTCCATGGACCTCTAGTCTCTCCTCACTTCTTTGCCTACCTGTGCAGAATATGATAATCCATGATCAACCAGAGGTTCGTTAGTGTGTGTGTGTGTGTGTGTGTGTGTGAGAGAGAGAGAGAGAGAGAGAGAGAGAGAGTTGGAGCAGGACGAGTGGCAGGCACATGCAGCAGCGCCCTCTCATGTGGCGCTAATTACGCCTCGGGTGGAGCTGGTAATTCATGGCAGCTCAACAACTGATATGCCCATTTAGGCACCGGAAGAATCACATCGGTTCATTCGTTAATTACACCGTCCAGGATTGCTAATCCCACGAGCATCTTCCTCTGGGCTCTAGTCCCATTCGTTCATTCAGGCTCTAGTCCCATTCGTTCATTCAGGCTCTAGTCCCATTTCCACCAGCTACTGAATTGCTTCATTCTATTTGACATGTTTTTGTTGGAAGAGAGTGTTAAGGAGTATTAGTATTGATCTAGGAGTCCTTATTAGTCTATGTTTAGTTTCCTTGCACCTCAAGTCATGTGTAATATATATGTTGAGTATATTGATTATTAGGAAAAACTAGATAGTCTAGGATTAGTTCTGGCTTGTCTTGTACTTCAAGTTGATCATTGTACTCTTATATATATGCCCACGAGGTTCAAGCAATACAACAAACTATTCCACCAAACCCCTCTCTCCCTTCTAACTTGGTATCAGCCTTATCTCGATCCTAAACCCTAGCCGTCGCTGCTTCCGCACCCGCGCGCTGCTCACGGGGCGGTCGGCCTCCATGACCGCCGCCGGGGGCCGCGCCGCCTGTACCTAGGGTTCGTCTGCCGGCTGTGTTGACCGGCTGCCCTAGGGAGTCTTTTCACCGAGCCCTTGCTTCGGGGTTTTCTCTCTCCCGCCGATCATCTTGATCGGTGGTTTCTTTTTGGTTTTCCGATCTAACCTTGATCGGTTTGCGTTGCCCACCGCCGCCATCGACCCCGTGTGCCTCTACTCCAACCCCGGCACGATTGACCGGCTTCTTCACCGACCCGGCGGCCTCACGCGTCGTCCGCGCGTCTGCCCGCCGGTCGCCCCGACCCGGCAGCCTCGCGTCATGTGGAGGCCCTTCACCGCCGCCGTTCGCGCTCCGGCCCACCCGTCTATCTACGCCGGCCGTCACCGTCCTGCTCCGACCGGGACTCCTGCATCACCCGACCCGGCGGCCTCACGCCATGAGGCGGCCAATCATAGCCGCCCTGCCGCCCGCCATCGCTGGCTTCATCTCGGACACTGCCATCACCCCATCTCCACCAAGCGGCGTCCCCGACCTCGCGTGCGATCGGATTGATCACCCGCCCGCCGCCGCGATCCGCCTCATCTACGACGTGCGACCGACCTGGCCCATCGGTTGCACGCGCCTCCGCAGGCCCCATGAAGACCGTCCCGAGTTCACCGCGCCTCTCCACCAATCGAGCATTGGGCTGCCATTGCGTCGCCCCGTCGGGCCGCAGCGCCGCCGCCCCGCGGTTCTCCTCGCGGCTGCATCGACCCGTGCATCGCCGCTGCGTCGCCCCTTCAGGCCGTAGTGTCGCGATATGCGGTCCCCGCCGCCGCCCCGAGGCCGTCCCCGCGGCTGCATCGACTCGCGAACCGCCATTGTGTCGCCCCTTCGGGCCGCAGCGTTGCGGCACACGGTTCCCGCCGTCGCCCCGACCCTCCTGCCGCCGCTGCGTCGCCCCTTCGGGCCGTAGCGCCGCGGCCCGCGATCCACTCCGCCGTCACCACGCGTCGACCTCCCGTGATATGCGCCGCGCCGTCTCCCTTGGCGCGGGAACGCCACCATCCACGCTGGTCTTCATCACGCTGTCAGGGTTCTTCGTCTACTTCGAGCACCGCCGCTGCACTCCTAACCTAGCCGCCGCTACCGTCGTCAGGCCGCCGCCGCCACTACCTTCATAGCCGCCGCGCCGCCCGTCCACCCCCTTCGGTCTTCGTCCAAGCACCAGCCCGTCGCCAGCCTCGCCGTCATCTACCCTGACCACTTCGTCTACTCCGACCACCGTTGGTGACATCGGCCCCGCGCCGATGGGCGCCGCAATTGTCGTCGAGTTCTTCTCTGCTGGGCCATCCGACTTCTCCGACATGGCGTACATCTCGTGCAGGTCCCTCGTCTACGCATGCCCGGTGCTCGCAACACCGATGTGTGCCTTTATCCACGACGTGTCCCCGGGCCTGGCAAGCCTGGTCGGCGCTTTGTCAACTTTGTCTTCGTCCGTCTACGCATGCCCGGTGAAGGCAACACCGATGCATGCCTTCGTCCACGATGTGTCCCCGGGATTGGGAAATCCGCCGCGACGCGTCGTCAACACCATCATACTTCCTGGTGCACCACAACTTCGACACCACTGCGCCCATGACTAACTCGGCGCCTCCTTGCGCCTGCGGCTCCACGGCGACTTCTTCGACACCGGCTATCCCGACTCGACATCGACCACGGCATTCTTAGCACGGCTACCTCGACCACGGCTCCACCACCCACGCTCTCGGCTACCTCGACAAACGGCACAAAAGGCTACCGCCTGCTTGAGCAACCTCGTTGGTTTTCACTCCAGTCACGACTCCGCGATGCATCAATCGTTACGATTGTGGGGGATGTCTGTCAGCTTGCCTTCGTATTCTTCTCCAATCTCACCGTCTGCGTCGCTCCCGTTGTGACTGCGGGGGGATGTTGAGTATATTGATTATTAGGAAAGACTAGATAGACTAGGATTAGTTCTGGCTTGTCTTGTACTCCAAGTTGATCATTGTACTCCTATATATATGCCCACGAGGCTCAAGCAATACAACGAACTATTTCACCAAATCCCTCTCTCCTTTCTAACTATATATATGCCCCTTCGGCCTCCAATAAAGATAGGTTGCTTTTCCTAACAGAGAGTATCTCTCTCTTGAGGTGAGATGTATCAAGCAGCTCTGGCCGGTCTATGAATCTCGGATTTCATTCTCCAGTTTGGCTGTTTATCTCATCAAGTTGGGAGATCAGTTTATAATAATATAATAATGATACATGATGTCATGAAATATAGTGTTCCATTCTGGTACTTAATTCATTCGCGGGTTAATCATTTCGTATAATAGTAGCTAGTGTGCAGCCAGACAGGCGAGGCAGACAATGCACGATCGAACATAAAAAGAAACAGGGATGCTGATAGTTTGATTAATTGGCTTCCAATATAATTTGGCAAATTTTATATGGTCCAATGGAAAAACTCTAAATAGCAAAAAAGAATATATTGCACTTTTGGAGTTGTGTCACTAACTGTACTTTAATTTCCCTAATAAAAATACAAAATGTACTTTAATTAATTAATTTGTAAAACAGCCTGTGTTCAATCGTACGCATAAAACCGGCTAATTAGTATCTCCACGTCGGACGCCTAAACGCACTTTTGTCCAATCAAAGTGCACTTTTCTCTAATCAAAGTGCACTTTACTCTTAACAAAAGAATAATATCCGGTCCTGGCATCGCGGCAAGTTGCCGTGCTCGCATGCTCGGGGTCAGTTCACGTGATAGCCACATGCAACGTTAACTACTCTGCTTAAGCTGAGTTCTCGATCGTACGACCCCTATAACTATATGTTGCGCGTCGTACTATTGCAGTTTTAATTCACGGGCCGGTGACCGTACGACAATCTTCGCAAAATCTCAGGCGTCGTGTGCACTTGAAAGGATGCCCCGTTTGAGCATAAGCCTACTGCCGGACTAAAATCTCATCGCAGGCAGTTCAGACCCGTTTTGCCCATGCTAACCTAAAACGAAATTGCTTTGCGTACGATGAAAACATCTACATTTTTTGTACGACGCAACCTAAAACCCGAATTTTACCCCTCTAGACATCTCATGCGCGTCGAGACAAGTCTCTCTGCGTCTTCGGGCCTCACTTGCCCTACCTCTACCTGGATATACTTGTGCTGTGCATGCATCATATTTTACCCCAAGAGATACAAGCATTTCTCTCATAAAACGGAAGAATCCCTCGTAGGAAATGTGGAGCTAGCTAGCTAGCTTCATGCCGCTGCACGGGCGCATGCACATGCACATGCACGATGCAGTACAGCGGAGCCTGCAGCGGCGGCACCCTCACCCTCTCTCTCCGATGACTCACGCTCCGAGGGGACAAATCGCCTCTGTAGCCGGTAGAGCTAGCACGCCCAGCACCGGGTCCCTCTTGACACCGGATCAGCTAGCTAGCCAGCTTCATGATCACGACATGCCTTTAATGTCACTACTTCCTCCTTCTCCTGTTGAGATTCACTCAAGATAATCTCACATGCATGCGTGCTCCCGATAAAGGCTTTTCCTTTCGCGTTCCATCCACAGCTCATATCACGGACGTTGCTGCTGCATATGGATTCGAGCGCCCTGGCCCACCTGGCCCCAGACAATAATTCCATATTTCGTTTTTTCCCATCGCTATACGACCCGGATATCGTCACATCGTATCTATCCACTGCCGCTCCCCTAGCTATTCCCGTCCCGTGAGCCCCCTCATGTACCTACACCATCATCATCCTGCTGACCCATCCACCCAAAATCGCTTTCCAAGTTTTGAATCCAAGCAAAAGCAACCACGACTAGACAGGAAGGAGTAGCGGATAGAGTATGGTAGGATGTGTGCTCACTGCTGCTCCAGCTCAGAGGGGATTCCAGTGAGAAGGGCCTGTTGGTCGGCGCCAGTGCGGCGGCGCACTCCCCATAGCTCCCGCAGATCATCGGATTGCCCACGATGTTGAATGTTCTTGTGGAGCCAAGCCTACCGTGAGTTCTTCCACTAATTCTCTCTCTTTGATTTCTTTTTCTACTAAGTACAGTACTTGTTAACTCCGCTCCATGCGTATGATTTTTCCACTCATCGGTGTGCTTCAGATCTGCTAATTTACATTCTTCTTTGTTTTCTACCACAAGATTTTTCAACTTGTTAAATCCATGTGCAGTTCTGTTGCTTCCCCAAATCCATGGCCGTCAACTTTGTTGAGTATCGTGATTAGTTAGAAAACATAAGATAGACTAGGAATTATTCTGGCTTGTCTTGTATTCCAAGTTGATCATGTACTTCTATATATATGCCCACGAGGCTCAAGCAATACAACAACTATTCCACCAATTCTCTCTCTTCCTTCTAACATGGTATCTATCGCAAGTCGATCCTAAACCCTAGCCGCCGCCTCCGCACCTGCGCGCCTCCCCCGGGGCGGTCGGCCTCCATGACCGTCGCCGGGGGGCCGCCCGTACCTAGGGTTCGTCCACCGGCTGTGTTGGCCGGCTGCCCTAGAGAGTCTTTTTTCCCGATCCTTTGATCCGTGTTTTCTCTCTCTCGCCAGTCGCTTTGATCGGCATCTATTTTTTGGTTTTCCGGTCTATGTGATCCGGTTTGCGTCGCCCACCGCCGCCGTCGACCCCGTGCGCCTCTACTCCAGCACCGGCGCGATTGGCCAGCTTCTTCACCGACCCGGCGACCTCGCGGGTCGTCCGCGCGTCTGCCCATCGATCGCCCCGACGCGGCGGCCTCGCGCGTCGTCCGCGCATCGGCCCGCCGGTCGCCCCGACCCGGCGGCCTCGCGTCATGCGGCGGCCCTTCACCGCCGCCGTTCGCGCGACGGCCCGCCCGTCGATCTACGCCGGCCGTCACCGCCCTGCTCCGACCGGGACTCCTGCATCACCCCGACTCGGCGGCCTCGCGCCATGCGGTGGCCAATCATAGCCGTCCTGCCGCCCGCCACCGCCGGCTTCATCTCGGACTCCGTTGCCACCACGCCTCCACCGAGCGGCGTCCCCGACCTTGCACGCGATCGGCTTGATCACCCGCTCGCCGCCGCAATCCGCCTCATCTACGCCGCGCAACCGACCTGACCCGTCGGTTGCACGCGCCTCTGCAGGTCCCGTGAAGATCGTCCCCGAGTTCAGTGCGCCTCTCCACTGATCGAGCATCGGGCTGCCGCTACGTCGCCCCGTCGGGCCGCAGCGCCGCCGCCCCGTGGTTCTTCTCCTGGCTGCACCGGCCCACGTCACCACTGCGTCGCCCCTTCGGGCCGTAGTGCCGCGGCCCGCGGTCCCCCGCCGCCCCGAGGGCGTCCGCTCTAGGCCGTCCCGTGGTTGCATCGACCCTCGCGCCGCCGCTGCGTCGCCCCGTCGGGCCGTAGCGAGCGTGACACACGGTCCACGCCGCCGTCCCGAGGACTTGCACACCACATAATCGAGAGATCGATCTGGAAGAACTTTACCATCATCCATAACAATTTAAGAAATTTATTAAGTGTGTGGTGCACTGAAGGTATAGGCCACGACAGACTTAGTTATCAAAGTTTTATCTCTTATGATGAAAACTTTGTTCATGCACCAGCGCACCAGAACAGCAACCATCGTAGATAAAGAATAACGTATATCAGAAGGATCCAACCCAAAGACACACGTCAAAGTTTTATCTCTTATGATGAATAACTTCTTTTCTTATGTTCATTAGCTTGGAATACAAATTGTATAGGTAACTTTTTTGTACAAGACTTTGCAGGGAGATCCGAGTTAGAAGTTCTCGTAATGGACTTTGCCACTAGTGGTTGGGGCGTCACCAGGTGGCACTGCTTGAAAGGAAGTTGTGCGCACGTTTTCATTTAAAAATATTACATAGAGTCATCGCCTCCGTCTAAAAAAACATCTCCGAAAAAAATCCTCACCTTTATCTAAAACAAGAAGTAAAAATTACAACCGCAGCGTACCAGCAAGTGCCACCTTGCATGACCCTCTTTTTAAAAAATACAAGGTCCTCCTCCATATAAAAAGAAAAAAATACATTTAAAAATAATCCACAACTTCATTTGAACAAAAATTCAAACGATTTTTCACCGCGGCCAACTAGCTTGCGCCACATGGCATAGCTGATTGGTCGTCCTTCATGCGTAGCTTAATGGTTTTAATTAGAGAGCACTTTATTGTTTTCGCGTGCGATGTACTTAAGCAATCGGATAAAAAGCACTTTAGGCTCATCTAGATATTATTACTGGTGCACTTTCTTTTCCCCGGTACTTTTTTTTGAACTTCTTTCCCCCCATACCAAAATGGAAGGACTTTCTCCGATGCTACTTTGTGTTTCTGCGTGTCAGAACTTTGCTTGGATGTTTCGAAGAACTTCTAACTCTGTTGTCTTGTATTATCTTTTTTTGCGGGCAAGGTACTGCTTCTAGTTGTCTAATCCCCTTCTTTATGTGCAGTGTACTGTATTATACGCACGTGGAAAAATAATTATGTTACTTCATAGTAATATTCTGCATAACTTTGGAGGAATATTAGAACTTTATAAACTTTATTAAGAGAGGTGGACCCAGCTACAATATGTAAAACACAAATAAGTTAGAAATCTGTTTGTTCCCGCATAATTAGCGGCCCGGGTGGTTAGGCGCTCTAACTAACAGTGTGTGCCTGGATTGCAAATAAACGCAGGGGGCATGGGATAAAGGAGACATGGCAAATGCGTACGAATCAATTGGGCATCCTAGAGCGCAGTCTTGCATGTGAAGCTAGAGGAATCTTGCATGAGGCCACTAGCTGTCCACCTATGACGTTGCTACAGAAGAATACGGAGGAGAAGGAATTACCGATGAGGGGTATACAAAGAATACAATGGGGCCCTTGTCAGCTTTCTCGCGTGCATGCCGGATCATGAGTAGGGTTGGGCGGTCCTGATATGCGCTGCATACCGAACGCGAAAGGAAAAAACCGCGTCCTGCGTGCTCCTATGGACATGGTTTCTCGGAAGGAAGGCGATGGGTGGACGGAAAAGCGCAGGCAGCCGGCGGAGATATTTCCGGAGACGGATGGAAAAGCGAGGCTGCACTGGCTGAGATATTTCATTATCTCTTGACACGGATGGAAAAGCGCGGCTGGTGGCCAGGCATGCAGTCGAGGGACACATGACATGAGGGCATCTCCAGCCGCGTCCCTAAGAAGGCCTCTCCAGACGATTTTTCTGCGCCGGCGCTGAAAAAACGTTCTAGTCGCGTCCCCAGGACGCCGAAAATCGCCGGCTCGGACCTTTTTTCCGCCCGGCGGTCACAGGCCGAACCCGGCGTGCTGGGGAGCCGTTGGGGGCTCCGGTGCTACAGAAAAGCACGCCTGGCCCACCCCGACAGGGGAAAAGTCAAGTTTTTCTTCCCCGACTCGCCTCGCACCCCCCGCGCCCTCGGCCACCACTATCTGTATCCCGGCGACGGGCGCCGGCCTACTCCGCTAGATAGCCATTCCCCGCCGGAAAATAGCAGTGCTTCGCCGCGGCAGCCCCTCCCGCAGACACTAGGCGCTGCCGGCCGCCGTTTCCGGCCGCGGAGGCGCGGTTTAACGGCGGGTAAACGCACACCGAGCGCAAGGTGTTCGGCGTTTTGACTGACTCGGCGATGGACTCCGATGAGGAGGAAGAGCTCGCCGCGCTGCTGGAGGAGGAAGCCGCGGCCGACGTCCAGGAAGAAGAGCATCTGATGGTGCTCGCGGCCCTCGCCCAGCTGCTGGCAAGCAATGAAAAGCCGCGTCGAGGTGGCTCGGCGCCGGGGCGGGTGAAAGCAAAGAACCGGCATCGTCTGCAAGGCTACTGCATGCTCTACTCCGACTACTTCGCCGATGCTCCACTTCATGGCGAGAGAACATTTCGGCGCCGTTATCGGATGAGCCGAAAGCTCTTCCTCAGGATTGTGAATTCCATCCGGGAGTTCGACAACTACTTCAAGTGCAAGATGGATTGCACTGGCGCTCTTGGATTCACCTTCATCCAGAAGTGCACGACAGTGATGAGGATGCTTGCATATGGAGCTCCCAGTGATTCACTCGACGACTATGGGCGCATGGCCGAGTCCACCAGCATAGAGTGTTTCTACAAGTTCTGTCGGGCAGTGGTGGCAGTGTTTGGGCCACAATACTTGAGAGCACCCAATGCGGAAGACACTGCTCGGATCCTAGCCCAGAATGCAGCAAGAGGATTTTCTGGGATGCTTGGAAGCATCGACTGCATGCATTGGAAATGGAAGAACTGCCCATTTGGTTGGCAGGGGATGTACAAAGGCGCCAAAGGCGGTTGCAGTGTGGTGCTTGAGGCGGTAGCCACACAGGACCTCTGGATTTGGCACTCCTTCTTTGGTATGCTAGGAACTCACAATGACATCAACGTGCTGCAGTGCTCTCCTGTTTTTGCCAAGCTCGTTGAGGGCCATTCTCCTCCGGTGAACTTCGAGATCAATGGGCACCAATATAACAAGGGGTACTATCTAGCTGACGGCATCTATCCGAGATGGTCGACATTTGTGAAGACGATCTCAAACCCTGTGCCAGGAGGCAAGAACGCCTGGTTTGTGAAGCTTCAGGAGGCTTGCAGGAAGGATGTCGAGCGGGCATTTGGTGTGCTCCAATCTCGATTCGCTGTTGTTCGGTACCCCGCTCAGACCTGGTCGAAAGATCAAATGTGGGAGATCATGACTTGATGTGTCATCTTGCACAACATGATCATCGAGAGCGAGCAAGAAGACCCAGTGTTTGACACTGAACCATACTACAGGCAGGGTCCTCTAGCCGAAGTTGATCACCAGCTACCGGCAACTTGGACTGCCTATCTCAGTATGCGTCAAGAGATCCGAGACCCACAGGTGCATCATCAACTACAGAAAGATCTGATTGAGCACCTATGGAGGCTCAAGGGGGACGCCGCGTGATGAAATACGAGTTTTTATTTGTTGAACTATATAATTTGTATTGAACTATTTGTTGTTGTACTATTTTGTTGAAGTATTTGATTTTTCTGTGATGAAATATGTGATAAGGAATAATTATGTTGATAATTGAACGCCGAGACACGGCGAAACCACGCCGAATATGGGCCTATTCTCGCCCATATGAGCCGTTTATTCGCCGAAATTGGGCTGCAAAGTGGGCCAATTTCGGCGCCTGGGGGCGAGCTGGGGGCGACGACTGGGCGAAAAACCGCCCCCAGCGCCGAGTGTATCGCCGGCTCGCCCCCAGGGGGCGATTTTTGTGCGTCCCGGGGGGGCCAACGGCTGGAGATGCCCTGAACGATCCTTCGCCCGGCCGGATCTCTCGTGTGTATGCTCTCCCTCGTGTTCTGTTTGCCTGCTCAATTATGCCACCAAGTTGAGGGGGATTTGCAAGCAATTTGTCAAGGCGACAATAATGTTAAGTGCAAGATCCAAACTGGTATTTCTTTAGGTTCATATAATGACACTTTTCTAGTTTTAATTTAGTAGTAGTATAATGCATGACGTCATGATGATAATGTTAAGTGAGACTAAGCTGGTACTTTCGGCTTTTCATAATGTCACCGATGCCCGTTTGGTTGGATTGGATTCCAATATATTGGGAGCCTTAGGGCATGTACAGCGCAGTTGACTCAGCTGTCTGCAAGCAACTACACGTCAGATATTTGATTACGTGGTCGGCAGAAAAAGAGGAGAGAGAAACTACCCGTCTGTACAATTACCGACCGTCTAATCACAAAAAAATCGGTGCTTGGCGACGCCCATCCTCCCGTTGTACGAAGGGGTGTCTGCATCGAGCAGTTTTTCCGTCTAGGATCGGTCCAACTCCCCATGAATTTAGCTTCTATAACAGACAACTAAATAGACAGTGCATTGTACTAGTAGATAATTTGATAGTCTATATCTGACATGGATAAGAGCTATAGACAGAAGCTATCTAAATTGCTGTACATGCCCTTACATGCTCAGAGCTATACAATTTTGTGATGGGTAAATACTCACTAAGAATAATAATTTCGTACATAGTATCACATAAACTGCATATTCGTGGGGTAGTCGTCGATCCAAACCCTCGTCTTAGCATATCATAATGCTACACATTATACCGGGGCTGGTAAATCGTTTTCACTGCTGGCTATCAAATGGGTGCTCAAGTGTCGAAGATTACCCCATTTAAATTGTTTTGGCTCCTCCTTCGCCCGTTTAAGCTGACGGTACGTGCTCTCTGTCTGCTCGGGGTGGTCATGTGCCAATGCCAGGCACATGAGCAAGTGCTAAGCACGCTTAATTTCGTACCACGATGGAATTAAGGGCCACCATACGTATACTACCACTCCCATTCCTTTTTTGCAATGGGCCTCGTGCGTTCGAACAAACCTAATTAAGCTTAGCTATGCGCACGTACATACTGCTGCCCCTACGTCAGACGATCTGGTTCCCGAACCCTAGCCGCCGCCAGGGGGAGGCCGATCTTCCAACGCCGCTCTCCGGCGGCTCCCCTCCTCCGGCGACCTCGGTCGTTGGTGGTGAGGGGGTCGCCGGATCCACGCGTGTGGATCGTTTTTACTCTCTCGTAGTCTAGATTTTAGGTTGTTCATCGTTTTTGCTTCGGCGGCGACGATGACAACGCTGAATAAAAATTCTTCGGATCCTTCTCTAATGAGGCCATCGGTCTTATGGTTGGGGATGGATTTGAAAACCAGTCTGTTCAAGCAAGGATGGCGTGGCGGCGGCGGCATCCTCGTAGTGGACCTGTGTCCTCGGGCTCCGCCGTTGCGACGGCGTTTGCTCCAGCGTCGGCGCGGAGCTTGGGAGGTAGTTCAGGAGCGGATGCAGATTGTGGTCTGCATCGACGACATCTGGAAGACGGAGCATGTGCTGGGCTCGTGGTTGGTGGATGGCAGATATGGTTTCCTCCTTCGGCGTTTTAGTCGTGGTGGGTTGCCAGATCTGGAGTTCGATGGTGTGTCCGGGGTGTTGCCCCGGTCTGATTCGTTCAACGGTAAGGGTTTCACTTTTGGTGAGCCACCTTGGAGGTCCGTAAAGCTGCATATCAGCGATGGAGCCACGTCGAGCTCGGGTGAGGAGGTGATTCGTCATTCTTTTCTTCGGTGGCTGCTACGGTGGTGCCGGAGGCAGGTGACGGACGTTGGTGTCAAGCTCAGAGATGTTCTGCTATCTTTTCAGTTTTGTCATGTCGGTCTTTACGTGACTTGTACTTTGTTCTTTATGATATGAATGAGACACGTATTACCATGCAAAAAAAAAATTAAGCTTAGCTGCTATACTAAGTACTACCTCGATCGTGCATGTATACTAATTAGGTTCGAACAAACCTAATTAAGCTTAGCTGCTAACTGATTGCAGAGGGCAAGTTTAGCTAGTCATTCATGACGCCTGCATGCAGGTTTACTTTCATACTCATATGTATACTTCAGTTTCAAAGATGTATATTGTATGTATATTATTCAGGTGGCCGACAGGGCCAAGTAGAAGGAAGGATTGCGCACAGATATTATTCTATTTTGCGCAATTAAATGTCTGTGGACTTGCGACCTGGCTGATGAGTACAATGACAACATACTTAGGAATAAGATCAGCACCAAGATCCAGACCATGTCACATACACTTTTGGAATTTTATAGAAGCTGCTCGTGTTAGGTTGATCTCTCTCCCGTTCGAACCCAACGGGTCGAACGAGCCCCTGACTCGCGCCCTGATCAGGGCCACCAAACCAAATCATGGTTGGTGGGCCCCTGTCGCCGCGCTAGATATAAAGGGGTGGGGAGCCGGCCGCACATGATACGAGATTCACCGTGCGCCGCAAAACCCCACCTACATCCCTACCGATCTAGGGCTAGCGTGATACGACGGGAAGCACCACCACCACCTCACCTCTCTTTGCCATCGCCACCATTGCCCTCTCCACGATGGCCTCTGGCTCGAGTTCATCATCCGCTGGAGAAGGTAGGTTTACCGGATCTACTAGCCTACTCCGATCCAAGGTCTATCAGCTCGCTGTTTACCATGTCAAAAGAACAAAAGAGCAGAACGAGGATTTACTCCAACAATCCACGCCACTTGTTAGTAAAATGCGCAAATCACACTTTTTGGTGACACTGAAAAATGACACTCCACAATTGATAGTCCAACAAATCCAAGGGGAGACCGCTCTCTACAATTGTCGATTGTTCAACAAGGATTTGCTCCAACAATCCAAGGGGAGACCGTTCTCTACCCTGCATGCCCAAGAGAAAAGAGTTGTTGGACATACCACACTGCCATCCCTCCTCCATAGGTAGATTGTGTCATGTATGTACCCCCCCCCCCCCCCAGCGGAGGCTTCGATTTACCCGATGGCAACGCCTACCAAATAAGGTTTTCTGGAGCCCCTCATCTCGAAGGTATTGGCTGTGGCGACATCGCTAACTTAGTGACTTAGATTCCTATGCCATCCCTCTAGCCAAAAAAAGCCAACGAGGTTGGGGTTTGCAGGGTTTGAGGAGTGCTGGCAGCGGCGGGCTCCCCTTGCAGTTTGGCCCTTCGGCATATTCTTGGTCACCTTTGTAGGGCCTCTGGTGCTGTGTAAGTTCTGTGAGATCTTTTGAAAGTTAGTATCTTGGATTTTTTTTAGCAACTGAAAAAAAAATAAGCAACGGTATCTTGGATTTGTAGATCTTCCGGCGATGGCTTCATGATTTCTTCCAAAGACCGTTAGTCTGGTAGGACCGTGACATTGGTTGCATTCCATTTATGATGAATAGCCATTGGCTAGCTCCGGTGATGGAGGGGCAGCGGTGATGATATGTCCCATCAGCCCCTTCGTGATGAAGAAGACGATCGACCTCTTGGGATATATTTTCTTGATTTTTCAGGGGCATCTACATTGTTGGCTTGATCAACTGATCCGTGAGAACAAACTGACACCAAATGTGGAATTTTAGGTTTTCTCTCGTCCTCTGGCTAATAAGTCACCACTCTGACCCCACAAGTCAGGCATTGGCGCGGAAAGCGCGCCAAGAGGAGTTAGGTAGACCTCCACGTCGGATGCACACCACGAGCAAAGGGCACTTTCCTCCAACAAAAGTGCAGCTTATTCTAATACAAAATGATATCACATCCCTTCAACCTCCTAACCGTGATTAGGATAAACGTACCAGCGGTGCTCCATCTGACCCGGGGTCTCATGTACTCTGCAACGCCCACATGCAAATATTCTTCGGTGCTTAATTAGGCTGCGCTTTCATACGACTGCAAACCACAAACCCACCGCGCTTGAATCATAGCGGTTGTTAATTCACGGGGTCAGCGACGGTACGACGATCTTTGGAAAATCGCGGGCGACACATGCTACATTGCAAGAGGGCCGCGTCTGAACCTACTGTGCTTAGGTAATTCGATCTGGGCGCAGGGACAGCTCCCGCTTTGCTTCAGAGTTCTCTCGTGCATGCATCACAGATGATATTTTTGTCTAATACCTCAACTAACTATCTACAGTAGCTAGTAGTGGTAGATGATGGATTTGAATAGCTCTAGGATATGTGTGATTGGTGATGGTGCTATCTAATCCTAGCCCATCATCCTAGGGACAGGAGATCATATCCAGGGGACCGGAGCGCCATATTCAATTTCATAGCGCTTTTAGTGGACTTCTCTACGCCTACGTGTTTCCACGTTTTGCCACGTTGGCGGGCTCCTTCGGGTTTTTTTAACACGGTACAGACGCAAACGCTCATATACACGTGCATACACTCACCCCTATGAATGCACACACGCACATCCTATCTCTATGAGCACCTTCGAAAAACTAAGCCGGCATATCATCTTGAAATTTATGAAGTTGCCATAGGCACCTCGTCGTCAACGGGAACGTCTCCTCTCACTGAATGCGCATCGTCGGAAATCCAGAAATAAATCCAGGAATAAATCCGAGCACCAGGACTTGAACCCTGGTGGGCTGGGGATATCACAGTCCCTCTAACCATCCAACCACCGGTTGGTTCGCCCCTCGGTTGTTGAGAGAACACTACCCACTTGAAAAATGAGACCGCCTATATACTTCAGGCGCCTGGAGAAAAGGGTAAGTGTGGGTCGAATATCATGAAAAATGGAAGGTTGGATGGTCTTATTAAACCTCTGAACTGTTTTATGAATAGATCCACTCTCCATTTTCTTCTCGAATTGCCGCCTTCGACCATTCCTCTAAACCCCACTCGGCCTCGTTTTTCTCTGGCGCTGATAGTCCCCACCCCCTTCCCACCCAGCCAAATCAATCTTTGAAGCCCATACACCAGGGATGCATGTCCTTGTTGGCGTTACCACGATTGTTGTGTGCACATATTGGGTATCTGTAGGTGAGGATTTGGTATGTGAAGGAGAAAGAGGA
Source organism: Triticum timopheevii (assembly GCA_963921465.1). NCBI lineage: Eukaryota > Viridiplantae > Streptophyta > Magnoliopsida > Poales > Poaceae > Triticum > Triticum timopheevii. The sequence goes on from OY997262.1 coordinate 435,549,943, forward strand.
AGATAATGACAGGGATCCACCTCTTTTCTAGGCCTACATAATTAGAAAACATATAAATGTTTTCTTGCATGTGGGCCCTGACATGCCGAGGACTGGAAGAGGGAAAGCTAGAGATCAATAGATAAAAATGTTTTATTTGGATAATAAAATTTAGAAAAATGCCGACATAAAAAATCCATCTCTTAATAATAAAAATGACATCTCTTAATAATAAAAATGCTGCCCCTTAATAATAAAAATGACATCTCTTAATAGTAAAAAATGTTGTCTTAATATTAAAAATGCCATCTCTTAATAATAGAAAAATGTCATATCTTAATAATAAATAACCATCCCTCAATAATAAAAATACGAATAATCAAGTTTAAATCTCTTAATTGTAAAAATTCCATGTACAAAAAAAATTATCTTGTAAAAAAATTCTCTAAATTGCCATGTCACATATTTTTAAAATATATAAAATGGCATGTTAATTTTTTCCAGAGACCACATAGGCCCCTTTAACTTCGACCATGGGCCTCCAGGCCCAATTACCATTTTCTTTTGTACACAAAAAATGGATTTTTTTGCCATTATGTATATAAAAAAGGAGTATAAAAAATTGCCATATTATAAAAAAATGAATTTGACCTTCATCTAAATTATGAAAAATACCATGCTACTTCATAAAACTGCCATTACTCTAGTTTATAAAAAAAAGGTCATGTGATCTACAAAAAATAATTGCCATGCTAAACTTTGAAACTGCCATCCTATAAATCAAAAATGGTTAATTAGGATAATAAAAATTTAGAAAAATGCCAAGATAAAAAAATGCCATCTCTTAATAAAAAAAATACCATCTGTTAGTAATAAAAAATTTCGTCTCTTAATAATAAAAATGCCAACACTTAATAATAAAAGTGACATCTCTTAATAGTAAAAAAAATACCATTCTTAGTATTAAAAATGCCATCTCTCAATAATAGAAAATTGTGATATATTAATAATAAAAATACCATCCTTTAATAATAAAAAAATCCATCCCTTAATAATAAAAAATACGAATGATAAATAGACATCTCTTAATAGTAAAAATTCCATCTACAAAAACAAACTTATCTTGTAAAAAAAGCCTAAATTGCCATGTCATATATTTTGAAAATCTACAAACTGCTATGTTAATATTTTCTAGAAAAAAAATCCATGTGTGCCTAAGCAAAAAAAAAATATATCCATCATGGTGAAAAGAAACAAGGCCAAAAAAATCTCTTAATAGTAAAAAATTTCATGTACAAAAACAAACTTATCTTGTAAAAAATGCCTAAATTGCCATGTCACATATTTTTAAAATCTATAAACTGCCATGTTAATTTTTTCTAGAAAAAATTCCATGTGTACCTAAGAAAAAACATACAATTCCATCATGGTGAAAAGAAATAAGGCCAAACAAAGGAGGGCTTGGTATTTGAACCAACGTCTCCCATGTGCAAGCTCAAATTGCTAGCCAATGAAGTGCGTTGGGGTGTTTTGAGAAGTAAAATTTCATTAGCTTTTATCTTATAGTGGACTAATTTCAATATTCGAAGTGTCGTAGGCTCTGCGCTGAGATCCGTGCAACTGTGAGGAGGGCGTTCGCCGGCTGCTGCCATGCCAGATAACATTTCCGATAGTAAAATCTATGAGTTTGTACATTAAGCCACATATCTCAAGGCACCCATAGATATTCAATTGTTACACAGGAGGGTTCTTACTTACAATCTAAAGAAACTTATAGAAAGACTTTGACAAAAATTACAACTATTGTTTCCCAAGACAACATTTGGGCCCACAAACTTCCTTCATGTATGACATATCATTGCTGAAGTTGAACACGTAAGCAGTAACTAAAACATAAAATGTGCCAATTATATATTTTTTGTAAATTTGGCGGCACAATTATGTTGTCGTCCAGCTAGTTAAAGCTAGACTTTTTTGCGAATGGGTTTTATCAATTCTGTAATCAGTAGTCTCATCAAGGTCTATACTTTAAAAAACCAAATAATTTCGTACATCACCGAAATATGAGAATTTTTGCGTATTTAGGACATTATTTTGGATTTGGACACTTCAAATTTCACTTCATTTTAACCTAATTTAAATTTATTTTGAAATTGGCTCAAATTTTTGGAATTAAAAATATTTTGGACCCCAGCGAAATTTTAGAAAATTTAGAAATTTCATTGAAGTTTCGTTGAAATTATTAACCCCGGTCTTGATGCCACAAGTACATTTCTACACCGGGTGGACGAATGTTAAGTTACATATGTCCATTAATTTCTATGTCTGATGTTAGTTTCTAGAGTAGTACTAAACTAAGAGCAATGCAAGTAACTGAATAATTACCCCAAATGTACAAGTAACAATGCCCCCAGTTTTCTGAGTAGCTTCACAAATAATACTATTATAAGTGTGGACGTTTATTTGGTCGTGTGCACAACTATTTAATTTTGACCAAAGACACAGAGTACTACAGTAGTACTTTTGTTGGTGTCATCTTGATAATGCCGCCGCAAATTCTGCGCATTTGACATGGACATATCTGTGGAGAATCGTCCAAACAAATGATCTTAAATTGGGAGGACGCGAGAACATCTGCCTCAACGGTAGAATCACACGATGGAAGACAAAGGGCTCGACAACCTTTTTCTTCCTTTCTTTTTCTGACCTTTCATTTCCCATAGAGCAAAAACACAGCCAAGATACCAACAACGTGCCCAGAACAGATCGATACATGTGCAATCCTCGCCATTGCAGGACTTAGGAGCACCACGCCACACCAAACAAGCCTTGAAACCCAGAGTAACCGTCAGAATTCGGAAAAACAACTACCTACGTCCCCTGCCTATGTATGTACACCGATGTTAATCTGCCAAGCCTGCACAGCCTACGAATAAACGAACAAAACCAAGATCGAACAGTAACACCTAACCTAGATACATGGTGGCCGGACAGAGGAGCAGGAAGAGACGATGTAGCAGGGGCAGGGTCGCAGCTAAACATCAATCGGCGGAGCGAGCGTCAGTCATGGTGGCAGAGCAGCATGACGACGCAGCGCCGGATGATGTAGAGCCTGGCCTTGTGCTCCCGCAGCATCCTCGCCAGCCGCCCTCCTCCTCCACCTCCTCTCCCCTTTTGCTTCTCTTGCCTCCTCACATCGTTCATCCGAGCTGAACTCGAGGGCAAGAGGGCCAGGTGGCCTGGAAAGGGCCGGTGCGCCTCTCTCTTTTCTATTGGATCTCCTTATGCTTTGGCTGTGGTTTGTGTGGACCAATTCGACGCGCTTTTATACATACTGGGGGAATCGCCAGATGGCGCTCGATTTGTAGTCTCTGACACCTTCGTCTACCTGTGCAGAGTATGATAATCCATGATAAACCCGAGGTCTGTGGTAGGATGAGTGCCAGGCACATGCAGCAGCACGGTTCAAGCAGCGCTAATTACGCCTCGGGTGGCGCTGGTAATGGCAGCTCGACAGCGGGTTCATCTCGATGCACCCTGCTTAATCAATGAAACCCCAGCCTTTCGCTGGCTCGTTCAAAAAAAAAAAACATCGGTTCGTTGCTTAATTACACCGTCCAGGATCGCTAATTCCACGAGCATCTTCCTCTGGGATTCATTCCCGCTAGCTAATGAATGGCTTCATTCTAGTTGAAATCTTGTTCTGTTGAAAGAGAATATCGCGAGTATTGGGTCTTGCAAGGATGCATGGAAATGGACAGGCCTACGATGTGATTCGTCTCCTTGGCCGTTTATGCCATCTACTACTTGGGAGATCAATTTGTATTAATAATTGTCCATGCATGATGTCAGGAATATTATGTTCCCATGCTGATGCTGTTCTTCGGAATTCAGATAATATTTATCCACCCAAATCATTTTGCTTAGTACTAGTGTGAGGCCGGACAGGGAAACATTGCACGAGCGGCGAAATTGGGAAAAAGCATAGGAGTGCCCTCCGGGGTTAATTGGTTGGCTTCGAATACTGTTGGGCGAATTTCATATGGACACAACACCAGCAAAGCCTCTCCCTAACACACACACACACACACACACACACACACACACACACACACACACACACACACACACACACACACACACACACACACACGCCATTAAACACCATCAAACTGCACTTTAATTTTACTCTTAGATAAAACGATATCCCCTGCCTACTGTGAACTGTCCATGTGACTGCAATGCACAATCAACCAACTAGATCACATAGTAAACTGCCCTCGATGCCTTGAGATAAACTTTTTTGTGCCGTACCTACGTGCAGGTCGGTCCAATAGAAATCAAACCCGTGGGTCATAAGGTCAAGGAAACATGCATGCCAGGAGAGAGTCGCCGATGGAAATGTTTATTTGTCGTGGTCAAATGTAACAGAGTTGTTCGTGCAATCAGGCAGGAGCTAAAAACAAAACATAACCTGGCATGGCATGGCATCTATCCCTTGTGCTCTCTAATGTAGACAAATCGTAATTTTTTTTAAAAAAAAGAGGAAGACCCCCCGGCTTCTACATCTGGACGATGCATATAACCATTTTATTAATTATTAACACAAGACCTTATAAAGTCACACAACAGTAAGACTAAAGCCACCGTCTAAGCAACATCTGCCGCTACTCCTATTCAGTTGATGAAGGGGCGCTGATAGTCTGGTTCTGATACCAAACAGACCTCGCAGTCAAACGTAACATCTAAGACCTGAGGTCCCAATCAGGACGCCCGCCAGGTATGGGCACCCACCAGTCCGGCGTGCTCCTCAACCAGGATGCATGCCGGGTATGAGGCCGCCGCAGCCACCTGCCACCAATCCATCTTCAGAGATGTACTGCTGCATCTATCTTGCCCGGTCTAGCTGCCGCCGATGTCACCACGATGCCAGACAGCGTCACCCTCCTGCGCGAGTCCATCTCCGTGCATTAGGCGCCGAGTCTCCACTACGCCACGCCGCCGAGATCCGTCGTCACCAATGGGCAAGATAAATCACCGCTCCTCCTCTTGTCCCTTCCAACCAGCACTTGCTCCAAAATGATGCCCCCAGGAGGGAGAACGACACCGAAGGCGCCGTCATCGTCCGATCCGGTAGACCCAGATCTAGGGTTTCCCCCGGAACTTCCCGATCAGGTTGACGTGACCTGCAACGACGATGCATTGAGAAGGGAACGATGTCCGAGACGCCGCCATCGTCCGCCAAGACCGCAGTCAGGCGCAATTTTCACCGGAAGCCACGTCGTCCCGATCTCGCGGCTAGCTGGAACCGAGCGGAACCTCTCCATGAAGACGTATGGTGCCGTCAGGAAGCCGGTTGAGGACCTCCGGCCGCCCCACCCGGGCCCCATCACGCGCTGCCGGCCGGCCATAGCCGAACCACGACGGATCTGGCCGGGACGCCAGATCCATGGCCATCGCCGCCGTCGCATAGCGGAGAATCCCACCGGAGGACCTCGCCAGCCCTGGGTTCGCCGGCTGCCGCCGCACAGCCAGGACGCCCCCGTGGCTGCCGCACGAAGACCCCGCACGAGGACCCAGCCGTCTAATGGGAGATCCGTCGCTTCCTTCCTACCCTATCCCTTTAGGCGTCGGGCGCTCCCACCACCGCGGTCAGTGCTAGCGGCGGCGGCGGCAAAGATCTGCCTCGCGGGAAGGCTGGCGGCGCGAGGAGCTGGTCCCCCTGCCGTCGCCCTGGGTGGCGGCGTGAGGGGGTCGTGAGAGGGAGGAGGTAGAAAAATCGTAATGTATACGTTAAACCAGATCTTGATTTCCTTGGATATTTTTGGTATCCTATAATCCATCAGCCAGATCACTAGGCCACGATCTACAGAGCAGGGTGATATCATACGCTATTTTCATTTCATTTGACTTCTATGGCACCTGAATAATTTCTCAGATCGAAATATGATGAAGAATATGAATTTAGTGATAGAATGACCCGATGTCGGACAAACTGCATATAAACTGCTTTTGTTGAAGATATGAATTCTCGCACAGATCCACAGAATCAGCATGTCGAAGTAGTTCAGAATTACCATGGGAATCGTTAGTTGGGTCACTACTGAAGATGGTTTGTGCTTGTATCTGTCGGTAGCAAAACGACCGTTCTGACCTCGCCAATTTTAAGCTTGCTAAGAGCAGCTACACGCAGGCGTCCCAAACCTACTCAAACGTCCGGACGGACGGCCTAATCACTAACCGATCATAAAAAATGGTCCAAAACGAATCACAAACGTCCGGGCTGACCACCATCCCTCGTATTCAGTCCAAATCTGGAGCACATATAGGGTGCCCAGGTGCATCCATCATGTTAGACCCGACAGCTCTACCCCATCCCAAATTACATCAAATCCACCCCCTCGACCTATCGGATCCATTTGCTCTCTTCTCATTTCTTCCTCCTCCTCGACATCCGTCTCACAGCACCACTGCCGCGCGCGCTCCGTAGTCGTTCCGAGCCTTGCGCCGCCAACACCGGCTCATCACTCCTCTCTCCCGTCCTCACGGACGTCGGCGGCGGCCCAGACACCACCGCGGTACGTCCATCAACTCTTGGGCTCCCCCTTGCGCTCTATGTGTTTGACATATTGTCCGACCTAGTTTTTTGTGTTTTTTAGGGAAAACAATGAATTTCGATGCTTCGTCGGACGAGGAGTATGGACCGATAAAGCTTGATTAAATGATTCAAGATGAGTTCTTCGATTCGTTGGATTCGGACGAAGAAATGGACACGATCATGCTTATGAGCATGCAAGAGGAAATGGACTGGTGATACGTCTCCAACGTATCTATAATTTTTGATTGCTCCATGCTACTTTATCTACTGTTTTGGACTATATTGGGCTTTATTTTCCACTTTTATATTACTTTTGGGACTAACCTATTAACCGAAGGCCCAGCCCAGAATTGCTGTTTTTTGCCTTTTTTAGTATTTCGAAAAAACAGAATATCAAACGGAGTCCAAACGGAATGAAACCTTCGGGATCGTGATTTTCCAACCGAACGTGATCCAGGAGACTTGGACCCTACTCCTAGCAGTGCCAGAGGCGGTCACGAGAGTGGAGGGCGCCCCCTGGGCGCGCCCCCCTACCTCGTGGGCCCCTCGACCCTCCACCGACGTACTCCTTCCTCCTATATATACCTATGTATCCCCGAACGATCAGAATAGGAGCCAAAAACCTAATTCCACCGCCGCAACCTTCTGTATCCACGAGATCCCATCTTGGGGCCTGTTCCGGAGCTCCGCCGGAGGGGGCATCCACCACGGAGGGCTTCTACATCATCACCATAGCCCTTCCGATGAAGTGTGAGTAGTTTACTTCAGACCTTCGGGTCCATAGCTAGTAGCTAGATGGCTTCTTCTCTCTTTTTGGATCTCAATACAATGATCTCCCCCTCTCTCTTGGAGATCTATTCGATGTAATCTTCTTTTTGCGGTGTGTTTGTGGAGACCGATGAATTGTGGGTTTATGATCCAGTATTATCTATGGAAAATATTTGATTCTTCTCTGAATTCTTTTATGTATGATTGAGTTATCTTTGCAAGTCTCTTCGAATTATCCTTTTTGGTTTGGCCAACTAGATTGGTAGTTCTTGCAATGGGAGAAGTGCTTAGCTTTGGGTTCAATCTTGTGGTGTCCTTACTCAGTGACAGAAAGAGTTGCAAGGCACGTATTGTATTGTTGTCATCGAGGATAACAAGATGGGTTTTTTATCATATTGCATGAATTTATCCCTCTACATCATGTCATCTTGCTTAAGGTGTTACTCTGTTTTTACTTAATACTCTAGATGCATGCTGGATAGCGGTCGATGAGTGGAGTAATAATAGTAGATGCAGAATCGTTTAGATCTACTTGTTTTGGACGTGATGTCTATATACGTGATCATTGCCTAGATATACTCATAACTATGCTCAATTCTGTCAATTTCTCAACAGTAATTTGTTCACCCACCGTAGAATATCTATGCTCTTGAGAGAAGCCACTAGTGAAACCTATGGCCCCCGGGTCTATTCTCATCATATCAATCTCTATCACTTTATTTACTTGCTTTGTTTTTACTTTGCCTTTTACTTTTTACTTTGCATCTATCTATCAAAAATACCAAAAATATTATCTCTATCAGATCTCACTCTCGTAAGTGACCGTGAAGGGATTGACAACCCCTAAACGTTGGTTGCGAGTTGCTATCGTTTTGTGTAGGTACGAGGGACTTCTGCGTGGTCTCCTACTGGATTGATACCTTGGTTCTCAAAAACTGAGGGAAATACTTACGCTACTTTGCTGCATCATCCTCTCCTCTTCGGGGAAATCCAACGCAGTGCTCAAGAGGTAGCAAGAAGAATTTCTGGCGCCGTTGTCAGAGAGGCTCACGCAAGCAAGTCAACAATACCAAGTACCCATCGCAATTCCTATCTCTCGCATTACATTATTTGCCATTTGCCTCTCGTTTTCCTCTCCCCCACTTCACCCTTGCCATTTTATTTGCCCTCTCTTTCCTAATCTCCTCCTCTCTTTCCCGTTTGCCTTTTTCTTTGCCTTTCTGTTTGCTTGTGTCTTGGATTACTTGTTGCCATGGCGCAAGATAATACTAAGTTGTGTGATTTCTCAAATACCAATAATAATGATTTCCTCAGTACTCCGATTGCACCTCTTAATAATGATGAGTCTTGTGAAATCAATACCGCTTTGCTGAATCTTGTTATGAAAGATCAATTTGCCGGCCTTCCTAGTGAAGATGCCGCTACTCATCTAAACAATTTTGTTGATTTGTGTGATATGCAAAAGAAAAAAGATACGGATAACAATATTTTCAAATTGAAGTTATTTCCGTTTTCACTTAGAGATCGTGCTAAAGTTTGGTTTTCGTCTTTGCCTAAAAATAGTATTGATTCTTGGAACAAGTGCAAAGATGCTTTTATCTCTAACTATTTTCCTCCCGCTAAGATTATCACTCTTAGGAACGACATCATGAATTTTAAACAACTTGATCATGAGCATGTTGCCCAATCTTGGGAAAGAATGAAATTAATACTTCGCAATTCCCTACTCATGGTTTGAATTTATGGATGATCATACAAAAAATTTATGTCGAACTGAATTTTGCTTCTAGAAGTCTTTTAGATTCGGCCGCGGGAGGCACTTTTATGGAAATTACGTTAGGGGATGCTACTAAATTGCTTGATAATATTATGGCTAATTATTCTCAATGGCACACTGAAAGATCTTCTAGTAAAAAAGTGCATGCTATAGAAGAAAATCAATGTTTTGAGTGAAAAGATGGATGAACTTATGAAGATGTTTGCTCCTAAAAATACTACTCTTGATCCCAATGATATGCCTTTATCTACTTTGCTTGAGAATAATAATGAATCTATGGATGTGAATTTTGTTGGTAGGAATAGTTTTGGAAACAACGCTTATAGAGGGAATTTTAATCCTAGGCCTTATCCTAGTAATCCTTCTAATAATTATGGAAATTCCTACAATAACTTTTATGGAAATTTTAATAAGATGCCCTCTGAATTTTAGAGTAGTGTTAAAGAGTTTATGAATTCACAAAAAAAATTAATGCTTTGCTTGAAGAGAAATTGCTTAAAGTTGATGATTTGGCTAGGAACGTTGATAGAATTTCTCTTGAAATTGATTCTTTAAAGCTTAGATCTATTCCTCCTAAGCATGATATCAATGAGTCTCTCAAAGCCATGAGAATTTCCATTGATGAGTGCAAGGAAAAAACCGCTAGGATGCGTGCTTCCAAAAATGCCTTTATTAAAGCGTGTTCTTCCAATCCCTATGAAAATCAAGATGAAGATCTAAAAATTATTGATGTGTCCCCCATTAAATCTTTGTTTTGCAATATGAATCTTGATGAATTTGAATATGATCTTCCTTTACCTAGAAGGCGTTCAAAGAATTCGAAGTTTCTAGATCTTGATGATGAAATTGATGAAAGTGGGATCGAAATAAATAAAAACCGTGATGTTTCTAAACCCACTATTTTGGATCTCAAGGAATTTAATTATGAAAATTTCTCTTTGATTGGTTGTATTTCCTTGTTGCAATCCGTGCTAGATTCTCCTCATGCTTATAGTCAAAATAAGGCCTTTACCGAACACATTGTTGATGCTTTGATGCAATCTTATGAAGAAAAACTTGAGTTGAAAGTTTCTATCCCTAGAAAACTCTATGATGAATGGGAACCTAATATTAAAATTAAAATTAAAGATTTTGAGTTTCATGCTTTATGTGACTTGGGTGCTAGTGTCTCTACTATTCCCAAAACTTTATGTGATTTGCTAGATTTCCGTGATTTTGATGATTGCTCTCTAAACTTGCATCTTGCGGATTCCACTACTAAAAAACCTATGGGAAGAATTAATGATGTTCTTATTGTTGCAAATAGGAATTATGTGCCCGTAGATTTTATCGTTCTTGATATAGATTGCAATCCTTCATGTCCTATTATTCTTGGTAGACCTTTCCTTAGAACGATTGGTGCAATTATTGATATGAAGGAAGGGAATATCCGATTCCAATTTCCCCTAAAAAAGGGTATGAAACACTTCCCTAGAAAGAAAATAAAATTACCATATGAATCTATCATGAGAGTCACTTATGGATTGCCTACCAAAGATGACAATACCTAGATCTATCCTTGCTTTTATGCCTAGCTAAGGGCGTTAAACGATAGCGCTTGTTGGGAGGCAACCCAATTTTATTTTGTGTTTTTTTTTGCTTCTGTTTAGGAATAAATAATCCATCTACCTTCTGTTTGGATGTGGTTTTATGTTTTAATTAGTGTTTGTGCCAAGTAGAACCTATAGGACAACCTACGATGATAGTTGATTTGATTCTGCTGAAAAACAGAAACTTTGCACGCACAAATTTAGTTATGATAAATCACAGGAACGTGCTTTTGCGTTGATTCTTTTTGATGCTGATCAATAAAAAAATTGTCCAGGACTTCCTATTTTGGTAGAATGTTTAGAGTTCCATAAGTTTGCGTTAGTTACAGATTGCTACAGACTGTTCTGTTTTTGACAGATTCTGTTTTTCGTGTGTTGTTTGCTTATTTTGATGAATCTATGGCTAGTAAAATAGTTTATAAACCATAGAGAAGTTGGAATAAAGTAGGTTTAACACCAATATAAATAAAGAATGAGTTCATTACAGTACCTTGAAGTAGTCTTTTGTTTTCTTTCTCTAACGGAGCTCACGAGATTTCTGTTGAGTTTTGTGTTGTGAAGTTTTCAAGTTTTGGGTGAATTCTTTTGATGGATTATGGAACAAGGAGTGGCAAGAGCCTAAGCTTGGGGATGCCCATGGCACCCCCAAGATAATCCAAGGACACCAAAAAGTCAAAGCTTGGGGATGCCCCGGAAGGCATCCCCTCTTTTCGTCCACTTCCATCGGTAATTTACTTGGAACTATATTTTTATTCACCAACATGATATGTGTTTTGCTTGGAGCGTCTTGTATTATTTGTGTCTTTGCTTGTTTGTCTACCACAATAATCCTTGCTGTACACACCTTTTTAGAGAGCCATACATGATTTGGAATTTGTTAGAATACTCTATGTGCTTCACTTATATCTTTTGAGCTTGATAGTTTTGCTCATAGCGCTTCACTTATATCTTTTGAGCGTGATAATTTTTTGCTCTAGTGCTTCACTTAGATCTTTTAGAGAATGGTGGTTGATTTGTTTTAAAGAAACTATTGATCTCTCATGCTTCACTTAGATTATTCTGAGAGTCATTAATAGCATGGTAATTTGCTTAATGTTAATATACTTGGTGTTCAAGATATGTGAAACTTTCTTTTGAGTGCGTTGAATACTAAGATAAGTTTGATGCTTGATAATTGTTTTGAGATATGAAGATGGTGATATTAGAGTCATGCTAGTTAAGTAGTTGTGAATTCAAAGAATACTTGTGTTGAAGTTTGTGATTCCCGTAGCATGCACGTATGGTGAACCGTTATGTGATGAACTCGGAGGATGATTTATTTATTGATTGTCTTCCTTATGAGTGGCGGTCGGGGACGAGCGATGGTCTTTTCCTACCAATCTATCCCCCTAGGAGCATGCGCGTAATACTTTGCTTTGATAACTTCTAGATTTTTGCAACAAGTATATGAGTTCTTTATGACTAATGTTGAGTCCATGGATTATACGCACTTTTCCCATCCTCCCACCTTTGCTAGCCTCTCTAATACCACGCACTTTTCGCCGGTATCATACACCCACCATATACCTTCCTCAAAACATCCACCATACCTACCTATCATGGCATTTCTATAGCCATTCCGAGATATATTGCCATGCAACTTTCCATCATTCCGTTTATTATGACACACTCCATCATTGTCATATTGCTAGCATGATCATGTAGTTGACATTGTATTTGTGGAAAAGCCACCGTTCATAATTCTTTCATACATGTCACTCATGATTCATTGCATATCCCGGTACACCGCCGAAGGCATTCATATAGAGTCATATTTTGTTCTAAGTATCGAGTTGTAATTATTGAGTTGTAAGGAAAATAAAAGTGTGATGATCATCATTATTAGAGCATTGTCCCAAGTGAGGAAAGGATGATGGAGACTATGATTCCCCCATAAGTCGGGATGAAACTCCGGACTTTACAAAAAAAAGGCCATACAGAAGAAGAGAAGAGAAAGGCCCAAATAAAAAAATGAGAGACAAGAGAGAAGGGACAATGATACTATCCTTTTACCACACTTGTGCTTCAAAGTAGCACCAAGATTTTCATGATAGAGAGTCTCTCATTTTGTCACTTTCATATACTAGTGGGAATTTTTCATTATAGAACTTGGCTTGTATATTCCAATGATGGGCTTCCTCAAAATGCCCTAGGTCTTCGTGAGCAAGCAAGTTGATGCACACCCACTTAGTTTCTTTTGTAGAGCTTTCATATACTTATAGCTCTAGAGCATCTGTTGCATGGCAATCCCTACTCACTCACATTGATATCTATTGATGGGCATCTCCATAGCCCGTTGATACGCCTAGTTGATGTGAGAAAATCTTCCTTCTTTTTGTCTTCTCCACAACCATCCTTCTATTCCACCAGCAGTGCTATATCCATGGCTCACGCTCATGTATTGCGTGAAGATTGAAAAAGTTTTGAGAATGTCATAAGTATGAAACAATTGCTTGGCTTGTCATCGGGGTTGTGCATGATTTAAATATTTTGTGTGGGGAAGATGGAGCATAGCCAGACTATATGATTTTGTAGGGATAACTGTCTTTTGCCATGTTATTTTGAGAAGACATGATTTCTTTGATTAGTATGCTTGAAGTATTATTATTTTTGTGTCAATATGAACTTTTATCTTGAATCTTTCGGATCTGAATATTCATATCACAATTAAGAAGATTTACATTTAAATTATGCCAAAGTATCACTCCGCATCAAAAATTCTTTTTTATCATTTACCTACTCGAGGACGAGCAGGAATTAAGCTTGGGGATGCCTGATACGTCTCCAACGAATCTATAATTTTTTATCGCTCCATGCTATTTTATCTACTGTTTTGGACTATATTGGGCTTTATTTTTCCACTTTTATATTAATTTTGGGACTAACCTATTAACCGGAGGCCCAGCCCAGAATTGCTGTTTTTTTGCCTTTTTCAGTATTTCGAAGAAACAGAATATCAAACGGAGTCCAAACGGAATGAAACCTTCGGGATCGTGATTTTCCAACCGAACGTGATCCAGGAGACTTGGACCCTAATCCAAGCAGTGCCAGAGGCGGTCGCGAGGGTGGAGGGCGCCCCCCCCCCCCCCCCTCCCGGGCACGCCCCTACCTTGTGGGCCCCTCGACTTTCCACCGACGTACTCCTTCCTCCTATATATACCTACGTATCCCCGAACGATCAAAACAGGAGCCAAAAACCTAATTCCACCTCCGCAACCTTCTGTATCCACGAGATCCCATCTTGGGGCCTGTTCCGGAGCTCCGCCGGAGGGGGCATCCACCATGGAGGGCTTCTACATCATCACCATAGCCCCTCCGATGAAGTGTGAGTAGTTTAATTCAGACCTTCGGGTCAATAGCTAGTAGCTAGATGGCTTCTTCTCTCTTTTTGGATCTCACTACAATGATCTCCCCCTCTCTTGTGGAGATCTATTCGATGTAATCTTCTTTTTGCGGTGTGTTTGTTGAGACCGATGAATTGTGGGTTTATGATCCAGTATTATCTATGGAAAATATTTGATTCTTCTCTGAATTCTTTTATGTATGATTGAGTTATCTTTGCAAGTCTCTTCGAATTATCCTTTTTGGTTTGGCCAACTAGATTGGTAGTTCTTGCAATGGGAGAAGTGCTTAGCTTTGGGTTCAATCTTGCGGTGTCCTTACTCAGTGACAGAAAGAGTTGCAAGGCATGTATTGTATTGTTGCCATCGAGGATAACAAGATGGGTTTTTTATCATATTGCATGAATTTATCCCTCTACACCATGTCATCTTGCTTAAGGCGTTACTCTGTTTTTACTTAATACTCTAGATGCATGCTGGATAGCGGTCGATGAGTGGAGTAATGGTAGTAGATGCAGAATTGTTTCGATCTACTTGTTTTGGACGTGATGCCTATATACATGATCATTGCCTAGATATACTCATAACTATGCTCAATTCTGGCAATTGCTCAACAGTAATTTGTTCACCCACCGTAGAATATCTATGCTCCTGAGAGAAGCCACTAGCGAAACCTATGGCCCCCGGGTCTATTCTCATCATATCAATCTCTATCACTTTATTTACTTGCTTTGTTTTTTACTTTGCCTTTTACTTTTTACTTTGCATCTATCTATCAAAAATACCAAAAATATTATCTCTATCAGATCTCACTCTCGTAAGTGACCATGAAGGGAATGACAACCCCTAAGCGTTGGTTGCGAGTTGCTATCGTTTTGTGTAGGTACGAGGGACTTGTGCGTGGTCTCCTACTGGATTGATACCTTGATTCTCAAAAACTGAGGGAAATACTTACGCTACTTTGCTGCATCATCCTCTCCTCTTTCAGGAAATCCAACACAGTGCTCAAGAGGTAGCAACTGGCAGGTGGAGCATATTCTCAACTTGAAGGGCTCAATCAAAGGGAGAATAATGACCAATCGGGATAGGGTCTCCGGAGCACGGCTACTGCAGAAGGACTACTTTGCTCCGAACCCAATTTTCCTGGACAATCCATGGTTTCTTCGCCGTTTTCGCATGCAAAAACCATTGTTTTTGCGCATTGTGGAGGGAGTGGAGGCACACGATGACTACTTCAAGCTCAAAAGGGATTGTTGCGGTCAATTATCTTTCTGTGTAAGCAGAAATGTACGGCTACGCTGAGGATGCTTGCACTTGGTACTGCCATAGATGCCGTTGGTGAGATGGTCAGGATGGGGGAGAGCATATGTCGGAAGACTACTGTCAAGTTTGTCCACGTCGTGGTGCAGGTGTTTGGAGTAGAGTTTCTGAGAGAACCAAATGTGAGGACACAGAAAAGTTGTTGGCTATTGGAGAGGCGAGAGGGTTTCCACGAATGCTCGAATCAATTGATTGCATGCATTGACAATGTAAGAACTTTCCCCAATGGATTACATGGATGTATCAAGGTCGCGCCAAAGAGGTCATCATCATACTGGAAGCAGTGGCATGAAATGACTTATATGGATTTGGCATGCTTACTTTGGAACGTCGGGTTCCCACAACGACATCAACGTGCTTCAACGATCTCTGGTGTTCAGGAGGCTTTGTAATGGAAAATCACGCCATGCAACGATGTTGTCAATGGTCGTGACTACAATATGGGATATCGGGATCTATCCTCGGTGGGTGGCGTTTGTGTATACCATATCCGAACCACAAGACAACAAACAAAGCCACTTTGGAACATTGCAGGAAGCAGCTAGGAAGGATGTGGAGAGGGCATTCGGGGTGCTTCAAACTCGTTCGGGAATTGTTCGTGTAGCTGCAATGACGTGGGAATCATAAACTTTGTTGGGGCTCACGACATCTTGTGTTATTTTGCACAATATGATTGTCGAGGATGAGGGCGATGGTGTTGCCGAAAACGTTGATTTTGAAGCGCCCGGAGAACAAGTTCAAATCCCGAAAGATCAAGATACAAATAAACTTATGAACTTTCTGCAAATGCATCCGAATCTTTACGATCATCATGTGCACGTGCAGCTACTCAATGATACCGTGGAGCATATGTGACCCACAGCGGAAACCAAAAAACTAATGTTTGATTTGTGCATTTTAAATAAATTTTATGTACGAACATGTATTTTCAGTACCAACAGTTGATATGTATGATGGATTTGCATGGATTTGAAAGTCCGAATTTAAGATATGCGAATGTCGGATGTGAGATATGAGGGGTCATCCGGATGCGTCTGCGGACGGTGCCGGATTTATCAAGCATAGGTGTTGTAGGCGTACGACCATGTATAGACGGTCTCGTTGTCTCAATTGCCAGGCTTCCCCAACCCAGCACAGCACAGCCTCTACCCCAAACCGAGCCATAATGCCTGGCCCCGTCGTGCACAATGAGACCACAGCAACCAACCTTGGAGGTTTTGTGACCATACTCGCAAACCTCACCCGTCGTGCCTATGCGTTAGAAGAGCCCCCAGAATATGTTGTGTACCAAGGACCCGTGAGCGGTGAGGACCGTCAATTCTGGGCCACTGTGCACATCTACGGTAGGAGTCTGTCGCCAGAACGCGCCTACAGGTTCACCGGAAGGACAACTTCCTTTGAGCCACAAGCCGTCCAACTAGCAGCACGAGAGGCTATAGTTCAACTCCGGCACTTGTCGCCCAAAGTTAACTGTCGCCCGTTCTACTACTACCCCAGACGTGAAGGGTATGGTAGACCACCCCAAGCTGCCAACGGAGATCACGAGACGGATCCTGCATTGTTGCACCTAGTGCGCTATGTAGGTGCACTAGAGGCACTGTTCGATCAAATCACCATTGATCTGATCGCAGCTCGTGGAGAGCTGGTTCGCCGAGCCCCGGCAAGCAGAGAAGACGAGCCCGACGCTGACAACCCAGTCGTGCTGTTCGGACGACCGATTGAGACCCTGAGGTTAGCCCCAGCCATCAACCAAAGTGATTTGATGACCCCAGAAGTGCTTCGTCGCCTTTTGGGATCCCACTCCAACGGGATTGTGGCCAACAATCCCCGAGATGGTCATCATCGCTACCCCGAGCCTGCAGCCCCTCAACCCCCTCCAGCTAATCCCGACAGTGAGGCCCGTGGAGAAGCCTCGACATCCACAAGGCAAGCCCGCTTGGATATTAACAAGGTAGACTAAGTCACCCGAGTAGTGTCGAGTCCCAGTGTATCCTCGCTTTGTAATCATGTGACCTTGTAAATAAACGCAGCCTGTTGTCGTGCCACTATTTTAAATAGTAACCTTGCAAGGATATATCAACATGCAGTTGCATTTTTATTCCGGGCATAGCTACCAAAACCGCCTCGATGACCCCCCCACAGTGATACGTCACTTCAGTGAGATGTGTGTATCTGTGGCTTTGACCCCGAACCTTGGAGCTGAGCTGGCAAATTCATTACCTTTCACCACGGTAAAATGACCCAGCTCCAATGCTATAAAAAGGCCACCTCATGACCTTGCCAAGCACCCCTCACCGTGTGCACCTTTTCCTGCCATGCCGAGCCCTAGTATTTATCTGAGAACCCCAGATGCAACCCCAGGTAGTTTTGTCAAAATATTGTGGGATTTTACCTGCAGTACCATGGGTTCTACCCAGCCACCCTAGTACGAGCTGTTCAAATCGAGAATCACCCAGTCCACCTCGAGATATTGGGCAATAGTACACATCCCTCCCGTAGACTCAAACCAAGACCCATCAGAGGTCTCCTTTGTGGGGAAATCTATGCCGACCCCGCATATGGCCATAGAAGCTGCTGCATACGAAGCGCTTGCTCGCCTTCGATTCGCGTACCCTATGCCAGCGAACGAGGGTATTATTACTTTCCGAGCCGTGCAACACCCGGAGAAGTAACATCCTTTCCCAGTGGACGAATTGAGAGAGACCCAGTACTGGCCAATCTTGTCCAGTACATCATCGCTCAAGAACGTTTAACCCAACGTGTGATGGGTTATCTCCAGAGCCTCGCGGATTTAAATCCTTAGATCTCCATCGGCAGACCACTGAGGCCCGACCAGGAGAGACGCATTCATCAACTGGTCAATCCACTTCCCCCGATAGAAGAGGAGTGTGTCCCAGTACCAGAGACGTTTTCTCGGGACCCCGTCCAGTTACCGTTTGCATTATAGATGTCACTACTGTGTTTATTATTGCAACTTTTATTTATAAGTTGTAACTTATGCGTGGTACCCCGAGTTTCACTACTAGGAAAAGGGCTATAGATAGGACTGATTCTAATGGCGCACCAGGTAAACAGTGCACCACTACTATATACTAATGGCGCACCGGTTGCTCGCGCGCCATTAGTGTGGAAGACACTAATGGCGCACCGTACTCACGGTGCGCCACTACTATTGATTTTTTTCCCATTTTTCCATACAAACTAATGGCGCAGGTTGGCAAAGTGCGCCATTACTAGTTAGAACTAGTAATGGCGCACGACCAAGACAGTGCGCCATTAGTATATATATATATATATATATATATATATATATATATATATATATATATATATATATATATATATATATATATATATATTTACTTTTTTGCAAACCTACTTTTTTCGCAAACTAGTAATGGCGCACTTTTCCACAGTGCGTCATTAGTATACATATGTTTTTTTTTACTTTTCTGCAAAAAGTACTAATGGTGCACCACCTGCCGGTGCGCCATTAGTAACCAGGGTTACTAATGGCGCATTTTGTGGTGGTGCGCCATTAGTAACCTGGGACGAACAAGATATTTTGGACAGCCCACCTACCCACTCACTTTCCCCACTTCATTCTCTCCACCTCCTCCTCCAAGCTTGTCTTGGCTGCCTCGTCCTCCTCACCTCATTTCCACCATAGATTCATCAAAATTAAGTGGTGAAATAACCTTTTTTTTGATAGGTAAGTAAGGGAAAGCTATCTTCATGATGTAGATCTACTTTTTTTCTCCCTAGCTCGCTCCAACAACGTGCACATGCACTTTTTGTGGCCTAGCTAGATCTATGTATATTTGTGGTGTTGCTTGTGTTTGTGGTGTTGCATATATGTTTGTGTTTGCAGGTACCGGTATTTGAAATGCGATAGTTGCCAATATTTTGCCGGAATGTTGATTCATTTCCGTTTCGGCGAGAATTTTGGCACTATGCATTCTTTTTGGTCCTATTTTTAGGGAAGGTCATGCCAAATTTTTTCTTCGTTCTAAAATATCATTTTGCTCTACCCCGCAGGCGACCATGGTCCGCACGATGACCGAAGGCATCGTGAATAGGTTTTTGAGCTCCGCGAAGGCCGAGATGCTTCAAAAGAACGAGATGGAGATAAGATGTCCGTGTCGAAGATGCAAGCTGAAGAGCCTTATTGCGGACCAGGATTCCGGGCAGGTGCGGGACCACCTGCTCTTGCGTGGTTTCATGGATGGCTATCAGTGGCAAGGTGATGAAGATGACTATGAAGTCATCCATGGGGGCCGGGCAAGAAATGAGGAAGGGCAACAAGACAACCACCGCGGCGAGGGCGGGCGAGAAGACGAAGAATCTCCAGGACATGATCACGGCGGTGATGATGTACACAATCATCATGTAGAAGATGTCGTACATGATGATGAGGAAGATCAAGACGAAGGGCATGATCATGAAGATGAAGATGCCGGAGCAGACGAAGATGGAGGCTGGGTGCAGGACCCTCATATTCAAGAGCTGCTTCGCAAGCAGACGGATAACGCAAGAGCTACCGCCCGAGAGAAAGCCAAGCTGGATCAACTGGAGATAGACGCGGTTACTCCATTGTATGAAGGATGCAGGCCCGAGGATACCCGCCTGAAAGTAACGCTCATGGCTCTGGAGATGAAGGTAAAACACAAAATGACCGACGCATGCTTCGACGAGAACATGTCATTCTGGCACGAACGTCTTCCCAAGGGGAACAAGTGCCCGACCAGTTTCGAGGAGGCGAAGAAAATCGTGTGTCCTTTGGATTTACCGCACGTGAAATACCATGTGTGCATGAACAATTGCATCATTTATCGGGACGAGCACGCGGAGTCTACCATATGTCTGGTGTGCGGCGTCACTCTATACAAGAAGAGGAAGAAAGCTCCTCGAAAATCGGTGTGGTACTTTCCGATCACTCCTCGTCTGCAGCGGTATTTCGCGGACCCTAAGGTAGCAAAGCTCCTGCGTTGGCACGCAGATAGGGAGGAGAAGAAGCGGGAAGATGACGGAAATGATCCGGAGATCAATAAAAAAGACAAGATGCTGAGTCACCCTAAGGATGCGAGCTAGTGGCAAGCGTTGAACTTCGAATACCCAGAATTTGGGAAGGATCCAAGGAACATCATGCTGGGCGCGAGCACCGATGGAGTCAATCCGTTTGGCAGCCAGAGAAGCACACATAGCACCTGGCCTGTGTTTGTGTGGATGTACAACCTTCCCCCCTGGTTGTGCATGAAGAGGAAGTACATTCACATGAGTATGCTAATTGAAGAGCCGAAACAACCAGGGAACGACATCAATCTGTATCTGGGGCTGCTGAAGGAGGAGCTAGACACGCTGTGGAAAACGCCAGCCAATACGTGGGACACCGCAGAGAAAGAATATTTCCCTATGAGAGCCGCACTGCTCACGACGGTGCACGACTATCTTGGTTACGGATATCTCGCGGGGCAGGTAGTCCACGGATTTTCTGGATGCGTAAGGTGCATGGATGACACAACATATCGCCAGCTAGATAGAGATCCCGGGTCTTCGAAAACCGTGTTCATGGGACATCGAAGGTGGCTTCGCGACGATGACCTGTGGAGGAAACGCAAGTATCTGTTCGATGGTGAAACCGAACCCCGAAAACGCCCGTGTACGAGGAGCGGCGAGGAAATAGACGAGCTGTTGAAAAATTGGAAAGACTGCCCACTGCCGGGAAAGAAGCAAAAGGCGCCAAAGCCGGGAAAGAAGCGAAAGGCGCCAGAGCCGCTGCTGAAGGTATGGAAAACGAGGTCTGTTTTCTGGGTCTTGCTGTACTGGAAGATCCACCGTGTGCCTCACAGCCTTGATGTCATGCATATCACGAAGAACATGTGCGAGAGTCTACTTGGTACCCTACTCAACATGCCAGAGAGGACCAAAGATGGGCCGAAAGTAAGGGCAGACTTGAAATCAATGGGCATCAGGCAGGAGCTTCACGCTAATGATGATGATGATGATGAGGCGAAGCAGGACACAGAAAGTCGTCGCAAAGGCAAAAAGGCCAAGAAGACCGGAAATGACTACCCTCCCACGTGCTTCACTCTAAGTCAGGAGGAGATCGAGCAGTTTTTCACCTGCCTCCTAGGAGTAAAACTTCCTTACGGTTACGCGGGGAAGATAAGCAGATACCTAGACCCAGCGAAGCAGAAGTTCAGCGGGATGAAGTCTCACGACTGTCACGTGCTGATGACGCAGATACTTCCAGTTGCAATCCGTGGGATCATGGATGCGCACGTCCGTGAAACGCTATTTGGCCTATGCAACTTTTTCGACGTCATCTCTCGGAAGTCGATTGGCGTGAGGCAACTCAGAAGGCTACAGGAAGAGATCGTGGTGATACTATGCGAGCTTGAGATGTACTTCCCGCCCGCATTCTTCGACGTTATGGTGCATCTGCTGGTCCATATCGTGGAGGATATCATCCAACTCGGGCCGATGTTCCTGCACAGCATGATGCCGTTCAAAAGGATAAATGGTGTCATCAAAGGATACGTTCGGAACATGTCACGTCCAGAGGGAAGTATAGCCAGGGGCTTTCTGACCGAAGAGTGCATCTCCTACTGCACGAATTATCTAGGCATCGAGAACCCCATTGGTCTGCCCGTCAACAGGCACCTCGGCAGGCTCGCTGGATGGGGTCACCGTGAGGGTCACCGCGAAATGCATGTCGACTTCGAGGGTCGACTCGCCGACTTTGAAAGAGAAAATCTAGTCGCGCTAGAACACATAGACGTGGTCGATCCTTGGGTGGTAGAGCACAAAACCTTTATTGAGAAGACGTACAATGACCGAGGCCAACAGAGGACGGATGGAGATATACTCAAAGAGCACAACTCATGTTTCACGCGTTGGTTCAAGCAGAAGCTTCTGTCGTACTCTTTACATGAAGATTCTTCCGCGGAAGAACAACTCATATTCGCCTTGTCACAGGGCGCCGAGCACAACCTGATGACCTATGAGGCGTACGATATCAACGGCTACACATTCTACACCGAGGACAAGGACATGAAGAGCGATGGTTATCAGAACTCCGGGGTAACGATGGAATCCTACACCGGTAAGGACAAGGACAGATACTACGGAAGGATCGAGGAGATCTGGGAGCTGAGCTACGCTGGAGAGAAGGTGCCGATGTTCCGTGTCAGATGGGCCAAGAGCATCCTAAAAGAAGACCGATATTTCACCACCATGGTTATACCCAAAGCCAAATCCAAGACCGCGGGCGCAAACGTCACCGCGAAAAATGAGCCATGGGTACTGGCTTCCCAAGTGGACCAATGCTTCTTCATTACCGACCCGCCAAAGTCCAGTCGTGTTGTCGTGAGGAGAGGCAAAAGGAAGATCGTCGGAATGGATGGAGTAGCCAATGAGCAAGACTTCGACAAGTACGGCGACTGGAAGATCGAACATGACGACGACGATGAAGTAGCAGCACACACCACAAGAAGAAGCAGGACCACCCTACCTAAAGGACGTCCGTTCCACAGAAGAACTCCATTTGCGAAAAAGAAGGGCAAGAAGATTGTGAACAGATAGCTAGCTAAGATCGATTATATTTAAATCGTAGTCTTCATTTCTCGATTGTATTTCATGGGCACTTTTTGATATCATGAATATTTTTAAATTTATGGGAACTTTTTGAAATCATGAGGACACTTGATCTCGATCCCCCTCCATCTGGATCTCGATTCCCCCTCCATCTCGATCTCGATCCCCCTCCATCTCGATCCCGCACCCTCCCCCGCTAGCTCCACTGCCGCCGCCGACCCACCGCAACCCTCCCCCGCTCCACCACCGCCGACGAGCACCCGGCCCCCCGCACCTTCCCCCGCTCCACCGCCGCCAATAGGCACCCCCTGCACCCTCCCTCGCTCCGCCGCCGCCGCCGATGATATTTTCAAGTAACAAATTTGAACATATTTTTAAAAAATTATTACTGTTTTTCTAAAAAATATATTACTGTTATGATTTAAACAAGTTTGAACATATTTAAACACAAATAAATATAAAAAACAGCATTTAAAATGCATAAAAAATATTGGGGAGCCTGGGAATCGAACCCAGGACCTCCTGGTGTGTGTGCTGCGTGCTGACCAGTCAGGCTAGTGGGTGGGTTCTGTTGTAGATAGGGTTAGGTTGTAGATAGGGCTAGTGGGCTAGATTAAAACAAAATTCTAATGGCGCACCGAGGGGTGGTGCGCCATTAGAATAGTCGTACTTATGGCGCACGAGGGGGTGGTGTGCCATTAGAAAGCTTTCCCACACACTAAATCCCCAATCTCTCTAATCTCTCCCCTGCCTCATCGATCTCACCCGCTGCTACCCGTGTTCGCCGTCCCCCTTGCCGCCCCCCTCGCCTCCTTCGCCGTCCCCGAGCCGAGCGCCGCCTCCCTCGCCGTCCCCGAGCCGAGCGCCGCCTCCCTCGCCGCCTCCCTCGACGTCCTCTCACCCAAGCGCTCCTCCCCCCCGGGGCCCCGCCTGCGCCCTCGACGTGCTTGCCGTCCAACACCGCGCGGCCTTCCCAGGAGGACCGCCGCCGTCTTCCTCTTCGACTACGAGGACCCGGACGAGCTCGGATGCCCAGGAGGACCGCCACCGCTCGACGCCCTCGACCGTGCGGCCTGTCCAGGAGGAGCGCCACCGCTCGACGCCGAATTCGCGCCGCCTCGACTAGCTCCGGCTGCCCCGAGTAGCCCTCGACCTCCCAAGTGAGCACCTGAGCCGCTTCCCCCTCTTCCCCCTCTTTATTTCCTTATGATGTGTTCTAGGGTTGGGGGTTGGAGAAATTTGGACAAGGAAAGGGGGTTGGAGAATTAAGTAGCTAGGGTTTTCCAAATGTTCAAATCTCTGAGCTTGCATTTAGATGCATTTTAGAGGATACTAGTCTCAACTAAGCATCCGCCTAGAGATACTTTCTTTAAGTAGCTAGGCTCAATTAGTGAATTTTCCAATGAGTTTGGATTCATGCAACAATATGAAACATTAATTACTATTCTTTCTGGCCACTAATGATAGATGTAACATGTAAGAAGTCCATAATTGATTAATGGATCATTTAGTTTGATAGTCTTGTTACTCCTAGGTATCTACAAATGAGTAGATGAATATTTGTTACCAGGAGGGGTTACAATATCTTTCAAACTGATGTTGTTCTCATGATCATGCTTTCTAATGGTTTGATATCACCCAAAGTTTGGCATGGAAACTACAGAGGTACTATGTAGTGTTGTATTACTTCTTCCGGATTCAGGGTGTTTAAATGTGCATTAGTTCTTCTGATAATTAATGGTTAAAGTCCTTTGACAAGAATGTGAACAATAAGAGATGTAACCAATCCCAGAAGTAGAACCATGTATCTTTTCTCTCTACAATTCTCATGCAACAATATGGAACTAATTCTTTAAGTAGTTAATGAGAACACTTGGTCCATATTCATTTGCAGTGAACATACATTTTCACTGTTCTTATAATATTTGCTTGATGTCAGATTATGCTATGAGGATATTAGTCTAAGCCCAGTCTTGGATGCATTGTTTTATCCTGCGGTGGTTAAACCGGTTCTGAAAATTATCTAGTTTGACCTGTACTTGTCCAGCTATCATAATCTATTCTTTGACCATGGCAGTAGCTGGCATTTTGTTATGATAATTTCAGTATATATCTTACTATCCTTTGCTGATCTCGTTGTATTTTCAATGCACAGGCAACTCTCCGACGAAGTCTCCTCCAGGTAATATATGTCTCATGCTTTCTAAAGAGTACTAGTATACTGACTAAACTATCCACTTGCTATGCTTAGCTGCTCTGTTGTCTGAATCATGACACTTTGCCAGCTGAAACTTGCCTATCACACTGTCGCTGTATTGCTCAACTAAAAACACAAATATTTGTAGTTTTTGTCTGTCATAATGCAACTAAGTATACTAGTCTCAACTAAGCATACTAGTTTTTTGTAGTGAGACAGTAAGATAGTGAGACAGTAAGATAGTGAGACAGTAAGAAGGAAACTTCCCAGATTATGTAGAAAGAAAATACTTGGTTTGACAGCAAGTACCATGACATGAATCAAAAAACATATACGGTGGGAAAAATAAAATGGCAGAAACCTGGGAGGTTATGGTTTGCTGTATCTCCACCAGTTTGGGTTGGTGAATATGGATGATTTTTTTATCCTGTGAACTCATTGTACTGCTACAAGAATTTGGTATCATCATGGTGTAATTTTGTTAACATTCTGGTTTTGTTAGATAGTGGCTACACTAATCTAGAGTGATACAATTTTCCTTCCCATTTGGTATCATCATGTTCAGTGTATACAGTTATAACATCACGTGGGTTTTTTAAGTCTGTTTACAGCTCATGTGGGTTTTAACATCATGTGGGTTGGTGAATGTGGATGATTTTTTTATCCTATGAACTTGAATGTTGCAATGATCATCTTGCTAGTTTGCTGGGTTTTGTCTCCGACCATCGTGTCGTGATGAATTTGCAGGTACCCCGAGAGGCCCTTGAGTTTGCCGGAATGTTGATTAACTTCTGTTCCGGCAAATTCGGGTACTCCATATGTCCTATTTTCAGCAAAGGTCATGCTGAAATTTTCCGTGAATTTTGGCATGACTTTGCTAAAAATAGGACATATGGGGTACTTGCGACTAATGCATGGACCGGGGTATCTTAGTACTTAGTTAAGTAGGATCAAATGCCCCGCCATTCTTGCTGCATTAAACCATAGGTGGCAATAGAGCCAAGTGATTAGTGCCAAGTGATTAGGCCCAACCTAGGGTGCCTCGGCTTAGGCTTTTAGGGTGCCTTGGCGTCGACAAACCCTAAATGATAAAAGCTTAGCTTTTAGGATGCCTCGGTGTCGACAAACCCTAAATGCTGAGACCATGATCTTGTTCCTTGACAATAACCAACTTTTTGACCAAACTGTTTTCCTATTTAAAGTGAAACATGGCCAACAACGATGAGGCCGACGGTTCGGGCGGCAAGCAATTCTTGGAGCTGTCCCAGGAGATGGAGGAACAACCTCACCGCTATGAGGACGTTGCGGAACACACTGATCCTGATTACACAACCCCTAGTGGCGTCGGGGATGACACCACTGATGGTGCCGCCGAGGATGCCACCACTGATGATGGCGGCGCACACACAGATGGCAGCCAACCGAAGAAGCAAAGGAAGGACCGGCGCCCGAATGCGCTCCGCACCCTCAAGGAGGAATTCACTCAAGTGGACTCCGATGGGAATCCAACGGAGCCCAAACATATAGTCAAGGGGTACTCGGTTCAGCTCGGGTGCATTCTACGGAGCACCGTCTCGATCAACACCGAGAACCTTAGGCATAAGGACCGAGGGAATTTGTGCAACCTCCTCTTCACGAAGCTGCACGAACGATACAAGTTCCCCGCCAAATTTGAAAACACACGCCTCTCAGGGAATAAAGTGAACAGTGCCGCCCTCACGAAGATGAGCACGGCCCTGTCTACTTGGAGAAGCGCGGTGAAGAGAATGATTGATAAAGGTGATAGTTATGAGAATATCAAGGTGAAATATCCTTTGATGAGCGAAGATGACTACAAGGAGTTCAAGATAAAGTGCGAGAGCAGTGCAACCACCGAATCAAGTCAGTGGGGGAAAGAAATGCGGGAGTTGAACTTAGGGGAACATAAACTCGGTCCCGGCGGTTACAGAGTGGCGGAGCCTATATGGGACAAGGAGGACGCGGAGCGTGCCGAGCAAGGCCTACCGCCCCGCTTCGAGAAATACAGCGCTAACAAGCAGACCAGGAACTATGTCAGGGCCCGGTACAAGGAGGACCCGATAACAAAGGAGCTTACCACGGATCCGAAGACCAGGGTGCTTGAGCTTGTTCTGGTAAGGAATAAACCCCCGCGTAATTAGCTCCATATGGTTGCACTCTAATTAATCCCCAATATTTCTAAATGGTTCACGTTCCTTTCGCAGGAAACTGAAAGCAGTAGCGCGGGGTCGTCTCAGAGCTCCCCTTTTGACACCCCTTTAAATAGGGCGTTGAACGTAATGAAAAGCAAGGATAAGCTCACTAAGCCGACGTCAGCTGGTCGTGTGGCCGGCAAAGACTTGTCCACAAAATGGGGGTCATACTATACCGTTGGTGTGTGGAAGGAGAAAAAGGCCAGCTCGGAAACCCAGACGCGCGAGGTTGAAGCACTCAAGGCACAAGTGGCGCGGATTTCGGAGCTTGTCCAAGAGCAAGTGGAACAACAACTGGGAACAAAGCTCAACGCCATGGTGCCTACGTTGATTCATGGGCCGACGACGTGGATTGCGGGCGGCCAACAGGGGCCTGCCCCGGTTCCCAGCTTCACAGCCAGCAACTCGCACAGCGCGCAGGCGGCGCCATTGGTGTCTCCGGCGGCGCCATTGGTGTCTCCGGCGGAGGCGGTATTCGTGTCTCCGGCGCCGGCACGGGCATTGGAGCTTAATCCACCCGGGTGTACGCCGGCCGGCACCTCACCAGCAAGCGCCCCCTCCGTCAGTTGCACGCCCGCCGTTGGCGGTGCCTCGACATTAGTCGAGCTCGACGGCATCACGGTAACTAAGCCTCTCGGCCGATGACTTCATCTCCTTGCCTTTGACTAGGCATCCCTGACGCCCTGTACATGTTTTCGCAGGGCACCGCTAACGTTCCTTGCACTCTTCTGCACTTCGTGGGCGCCGAGTTGGTCGATGTCGCCAAGGGCAGAATCATTCAACCGGGCAACCGCATGTTCCACGGTAATCCGATGCCACCCACAGCGTATAGGGTTGAAGTGGTTCGGGTGCTGCCAGGCTGCGACGAGCTGTTACCTCCGGTTCGACCCGCTGGGGCCGACAAAGAAGATGAGATGACCCTCAGCGCCTGCGTAAACTGGCCGCTGCTTTGGCCGAAGAGCCAGATTCGTTTGGGGGCGGGGGACACCACCCCACAGACAAGACCGCCAGTCGTGCCAGCGCCAAGCCATGGCAAGAACACCGCAACGCTACCAGACCTGCCGGACATCCCTATGTCGGACATCCCTATGGCACAGGATCCGGACAGCCCTATGGCACAGGATCCGGATGACGACGACATCGACGACGGTACATTTACCAAAGTCGATAAGTACTTTGCCGAACATGGGTACGCTGACGAGTTCTGCGGGCCTCTTTCTCAAGAACCCAACCAAGACGACTGCAATCTAGCTGGTACGGCAGAGAAATCCAATTGCAATAGGCGTCGTCTGGCGTTCAGTTCTCAGGAGACGCCTCCAGCT
Organism: Triticum timopheevii; assembly: GCA_963921465.1. Taxonomy (NCBI): domain Eukaryota; kingdom Viridiplantae; phylum Streptophyta; class Magnoliopsida; order Poales; family Poaceae; genus Triticum; species Triticum timopheevii. The sequence continues at coordinate 435,578,679 of OY997262.1, forward strand.
CCCGCCTTCACCGAGCCTCAGATAGCTGAGGTGCGAAATATTATCAGCCCCAACACGCTCAAGAAGGCGGTCTGTGAGCAGAACTCTGTCCCATTACAGGAGATCAAGAAGAAGGGACGGAAACGAAAGACTAACAAGGGCGCCGGTGCGAGCCAGCCGGCAGCGAGTTCGATCCGTGCTCAGGACGGGCCACCTTCACCTAAGGATATCTCGAGGAGGGTGCATGTGGCGGGTAGGGTGATGCTACCGCCAAATATGCTGAATGCTGCAACCGGTGCTATGCGGAGTCTGCACGATAGTGTTCTTTCTTTGGAGAAGCGGCGTCTCAGAGAGAAGGATGTGGCATACCCGGTTTTCGTGGCCAAGGTGCCAGAGGGCAAGGGCTTTGTGGATGGCGACATCGGGGGTACGATCGTCCTGCGGTTTGATGACATCTTTGCTATGTTTAACCTTCATCCGCTGCACTACACCTTTGTTCAGCTGTTTTCGCTGAGTATGGAGATGCGGATCATTAGAGATAAGACCCCTGACATCGTGATAGTCGACCCCTTCTACATGTGTGCCGAGCACTTGAGCAGCGCTGGGGACCGCCAAGTTGCGAGTTCACACCTCGAAGGCGTCATTCTGGCAAACCCAGATAAGGATAACTTCCTTGTGGCTTACTTTCCCAAGTAAGTCATCCCTTAACCGCCCCGTAACATATGATTTCTTAGATTTCGATCGTTCTTTTTTTTTCTAACATTCCGTGTTCTGTGCAGTGACACACATTGCACACTCATCCTCTTAAGCCCGAAATATTCCATGGCCACGTATTTCGACCCGAACCGTAACTCCAAGATAGACTACACAAATGTCAAGAAAGTTCTTGATGATGTTCTCCCCGGCTACGCCAAATCTGGAGGCACCTTCACCAGGACTATTCGTAAGTACGGCAAGCACATGTTCTCACACAATACGAAGTTCTTCTGCGTCAAGCAGCCGCCTGGCGGTCAGAAGGATGCCTACTACGCCCTCCATCACATGCGGGCGATCGAAAGGGACCATCATCAACTTCTGCTACCAGATAATCTCAAAGATTGGGCCGCGAACTTGTAGGCAATCCAGGACGCGGACCTCAGACAAGAATTCTTTCGCATCCAGTCGGACTTTGCGGACATCATCCATCAAGATGTCCTTCATACGTCGGGGCAGTTCTACCTCAGATATCAACCGTCCAACAATGAGATAGATGGAACGCTACAAATACAGGGTGACAACGACCACGATTTCATGACCATCACGACAGACGGCGGCTTCATCCACGCTCCTGTCCGATGAGTCGAGTCGAAAGTAGTGATGTGTAGTTCTGAAACATTGATTGGCTCATGTTGTAATTAAACTTTAATGAATTCATATGTCTCTCTGGTTTGGACAGTCGTTCAACTTAGATGTAATCGATGCTATTTATTAGTAGGACCATGAATCGTGCTATTAATGTCTTGCTTTTCTCTTCCGATCCTTTTGTTGCATACTTACATATTGCTTATGTATTGTCTGTTGTTTGGCTTGTGCATAGAGATGTCGTCGTATGTCGTGTACAAGGGTAAGGTTCCCGGAGTCTACGACGACTGGGAGGAGTGTCGGAGACAGGTTCACCATTTCAGCGGTAACAGTTACAAAGGGTACACCACTAGGGCGGAGGCCGAATCTAGATATGCCCGCTATCTAGCGGGAGAGAGGAGGGAGCGTTGGAGGAACCGGATGAAGAACAGTTTGATTGCGATGGTGCTCATCGTGATGATCACAACTCTCTTTTATGTGATGGTAGTTTAGATGATCGATATCGACTTGTAATGTGAAGACAAACTCGATACTCGCGGTCTTGAGACTTATAATGTTTTATCTTTGTTCGGTCTTTTGAATTCGGAGACTAATATGATGAATTGTATTCGGAGACTAATCTTCTATTGTATTCGATGAATCTGATGTTGTTGTGTGCTTCTGTCTATATTCTGTCCAATAATATATTTTGTAACCTGTGCAAAAATCAGAAAAGCAAAAAAAACCAAATATTCATACTAATGGTGCATCAAGGCAGAATGCGCCATTAGTATGCCAAAGGATACTAATGGCGCATCAAGGCAGAGTGCGCCATTAGTGTGACAAAGCACATGGTTACATATGGCCCCCCGGGAGGCATACTAATGGCGCATGGAGTTACATACTAATGGCGCACTGCCAGTGCGCCATTAGTATACCAGATACTAATGGCGCACCTATGGTGCGCCATTAGTAAAAAATTCTAATGGCGTGCTACTAATGGCGCACCGGTAGTGCGCCATTAGTAGGAAAAACCGGTGCGCCATTAGTAGGCCTTTTCCTAGTAGTGTTTGCGTGGCGAGTAAATTATTTAGTTTCTATTAATGTGAGTGGTTCTGTTGCGGTTTGACTCTATTATATTACTATTATTCTCTAGCGAAAAATCCTGGAGTGAGATTTCTTTTCCCTGAGTTGATGCATCGTATATCTTATCACAACGTGGATCATTTTATTTCACACAGCACCACGGCAGCAGACTCACAACCGCTCGAACTCATTCACTACTTGCAAAAACACGTAACCGTGGAGTATTTGTTCTTTCAAAACAACTCCTAATAAATCTCGAGGACGAGATTTTTTCTTAAGGGGGGTAGTATTGTAACACCCCAAAAATTTAACCAGGTTTTAATTATTAAAATTTGGCCAGGAACTTAAACTTTTGTTTTCTGGATTTTTCTTTTGATTTCAGAACCATTCTTCCCTTTTATTTTTATGGAGTTTTTACCTCAAGTAAAAAACTTCCCAATTTTATTGGACTCTCTTACCCTCTCAAATAAAAAAAATTCTTTTATTAGTGGGATTATTTGCATAATTATTTTCCCTGATGCCTTATTTCTGTAAAAATGATTTTTCTAAGCTTCAAGGCTTCTTTTACACTGCAACTCTTTGATAAATTTATTTAAAAATTCCACCAAAAATTGGAGATGTCATGTGATGTTTTTAAAACAATTTTATGCAAAAATATATTTCATTCCTTGGATATTTTTGTTCTGCACATGATTTTCAAATCTGGTCCAGTGGGCAGTTTTACACTACAACCTATTTAAATATTTCTTTAAAACTTCCACCAAAATTTTGGGATGCCTATATGAGTATGTTAATTATCTTTCTGCAAAATCCCAGTAATGTCCTTTGAAAAATTTGAGTGAATCAACCTATTTCCCATTCTGGTCCAACTTGATGATTTCTACAACAACTATATTTTAAGTTGCTCCTTTATCCGTGATTTCTTTTCCTACTTGTAGTCCTCCCTACTAAACCCTTAAGTCCAGAAGAGTGGACCCATTGGAGGATTTTTAGTGCATGCAACCATGCCCTCTTCTTTCTGTCCAAAACTGATGTTTTGCAAAACTTGCACTAGCAAGTTTGTGCTTTGTACAAACTAACCTCACCACCCTCTCTTTCAACTAAAGAGACCCCACTCTGGAAGTTTTGGCCACCCCAAGAGATGCCTAGGTGCATGTGGCATTCTGTCGAGCACCCTGTAGGCATGACCAGTTTTGACATGAGTCTTAGCTTGCACTGTGATCTTGCTTCCCTTGCCTAACTACCTTGTCCAATAGACTCCTAGCTACTCATAACCTAGGTCTGCTAATTCCCAGCCTCACCCGAGACCTCTAACATGCCCTGACATTTCGTCGAGCACGTCCCGTGCGTGCTCTGGGCGCGAGCAGAGCGCGCGTTTTGCACGTGCCGCGCCCGAGCCGCCACGTCGCGCCCCTGGTTTTGCCCACGCCACAGAGCCGCGCCACGCACTCCCCTTCTCACAAGAACGCGCCAAGCAGCCCTGGTGCCCCGCAGCACCGCCGTCAGAGCCCTTGGCGGCACGCCGGCGTCCGCAGCGCGCCTCTGCCAGGTCGGTGCCGCCCAGGCCTCTCCCGCTCGCCACCTGCCCCTGGAACGACTCATCCTCATCCTCTCGAGTGTCCTCTAGCTCTTGTCGTCGCCACGACGCCCTGACGCTACAGGGAGGCGGTTCACCGACGAACTTATCCGGCCGCCGCTAACCGACCTCGTTGCGGTATATAAGGAGGCCCCCGAACCCATTCGAGCATGGAGGCAACCTCAGGCCACCTACATGGCACCCCCACAGCCTGCAATCGTCGGAGGGAGGCCTTCTTCCCCATCTTCGGCAACCGCAACCGCCGCCACTGCCCCGGCCATTCCGACGCCACCAGAGCCTCCCCCTCTCCACTCTCTTCACCAGAAACTCCCTCTCCCCCTCGTGAATCCACCCCCCTGCTCGATTTTGATCGGGACTCATTGCGGGAGAAAAATCACTTTGCCCGACGACCTCCGTCCGCCGCGAAGCTCACCGCCGGCAGCTCCGTCCACCCCAGAGACCATATCAACCACCGGAGTGACCGTCTTGATCCCCTGAGCATGCGGATGGCCTCCGTTCTCCGAACGGTGCCGTCATTCGCCGGCGAGCCTCGCCGGAGCTCCGCCTCTATTTCGGCCGGAGGAGGCGATGCGCGCGTGGACTGGTCAAACCTGACCAGTGGGCCAGACGGGCCCACTGTCAGCGACCCAGTGCCGATCCACGCGGGCGTAAGTGGAAACGTATTTTTAGAATACGCCTTCGACGTGGTCAGTCCGAACCGTTTTTCTTTTTTCTGTTTTATTTTCTTTAAAAAAACAGATTTTGACCACAACTTTGACTGCCTGTAACTTTTTAATGACAACTCCAAATGAATTGATTCTTTTCCCTACCTCTCTCAAATTTAATCTAGTTTATTTTAAGATTTATTTGAAAAAATTTCAAAACAACTTTTTGTGCTGTTTTTGAATTTGTGTGTTAATTCAAATTTATTTAAAATAGGACTTTGGAGAGAGAGAGGAAAACTTTCAAAAGTTTTGGAGTGCACCCTGCCCTTCCACACATTGAAGGCAAGCATTCTGAACCCTGGCATAATATTTTGCGTGCATTGTTTGACACGATCATGACACCACCTCAATACATGGAACTCGTTATTTTAGGTGGTGATGTGATCGTTTGCATGAATGTTTATTGAAAATTTCCTTGCTGTTGGAAATGGACATACTTGTGATAGTGATCATCCTTGTATGCCTTTCGTGCCTACCGGAAGGAAAACGGGAAAGTCTCTGTCTTGGGTAGACCCGAGCTTGTCCCTAGTTCCTCGTCGAGACGAGTGTGTCCGGCATGGCATGAGGGGTATGATGAGTGGTGATTCTATCTGTTGGTTGAAATACATTCATTATGCTAATCATGCAGGGAAATTATAAACCTCCTGAGTCGACCGTAGATCGAGTCTTGTTCCAGTAACCCCCACACTTGTTTCGTGCTACCACTTGTCCCTACCACAGGTAGGGAACGGTTCAGTAAATTGTCAACCCCTTTCTAGCACACACCGTACAGAGGGGTCGGGATGAGGGTACCAAGGCCATGGATTAAAGCCAGTCATTCGGTCAGGGGGCATGGGTGTTTCGGTTGTAGCCGAGGGGGTAGCTTCCCCAGTTTTGCGCGCGGTATAAATTTGGTGATCCCATGCTAATCGAGGTTGTAGCCTCCCCACTTAGAGTTTTGCTTAACGAGTGTCGTGGGTGATTCCAGACACCGGTAAGTTAAGCTGATATGTGCAAGTCAGGTGCGTTTTCAATTAAAAGACCGTAGACGGAATTAGTCCCGATGGACTAAAGGAACCCGTTACTCGTGGGTAAAGAGTACACCCTTTGCAGAGATTAAACCTATTCGAATAGCCGTGTCCATGGTTAAGTACTACAGTCTGGGTGGGTCAAGTGTCGGTCTTAGTGTCGGTCTTCGGAGGAGAACTACTAAACCAGAACCCGGATCATGACTGATGACTTGTGATGATTATGTTTATTATGGACTAACCCTTTATATTATTTGAATTATTGAACATCCCTGGGAAGGTTCTACCTCCTGGATATTCACTGTGATTATTTATAAGCCCTTTATGTGGTGTCGCTTAGACGCCCGACTGTGGCATGCTTGTTATTTATTTACTTTAGAAGCCCTTTATGTGGTGTTGCTTAGACGCCCGACTGTGGCATGCTTGTTATTTATTTACTTTATAAGCCCTTTATGTGGTGTCGCTTAGACGCCCGACTGTGGCATGCTTGTTATTTATTTACTTTATAAGCCCTTTATGTGGTGTCGCTGAGATGCCCGACTGTGGCCTGCTTGTTATTTATTTACTTTATAAGCCCTTTATGTGGTGTCGCTTAGACGCCCGACTGTGGCATGCTTGTTATTTATTTACTTTATAAGCCCTTTATGTGGTGTCGCTGAGACGCCCGACTGTGGCATTACTTGTTATTTAATTTCATTATAAGCCCTTTATGTGTGGTGTCGCACAGACGCCCGACTGCGGCATTTTATTTCCACTCCATTATTGCTCATTCATGTTACATATAAATAACCTGCTTGCATGCCTCAGAGACTTTATTTATGACTGACGATGTGATCATAGAATACTTCAGTGCATGAATATCATTTATATTATCCCAGTATTCATAATGTTTGCGAGTACATTCAAAGTACTCACTGGCTTGTCCCTGGCTATTGTCTTGGCCAGATTTCTTGCACGGAGAGGAGCGACGCGATGACAGCCCCGGAACCTAAGCAACGGTGATAGCAGCCTCATGAAGATAGGAGTTAACCTGGTCAGCTGTTCCTGTTGGGAAATGGAGTCCCATAGACACTGATGATCCGCAAAACCGCTTCCGCCATCAACCACTAGAAACCATTTGTTGTACTCATAGGCCAGAATGGTCTTGTGCTACATATTTTGTGTTTTGCTTGGAATTTCTGTATCAAGTTGGTGCCTCATCAGCTAACAGTAATCTTGGGGCTGGTGAGCACAACGGCCATTTTCTGGAAATTAATACCCAGAAAACCGGTTGTGACAAACTTGGTATCAGAGCCAGCCTGACCATTGGCTAATCCTATCTTAGCCAGGTCGAAAAACTTAGGCAAACCAACCCACCAGACCTTAACCAAACCCCAGCCAAACTTCTCGTGCAAGATAGCCACACAGTGACCCCGACACTTTTGGCAGTCGGAGCCCAACCTATCAACCTAGCCTGACAATCACGCACCAGTGACCAGCACCCAAAATGTCTCATTCGCAAGCACCAGTGACCAGCACCCAAGATGTCTCATTCGCAAGCATGCAAAGGAAGACTCCGTCCCCTTTTCCTATAAAAAGGGCACGCTAGCCCCAACCCAGCACAGCACAGCCTCTACCCCAAACCGAGCCATAATGCCTGGCCCCGTCGTGCACAATGAGACCACAGCAACCAACCTTGGAGGTTTTGTGACCATACTCGCAAACCTCACCCGTCGTGCCTATGCGTTAGAAGAGCCCCTAGAATATGTTGTGTACCAAGGACCCATGAGCGGTAAGGACCGTCAATTCTGGGCCACTGTGCACATCTACGGTAGGAGTCTGTCGCCAGAATGCCCCTACAGGTTCACTGGAAGGACAACTTCCTTTGAGCCACAAGCCGTCCAACTAGCAGCACGAGAGGCTATAGTTCAACTCCGGCACTTGTCGCCCAGAGTTAACTGTCGCCCGTTCTACTACTGCCCCAGACGTGAAGGGTATGGTAGACCACCCCAAGTTGCCAACGGAGATCACGAGACGGATCCTGCATTGTTGCACCTAGTGCGCTATGTAGGTGCACTAGAGGCACTGTTCGATCAAATCCTGATCGCAGCTCGTGGAGAGCTGGTTCGCCGAGCCCCGGCAAGCAGAGAAGACGAGCCCGACGCCGACAACCCAGTCGTGCTATTCGGACGATCGATCGAGACCCTGAGGTTAGCCCCAGCCATCAACCAAAGTGCTTTGATGACCCCGGAAGTGCTTCGTCACCTTTTGGGATCCCACTCCAACGGGATTGTGGCCAACAATCCCCGAGATGGTCATCATCGCTACCCCGAGCCTGCAGCCCCTCAACCCCCTCCAGCTAATCCCGACAGTGAGACCCGTGGAGAAGCCTCGACATCCACAAGGCAAGCCCGCTTGGATATTAACAAGGTAGACTAAGTCACCCGAGTAGTGTCGAGTCCCAGTGTATCCTCGCTTTGTAATCATGTGACCTTGTAAATAAACGCAGCCTGTTGTCGTGCCTCTATTTTAAATAGTAACCTTGCAAGGATATATCAACCTGCAGTTGCATTTTTATTCCGGGCATAGCTACCAAAACCGCCTCGACGACCCCCCCCCCCACAGTGATACGTCACTTTAGTGAGATGTGTGTATCTGTGGCTTTGACCCCGAACCTTGGAGCTGAGCTCGCAAATTCATTACCTTTCACCACGGTAAAATGACCCAGCTCCAGTGCTATAAAAAGGCCACCTCGTGACCTTGCCAAGCACCCCTCACCGTGTGCACTTTTTCCTGCCATGCCGAGCCCTAGTATTTATCTGAGAACCCCAGATGCAACCCCAGGTAGTTTTGTCAAAATATTGTGGGATTTTACCTGCAGTACCGTGGGTTCTACCCAGCCACCCCAGTACGAGTTGTTCAAATCGAGAATCACCCAGTCCACCTCGAGATATTGGGCAACAGTACACATCCCTCCCGTAGACTCAAACCAAGACCCATCAGAGGTCTCCTTCGTGGGGAAATCTATGCCGACCCCGCATATGGCCATAGAAGCTGCTGCATACGAAGTGCTTGCTCGCCTTCGATTCGCGGTACCCTATGCCAGCGAACGAGGGTATTATTACTTTCCGAGCCGTGCAGCACCCGGAGAAGTAACATCCTTTCCCGGTGGACGAATTGAGAGAGACCCAGTACTGGCCAATCTTGTCCAGTACGTCATCGCTCAAGAATGTTTAACCCAACGTGTGATGGGTTATCTCCAGAGCCTCGCGGATTTAAATCCTCAGATCTCCATCGGCAGATCACTGAGGCCCGACCAGGAGAGACGCATTCATCGACTGGTCAATCCACTTCCCCCGATAGAAGAGGAGTGTGTCCCAGTACCAGAGACGTTTTCTCGGGACCCCGTCCAGTTACCGTTTGCATTATAGACGTCGCTACTGTGTTTATTATTGCAACTTTTATTTATAAGTTGTAACTTATGCGTGGTACCCCGAGTTTGCGTGGCGAGTAAATTATTTAGTTTCTATTAATGTGAGTGGTTCTGTTGCGGTTTGTCTCTATTATATTACTATTGTTCTCTAGCGAAAAATCCTGGAGTGAGATTTCTTTTCCCTGAGTTGCTGCATCGTATATCTTATCACAACGTGGATCATTTTATTTCACACAGCACCACGGCAGCAGACTCACAACCGCTCGAAGTCATTCACTGCTTGCAAAAACACGTAACCGTGGAGTATTTGTTCTTTCAAAACAACTCCTAATAAATCTCGAGGACGAGATTTTTTCTTAAGGGGGGTAGTATTGTAACACCCCAAAAATTTAACCAAGTTTTAATTATTAAAATTTGGCCAGGAACTTAAACTTTTGTTTTCTGGATTTTTCTTTTGATTTCAGAACCATTCTTCCCTTTTATTTTTATGGAGTTTTTACCTCAAGTGAAAAACTTCCCAATTTTATTGGACTCTCTTTCCCTCTCAAAAAAAAATTCTTTTATTAGTGGGATTATTTGCATAATTATTTTCCCTGATGCCTTATTTCTGTAAAAATGATTTTTCTAAGCTTCAAGGCCTCTTTTACACTGCAACCCTTTGATAAATTCATTTAAAAATTGCACCAAAAATTGGAGATGTCATGTGATGTTTTTAAAACAATTTTATGCAAAAATATATTTCATTCCTTGGATATTTTGTTCTGCACATGATTTTCAAATCTGGTCCAGTGGGCAGTTTTACACTACAACCTATTTAAATATTTCTTTAAAACTTCCACCAAAATTTTGGGATGTCTATATGAGTATGTTAATTATCTTTTTGCAAAAACCCAGTGATGTCCTTTGAAAAATTTGAGTGAATCAACCTATTTTCCATTCTGGTCCAACTTGATGATTTGTACAACAACTATATTTTAAGTTGCTCCTTTATTTGTGATTTCTTTTCCCACTTGTAGTCCTCCCTACTAAACCCTTAAGTCCAGAAGAGTGGACCCATTGGAGGATTTTTAGTGCATGCAACCATGCCCTCTTCTTTCTGTCCAAAACTGATGTTTTGCAAAACTTGCACTAGCAAGTTTGTGCTTTGTACAAACTAACCTCACCACCCTCTCTTTCAACTAAAGAGACCCCACTCTGGAAGTTTTGGCCACCCCAAGAGATGCCTAGGTGCATGTGGCATTCTGTCGAGCACCCTGTAGGCATGACCAGTTTTGACATGAGTCTTAGCTTGCACTGTGATCTTGCTTCCCTTTCCTAACTACCTTGTTCAATAGACTCCTAGCTACTCATAACCTAGGTCTGCTAATTCCCAGCCTCACCCGAGACCTCTAACATGCCCTGACATTTCGTCGAGCACGTCTAGTGCGTGCTCTGGGCGCGAGCAGAGTGCGCGTTTTGCACGTGCCGCGCCCAAGCCGCCACGTCGCGCCCCTGGTTTTGCCCACGCCACAGAGCCGCGCCATGCACTCCCTGCTTGATGCTGGCAGCAGCGACACCTGCGGGTGCCGTACCCTTCCTTGGCGCCCATTGCCCATCGCGTCGGCGGTGCGCCGGGGCGGCCGCCCTCGCCAGGGGGTACGCCAACGGTGGGTTGTTGCCGCCCTCGAGGTGCGTCAGCACGCCCTCAAGCATGCGGCCGGGGACGCCCCACCACAGGTGGCTCCCCTCGCTGTTCTTCAGGCCGCCGACCACCGGCGCCCCGTTGGTGGACGCCGGCTGCTGCTGCTGGCGGCGCTCGAAGTACGCCGCCCAAGCCGCGTGGTTGTCGACGGCGTACTGGGGGAGGGACAGCTCGGCGTCGGTGAGGGAGGCGCGCGCGATCTCGACCTCGTCGGCGAAGTAGGATGGCTTGGTGACGGCGTCGGGCAACGGGGGAATGGGCACTCCCCCATTGCTGAGCCTCCAGCCCGTCGGCCCGGCGCGCATGTCCGGCAGCGCCGGGATGTTCACCTGGAACAGGAGCCAGGACTCTTGTTCGCGGAGCGAATGGCGGCCGAAGCCGTTGGCTGCCGCCACGTCTCCGGGGAAATGCTCGGCCATCGGGGAGATGGAGTGGCTGGGGAGAAGAGATCGGCGGGAGAGGGAGAGCTGGGGGAGAAAAGCTCGGCGGCGGCGCTCGGGAGAGGTGGAGAGGTGGCACTCATCACAGGCGAGCGAGGCCATATATAGCCGCGCCGCGTCCGTGTGTACGCGTCCGAGGGAGGGGAGGCGTCGGTGCGCGTCGGCACGCCGCCCCGTGACCCGCCGCCCGTGAGGAATCAATGGCAAAGCTGACCGGCGGCAGCCTTGCCATTGATTCCCCGCGGGAAACCGAGGCGTCGGGAGAAGACGAGGCGGGCGGCCTCGCTGACGCGGCTGGCCCACGGCGCTTTCGCGCCAAAAACGATTCGCCCGGCGCCCCCGAGTGCCCCCCAGCGCGCCGGGTTCGGGTTGGATCCGCCGACGCCAATTTCGGCCCGAGCCGGCGAAAAATGGGCCCCTGGGGGCGCGACTGGCCGATTTTTTGGCGCCGGCGGCCGAAAAATCGCCTGAGGGGCCTTGTTGGGGGTGCGGCTGGAGATGCTCTAAAGCTGCAGGCGGCTCGGTTCAGACGCGGCCCTCTTGCAACGTAGCATGTGTCACCCGTGATTTTCCAAAGATCGTCGTACCGTCGCTGACGGACAGAGATCAGGTGACATGCACGTTTGCATGTCACCGTGTACCTTGCGGCCGAAATTCAAATTTAAACACTGCGAAAAAATCTAAAAAAATCATGCATGTTCACAACACATATTAAGATAACCCCTAAAAAATTCAGATCAAAATTCGAAACATACATCGAGAAACAAAAAAGAAAAACTCAGATGTGAATAGTCTACAGAGAACCATTCGCGAATATTCATGATAGATTTTTCTTTTTTGTTTCTTGATGTATGTTTCGAATTTTGAACTGAATTTTTTAGTGATTATCTTAATATGTGCTGTGAACATGCATGATTTTTTTTAGATTTTTTTCGCAATGTTTAAATTTAAATTTCGGCCGCAAGGGACCCCGTGAATTAACAGGGGCTATGATACACGCGTAGTAGGTTTATGGGCTTGTAGTGTGGCCCTTCAGTCGTATGAAAGCGCAGCCTGACTAAGCACCGAATATTTGCATGTGGGTGTCACAGAGGACATGACCCGGGGTCAGAAGGAGCACCGCTGGTACGTTTATCTTAATCATGATTTGGAGGTTGGTGGGAGTACTTGATATCATTTTGTATCATGGTAGGCTGCACTTTTGTTGGAGAAAAGTGGCCTTTGCTTCTGATGTGCATCCAACGTGGAGGTCGACCTAGCGCTTCCCACGATGAGGCCTGACTTGTGGGGTCGGATGTCAGCGCCCATGAGGCCATTACGTGGCTAGCCAGAGCGACGACAAGTCAGCTGCCCATGACCTGGCTGGGTTCCTTCACAGCCGTGCCGACCAGACCGGGAGGATGAAACACCTCTTCTGGCACACCTAGATGTGCTTTAGCAAAACCATATTATTATACAACACAAAATTGTAAGGCTCCCAATATATTGGAACTCAAATCATCGGCATATTTTTGGCTGTGTCTGAATACAAAGCCAAAAGTACCAGCTTAGTCTCACTTAACATTATGACCGTGACATCATGCATTATACTACTACTGAAACTTAAAAAAAGGTCATTATTTATGAACCTACGGAAATACCAGCTTGGATCTTGCACTTAACATTATTATCACCTTGAAATAATGCATGCATGCATATCCCCCAACTTGGTGACATAATTGAGCATGCAAACACAACAGGAGCAGAGCATGCACATCCGAGATCCGACCGTGTCCCTCAACAGCCTGCCAGCCTGGCTGGCCACCAGCGGCGCTTTTCTATCCACGTCCGCCATCGCAGCAACGCTTTTCCATCCGTCTCTAAAGATATCTCCGCCAGCTGCCTGCGCTTTTCCGTCCACCCATGCATCGCCTTCCACGAAACCATGAGCATGCATGTGAGATTATCTTGAGTGAATCTCAACAGGAGCAGGAGGAAGTAGTGGCAATGAAGGCATATCGTGATCATGGAGCTGGCTGGCTGATCCGGTGTCAAGAGGGACCCGGTGCTCTCTACCGGCTATATAGAGGCGATTTGTCCCCTCGCAACGCGAGTCATCGGAACTCGCGCAACACGAGTGAGAGAGGGTGCCGCTGCATGCTCTGCTGCGCTGCGTCGTGCATGTGCATGTGGTACATGCAGTGGCATGAAGCAGCTAGCACCACATTTTTACAAGGGGTTCTTCCTTTTTTTTTTCTCATGAGAGAAATGCCTATCTCTCTTGCGGTAAAATATGATATACATGCACAGCACAAGTGTTCACGTAGGGTGAGGTCGGAAGGAGCACCCGTATCAGTGCTACTTGTATCTTGAGATGAAGAGAGGGGCTCAGCAGACGAGATGTTTAGAGGAGTGCAATTCGGGTCTGAGGTGGTAGAGTAGAATGGGCAAAACTTTTCTCTGTCACGGTTGGTTTACCCTTCTGTAACAGACTACAAGCGCACCAGAACTGCCTGTGATGGGATTTCGGTCCGGCATGCATCCTTGCAAGTGCACATGACACCTGAGATTTTCCCAAGATTGTCGTACGACCGCTGGCCCGTTAATTAAAACTAGTAGAATGCCCGTGCGTTGCCACAGGCTTCTGAAATATTTTGCTGAAGTTATATAAAGGTAAATATTTTGATAACAAGGCATCTCCAATGTCCACGAATTTGGTTTTCTTGGGGGCAGACATGATTGATTCGATGACTATAATAACTCTACGGGGACAAACATAGCCTGTCGGCATGATTGCAAAAATGAGCCAATTAGTATAAAAATGCCTAATTAAGTGAACACGGAAGGCAATATGACGAAGGAAAAATCGATGATAACATTGAAAAGAATACCTTGTGCGATAAACTTTAAATTGACATCTTTTTTTATGAGATATCACTGCTTCCATATCATTATGTTGTAAAAAACATGATGAATTGTCGGCCCCTTGCAGTGATGTCGCTTCGTAGCCCCTGGCAATTGATTTTTTTGGTGCATCCCCGCTTAATATCCATATTTGTGTCTCCTACATTCTGAAAAAAAATATAAAATAATGCACCCTTTGTATTAGCATGCATAACATACATAGATCTCATGGTGTTTCAGTCCGATCTGCCATCGTTACGTCAATGCATATGTCAGTTGATTTCTTGAAACATCATCCAGGTCCATCACTCTTTATCTATGTTGAACAAAGGTGGAACATATAAAATATAATAGTATTTTATACTGCATATATAAACTTGTATAATATATAATAAAACCAAAAGTGGGACTAACACAGATTTTTTTTTTTTGCAGTTTTTTTTTCACCCTACAACCTTATCCAGATCTCTCCCTACCCAGTCTCTCCCCCTCACCAAAAATATAGCCAAATGGGCCGGCCCGCCACGGCACGGTCCGGCTGAGTTAAACGGGCCACCCCTCCCCAGCCGATGCTCAGAAAAAAAACCATCTCCCCACCCACTCTCTCCCCCTCCTCTCCCCGGCGATGGCGTCCATCGATCTCCCCTTCCTCTCCCCACCGTGCCGACCGCCTCCTCCTCTCCTCCTCCCTAAACACGCGCCACCAGCAGATCTACATCTCACGCAGCCGGCCCTGTCCCATTCCACCCTCCGCCGCCACCTTCCCCACCCGAGCTCGGATCTAGGCCACCCACCGTCTTCCCTGTACCCAGCTGCCCTCATCAGCTCCGGTCTCGTCCGCGACGTGCTGCTCCAACCATTGGTACGCGGCAATGGGGGTTCGGTCCAGGAGGCGGCTGCTGCAGTCCTGATGGCGTCGCCTCTGCGGTGGCTCCATTCCGGCGGCATCAGGGAAGCACACGAGCGTCCACGAGCAGCAAGCAGAGCCGGCCAAGGAAGCAAGGACGCGGGCAAATGATGCAGCAGCGCCGTCCTTGAGGAGATGCCGCCCGTGGATACAACAGCCGTGGGCGTGGAAGACTATTTTGGATCCTGTGAGCCGCCGCCGCTGCCGCACAGGTAGTCAACGATGGCGTGCTGCTGTTCCATGTCCAAGAAGTCGCCCACGAGGCGTCGTCGTGGCATTGCCAGCTCCAGCTTGCCCCTGCCATCGTCTCTGCCGTCGGCACTTGCACGCACGCTCCTTGGTGAGGCTCTTCATGTTAACTTTGTTCTGTTTGTAACATGGCACGTAGCATATTTCTATACCCACAATGTTTTGCATCATCCGAACAAATGATGGTAAATTGATTCCTATGTATTGTAACGTCCTGATTACAAGTTCTGTTAGATTAGTTTTTCTGTTGGAATAATTGTTCTGTTGTAGCAGAACAATGACATCACTGTGATTCAGTTTTTTGGGGATGGTCGAATGGGAGTATATAACATGCAGGAGTACTGTATTTTTTATTACTTAAACAGAGAGTATATATCATCGAGGTAGTACAGCAAAGATAGAGTATAAACATGATTAAATGCTATACAGTAGGTAAGTGAATTTACATGATTAAACAGAATCCAAGTGACTATGAACATGATCACGGGATTAAGTGAGTATAGATGGAGTACAAAAACTACATCTGACAGTTTAGGAGTAAAATTGCTTGCCTTACAAACTGCTTGTCTACTGGTTGCTCTAAAAACTGCTTGTCGCTGCTTGCCCTAAAAACTGTGTGTGATTAACTGATGGATTTATGGCAGAATTTTGCTAGACACAATGGATCTCGATGTGAAATAGTAGATGAGTATATACTACTTTAATTTAGCTAGAGTGCTGGCATGATATCATTGTGTTTGATGAATTTGGTTGTTCCACATAAGATAATTATTACACATTTGTAGATAAGAGAAATATACACAGATGTTCATAGCTAGATGCACTTGCTTTACTTCTTGACTATCCTTGATGCTCGTTCACTTATTGATGTTCCTTGGTTATCTGTTATGGATCTGTGATGGACGAGGGGGGAGGAGGGAGGGGGAGAAGGGATGGCAGAGGAGGTTTACAATATCAAGCCCAAGAAGAGTTCACACCTTATTCTAATTTTTTTTTACTCCTAATAAAACAAGGAGAGACGCTACAAGCATTTCTGCTCAGAGAAAGGGCGGTGCAGACCTGATTTATATGTGTATATCCGGAACAAGTGCTCGTAGGTGAATATAGCAAGAAAAGCATGTATTCATTTATGCTGTTTCATTGTATCATTCTACAGCAGAACACACACATGAGTATATATACTAACAGTGTATAAAACTGAGTGGAGGAAACCAGATATTAGACAGTCGCACTGCTCGTGGCAAACTCTGGATCCTAGTGGAAAACAAAATATATATCTTGAAAGGCAATAATAGAACTTGATATAGTAGACCACAATGTTGAAATAATGGAATCTTATGCAAAAATAAGATGGGCAAAGTATTGGGGAATTATGGGAAAAAAAATACCATCTTATAATCCTCAAAATTATGTCCATGAACATATTATAACCTAATAAAAGGGAGAAGGAAAATACACTATTGCAATGTTCAGTATCTTTTATCATTGCTCAGTGAGGTATAACCAAAATAATCGTTCTGGTGAAATTACATGCAAGATAATAAAGAACTCCTCCTTTTCATGAGTATGCCTGCTTTGAGCCTTCAGAGCCTACATTTCTTCTTGTACTGAACTGTATGAGATGTATTAGGACATTGACATATATCATGCATGCTTTGCACCTATAGTTTTGACCAATCAGAATAATAAGGGGATAAAAAGGATGCCAAGAAATTAACCATCAAGCATAAGAAGCAATATATTATCAATCTGACAAAAGAATCACTAGGGTCTTCAGTGCATGTTCAAGGTGTGTTACAGGCCAACCATTATATCAGAATCTCATATTACACATTTCAAAGTATACTGTGTGACACATATATTGCACTACATAGTTCTTGTTTACTTCTTGTCACCTATTTGTTATAACTAACAACAGGATTTTCTAGATCAACTCCCCGCATAGACTCGCGTCGAGGGAGGAGGACGCAGAGGCCAACAACAAGGAGCGGTTGTGGGTGCACATCTTGGCCGCCGACCACAAGTGCTGCGAGAAACCTTGGGCAGAATTCGCTGCTCCACTGGTATGAGCAAATCAAATATTGCTTCCTTCTCTATGTCTGTTGTCTGCTGAAGTAGCTAATAGATCGCTTCAGAATGCTGTGAGCTTGGTTATTTACATCGTCTGCTAATGTTAAGCAAAGAATGAATGCTGCAGTGTGTTAAATGTCCGCAACGATGTTTTACTTAGATGTAGTAGATGATTGATTACAAACCAGGAAAAGAAAAATATACATAAGAAATCTACCAAAAGGAAAAATAATCTAAACTACAAGTAATAGTCCGTACCACGAGTTGACCATGGCTATGCCAGAAACAAGGAGAAAAAAAAGAAAACCTCAACAATGACGATGCTGCTGCTATTTCCATTTCTGAAACATTAGATAGGAGTTCACCTAATTGGAGTCTAGCTCCAGCTACCTAAAAAAGGTAAAAGGAGCAAACAGACACAAAATAAATGAAACTAAGAAACAACTATACTGCAAATGTTGTTTTGGGGACATTTTGTGTGCCTGCTTTGGGGCCGCACCATAATATTTCTCTAAAGTAGAGCACTCCAATGGAGTCTAGTTTCACAGCATCTGAGTGACACGTGCAGTGTGCAATATCTGTGCAGGAAAACATAGTGGTCGTGCATGTTTAAACACATAGGATGCACGTACCAGGTTTGTCATATACAGGAAAAAATGGTAATTTGCAAAGTCACAACTCCGAGGAAATATTATTAATATTTGACTTTTTGTATAAACATAATAAAGCTCAGTTGCTAACAACCAAAGATAAAGATTTCAGTAAAAAAACCCAAAGAAAACTATCTGTACAAAAACCCCGAAGAGCAGCAAATTATCTGTAGCATAAGAGTAAATGCTCCGTCATATTCAAGTCCCACCAGTTTCTTAAGTGCGGACTTCAGCCTGTAAGGACTTCCTTATAGACGATGTTCTTCATTGAGGTCTGTAAGGACAAGGCAGGTCTTTTTCGCTTCTTTGATTTACCGCTTTGCTTATTGCCATTATCCTTCTCCTTCTCCTTCTCAATGAGGATCTTTATGTTCATCTTCGTAGTGGCTCGAGACAACGCGACATAGATTTGACCATGAGAGAACACCGGATTAGGTAGGTACACGCCAACAATCGGAATGGTCTGCCCTTGAGCCTTGTTAATCGTCATAGCAAAGCTAAGCCTTATAGGAAATTGCTTCCTCTTGAACTTGAATGGAAACATGTCGTTGTCAGACGGGCATAGGGGTATTCGAGGAAGGAAGACCCTCCTACCCGCGTGTTGTCCAATCACGATTTCTGCGTCAACGGCGTTCCTCTCAAAACCTCGGACGACGAGCCTCGTCCCGTTACACAGACCATTAGCTGGATCAATGTTCCTCAGAAGTATCACAGGGTAGTTGAGCTTCAGTTTGAGTGCATGCGGAGGCAGACCGTTGGGAGTCAATCCATTCAGGAACTCAGGAGCGTAATAGCCATATGGGTCGTCCTCTGCACTGTCAAAGCTATGGTAGATTAATTCTTCTCCCCGAAAACGCTCTACCATACGTATGTTTATCTTGTCAACGTTGTCGTTCATGGTGGAGAGGATTGCGCGAGAAGTTGGATCAGACATGTTGTCATCTAGTCTCGGAAACACATGGTCAATCAGCTTCTCCAGGTCGTCACCCTCGCCTGTACACGGCACACAAATATCTTCAGGGAGTCGTATGTTTCCTTGATCGTCAACTACCTCGGTGCCATTGCCTATCCTAAGCAAGTAATCCGCAAACCAGGTGTCATTATGAGCCCTCATGTTGGTGACGAGCCTTAGCTAGCGCATACCCTTCCAGAGATGTGAACTTCGAAGGGTTGCATCAATTATCTGACCCCGGGACCCCCTCCTGACTACCGGAAGCACCTGCCTGAAGTCCCCGCCAAACACAACAGTCTTTCCTCCAAATGGTCGGTCCCGTCTTCCCATGATGTCGCGCATGCTGTTGTCCAGTGCCTCGACCGCCTGTCGCTTAGTCATGGTGGCCTCGTCCCATAGTATCAATGAGGCCATCCTCAGTTGCTTGGCGGTCCCACTCTGCTTTGTGAAGGTGCATGAGGCGCCATCGTCGCAGCTCAATGGGATCTTAAACCTTGAGTGGGCAGTCCTACCTCCAGGCATGATAGATGCGGCGACGCCCGACGTCGCAGTAGCGATAGCGATGTTTCCCTCGCTTCGAACCTTGGCAAGTAGTGCCCTGTACAGGAAGGTCTTCCCTGTACCTCCCGGGCCATCAACAAAGAACACACCCCCATTACCGTGTTCAACAGCAGCTAGTATCTCGTCGTATGCAACCCTCTGCTCCAAGTTTAGCGACGATGCCAATTTAGTGTCGTTGATGTCAAAATCGACGTAGGATTCCTCGATCACTTCTCTGGCCTCACCCTCGGTTGGGTCGAACGCATCGTCAATGCATGGAAGAGCGAAATTAGCTATGTCTTTGCCCATGGATTGCAACATACCCCTAATGTCAAGCAATACCATCTGTTCCACCTCAAACGGGCACGTGTGTGATCGCCGATAGTCATCAGACATAGGCTCGAAGTGCCTATCCCATAAACCACGCACGTCGCTTGGCTCACAGTGCACCAAAATTGTTGCGAAGAGTCTCCTGAGCGAACCTGGCATCGCCCACTGCTTTGCCTCGGTAAGACAGTCGTCGAGCGTGTTATCTGCCTCGATGAGTCCCAACCTTTCGGCAGCCTCTCTAAAGCTCCCTCATAGCCTACCGTCCACGGTGAGCAGGTCCTCATAGGATGTCTTGCCAGCAACGTGGTTTAGCAGCACACGCAGATAGTATTGCTCCCCCTCGGCAGGATTGGCAGACACAATTCGACCTATCTGATAACGCTCCACCCGCTCTTTCAAATACTTCTTACCCTTCTGCCATGTGAACCTTCCAGGAAAATCCTTGTACAATATATTCCTAGCCCACGGGTGTTTCTGGTTAGCTTTGAAATACTCTGTCAACATGGATTTGGAAGCATTCTCAGAGGCTAATACGTCGGCCAAGTGAGCTTGCTCATTGAATGCCACCCTGTGCATATTCGGGAGATGAAGGGCAACTGTAGGACAGGCGGGTCATTGGCACACAAGGGGAAGCCAAATATCCTCCACATCGCCTCTGGAGGAGTAACCCACCTCGTGTCTACATATCTTTTGATCTCATCAATGTTACCATCGGCGTCGGGCTGGTCGATGCTGAAAGAAGCCCTATCATGGCCCTTGTATATGTACTTGTAAAGGTATTTGACGGCCTTTATGCTGGAGCAAACCTCAACGTTGATGTGGCAATTGAACATCCGCAGAAGGTAAGGGTTATACGGCACAACCCATCTGTTGTCCAACATTTTACCCCGGACCTTAGCTTGCCGGCCATTATCTCGACGACGATAAACTGGGTATGAGTCCTTCCCCTGTGCCGTGTTTTCATTGAACGGCAGCGGGTATTTGCACTTGCACTCATTCTGTTGCATGCACACATTTTTGGGGTTGAGAGCACCGCATGGTCCGTGCATCATATGTTTGACCACCAAGGCGTGGAGTTCTGGATACTTCTGCTTGTCTGGGAGCTCAGCATAAATGAGTCGGTCGTACTGCTCTGGAACGACAAGCTTATAGGCAGAATCCATGATCAACAAAAAGTGTGCGTGGGGGAGGCCCCTCTTCTGGAACTCGACTACGTATACATGTGCGACAACAACACCCAGGATATTCTTCTTGAACAACATCTCTTTCATAGCCTCAAGCTTGCCATGGAACACACGGGCCACAAGATCAGGTCGGTCTTGCGCTGTCTGACCAGGAAACAACTCATTCGTTATCTCTTCCCAGTTAGGGTTGCAGGTCATGGTCAAGAAGATGTCAGGCTTCCCGTAGGTATGGACAATTGCCATGGCATCCATATGCCTCCACTTCATGTCGCGGTCGCCACCTGGGTACGTTCCAGGGAGCATTATCCTTACTCCAACAGCACTTGCCCGTGTCTCCCCGGATGTAATTGCATCAACAACTCCTTTATACAGGTCGGCACGGATATTTGTCTGGTTCTTCCTGTACCATTTCAACCTACAACTCTCAATCTTGATGTACATGTCCACCCCCCATTGCTGGAGCAATCGTGCTCCACAGAGTATGGGATTGAATATCCCAGGTCGTGTCTGCAGCATGTAACAGTAGTAGTCTCTCACGGAGACGCATAACCTGCTATTCCCCTCCGCACATGTATGAGTAACGCGTAAGTTAGGATTCATATGAGAACTATACAATTCATCAAAATGACAGAATACGCATAAGGCTTACCTCCATCCTCCTCCTCATCATCATCATCATCACGTCTACCTCTTGGTTGTTGCACAACCGGCCAAGGGACATCACGTTTAGGTAGTTTTGGGTGCCAACTGAGCTCCCCCCTTGGGTAGAAGAGTGGGTAAGAGAGCGGGTCATATGAGCCAGCCGTCACATGTATACTGTGCCTCTGGTTGTCATTCCCGCAAAGTGTAATCCTACGATCGAACCTCTTTGCTAGGTCAGTGCCCTCCACCCAAATTGCATCGACCTCAGATGACAAAGGTCTATTATACTTTCGTTGGTCTAGTCTCTGGTCAGTGTTGAGGTCTATCCTGTAGTCGTCGAGGTTGTCCCTGTGCGCACCCAAACTCCTAAACTGCTGTGAGTACGGGTTTTCCCTGAGTATGTCCACTAACTTTTTGACGACATCCTGGTCTAATTGCTTGGTGGCAGCCTTGCGATGGGTTAGGCCTGGGTCGTCGTCGTAGAAGTACAACTGTAGATGCTCTGGACGGGATGTTGGCCCGAAGGAATGAACGTTGTGGTAGATGGTGCCGTGTGCCCGGAACGTGTACACCCCAGACTTCATGTTTGTGTAGCTTTCATCGAGGCTGACACCGAGGGTTGTGAAGGAGAAGTGGCCGTTGAAGAACCGTATGTTCTCCCGAAAATGCCTAGAGTCCGCATCACTGCTAGACCAAAGCCTCATGAGCTCCGGGATGGGTTCCAGTTGCTTCAGCTGGATCTGCCCACTGCGACAGCAGAATCCCGGGGCCTCAGACTCAAATTTCTTGGCCTTGCAGTGGGCGCAGTTCGCGGCGTGCTTCAGGATGTGTGTGTTGTCTGGGAGGTTTGAGTACACATAGTCCAGTGGATCATGGTCGACATAGTTATTGTGACTTGAGTCTTCCAATTCGTCGTGCTCCATGTCATCAGCATCTGAGCCTGCAAACAATGTTTCTAATAAGAGTGATACCCCAAACAATGTGGATCACGCTCAAGCGGGTGTACATACCTTCACCAGCAAACAGGTAATATTCATCGTCAAAGAGGTCGTCAGGATTGGCATTATCATTCATGAGACCATTGAGGTAAGCGTCCACGTCGTCTGCCCAGGTGCCAAACAACACAAATGAGGGTTCAGTCTCAAGGGATGATCGGAGAGTAAGGATGGGGGTGTTACCTTCACTTCTGATCGTGTACTCCGGCGTGCTAGATGATGTTGAGGTACCATTTGCTTCAACTATGGTAGGTTGTCCCGTTGAGTTAATCTCCGATGTGGAGATGGTCTTGGCGGTTCGGGTATTCGCCCTACCTGCAAAGCTTGCATTACGACGATCTAGCAGAGCCTTCCTCTCACCACGTGGCACCTACAAACATGATTTTCGCTTGCCAATTTTGTCCTGACGCTTATTCGCCGCCATACTTCCCTTGCAAGCTCGCTCTCTCGTCCTACGCTGAGCTCTGGACCCATGACTCTGCTCGGGGGAGCCATAATCCGCTTTTTGTTACCGGATCACTGGTTTGCTGGTCGGCATTTGGTAGGTAATCATTGATTTTGTCGAGGTTGCCATCTACGTCACCATCACCTAGGGTTCTGCTTAGGTATGCACCTACAACATTATCGAATCATTATAAATAACCGATGAATGACTACAAAATGAAAGATGATCATTGATGGGATAACTACCATCGGTTTCGGTGTTGCGAATGTATGTGGGGGCCGACTTGTCGGTTGTGGAACGATCTATCTGTTCAATGTCGGATTGTTGTGTGATGGTTGGAAGTGTGAGAGTCGGACAATGTGCGTGAGGGTTGAAAGTGTGAGAGTTGGACAATGCGCTAGCTAGATCTGGACGTGGCATTGCGATCGATTCAGCAGAAAGGGTGTTTTTCCTCCTAGCATAGTCTGCCTTTCTCTTCGCACTTGACTCCCCCTGCTCATCAGGGGTCCTGCAGTTTCGTTGTTCCTTTCGTCGCTCACGCTGCACTTGATTATTTTTTTGGAGGTTGATCGTACCCTCTTCCTTTTTCTTCTGATAAGATGCCCGTCTCCGTGCGTTTCTCTGCTCCCTTTGTTCTTCTTTCTCACGTTGCCATCCAGCTAGTACATTGTCATCAATGAACCCATCAATGGGAGTACTCGAAGCAGGCAACGTTGCATCAGCATGTGACAAGGATGTATAGCTAGAGCTAGTTGGGTTGGCTGGTTGAACAATAAAATTGGAACATAACCATATCATCCATGTTCAGCAAGCACGAAGCTGCAGAATGAAGTCATTCTATCCAACGATTACTTAATTTATGAACTGAAAAATTAAGCACATGTACCTGATATGCTATGGGAAGATTGATCAACACTTGTTATATCACCAAGAGGGGGTCGGGAAACACACTGAAATTCTGCTTGGAGGTTGGTCATATCCTCATATTTTTTTCTTCGGGTAAGCTGCTCGCCTCCGCGTGTTGTTCTGCTTCTTTTTATCACCTGTGAAGTTATTGTTGCTTTCTTTATCGCGTTGCACCATAGCTACCATTACCTAATTTATGCTACAATTAACCAAGAATAAATTCTAGATCCGTACCTGGTATCTCATGCGAAGGCTGATGAACATTAGTGATATCGCCAAGAGGGGGTCGAGAAACATTGTAGTTTTCACTTTGGAGCTTGATCGTATTCTCTTCCTTTTTCTTCCGATAATTTTCTCGCCTTCGCGTGTTTCTCCGCTCCCTTTGGTCTTCTGTCAAGTTATTACTGCATTCTTTATGATGCTTTCTGGTAGACCGCTTGGCATCATTCGGGAGTAGAGATGTTGTTTGGGAACCAGTTGGGGTAGACGCTGGTGCAAAATCTAAACCATCATGACCATGGGCATTTGGGCAGTCATCGTTTTGCCGAGATTTTGGACCTACAGGAACAGAACAAAAGCTAGTGGTTAGGCTCACAGAAGAATATGAACACCCATAAGCACAAGAAGGGAAGGTGTGTCCCATTGCGACATTGTCCATCGGATGTTTTTGTTTAAGATGGATCTTTATTTGGTTTCTTTTAGAGTCAATGAACATCACATATATTTTCTTGTCTTCTGGTTGAGCTCTTTGCAATGGCTCCTCCCTATATCCTTTTATATTACCATGTAAACCAGCTTATATCATTTTGTCCCTTTGTTTTTGGTAATGGTATGTTTTTCCATGATTGTTGTCATTATTGTTGTCCTACATGTGTTTGTGCGTTGGGATTATATGAAGAAAAGTTGCAGCTGAATCACTATTATGGTAGAAGGGAAATCTACTGAATCACAGTCACATTTCCTAATACCCAATGACTCCAGATTATCGTCTGTCAAACTTTCATCAATACAAAAAGAAACATAACCACTCAACTGCCAAAAATATCATGGATATAATAAGTTACAACATATAGGGCGAATATTATAGCACTTTTAGGAAAACTACCATCCAAAAGTATACTATTGATACTCTTAATATGCGTGTGGCATGGTTTAGTTTTTTTGTCAGGCATGGCTACCCAAACATTTCTGATATTGGAGAAGAAAATATTAGTCACACCTTGAACAATAATAACAACAAAATTGTACTAAAGAACATCATGTATGCCCATAAAAGAACGTGTTTGTTGACCTTTGATATAACATGCATTATGTTTATATATGACCCCAGCCACAAGCTTTAATTTTACTTTACTACTGCTTTTCAACTACAATTGATGCTCTTTATTACTGGAATTCAGTTTACGCCCATGATGCTGATTCCTATTAGTAATCTGCTTGATAATTGTCACTTCAGCCATGCATTTTCTCCATATGACTGCAGGAGTCATGCTCAGATTTGTGTTCCCAGGTTTATGACTTGCATTTTCTCCATATGACTTGCATTCCCAGGTTTATGGAGATTTGTGATGCTCAGAGGGACTAATATTGATAATGAAAAAAACCATTTGATAATGCACGTTATTTACAAAAGGTACATACCTGGAGTCATTGGGTAATACTCGTAAATGTTGTGACTCGGTGCGGGAACGATTTCTGGTATGGATTCGTCGACATTTTTACCCTCATTATGGCCTGTAACACGGTACTTATATGGAATGTCTTGTTTATACCAGAATGAAGGTCAACAAGACGGGGTACAGGTATACCTGGACTTCCTTGGGGATGTAGATCAACAAGACGGGGTAGAGGTACATCCGATGCCTTTATCTGTTCCAGTGCCTTGCTATTTGAAGTTACCATACTTACTTTTTGTTGTGATGAGTGACCTATCACAATTGTAGGTCAACATGAGAAGATGAAATAAAAACCATTTGATAATGCAAGTTATTTACAAAAGCCCCAAACCTGGAGTCATTGGGTCGTACTCGTCAATGTTGTGACTTGGTCCGGGAACGATTTCTGGGATGGATTCATCGACGGAATTACCCTCAATATGGCCTGTAAAATGATTTCTCATGTTGTGTTTACATCAGAATAAAGGTCAACAAGACGGGGCAGAGATATACCTGGACTTCATTGGGGATGTAGATCAATAAGATGGGGTAGAGGTACATCCGATGCCTTTCTCTGTTCCGGTGCCTTGCTATTACAATTTCCCATACCTCGTTGGGGATGTAGATCAACAAGAGGGGGTAGAGGTCAATTTCAATGTCAACGTACAGGAGGACAAAACCGGATGATAATTAGTATATGTCTGGTAAAATATTTATGCATGTGCTTCCTTTGAACCTGCTGATTTTCGTGCTTCCTTTTGTAAAGCTTCCTTTGGTACGTGCTTACAGGAAAAACTGAAACCTGGTCGAGCTGGGAACATTTATAAAGAAAAGGTGTAAATCAGCTGTTTATATAATTCAGAGAAGCATCAACTTGTATGTATGTGCTGCCGGCGGAAGCATCAAATTGTATGTATGTGCTGCCGGCGGATCTGTAAAATTCCGGAAACCTTCAAGTGTCTTATTGTATGTATGTGCTGTATAATTGAATCGGGCCTTGTTGAATGGACGAAGGGTTTAGGGTTTAGGGGAACCTGATTTAGGCGGACCTGATCTGGCGCAGCCTTCGTGAGATCGGCGGCACCCTCACTGGCAGATGTGTGCGTGGGGTTGTGCGGCGGGCTCCCACGGATCGGCGGCGGCGGAGGCGTCAGTGGGATTGTGCGGCGAGGGCGAGACACGGCACTGTCACCTATGTGCATGATCTGCGCCGGCCTCCATGAGATCGGCTGCGGCCAGGCCAAGATCGACGACAGAAGGGATCGATAGCGGCGGCGAAGGGATCGATGGCGGCTGGGGTGGTTCACGTCGTCGTAGGAAAACTTCGAGGGCAGCCTAATTGTGCGAGGGGGCTGGCCTCCTGGTCCGTTTTTTTTTTTGTGTGGGACAGGGGGAGTCGAAAAAACCATACGGGGAGGGAGGAGGACAAAAAAAAACCTGCGAAGGTGGGAGGTGGGACGAAAATAAACCGTACCAGGCTACCAACTCGTTTCATTAGAAGTAGAGATGGTAATAGTACAAGGCACGGTAGGTTAATACATATAGGGAAACGCTTCCTATTAGTAGTCCTATGGAAAGCAATCGTCAGACCAGCCCGGAGACGTCGATATGTGTTTGTCTCACGGCTGAGATGGCTTCCAAAATCTGCCGTCTTGTTTCCAAACCATGCCCATTTTTTTGCCACGTCCCACCTATAATCCCTCGTCAATTATCCCGCATTAATCTTGCCTTTCCCAAACCCACCCGGCCACTTTGCCATCTCGCCTGCTCCTGAATCGTCTCCAACTTCTATATCGTCACTACCTTGCCGTTTTGCATGTAAATCCGCCATGAACCTGCCATGCCCTACGCCGGTGAGATTCACCACGCTGGTGTGCCGTCCCATCTGGTAGTTTAACTCGGCATTATATCCACCTCGACCACGGGCGAGCGCCCACACCCCTGGATGGTGGTCTACATGATGTTCGGGCCGCTAGTTCTTCAGTCCATCGCGGCGGATCATCGTCTCAGTTGCGGAACGAAGCTAGCACGTGCACGTGGGGAGGATGGCAGGATTCGCCCCCTTCTCCGTCGGCAGCGTCACTCGTGTGACCTAGGTATCCAGTAATCCAATCTTGATTATTCTGTTCATGGTTCTATCCTAGTTGTAATTCATCACAATATTATCTACGAATTTGGGTTAACTTATCAGGGTTCTATCCGATGCACGTGTAATCGATCACTATATCATATGCGAATTTTGGTTAATTTTGTACGCACATGACAATCACATGCGTCCCAATCTTGGTGGTAATATTAGTTGTCATTACTATTTTCAATTTTTTGTGCTTGCATCCACGATTAGTGCTCGTCCAAATTTTCATGTTCATGTATCCTTATTATGCAACACCTATGTTGGAATGAAGATGCTTCTGAGCTCTATACAATTTGCTCTCATATATAGTTTGCTAAAATTTGATCAATTGTGTATGTTGGTGACATAGAACATCCGTCCCTTTGTTTGCTACAGATTGCTTTTGCGCACTTTTTTCTGTGCTTTTTACCATGGTGCATCTACATTTTAATATTTTTGCTTCTTTTTGTGCTAGAAAATTGTTTCCGCTAGGCACGGTTCAATTTGTATCCATGTGAAACAAAACTTGCATCCTCTTCATTGGCCACAATGTTAGTGTGTTCTACATTACCAATTTTTTATCTTCCAACCAAGAATATTAATCTTGTTCTGCCATAATTTCATGCTTCCTACAACTTCCATACTTTGGGTCACAAATAAGCTTTTTACTGTCGATGCCTTGCTTCCATACAATTGAAATCTTAATTTATTCATGAAGCACCACTTTGTTGATGCCTTCTTCCATGCAATTGAAATCTTTATTTATTCATGAAGCACTACTTTATGTATCTGATGATGCTAGCAATCAAATTTTCACGTCTCTAGTGTATCTTTTATAGTTATTGTGAGAAAGTGAAGCTATGGCTTCCTATCAGCCATGCTTCCTTGAGTTTCTTGCAAATGATTTTATAATAATGAATTTTTGCTTCAAACCATTGTAAGTCTATGCTACTTTTATTGTACAAATATTTTTCTCTAACCATTATTAAATACTAATGTATGCTTCAATCACTATATGTGCCTGCTTCAACAATTGCATGTGTTGCTTCTATCCGTACCTTATACTTTCATGGTATTACTTCTAGTAAATTTTTATACTAGCCACCGAATTGTGAGCTTCATTCTTTCTCACCGAATGCTTCGATTCTACAGATTCCCAATGATGATGTAGTGCACTGAGTTCGAGATCAACCAGACACAGATCCGAGTTGTTGGTTTTACAACAAATGAAGTAGAGCTCATGGCACACACTGATCTTGTCACTATCAGATGTCCAGTGCTCGCTCCTATGTCGGCTACGATGAAATGAAAGTAGTGTTGTAATAGTATTTTTCTTTTTGTAAAATAGATTTGTAAATTTATGTTCACAAAGGATTAATATATTTGAATGCTTCATCATTCATGTTGCGCTTCACGTGATTTTGTTGAGAAGCAAAATTTTCCATTATATGAAAATATCATTTCTTTTGCACCAAAAAAACTATTTTGGTTGGAAGCAATTTTATGATCGATGGAAGCACAAGAAAATGATGCTTCCATGCATCGAGAAGAATGCTTCTATGGTATAAAAATCATGTTCCCATCTATAAAGAAACACATCTTAAAATATCATTGCAGGATTTAATTGTGAGAAGTAATTGTAGTTTCCCAAATTATTTTCGCAAAAAAAGGGATTTGACATCATTCCTGAAATGATGCTTCCGTGCATCAGCAAGCATGCTTCTATGTCATAGAAATCTTGCTGCCATCCGTAAAGAAACACATCCGAAAAAAGATCATAATTAATTGCTAGATTTAATTGTGAGAAATAATCATACTTTCCAAAATTAATAAGCAGTTTTAGGAATAATCATGCTGTTCCTAGAATATCTCCCAGAAAAATTGGTAAGTAACTAAATTTAAGGGAGCAGCTAAGAGGAAGCAGCTAACAGTACGAGAGCGGTTGCCGGGAAACTGGCGATTAACGAAGGAAGCAGCTAATAGTACGGGAGCTGTTTATGGAAACAAGCAATTAACCAAGGAAACTAAATTGCCATGCACGAGGTTTTAATACCAGATTGGACGACCTGGATGCTTCTAATCCTACGGCCTTCTACTGGTCTGATACGAAGCAAGGGATCAGTAGTCTGATCCCTAGCGGTTCCCATACATATATAGTGTGGTCGTCGTACGAGAACTCAGCTTAAGCAAAAGAGTAATTGCATGCAGGATGGGATTGTTAAGAATAGAGTAGTTGCTTATTAATTAAGCTAATTAGGATTAAGTTAATTGTTAGATAGATTGCTTGGTTCTCAAGCAACCATGTACTTTCTTGGCTCTCAAGGCAACTATGTAATTCCTTGGCTCTCAAGTAACTTTGAGTTTACTTGGCTTCCAAGTAACATGTGTACTTCCGCCCGGGTATAAATACCCCACTTCTATCATTAATAAAGACTAATGGATCATCCTTCATTCAAACTCTCTCGTTCTTTACTTTCTACTTTAAACACGTTATCATGCACTTTGCTCTCCGTTAGAGCGGTAGGCTAAAACAGAGTAGAACAGAGGCGAATTATCTATGACAAGCAAAGGCAGCGGCACCAGACTTGCACATCCGGCGGCGGCGCAACAGCAGCCCACGGCGTCGGTATCCGTTGCACAGCAGTGTCCTCGGCACCAACTACGGCGGCGGTACAGCCTTCAGTGCGGCGCACACGTACTCACGGCAACCGAGGCGAACAAGAGAACCCGGCGTGGCCCTCTGCCATGCCCCGGGTAACAGTCAGCATGCAACTTGGTCCTGGCCATCGGCCGGTTTTTCTAGCACACCATCCATGGAAAAGACAAACATGCATCTATGATGCATGCATACAAGAAATCCATCCGGAGAAAGCCAACTTGATTTTCTATTTATGATTAGCATCAGTGATTCATTGACCAATTATATTTTTCCTGAATCAGCAAGTATTCGAAATAAAAAATTACGGCAATGTGAATCGACGAGAGCGGCATCAGCGGGAAGAAGCATGCAGCGGGCACCTGCTCCTAATCACGACTTACCAACACATTGAAGGAAAATCCATTGGATTGATCATCTTCCGGTTTGCATGCACTCACTAAAATACTACCTTGATAGGATTGATTATGATCATGTACTTATTTCAACCGATGAACTCATATAATCAGCATCCACTTATCTTTTCGTTACCGATCGGAATGGAAAAACCGTTTTGACCAAGCATTGCCCACGACAAGACGGCGCATGGCGGTCGACGTGGCCCATCGCGCACAATGATCCTCCTCCATCCCTCCATGGCTCGACCTTCTATCTAGCAAGTAGGAACGGTGGTGACCGATGCGGCGCCCGGCCTACATCCTGGCGGGACGACAGCACCGGCGATTGCGGTACTCCACCGTGCGACCGCAAAAGACGCGGTGAAGGCCGGCCAACGGCCCATGCATGAGGACGACGTCCTCTGGCTCGCCGGCACGCCTCTCCATCCTGATATCTCAAGACAGTGAAGGCCCCTATACAAAGCTGCATACAAATAAATCGATTGATACATGTCCTTTGGCTCAATTATTTATGCAGTTTGGCATCAATATTGTATTGTTTTGCATTTTTAGGCCATCAGGCCCATCATAACTATTAGAATAGTAGCCATCAGGCTTACTCTTATATGACTTAGACCCTTTCTGGTTTTTCCATTTTATGCATAAAATTATAAACATACAATTTATAAGTTGTTCATGCGTTGTTCACAATGTAATTTATGTGACTGCATCGGTCGTGCTCAAGATGGAGTTGATGATATATAGCCACGATGCATTTTATGCACACTACTACACACAGTGTGGTATTGCCTTTGGCATTGACTAACATAGACAACATAGAACTTATGGCATATGTTTGCCTCGGCATTGTCTATATTATGTCATTTTAATACAATGACTATACTTTGCAATAACAAAATCATTCTTCTTGCAAATGTCGACATATTCAAACAAGAATTAGTGTCAAAACTAATGCCACTACCCAAAAATTTGTGAATCACAAGGTAATGGTGGTATCTACTGCACAATTTGCAGATTATCCATCAATACCGTGAGGTCTACGTCTTGCCACTTTGACAAGATGACTACCTTCAACGTGCTCCTCTGAATATTAGTATTAGATGTGACTACTTCAAGATATCATAAGGTAATATTGGCATCTACTGCAAAATTTTGCAGACTATCCACTGTTACTGCAAGGTCTACATCATGTCACTCTGACAGATGATTACCTTCAAAGTGATTTCATACATTTAGCATAACATAAGGTAATAGAGATATGAACATCTACTGACAAAAGTCAGACTATGTTTTCTATTACTGCGAGATCTACACCGCATTTGGTGATTATCTTCAAAGTGTTATCTATTTAATTTGTGGTATACACATAAGACCCCGATGGCATCGGCTACATTCATAAAATTTGCTCCTCAAAAGCCTTTGTTGTTGTTCACTAAAATGATTTACTCTCATAGTAAATATTATTCATTTGCAATCACTATATGCCGAAATGGTAATCTTGTGCTAATTCAAGCCTCACTTTTCTTGAATATTTCTTAGAAAATTACGCAAATATTTGCATACCATGGTGATTACCTTCTATTACATTGGTAAAATACATGGCAATGGAGCCTATGTCACTATTTATAATTATAATGTCGTCCATCCATCAAGATGGATCCCCTAATTTATGGCAATGATTGAGTGTCTCAACACTTTTGCAATGTCCACATCACATTGTGGTTATACTTTCATAGTGACTAACCAATGTTAAACATGTAACGTCTATGTTTTTGGTGGTGACTCTAAAGTTGCAATGCTCATATGCATTTTATGTGTCATGAACTCCACTTAGTCCTCAAACTAAACATATAACAGATGAATATTTATTCACCTTGAGTATTTCCCTTAATATAAACATGATGCCTTGAGCACATAGCGAATGATTTCCCATTCGTTTTTCAAGACCTCAAGTCTACCGCAACTCACAATTCTGTCACTTAATCAACTTCAAGTTGAGATCTCGTGATCAAATATTTTCATATGCCCTTAATACACTTTACATCCTCTTATGATGGTACTACAATTTTCCATGATGAAGAAACATAGAATTTCTTAAAATCATCAGATTCACCCAACAGGTGATATACCATTATTTGAAATATTTGCTGGTACTAAGAATACTATGCAAGATAGTGGTCACAAAATAGAACCATGAGAAATATGAAGTAAAGTGGAGGTTAATAGACAACCAAAGACAAAATTACCTCTTAATAGGGAATATATCGTTTTCAAAGGATCACAAAGACAACTCTCAAGTTTGTCAAAAGTGTGGTTATACAAAGATTATACCTATGATTACCAAACCCTCAAATATATAGTCAAACCACACCACATATTTGGGATAAATTTTAAAATTTGCAAACTTACAACCAGAAAATATTCTGGTAAATCATTGTTCTCAAATCTTCATCAGAAGGAGAGAACCAAAAATGTAGTGCAATAAAAGGATGGTGAATTCCATTGCAATGATGATATGTTTGCGTAATAAATTTTTCAATAACATTGGAGACCTCATGCAATCTCTTCATTATCCCAAAATATTATTAGCCTATACTTGCTCTACTACAAGTAGTGCGATGTTCAATATCTTATTTCTCAGACTTGATATTTGGTAAATTTTGAATGTATGAATCAAGTCATACTCAATATTGTTGCGTACACAATAATTTTCTGGATCTTAATAAATTAAATATTTGGCTTGGTAGCTTTAAGAATCCTGGTTTGGGGGTGATTAGAAAATTATTGACAATCCTGTTGGTCACAACTTATCAAGTTACAAATTTTCCCAAATCATCAGATTTTATGTGCACCGCATGTGCCATAGGGGAAATAAGTTTTAAGGCACTCTCACCTTAAAATTCTAATCAAGACACTTATTTTTCCGTAAACATATTCAAAAGATATGTCTGGATTGCTTAACCATTATCTGGGGTAATTTAGATACTTTATGGTACTCATATACACATTCATAAAATGTTTTGAAGTGTGTCTCACACACAACCATGCATGATATTACTAAATAAATTGCTCAACTTATCAAAGTAAGAGCAAATTCTCCTGAGAACAGGATCTATAAACCCATTCGAATGAAGAATGTTGTTGAACTCATTCAATGAGCAATTTTTTTGCAGTAAGTAATTTATGTACATACCCAGAATGGTTTAGCTAAATTTCTTATCAAGGAGAGTTAAATGAATTACATGACCATTTTTAAGGAATTGTACCAGCCTTTTGCTGGACACATACGGCCTTACACACCGTAAGTATGATCTAAATCATACCAACTACATATCATACTACTTTCCCCTTGTAGTTACTACGTAAATCAACAAAGTATTTCTTATCTGCGATAATTCGGTTACATACCGATATCACCACTCCAGCGTACATCAATGGGCACTGACAAAAATTAGGGATCTATTTCTGGCATTAGGGGGAGATAAGTACCACAAAGAATGCCGAGAAATAAATTATAAATGTTATTGACATTCAATCCTTATATCCACGTACTCAAAGAATCTGAACTATAAGTTTAGAGAATCATATATTTGCAACACATTGCAAATTTGCCACATACATTTACTGATGACAAGGTGTCACTAGATTCTATATTCCTGCAGTAAAGTGTCAGAAAGAGTGGAGGTACCTGATAAACCACTCTTCTCCCCAAATGAGAGCAAGAGGGGGAGAAAGTCTGACAACACGAGATATAACTTCTCATATGCTTCCGCAGAAATAGAGGAAATCAATTCCTCAACCAGTAAATGTAATTCAACATCAAGTTGAAAGACACCTCACTGGATGCTCATCATCCAAAGCCCGGCATAAATGTGCACAAATGTTTTGGTGCCGGGACATCGAAACACCTTGCCTCCATTTGTTGTAGGAAATCACAAGGAGTTAAAAAGGAATAAATATATTATCCACAAACTTCAATGATTTCATCAGAATCATATAAACTAAAGACTACATTTGTCGACATATATTTCTTCTCAAATTGCTAAACCTTTTGGGCCCCGAACCAAAATCCATGGTAGAGTGCCTCTTGCACTCATATTGGTTCACGTAAAAGGAAGTAAGTAATGAAGAATAGCACTCGCTCTACAAATGAGTAGTATTTACCGCAGTAATACCTACTCCTCATAAGTATCTTCCATATGGAATACTAAAAACTTCTCATTCATCGACAAAGTCAATGAGGTGGTGAGAAAGCGAGGCTTGTAGCAAAAGGGTTCACGCAGAGACCCGCATCGATTATGATGTAACATACCCTATTGGTATGAGTGGAATTATGTTTCGATACTAAATATCGCTGGCAATAAAAATAATAACAATATCCATGCGGTTGATGGATGAAGTGGCTACATACTCATATGAGTCTCTCATTTCGGAAATCTCTATTCAAGTCCCTGAAGGGCTTATACTTCCGAATCCAAAAGAAAATTGCAACAATTTTTGTGTAAAACTTCATAAGTCACTCTATGACTTGAAATAATCGAAAATCATATGGTACTACTGATAAATGAGTTCCTTCTTCAAAAGGATTACTCGAATAATGATGATTATTTACATGTTTAATAAAGAAATCAATTTGACTTCCTTTCATCACCTCAGTGTATATTGATGACCTCATCACCAATGTCTATACAAGACCTAAACATGCACAAAATCATCTCAAGACGGGAAATTTGGATTCAACCAAATTTAGGTTAGGTTTACAATTTGAGCATTCTCTCAAGATTACATATCAGTCTACATATATCCAAAACATATATGAGAAGTTCAATGTGGATATATCATACCAACAAAAGGTACATGGTCGATATAAGAAATATTAACTTATATCTCAAGCCCACAATAAATCTTGGGCAATTCCATCAGGAAAATCAAGATATGACCATGATAAGATGAAATGATATTGGCTCTTTATATGATCCCAACAATGCCATATCAGTGACTGAATTCACTGGAATAGTCTTCTCATGAAAGCCATCTAAATAGACTTTAACGACTACTTCCACTAATAACTCTAACATAATTGCTTTATCTAAAAGCATTGTCAAATATGCATGGCTCAGCAGAATGATTAACCATATTCAAAATCATGTAGTTGGGATTCATTGGAATCACATAACTTGATTTGTCAAGATGCTACCACTTGTGTTACTCAAAAACTACAGGTTATATGAAGAGCTATATCATAAAGTACATTGTTAAAACAGTATTTATCCTCACAAATTATAGACAAGTGAGGAAACTATATGCAAACAACATACTTTGGAAGTCCTACTGATTATTCATAATGTCATGACCATATCAATGGAATTTGTATTACACATTCTCCAGGTTTGCAAAGTTCAGGGGGAGTAATCTCACAAATCTATAACCTATTAACAATCCTAAGATTGCATATATTGTACTTTTTTTCCCTTCATGAGTTTTCCCTAATGGTTTCTCATAAAGGTTTTTAACGAGACAATATAAACACAAGTTCCCATATATGTCATATCATTTTCTCCTTATATTTTTTCCACTGGGTTTTAAAGGAGTTTTCAATGGCATATCATATCACACTCTTTTCCCTTATGAGTTTTCTCTCAAAGTTTCTCATAATGGTTTTTAACGAGGCAATATCTTCTCAAAGATCACATGTCATGCTTTCTATTTTTCCTATCGAGGTTTTTAAAGAAAGTACTCAAGACATATTAATTGTTCTCTAAACTCACCAATGAGTTTTCTCCTTCTTCAAAGGTTTTTCTCATATGAGTTATCAAGAGACAATAATCATTATATGTTGCATCATTTTCTCCTTATTATTTTTCCCAATGGGTTTAAAGGAGTTTTAGCAACATATCTGCACTATTCTCCTCATATTTTTCCCACAGGGTTTTTGGAGGAGACATTCAAGATTATTCAAAGAATTTGTCAAGATGATGGATATACCCAAGAAGAGGCGTTATACAAGGGGGAGTGTTAAGAATAGAGTAGTTGCTTATTAATTAAGCTAATTAGGATTAAGTTAATTGTTAGATAGATTGCTTGGTTCTCAAGCAACCATGTACTTCCTTGGCTCTCAAGGCAACTATGTAATTCCTTGGCTCTCAAGTAACTTTGAGTTTACTTGACTCCCAAGTAACATGTGTACTTCCGCCCGGGTATAAATACCCCACTTCTATCATCAATAAAGACTAATGGATCATCTTTCATTCAAACTC
The DNA here is from genome assembly GCA_963921465.1 of Triticum timopheevii. Classification (NCBI taxonomy): domain Eukaryota; kingdom Viridiplantae; phylum Streptophyta; class Magnoliopsida; order Poales; family Poaceae; genus Triticum; species Triticum timopheevii. Next base: position 435,615,737 of record OY997262.1, read on the forward strand.
TCTCGTTCTTTACTTTCTACTTTAAACAGGGATATCATTCTTTTGTTACGAGCGAAGTGCATTTTGATTAGAGAAAAGTGCGCTTTGATTGGACAAAAGTGCGCTTAGGCGTTCCGACGTGGAGATACAAAAGCGGGTTATATGTTTTCTTTAAGACAAGCGGGTTATATGTGGACGACTGAAGATACATACACAACTATAAGGTGACAGTGAGACAACTCAAAAAGTACAATGTATTCGCCTGAAGTGTTCTCTCTCATTTCCCTCGGCGGCTAGGGCGAACTCTCCCCTTTAGGCTTTGTCAAAGAACCCATTGATTCGCATCCTCTTTGCTTGCCGCTCCAGCAGCCAATGACGGGGAGGAGAATCCGGGTTCCTTTGTTGTGCCTACTAGTTTAGCTTAGAGTTATTTAGTCCTCACAGGTGCAGTGCTTGGGCAGATGGCGGCGCTTCTTCTTTGAATTTGTCTTCCGGGCTCTGATCCTTCTTGAGTTCGTCCATTTGGATGTAGTTGACAGAGCTCCGGTGTAGATTCCTGCCTCTCCTTGGAATGACGAGGATAGGTTTTTCGTCGTGCGTACGTGACGGCGATATTTGGTGGTAGTTGCTTCAGATCTATTCAAGGGTTCGATGACAGAGTCTACGCCCCCAGGTGTCGTGGTTCTAAGTCTGACAGTAGAATGGGGGTAGGTATGGAGAGGCAAGATCCTAGCTATGGAGTAGTTGTATACGCAAGGGATTTACGAGTTCAGGCCCTTCTCGGAAGAAGTAATAGCCCTACGTCTCGGAGCCCGGAGGCGGTCGACTGGATTATGTGCGTATGAGTTACAAGGGTGCGAACCCTTTACACTAAGGAGGGGGGTGGCTTATATAGAGTCCGCCAGGCCCCTTCGGTCCTCAGTTATGCAGGGTTTAAAGTACATTAAGACAAGGGGTTACTGGTAACGCCCACATAAAGAGCTATGAAGACTATTAAAGCTACTTAATGACAGACCCTTGCGTGCTGAGTGACTTTAGGTCTCCTGGCCGTCGAGTGGTTAGCTTCATGGTCGAGTGGTTATCTTCATAGTCGAGTGTCCTTGAGTTCGTCGAGTGGAATCCCTCTTGGTCGACTGGAACGCTGTTTCTTCTGAAGATGTCCTTGGTGAGGGTCCTCTGGGCAGGCCCATGACCCTACCCTAGGTACATGACTTCATCATTAGCCCCCGAATGGATCGAGGTTTGAATGAGGAAGGAGTTGATAATCTTTCCGACTTGTTTTTGTGTTCTGTGTATGTCTCATCTTGGATCAATGACCCCCCTTTTTTTATGATGGCATCAACTTTTCTTTCAGTCGCCTCGATCCATTCTTTTCTTCTGTCGAGTGAACTTTTGAACTTGGTGAACTTCTGAGCGACGGATCATAGGAAATCTACCGTCTGACAAGTTGATCTGCAGTTAGCAGATTTTGTGGGATCCGAATTTTGGGAAGCGCGCGAAGCGGGGTGGACCACGGTACTCGGATGGGATAAGGCGTAGACGCCTCGATTTCCGCGCCGCCTTTTCGCCACGTATCGCGCGCGCGACTGTTTCGGGATTTGACAGGTCCGCCCGGGCCTACTTGTCAGCCACTCGGAAGCGTCCCTATATAAGGTGTCGGGCGAGGGTTTTTGAACAGTGCCTCTCCATTCCCCTTTCTGCCTTCTTCACCCCCGCCTGCTGCGCCCGCTTTTGCCTCCGCCCATCCACTCCTCGCGCGCTTCGCCGGCGACGATGGTGAAGGAGAAGACGACGGCCTTGGTGCGAGCGAAGAAGGTGACGACAACGACGAAAGCGAAGGGAAGAGCAACCAGTTGGGGTGGATCTTCATCGAGGTCTCGCCTACCGCAAGGTTGCGTCCAAGGGGATTGGATCCGCTCGACCATCACCCAGGCGGATCTCAACGACTTGGCCAATGAGGGACTGATCTCTCACGGGCCAGCAAGGCTTCCGGGGACCGAGTGGCCACCGCAGCCACTGGAGGGTGAGTGCGTTCTCCTAGCCACCCATGTAGATCGTGGATTCTCCCTGCCACCGAGTCTTTTCTTCCGAGGGTTTCTGAACTTCTTTGGGGCGCAACTCCACCATTTCACTCCCAATTCCATTGCTACCTCGCCGCCTTTGTGTCTCTATGTGAAAACTTCCTGGGTTGTCGACCGCATTGGGGTCTCTTTAAGCACATATTCACTTGTCGCTCTAAGATAGTGAAAAAGGCGAGTCCGGATGACGATAGGACTAAAGTAATCCAGATGTGCGGGGGTCTTGGAATCCAAGTGAGGAGTAAGAGCGCTTTTCCGGCCATGACCCTTCCCGAGTCGGTTAGAGGGTGGCAGTCGACCTGGTTCTACTGCCAAGATGAGTCGACGCCGGGGCAGTCGACTGGTCTCCCTCCGTTCTCCATGGACCGAGTGAACAAGCCGTCTTCTCTGAAGGTGCTCCCGGAGGAGAAGGCTCAGGTAAAAATGTTGATGGAGCATGTAGTCCAGCTCATTCGGGACGGAGTGACTGGCATGGACCTTCTGGAGGTTTTCCTTTGACGGCGTATTCAACCGCTCCAATACCGAGGCCACCCGATGTGGCTGTACTACGGCACCGAAGATACCACTCGGGTCCATCCAGAGGTGGTCGATGACACCACACTGGAGAGGTGGATGGCTGCCATCACAGGGAATAAGGATAACCCTCGAGGGGCTAGGAGGATCCCACCACTCGACCATTCCTACACACCGGACACGGTATGACCACTTATCCCCGGTTGTGATCTTGCTTTATTCGTTCTGCTTCACTGCAAATTGGTCGATTGACCTTTGTCTCATTTTGTTGTCTGTCAGGCCACCACTGAGTTGTACTCGATGCCCAATGGAGCGCAAGCGCTGACTGAGGAGGAGGAAGGAAGTGGGGGCGAAAGTCAAGAGGAGTGGGAATCGGATGACGATGAAGGTGATGAAGATGGTGATTCCGATGAGGAAGAGGAGGAGGAAGTTGCGCCTCCCCGTTCTGAAAGGAGATCCAAGCTTGCTCATGACCCTGCAGTCGAACGTGGCAAGGGGACTGCGCCTGTCGTACAGTCGACCAAGCGTCCTTGGGCGACCTCTCCGACTCTGACTGAGAAAGCGCCCAAGCAATCTCGAGTGGCGCTGTGAAAGCCGACGAAGGCCTTGCCGAAGATGAAGATGGCGATTCCCACTTTTTCTGGGTAATGATGCAACTTGTGTCTTCTTGTTTCTCATGAATTTACTCTTGGTCGATTCGTTCATTAACTGACTGACTTCTGGAACTGCAGTGCTGCGACTTCTGAGACCTCGACCAAACCTGAAGATCAAGAGATGGAGGATGCTGTTACTTCCAACCCTGGTATGACCTTTGTAGTTTCATTTTTAGTCGACGGGATCTTCATTTTTAACTCCGAATCTTTTCTGTAGCTCCACCTAGTATCATCATTAATCTTCCTAACGATGATGACGAGGAACCTTTGAGGCAGAGGAGGAATAGGAGAGCGTCTGCTGACCAGACAACTCGGGTCGTATCAGCACCTGAGACGTTGGAAGTGGAGGGGGACCACGTCACTCGGCCTATCGTATCCTTTGCGGTGCCGCTGACGAGTGCTCGCCCTTCATCGTCGAGTGCTGATCAGCCTTCACTTTTCTCTACCCACCACGTCCCAGAAGACCAAGCAAGCGCTGCTAGAGAAGCCATACGCCAGGCGGGGGTTATGATGGAGCAAGTAAAGGCGATCCGAGACGCCAGTCAAGCGGCTTATGACGCCAGTTCAGCCCTTCAGAGCAATGTTCAGGTTGGTCAATCACCGCCTGTTCTGTTAGGATATGAACTTTTCTTTCTGAAAATCTTAGTATCTATCCTACGCTCACTGGGTGTGTCAGTTGAACATCTGGATTGGTGGGGGCACGCTGAGTGCACCCACTGGGTGTAGTCCCCAAGGCTATGGTGGACTGCTGGTAGTCGACCATAGTCTTAATGTCTTGAACTTTTTATCATTGCTTGTTGTACTCGATCTGGTCGATTGGAATCGTAAACCGGTGGGGGCACGCTGAGTGCACCCACTGGGTGTAGTCCCCGAGACTGTGGTCGACTGCTGGCAGGTGGCTACAGTCTGAAGAACACTTTTTTTTACCTGTGACTAACTGTTAGTAGTTACCCTTTCTGTCTTTTTCGGTCGACTGATCGACTCTAGCTGATAGAACCAGTGGGGGCACGCTGAGTGCACCCACTAGGTGTAGTCACCGAGACTATGGTCGAATGTTTATATTCGGCTGTAGTCTTAGAAATGATATGATCTTTCCTTAGTCACTCGGAAGTGAACTGTCTTTGACATTTGTCGATTGGTTCTTCGCAGAAATCTTGCGAGCTTGCAGCTCGTTACACTGAGTTGGAGAACAAGCAAATCCAGCTCGAGCTTGATCTGAAACTGGTCCAGGAGAACTTCACGAAGTCGAAGAAGGAAGCAAAAGGTATGTTTGGTGAGAACCTCGACGATTGCTTTTTGCCTCTCATCCATTTTAGAGTCTGATCTCACTGTGACTTTGCAGACAAACTGAGGGATGCTCTGAAGAAGAAAGACCTTGACTTGGCTGAGATGCAGAAAGCGGCTTTAGAGAAGACCAAGCTCGCAGATGAGAAGCTGGCTTCCATCACCAAGCTTGAGGAGGAAAATACCAATCTGAAAGCTGCTCTTGATGCGGCCAACAAGGAGGTTAGTCGACTGAAGAGTGACAAGATTGCCTTGAGTGACAAGGCCAGTGAGTTGGTGGGAAAGAAGAATGATCTGGAGGCTTATCTGGGAGGACTCGCCAAAAAGCTATTCCTCATGCTTGAAGGTAATCTTTGGTATCAAATAGACATTTTAACTATGATCTCTCCATCCGACTGCTGTCTTGACTCTGGGGTTGTGCTTGCAGAGTTCTGCCAGAACTTTGAAGAAGAGACTGGTCGACTGGAAATAAACCTGGATCCCATCAACTCTCCCGTGAAAGATGAAGTCGCCATGAATGTGCTCCAACTCGAATCTCGCATTGCTACTGTTGTCGACTATCTCGCAAGGCTGAAGGTCGCAACTTCCCGCATCGACACAACACTCTGGCCAAGAGAGACGCTTCAGAACGACCTCGAGTCTCTCATGACTCGACTGAACGAGGTTCCAAGTCGAGTGCAAGAATGGAAGAATTCTTCTGCCAGGTGCGGCGTGGATGTTGCTCTATATCTGGTCCGTGTTCACTGCAAGGAGGCGCGAGAGGACAAGCTGACAGCCCTTAAGGTGGCTAATACCAAGAAGCATGATTTCCGATCTTTCATGGAGACCTTAATCGCCGCTGCCACTCGGATTGCAGATGGAATCGACCTAGATGAATTCGTTGCACCTGCAGCCCTCCGCAGGAGGGGTAAAAAACTTCTGAGCTTGATACTTTAAATTTGCCTCGGTATGCCGAGTGATTTTTGTAACCGATAAACCTTAACGGGCTTAGCGCCCAAGCACTTTCGGTTCCGTTGGATGTTATCTGAACTTGGATTTGACGTTGAATATGTTTGCATTTGGTTTGAGGTGTCTTTTGCAGGCTAGGGTGAAGCGCTTGTTGCAATCGACTTGTTCCTCAACACACTTAGGCGAGCACTGGGCTGCAGCTAAGCCTCCGAGTGGGAGATCTGCTCTTCACTCGGTAGGATTTTCAAAAAACTTAGGCGAGCACTGGGCTGCAGCTAAGCCCCCGAGTGGGAGGTCTTCTCTCCACTCGGTAGGATTTTCAAAAACTTAGGCGAGCACTGGGCTGCAGCTAAGCCCCCGAGTGGGAGGTCTGCTCTCCACTCGGTAGGATTTACAAAAACTTAGGCGAGCACTGGGCTGCAGCTAAGCTCCCGAGTGGGAGGTCTGCTCTCCACTCGGTAGGATTTTCAAAAACTTAGGCGAGCGCTAGGCTGCAGCTAAGCCCCCGAGTGGGAGGTCTGCTCTCCACTTGGTAGGATTTTCAAAAACTTAGGCGAGAGCTGGGCTGCAGCTAAGCCCCCGAGTGGGAGGTCTGCTCTCCACTCGGTAGGATTTTCAAAAACTTAGGCGAGCATTGGGCTACAGCTAAGCCCCCGAGTGGGAGGTCTGTTCTTCACTCAGTAGGATTTTCGTGGCGTACCTCTGGAGACAGAGGTAACAGTCGACCTGCACCTCGTCCTCCTTGCAGAGCGTACGTTGTATTTGTGGCGTAGCTTGGAAGGAGAGGGCAGTAGTCGACCTGCACCTCATCTTCCTTGCGTAGCGCACGTTGTATTTGTGGCGTAGCTTGGAAGGAGAGGGTAGCAGTCGACCTGCACCTCGTCCTCCTTGCAGAGCGCATGTTGTATTTGTGGCATAGCTCAGAAGGAGAGGGTAGCAGTCGACCTGCACCTCATCCTCCTTGCGTAGCGCATGTTGTATTTGAACTTAGGCAAGTACTCGTACTGCAGCTAAGCCTCCGAGTGGAAGGCTGGTTTACCACTCGGTAGGATTTTGTTTAACTTAGGCGAGTACTTGTACTGCAGCTAAGCCTCCGAGTGGAAGGCTGGCTTACCACTCGGTAGGATTTTGTTTTACTTAGGCGAGTACTTGTACTGCAGCTAAGCCTCCGAGTGGAAGGCTGGCTTACCACTCGGTAGGATTTTGTTTAACTTAGGTGAGTACTTGTACTGCAGCTAAGCCTCCGAGTGGAAGGCTGGCTTACCACTCGGTAGGATTTTGTTTAACTTAGGCGAAACGGATTCGCAGCTAAGCCCCCGAGTGGGAGGCTGGCTCACCACTCGGTAAGGATTTTTTTTTACAGACTTAGGCGAATCGGATTCGTAGCCAAGCCACCCACTGGGGGATTGCTTTATGTGGACAAAAGTAACAACAATTACTGGGAAAATTATAAAGCTCTTGTCTTTGATAAATAAACTACAGAAGTACTTTTATTAAAACCCATCCGAGTGAATACTTAAGTATAAAAGGGGCGGAGAAGCTCCGCGTTCCAAGCTCGGGGCTCGTCGATCTGGTGCTCGACGTTGTAAAGACAGTATGCTCCATTGTGGAGAACCTTGGTGACGATGAAGGGACCTTCCCAAGAAGGAGCGAGCTTGTGTGGTTTCTTCTGATCCACTCGGAGAACCAGATCTCCTTCCTGGAAGGCTCGACTCCTTACGTTTTTGGCGTGGAAGCGATGCAAGTCTTGCTGGTAAATGGTCGATCGGATCAAAGCCATCTCCCTTTCTTCCTCTAGAAGGTTGACTGCGTCCTGCCGGGCTTGTTCTGCTTCGGCTTCGGTGTAGAGCTCGACTCGGGGAGCGTTGTGAAGCAGGTCACTCGGCAAGACCGCTTCAGCTCCGTAGACTAAGAAGAACGGAGTTCTCCCAGTCGACCGGTTAGGCGTGGTCCTTAATCCCCAAAGTACTGACAGAAGTTCGTCAACCCATGCACCAGCTGCATGCTTGAGATCACGCATCAATCGGGGTTTCAACCCTTTGAGAATCAAGCCATTGGCTCGTTCTGCCTGTCCATTCAACTGAGGATGAGCGACTGAAGCATAGTCGACTCGTGTGCCTTGAGATGTGCAGAAAGCTCTGAATTCTTCGGAATCGAAGTTTGACCCGTTATCAGTGATGATGCTGTGCGGGACTCCATATCTGAATATCAATTCTCTGATGAAGCTGACAACAGTACTGGCATCAAGGTTCTTGATGGGTTTAGCCTCAATCCACTTGGTGAATTTGTCGACTGCTACCAGCACATGGGTGAAACCGCTTCTGCCTGTTCTCAAGGGGCCAACCATATCCAACCCCCATACTGCAAAGGGCCAGACGAGTGGTATGGTCTTTAAAGCTGAGGCGGGCTTGTGTGACATATTGGAGTAAAATTGACATCCCTCACACTTGTCGACTATCTCCTTTGCCATTTCATTCGCTCTTGGCCAGTAAAATCCGGCTCGGTATGCTTTGGCCACGATGGTCCGAGAGGACGCATGATGACCACAGGTCCCCGAGTGGATGTCGTCAAGGATTATTCGACCTTCTTCTGGCGTTATGCATTTCTGACCAACTCCAGTCGCGCTTTCTCTGTACAGTTGTCCCCTTATCACGGTAAAGGCTTTAGATCGGCGGACGATCTGTCGAGCCTCTTCTTCGTCCTCTGGGAGCTCTTTCCTTAAGATATACACGATATATGGTACTGTCCAATCAGGAGTGATCACCAATGCTTCCATGATCAGGTCGACCACCGCTGGAACTTCAACTTCAGTCGGATCTGTGATACTCATAGGCTGCGGAGCTTCTTCGGTAAAAGGATCTTCTTTGACTGATGGAGTATGGATATGCTCCAAGAACACATCTCTGGGAATGGCTTATCTCTTGGAACCTATCTTCGCCAAATCATCAGCCGCTTGATTCTTCAGTCGGGGTATATGGTGGAGCTCTAACCCTTCGAATTTCTTTTCAAGCTTCCTCACTGCATTGCAGTATCCAGTCATGGCTGGGCTTCTAACGTCCCACTCCTTCATCACCTGATTGACCACCAAATCTGAGTCGCCATAAACCATAAGGCGATGGACGCCGAGTGAAATGGCCATGCGCAACCCATACAAAAGTTCTTCATATTCTGCTTCATTATTGGAGGAATCAAAGTGGATCTGGAGCACATATCTGAGCTTATCTCCTCGGGGGGAAACCAAAACCACCCCAGCACCGGAACCATTTAACATCTTAGAGCCATCAAAGAACATGGTCCAATGCTCCGAGTGAACTTGAGTCGGCTGCTGTTGTTCAATCCACTCGGCAAGGAAATCTGCTATCGCCTGGGACTTGATGGCTTTCTTTGGCTCAAATTTGATATCAAGGGGAAGGAGTTCAATCGCCCATTTAGCCACTCGACCAGTTGCATCTCTGTTGTGCAGAATCTCTGACAGTGGTGCGTCGCTGACGACTGTAATGGAATGATCAGAGAAATAATGAGCAACCTTCTTCATGGTCATGTAGATCCCATATACAAGCTTCTGATAATGAGGATATGTTTGCTTCGATGGAGTAAAAACTTCAGAGAGATAATACACTGGGCGCTGAACTTTGAAGGCTTTCCCTTCTTCTTCCCGCTCGACCGTAAGTACTGTATTGACAACTTGTCCTGTGGCTGCAATGTAAAGCAACAGAGGCTCCTTGCTGATTGGAGCAGCAAGCCCCGGCTGGGTGGAGAGCAGAGCTTTTAGCTCGGCAAACGCTGCATCAGCTTCTGGAGTCCACTCGAACTTGTCTGCCTTCTTCATCAGTCGGTAAAGAGGCAATGCCTTTTCACCGAGGCGAGAGATGAATCGACTTAACGCGGCCAAGCATCCAGTAAGCTTCTGGATATCGTGCACACGCACAGGGCGTTTCATTCGGAGTATGGTGCCAACTTTTTCTGGGTTAGCGTTGATTCCTCGTTCTGAAACAAGAAAACCGAGTAACTTTCCGCCAGGAACTCCGAATGTGCACTTTGATGGATTAAGCTTGATATCATACCTCCTGAGATTGGAAAATATTTCAGCGAGGTCAGTCAACAGGTCGGAACCCTTTCGTGACTTGACCACGATATCATCCATGTACGCTTCCACATTCCGACTGATTTGAGTGAGTAAACACTTTTGAATCATCCTCATGAACGTGGCCCCGGCATTCTTGAGACCGAATGGCATAGTGACATAGCAGAAGCACCCGAATGGAGTGATGAAATCTGTTTTGATCTCGTCGGGTCCATACAGACGGATCTGATGGTACCCGGAATAGGCGTCTAAAAGAGACAATCTCTCGCATCCCGCAGTCGAGTCGACAATTTGGTCGATGCGAGGGAGAGGAAAATGATCTTTCGGGCAGGCCCGATTGATATGTTTGAAATCGATGCACATGCGAAGTGAGTTGTCCTTCTTGGGGACCATGACGACATTGGAGAGCCACTCGAAGTGGTATATCTCTCGGATAAACTCTGCTGCAAGGAGTCGAGCCACCTCCTCGCCAATGGCTTCTCTCTTCTAAACGGCAGACCGTCGAAGATGTTCTTTGACAGGTTTTGCTTTTGAGTCGACTCTAAGGCGATGCTCAGCCAGCCCCCTGGGAACACCCGGCATGTCAGCAGGCTTCCATGCAAAGATGTCCCAGTTCTCACGGAGGAACTAGATGAGCGCTTCTTCCTATTTAGAGCCGAGTGTTGTAGAAATATGGGTCGGAGCTGCGCTGGGGTCAGTCGGGTGAATATGAACGGGCTTCGTCTCACCAGACGACTAGAACGCTGACTCTGTGGCGGGCTTCTTGGCCCGCAACAAATCACTCGGATATGCATTTTTCTTGTATCCCTCCAGCTCTACCACTATTATCTGGGCATCCGCAATCTTCGAGCCTTTCTGAAAACACTCTTCTGCCTTCTTCCGGTTGCCAGTGATAGTGATCACACCTTTGGGGCCAGGCATCTTTAATTTGAGGTACACATAACATGGTCGAGCCAGGCATCTTTAATTTGAGGTACACATAACATGGTCGAGCCATGAACCGTGCATAAGCTGGCCTCCCCAAAATAGCATGGTAAGCACTTTGGAAATCCACGACTTCAAATGTCAGCCTCTCTTTGCGGAAATGCTTCGAGTCGCTGAACACCACATCTAGAGATATTTGGCCGAGTGACTCAGCCTTCTTTCTAGGAATGACTCCATGAAAACTCATGTTGCTGGAGCTGAGTCTGGACATCGGAATGCACATTCCCTTTAGCGTCTCCGCATACAATATATTCAGCCCACTTCCACCATCCATCAGCACTTTCGTCAATCGAGTGCCTTCGACGACTGGGTCGACCACCAAAGCTTGCCTCCCAGGGGTGGCTATATGAGTCGGGTGATCGGACTGGTCGAACATAATGGGAGTTTGAGACCATCTCAGATAGCTTGGTGTCGCCGGGGCGACCATATTTACCTCACGGTTGATAACCTTCAATCAACTTTTTCTCTCCACATCAGCAAAAATCATCAGGGTGGAATTGACATGAGGATACCCTCCATCACTGTCCTCCTTGTCCTCAGCCTTGTCCGACTCCTTCTCTTTGTCCTTGGGCTGTTTTCCTTGAAACTGCTGGATTAAGAGCCGACACTGGCGAGTGGTGTGTTTTGGATAGATGAAGTTGCCCTCTTCGTCTTTCTTCGTGTGGATGTGACACGGCAGATCCATCACGTCATTTCCTTCCTTATCCTTCACCTTCTTGGGGTTCCAAGATCCTTTGGGCTTCCCTTTGAATTTGCCCTGAGTCACGGCCAGAGTCTCTCCAGGAGCAGCTGGCTCGGCTTTCCGCTTCTGCTTCCGATTGGAATTTCCTTTTTCCGACTGACTCGGCTTATACTTGCCACTCTGGAGTCTGTCCTCTTCTTCACCGTTAGCGTATTTGGTGGCAATCTCCATCATTCAACTCAGGATCATATCCCCGGTTCGACCAAACTTCAGACTTAACTCTCTGTTCTTGACACCATCCTTGAAGGCACAGACCGCTTGATGATCAGACACATTCTCCACGGTATGATGCAAAGTAATCCATCTCTGGATGTAATCTCTCAGGGTTTCATTCGACTTTTGCATGCAGACTTGCAGCTCTGTCAATCCGGCCGGTCGCTTGCAAGTTCCCTCGAACGTCCTGACGAACACTCGGGAAAGATCTTCCCAAGTGTAAATGCTGCTAGGAGCTAACTGATTCAACCATGCCCTGGCCGAACCCTCCAACATGAGTGGTAAATGCTTCATGGCCACCTCATCATTACCGCCGCCAATCTGTACCGCCACTCGGTAGTCTTCAAGCTATGTTTCAGTCTTAGACTCACCGGTGAACTTACTTACCCCAGTCGCCAACCTGAAGTTGGGGGGTATCACTGCGGCTCTGATGGCTCTGCTAAAACATTCTGGACCTGAAACATGGACTTGGCTGCTAGTGGGCGCATATCTATCATGGCCACCTCGATGAGCTCTGTTCCAACCGACCAAACCTTGCATGATGATGGATCTCACGTGAAAGCCTGGTTCCCTGGGGTCGACCAGAGCTCTTCGCCCAACACTGAGCTGGCGCCTGTCATCTTGCTGCCGATGGGCGTAAGACCCATCCCTTGGGGGAGGAGTGGGAACTCGACGCCTATCATCATGATTAAATCGGTCATCATACTGGTCACGCCGACCTTCACGTCCCTCGCGCCGCGGAGGCGATCTTGGGCTATGAGCCGACTGAACAGTATTCACAGCGACGGATCGACTGTGAATCCTGTTGCGCGACTGTGACACAGCTGAATTCTGATCTCCTGCGGCTCGGAGCAAATCCCTGATCTGCATCAAGCCTCTGCCAGCCTCCGACTGAGAGGGCTGAATTGACTCTGCTATACGAGCTGCAGCTGCTAAATTCTGAATCGGGGTTTGATATACCTGAGTTGGTTGCGGAAAGAGCTGATGTCGACTGGAGTCGGGTACTCGTTGCCGCGCACGCTCGTCGAGTGCTCGCTGGAGGTTCTCCAGTCGAGTGCGTTCAGTCAAGTTGGCCAAATGCGCCTCTTCCAAGGCACGAGCCTCGGGAGTTTCTCCTGCGATGGGAGTATGCAGGGCATCCATGTTCCGGTGGCGAAGATCTTCCCTTTGCTGAGAAGTGAGTGGCTCGGGTTGATATTACTTGTGGGCCTGAGCGGGGTCGCCTCCACCGTCTAACCCGTCGGTGCGGGGGAAGCCGGGAGGGCTACGAGGCCCATTGACCATCAAGACCTCCGCCGCTGGATCACTGCTGTCGCACTCGGATGAAGTCTCTACGGAGCCAGTCGACAGATCGAACAGGCCGTAGAGAGATTCGTCGGGCTCAATTGCCGCGACTTGGGTGGTGGCCGATTGGCGAGCTACTGCGTGTCTCACCCACCGCTGAAGCCTCGACCGACCAGAGCGCTTGCGCTGGCGGGAGACAGGGAGGGAGGACGGCACAGGAGTCGACCGATATGGAGTCGACGGTTGCCGCAGCAGGACGCCGCAGACACACGCCCGAAAATGCGTCGCACCGCGGACGGGGAGCGCGTCGATGTCGAGTGGAGCCTCCTGGAGCCAAGCGGAGTCGTCGACAATGAAAGTGAGCGCACCGAGACGGATCTCGCGGCCCTCGACCAGAACTCCGCTAGAAACCATGATGAAGGCAATCGGAAAAACTGCAACTTCTCCAAAAAGTCGCTAAGACTCCAGCCCCAAGGTGGGCGCCAACTGTCATGGTTCTAAGTCTGACAGTAGAATGGGGGTAGGTATGGAGAGGCAAGATCCTAGCTATGGAGTAGTTGTATACGCAAGGGATTTACGAGTTCAGGCCCTTCTCGGAAGAAGTAATAGCCCTACATCTCGGAGCCCGGAGGCGGTCGACTGGATTATGTGCGTATGAGTTACAGGGGTGCAAACCCTTTACACTGAGGAGGGGGGGGTGGCTTATATAGAGTCCGCCAGGCCCCTCCGGTCCTCAGTTATGCAGGGTTTAAAGTACATTAAGACAGGGGGTTACTGGTAACGCCCACATAAAGAGCTATGAAGACTATTAAAGCTACTTAATGACAGATCGTTGTGTGCTGAGTGACTTTAGGTCTCCTGGTCGTCGAGTGGTTAGCTTCATGGTCGAGTGGTTATCTTCATAGTCGAGTGTCCTTGAGTTCATCGAGTGGAATCCCTCTTGGTCGAATGGAACGCTGTTTCTTCTGAAGATGTCCTTGGGGAGGGTCCTCTGGGCAGGCCCATGACCCTACCCTAGGTACATGACTTCATCACCGGGCGCTGGTCCTTGGGGCGGGTCCACAAAGACTTCTCAGATGTCATTGACAAGGTCAGGTCGGCTATAGTAGGGGAGCGGCGATAGTGACGTGTCGACAGCTTGTTTTGTAGTCGTTCGGTGGTCTAGAGACTTCAATGTATTTTGTATTAGATTTGAGATGTTTTGTATTTTTGATGAACTTTGACAATAAATCTGAATCTTTTTCCAAAAAAGGAATTGTTTCATTGGGCCATATAAAAGTCGCCTAGCTATATCGGAAGCCAATTAATCATACTATCAGCATTCCTATTCCATTTCCTGCCTGTGCAATGTCTGCCTGTTCAGCCGCACACCAGTACTAAACGAAATGATTAACCTGTGAATGAATAAAGTACCAGAATGGAACATTATATTCGTGACATCATGTATGCATTATTATCATTATTCACTAGTAGAAAACCACCCATTAGTCCCGGTTCGTAATGGCCTTTAGTCCCGGTTCATGAACCGGGACTAATGGGTCGTTACTAATACCTCCACCCATTAGTCCCGGTTCAATCCAGAACCGGGACCAATGTGCCTCCACGTGGCTCTGTGCGCCCACCCCAGTCAGGGGGCCTTTGGTCCCGGTTGGTGGCACCAACCGGGACCAAAATGCATCCACGCGTCAGCATTCTAGTTGCTGGGGTTTTTTTTGTTTTTTTTGAAAGGAGGGGAGCACTAGTGCAGAACCGAGCATTAGCACCGGTTCGTAAGGCCCTGTAGTGCCGGTTATGTAACCGGCACTAATTTGTGGTCACTAAAGCCCCCCCCCCCTTTAGTACCGGTTTAGCACGAACCGGTGCTAAAGGGCAACCACGTGGCACGAGCCAGCTCTGGGGGCCTGGAGCCCTTTAGTACCGGTTGGTAATACCAACCGGTACTATAAGGTTTGGTTTTTTTAGTTTTATGATTTCTTTTTCATTTAATTTTGTGTTTCCATTTTAATTCTTTTTCGTTTGCTGGTATTTTACGATACTACACATTGTACACGTTATGCATATATATATATATATATATATATATATATATATATATATATATAAATAGAATTTCTAGTAGAACCAATCATGCATATATATATCATCAATGTCTCACAAACCACCATATTAATTAATTCACACATACACACATGTATAGCTATATACAATTTCTCCTACATATGAATGTTGCCTTCGGAGCCAGTGCCATTAGCCTAATTGGTGCCTTTGGTGCCTTCGGGCGGTAGCGGGTAATAGAATTCTCCCTTCGGATTTATGACCTGGTCTAGCAAAAATCCCGCTATTTCCTCTTGAAGTGCTTCTACGCGCTCCGTTTCTATGAGCTTCTCCCGCACCTCTTTGAACTGTTAAGAAGGAGATCAATATGCATGTGTATTAGTTGTGTGACTAGATATCAATAATGGTGTAAAAATTATGAATAGTGTTCTGACAAGCGTACCCATTCCTGTCTTTGAGATCTGCTCCTTTCGGACGCCATCATGCGAATGTTCTCGCAAACGCAGAATGCACACAGATCAGTCCCCTGCGACTGCTTCAGGGCCTTTACGAGAATGGAATTTGATTAGATAAAAATTAATCAAGCATGATAATTAAAGAGATGGCAGCTAGCTAGCTAGAGCTATAGTACTACTTAATTGCTTACCTTGGGTCGAAACCATTTAAGCTTTTTCTTCCATTCGCCGGGCGTGACGGCGATGAACCTTGTCCAAGCCCTGCCCGCCGACAAAGAAAATGAATAAAGGGGTTATTAAATAGTTCATATCATGAAATGACGAATGAAATAGGCCGAGATATGTAGTTAATAATGATTGAAATTACCTGTTGACTATCCCATACAAGATGTTATAGTCAGTTTTTTCTGAGATTAGTGAGTCCAGTACTTCAATTGTTCCGGCGTCAACTTTAATGATACACAAGATCCAGTGAAATCTGCATGCACACACGTTTGCATGTCTTAATTAAGCGGGCATATGTAAGCAAAAACATGTAGCTAGCTAGTAGGAAAAAACAGAGAATTTGTAGTACAAGACAGTGTGACTCACTGGAAGTTGTAAGGAAGTAGTATATCTTCATTGTATTTGAGGTGCTTCAAGAACTCTAGCATGCTGTCCTCTACTTCCTTTGCATAACGTTGATTCATCTTCCATAAGTATTCATTAACGGTGTTTGGGTCAATGAACCCAATGCCAAAGCGTCCACCTTTTCTCATTTCATATATCTTCATCCTGCATAATACCACAGAAAAGAATATAGTGAGGATAATTACAGGTAATGATTGATCAAAAGGATCACTACAGCTAGCTTGAGAATTAAATTATAGAAAGAAATCACTTACAGACAATAGCAACTGACGATAGATTTGTCGAGTGCGTCTTGATTGTATAACTGAAACAGTTCTGAATACTCAACGGATAAAGCTTTCTCATGGTAGTAATGGTCCTGCTTGACATTCACCATGAGGGACAATCGATCTGAAATCTTGGTAATGTTCATGTACCATTGATGCAATTCATACATTCTCGTTGGGAGGTTCTTGACCTTGTCTGGCGCGACCAAAGGTTGGCCCTGGACATATTTCCGTTTTACTTCATCCTCTCTAAGCAAAGGCATGGGCTCGATCTCGAGGAGTTGTCCAACAGTGATGTTGAGAACTTCAGCCTGCATTATATGCTCCTCCGTTATTACCACATTGCCCACCTCGGGAACATGCACTATTTGCCCACAATAATATTGGGCGCGCGTACTGTCACCTGTTGTTGGCACAACAAGCGAGGGGATCGATTGCGCCGCCTGTTCTCCCAGCTGGGGAATGGTTTTCCCGCATTTTTTGGCAGCTGCTTCTTGTTTGCTCGATCCCGATGTAGACGTGCTCGCCTCCCTTTGTAGACATGCTCGATTTAACTTCCTGATGTGGCGCTCATAGTCTGTGTCAACAGGCTTGGGAGCTGGTGGTTGAGCCATACGAATGGAGTGGTCAATCTTTTCCTCAGGCACTTTCTCCCTTGGCGGCGGTGGCGGTTTCGGTGCAAAATGGGCTTCCACCTCGGCCTTCGATATGGCTGTGATTTCCTCCTCGGACCTGTCATAAGACCTCTGCGGAAGAGGCTTGAGGCTTGGACCATATTTATATCACTTGCCTCCGCCTGTACTTCCTATACCACCTCGACTCGTACCGCTACGCACCATAGCTGCGAGGTGTCTCTTCTGCGATTGCTGAGGCGGCGGAGACGGCTGATGGGACTGAGTTGGACGAGGAGGAGTGGCCTGAGGTTGTGCCGGACTTGGAGGAGGAGTGGACGTCTGACGCTGTGTCGGACTTGGAGGAGGAGGATTGTCCCGACACTTTGCCGGACTTGGAGGAGGAGGAGTGGCCTGACACTTTGCCGGACTTGGTGGACTTGCAGGAGCGGGAGACTGCTGACTCGGTGGCGGACTTCGACGAGGAGTCGGCTGACGCGGTGTCGGTGGCCTTCGAAAGATGATGCAATCCTTTTTCCATAGGATGATACGATGTTTGGCCTCTCCGAGAAAGCGCTCACCATCACCTCCAGCAATGTCAAGCTGTAGCCCCGAATATGGTGGGTCCACCACCTCATCAACGAAGACACGAGCATAGCCCGCTGGAATCGGGTTGCAATGGAAGGTTGCCTCGGGGGGATTTGTGAAAGCACAGCCGTCCGCCACCTTCATGGATATGTTCTTCATTTTGACGTGTAGCTCGCAGTTAGTGTTCTCCGTGATGTCATCCACGGGGTATCTACCCGCCAGCATTGCGTCGTCCGGGGCGGCCGAACCCACGCTGCTTCTCGGCATGGATGGGCCGGTGCTATCCAATGCTGGATCATCCGCTAGCTGCTGCAGCTGCTGAGACCCCCTTTGATGGGTAAGTGAGTCAATCTGCTCCTGCTGCCGCTGGAATTCAATTCCACTTGACTTGCTTCTAGGCCTTGAAGGCGTTCATAGTCCCGCTTCCTCCGCTCCTCCTCCATCTTCCTCTTCTTCTCCTCCGCAATCTTCTTTCTCGCACGGGTTCTGTAGTCGGTGTTCCAGTCTGAAAACCCCTCATACCACGGAATAGCGCCCATGCCTCGTGTTCTTCCCGGGTGTTCAGGATTTCCCAGGGCACGCGTAAGCTCGTCGTTCTCTCTGTTGGGCTGGAACAAGTATCGCATCGTCGGCTCCCTTCAGACTTGCCCTCGTCGAAACATTGCCTGTCTCCAGGTCCAACTCCCCCCCATGCGCATAGAACCAAGTCCTGACCCTGGGGGGCAGCTCTTAGTAGCCGGAGTGACACCTGCATCCTCCATCTCTTTCTCAGACTTATCCCACTTAGGCATTGCCACCGCATAGCCACCTGGCCCCAGCTTATGGAACTTATCCTTTTTTTCGGCATTCTTCTTGTTTATTCTCGACCGTTCCTTAGCTAATTCCGAATCCTTGAATTTCACGAAATCGTCCCAATGATCACGTTGGTTCTCTAGTGTTCCCTTGAATACTAGAGTCTTCCTTCCTCCCTTGACGTACTTCTTCCATTCACGATTCTTGTGGTTCTTGAATGCAATCGCCATCATCCTAAGAGCAGCCTCCTTGACTTTCTGCACATCTGCTTCTGTGAAATGATCTGGTAGGGTGAAATGTTCCATGAGAGTATCCCAAAGCAGATCTTTTTGATTCTTGTCGACAAAAGTAACATCTGGATGTGGCTTTGCTGGCTCTCTCCATTCTTGAAGTTTGATCGGGAGTTGGTCCTTCACAAGAACTCCGCACTGACGAACGAACTTGTCCGCAATCTTCTTAGGCGCTAATGGTTTGCCAGTAGGGCTGCATGCCTTTGATATTGTACTTTACGCCCGCCTTCAACTTTTTGTTCGGGCCTCGTTTCGTCATTTTGCCTGAAGATTTGCTCGATCCGGATGGCTGAAAGAACAAAGATCGATTCGTTAATATATCTTCAAGTCATTTAAAACATGGGATGATCACCAGATGCCTGCTTATATAAATATATATACCTCGCCGGTCTTTGTTGTTTCAGGATCAATATGTTCTTCGTCATCGTCATAATCGTAGTTCATGACTTCATCAATTTCGTCGTCGTGATCGAATATCATATCACCCTCTCCGGTGTTGTTTAGAAATTCGGAGCCGTCATATTCTTCTTCATTCTGATTATCATCTGGCCCGCGTATCATATCGAACATGGTCTGTTCTCCCTCTCTGTCGGTATTGTCTGCCATAGCTTTTGTTTAACTAATCCAAAAGAAATATAAAACAATTTAGTATTCAAATTACATCGTCTCGAATAATAGATATAATCTCGAATACATCGTCTAGAATAATAGATATAATCTCGAATACATCGTCTCGAATAATATATAATATTGAATAGTACATCACTGGCTATTAGCTAATAAAGATCGAATACTACAGAAGAATTTAGGACACTCGCGGTTCCTCCGGCGCGGGCGGTGGACACCCAAAGAGAAGGAACCCTCACAGGATCATAGCTGAAGTGAGATCCCCGAAGATACTGCCACGTATTGGAGAACCTGCCGCCCTCTAACGCAACCATGTAGCGATGGACGTGCTCGTCCTCCTCCCTGACACGGCGACGTACCACCTCCGGCGGGGCTGGGTCCCTCCGCACCGAAACTGGCCCACGCGAACGCCACCAAACGAGATCAGGGTCGACGACGGGACCCGCGGCCGGGTTCCTCATCAAGCTGCGCGCCCCTCCAAGCAGCACCTCCCAGTGCCAGCCCGGCGGAGCCCAGTCCCGGACATGGGTCGGCTGGACGTCGTCGCGGACGGGTCGACGGCGAGGATGCGGGCCGGGCATATCGTCGACAACAAATACTATATGCCCGCAAAAAGTAACATTTTTTAAATGATTGGATTGTGATAACTAAAATTCTATATATATGCAAATTCTAACAATTTGACATTAATCTAATTCATCTAACTAAAACTAATTCTAAAATTTCCTGATTATATAACTAACATTTCCATAACAATTCTAATATTTATATAACTAAAAAACAGAAATATTGCTAACATTTCTATAAATATTTCTATAACTAAAAAATAGAAAACATTTATAACATTTCTATAAAACTAACATTTCTAATATTTATATAACTAAAAAACATAATAATTTCTAACATTTCTATAACTAAAAAAAGAAAACATTTATAACAAACAAACTAATGTGTGTACTGTGTGTGTACTATGTGTGTGTGTGTAGTACTGTGTGTGTGTGGACATGGCGGCCGGGGCGAGCTCACCGGCGAGGCGACGACGGGGCGACGGGACGGGGCGGTGACGACGGGGCGGGGCGGCCGGGGCGACGGGACGGGGCGGCGACGACGGGGCTGGGCGGGGCGCGGCGACGGGGACGACGGGGACGATGGGGACGGGGACGGCTGGGGCGGCGACGTCGACGGGGGCGACGACGAGGGGCGGGGACGGACCGGGTCGGCGATGAGGGGCGGGGGCGGCGACGATCGGGGCAGGGCGGCGCGACGGAGGGAGGAAACAGAGGGAAGAACAGAGGGAAACTGAATTTTTTCAAGTGTTGTATATATAGGATGGACCTTTAGTACCGGTTGGAGCCACCAATCGGTACTAAAGGTCTGTTTTGGCCAGGCCAAGCGGCGGGAAGCGACCCCCTTTAGTACCGGGTGGTGGCACAAACCGGTACTAAAGGCCCCCCCTTTAGTGCCGGTTTGTGCCACGACCCGGTACTAAAGGGGGTGCGCTGGCGCAGGTGCGGTGCGGAAGTTTAGTCCCACCTCGCTAGTCGAGGGGCTACCGCACTGGTTTATAAGCCCAAGTGCGGTAGCTCTCTCGAGCTCCTCTCCTAATCAGGCCTACTGGGTCTACCTGTCCTCCTCGCCTTGTGGGCCTACTGGGCCTTCGCGGGCCTGCATCCTGGCCCAACGAAAGGTTGTGTCGCTAGTCGTATGCAGGCCGCTTTGGCCCAGTAGGCGGGCTTTTTTTCGTTTTTTATTTGCTTTATTTTTTTTGTTTTATTTATTTTTGAGTTGTTTTTTTGCTGTATTTAGAGTTTCTTTGTGAATATTTTTGCTTTAGGTACAAAAAATTACAAACTTTCCGTTAGTGCCGGTAGATTTCAAATTTGAATAGTTTAAATTTTGAATTATTTGAAATTTGTGTGAATCACTAGTTTGTGAATAACTTAACTTTGAAAAAAGTTTTTTCAGTGATTCTTTTTTCTTATGTTTAATATTAGTGTGTTTTATCATTATATTCAATTTAGTAATGCTTAGGTTATTTAAAAAATGAAATGCCTTTGTAACAGTTCAGTTTTCGTCGGAAACCCTGATACTTCGAAAGAGATTGTCCATTTTGTACATGAAGTGCATCCAGTTTATGCCGTAACCCTCTCTACTTTCTTGCACATGCTATTTGTATGAAATTATGATACCCTGCCAACTTTCAACCTTTTCTGAGTTCATTTGAATTGCTTTTCAATTTCAGGGTCATTTAGCTGGAAAAAAAATCAGTAAATGCATGAAAAGAATTTGTTTGCACATAAAATTTCTTCGCGTTTCAAATGCCAAAACACATAACTACCCTAACTATTACATATATTCCCTCCTAGGTGTGAAACACAGAAGAAAGTGATGATAGTGAAGCCGATCACATCCCAGATCTTTGGGTGTGAAACTTTTTCTTCACGTGTGTCCCTTTGCGCCGTAACCATGGAAAATCTTCATCATTTAACGGGATGCTCGGGTCAATATTCACTGTGAATGGAGCAATTTCATCAAACTTTTCATAATCTTATGACTTGTCTGTCTTGTCATCCACTCCCACGATGTTTCTCTTCCCAGAAAGAACTATGTGCCGCTTTGGCTCATCGTACGATGCATTCGCTTCCTTATCTTTTCTTTTTCTTGGCTTGGTAGACATGTCCTTCACATAGAAAACCTGTGCCACATCATTGGCTAGGACGAATGGTTCGTCTGCATACGCAATATTGTTGAGATCCACTGTTGTCATTCCGTACTGCGGGTCTTCCGTTACCCCGCCTCGTGTCATATTGACCCATTTGCACCGAAACAAAGGGACCTTTAAACCACGTCGATAGTCAAGTTCCCATATGTCCTGTATATAACCATAATATGTTTCCTTTCCTGTCTTGGTTTCTGCATCAAAGCGGACACCACTGTTTTGGTTGGTGCTCTTCTTATCTTGGGCGATCGTGTAAAATGTATTACCATTTATCTCGTACCCTTTGAAAGTCATTATATTCGAAGATGGTAACTGGGACAGCAAGTGCAGGTCATCTTCAATAGAGGTGCCATGCATGGTACGTGTCTGCAACCAGTTGGCGAAACTCCTGGTTTGTTCACGTGTAATCCAGTCATCAGACCGCTCCGGGTGTTTGGAGCGTAGCAAATTCTTGTGTTCATCCATATACGGAGCCACCAAGGTGGAATTCTATAGAACTGTGTAGTGTGCTTCAGTGAGAGAATGTCCATCCATACATATTATTTGTTCCCCTCCTAGCGTGCCTTTTCCATCCAGTCTTCCCTTATGCCGCGATTCAGGAACACCAATCAGCTTAAGGTCAGGAATAAAGTCAATACAAAACTCAATGACCTCCTCATTTTGATGGCCCTTGGAGATGCTTCCTTCTGGCCTAGCACGGTGATGAACATATTTCTTTAAGACTCCCATGAACCTCTCAAAGGGGAACATATTGTGTAGAAATACAGGACCCAAAACGTTAATCTCTTCGCATAGGTGAACTAGGACGTGCGTCATGATGTTGAAGAAGGATGGTGGGAACACCAACTCGAAACTGACAAGACATTGCACCAAATCATTCTGTAACCTTGGTATGATTTCTGGATTGATTACCTTCTGAGAGATTGCATTGAGAAATGCACATAGCTTCACAACGGCTAATCGAACGTTTTCCGGTAGAAGCCCCCTCAATGCAACCGGAAGTAGTTGCGTCATAATCACGTGGTAGTCATGAGACTTTAGGTTCTGGAACTTTTTCTCTGCCATGTTTATTATTCCCTTTATATTCGACGAGAAGACAGACGGTACCTTAATACTGAGCAGGCATTCAAAGAAGATTTCCTTCTCTTCTTTGGTAAGAGCGTAGCTTGCATGACCCTGATGTATGTCGTCTTCTCCGTGCATACGTTGCTGGTCCTCCCATGCCTCAGGTGTATCTTTTGTCTTCCCATACACGCCCAAGAAGCCAAGCAGGGTCACGCAAAGATTCTTCGTCACGTGCATCACATCGATTGCGGAGCGGACCTCTAGGTCTTTCCAATATGGCAGGTCCCAAAATATAGATTTCTTCTTCCACATGGGTGCGCGTCCGTCCGCGTCCTTCGGAACAGGTTGTCCGCCAGGACCCTTTCCAAATATCACCTTCAAATCCTTGACCATATCATGTACATCAGCACTTGTACGGTGGCGAGGCTTCGTCCGGTGATCCGCCTCACCTTTGAAATGCTTGCCTTTCTTTCTTACGGGATGCCTGCTCGGAAGAAATCGACGATGTCCCAGGTACACATTCTTCTTACAACTATTCAAATATATACTGTCGGTATCATCCAAACAGTGCGTGCATCCGCGGTATCCCTTGTTTGTCTGTCCTGAAAGGTTACTGAGAGCAGGCCAATCATTGATGGTCACGAACAGCAACGCCTTTAGGTCAAATTCTTCCCCCATGTGCTCATCCCACGCACGTACACTTGTTCCATTCCACAGTTGTAAGAGTTCTTCAACTAATGGCCTTAGGTACACATCAATGTCGTTGCCGGGTTGCTTAGGGCCTTGGATGAGCACTGGCATCATAATGAACTTCCGCTTCATGCACAACCAAGGAGGAAGGTTATACAAACATAGAGTCACAGGCCAGGTGCTATGATTGCTGCTCTGCTCCCCAAAAGGATTAATGCCATCTGCGCTTAGACCAAACCATACGCTCCTTGCGTCATATGCAAACTCCTTCCCGTACTTTCTTTCGATTTTTCTCCACTGCGACCCATCAGCGGGTACTCTCAACTTTTCGTCTTTCTTACGGTCTTCTCTGTGCCATCGCATCGCCTTGGCATGCTCTTTGTTTTGGAACAAACGTTTCAACCTTGGTATTATAGGAGAATACCACATCACCTTGGCAGGAATCTTCTTCCTGTGGCGCTCGCCCTCGACATCACCAGGCTCATCGCGGCTGATCTTATAGCGCAATGCACCACATACCGGGCAAGCGTTCAAATCCTCGTACTCACCGCGGTAGAGGATGCAATCATTAGGGCATGCATGTATCTTCTGCACCTCTAACCCTAGAGGGCAGACAACCTTCTTTGCTTCGTACGTACTCTCGGGCAATTCGTTGTCCTTTGGAAGCATATCCTTTATCATTACCAGCAACTTTCCAAATCCCTTGTCAGATACACCATTCTCTGCCTTCCATTGCAGCAATTCTAGTGTGGTGCCCAGCTTTTTCTTGTCACCTACGCAATTCGGGTACAACAATTTTTTGTGATCCTCTAACATGCGCTGCAACTTCTTCTTCTCCAAATCACTTGCGCAGTTTCTCTTTGCATCGGCAATGGCCCGACCTAGATCATCAACGGGCTCATCTGATGCCTCTTCTTCAGCTTCTTCCCGCATTGCCGGCTCAGCTTCTTCCCGCATTACTGGCTCAGCTTCTTCCCCCATTGTTGTATCATCGTATTCAGGGAACCCATGGCCAGGATAGCTGTCGTCGTCCTCTTCTTCTTCATTGTCTTCCATCATAACCCCTCTTTCTCCGTGCTTGGTCCAAACATTATAGTGGGGCATGAAACTGGACTCAAACAGGTGGACGTGAATGGTTCTTGACATCGAGTAATTGTGACCATTCTTACAGCCAGCACATGGACAAGGCATAAAACCATCCGCCCGTTTGTTTGCCTCAGCCGCAAGTAGAAAAGTATGCACGCCCTCAACGAACTGGGGAAAGCATCGGTCATCGTACATCCATTGCCGGCTCATCTTCATTACACAACACCGAATAGACCAAATTAATACAAGTTCATACATAAAGTTCATACAACACTTAAATGCAACAAACAAATAACTCTCTAGCTAAAGCATTTAAATGCAACAACAAATGCGATCAAGATCGCAACTAAGGTAACAATTGATCCAACAGCATAATGATACCAAGCCTCACTATCGATGGCATATTTTCTAATCTTTCTATTCTTCAAGCGCATTTTCTCCATCTTGATCTTGTGATCATCGACGACATCGGCAACATGCAACTCCAATTCCATCTTCTCCCCCTCAATTCTTTTCAATTTTTCTTTCAAGTGCTCGTTTTCTCTTTCAACTAAATTTAACCTCTCGACAATAGGGTCGATTGGAATTTCCGGTTCACATACCTCCTAGATAAAAATATCTATGTCAACTTGATGGGCATAATTTGTTATAAACACGAAATGCAACAAATAGTTTTAAAAGAGAATATACCACATCCGAATCATAACAAGGACGAGGGCCGACGGGGACGGATATCAAAACCATGGCACTATGTATAACAAACAACGTACGGGTAAGATAATTATTACATGATTAACTATATATCCAAATCACACAAACATCAATTTTTTATATAAAATTTCATGAACAAGAGGCTCACCACAAGGTGGTGCCGGCGACGGGACGGTGCGGGCGATCGACGGTGGTTACGACGGAGATTTAGAAGGCACTAAGTAAACCACACCTACATATGCAAACTAAGTGTTATTTTTGACCTCAAATTGCATATAAATCAAATACTAGCACATATATATATTTCCTCCCAAATTACTAAACTCACAAATTAGTAACTATATAAAGCATTGCAAGAGCTAATCTAGTAATGAGAGATGAAAGGACAAAGTTGCTAACCTTTGTGATCACTTGAATGGATGGGGGCCTTCAAATCTTGACAAATTTTGGGCAAAATGTGTGATGAGCTCGAGGGGAGAAGATGAAGAACAGAGAGGAGAGGAGAGGGGAAAGGGGGAAGAACAGAGCGAGCTGGACGAAGGGTTTATATGCAGGAGGACCTTTAGTACCGGTTCATGCCACGAACCGGTACTAAAGGTGCTGGAGGGGGCCCAGACTGACAACATCCTGCCACCACCCTCATTAGTACCGGTTCGTGGCACGAACCGGTGCTAAAGGTTAGCCACGAACCGGTACTAATGAGAGCGGCCCGGCTAGCCGTTGGAACCGGCACTAATGTATACATTAGTGCCGGCTCTAATACAAACCGGCACTAATGTGCTGCACGTTTGACCCTTTTTCTACTAGTGGAGGTTGGGGGTTTTGGGGGGTTAATTTAATTAGGTGTTTCATATATTGTGTTAGCTAGCTAATTAATAGAGAGAAGTGTCCTCTCTTATGTCCGTGCTTGGACGCTACGTACTATATATACATAAGTGATCGAGAGAACCATTCAGTACAGAAGTTCGTCATGCATACTGAGAGAAGTGATCAATCGACCTCTCCTTCTCCGAGAGGTTGGTCGAACAACAAGTTTTCGTATCATGTATCCGATGCTACTGGCTACATACATGTACAATATGTATAAGATCTCTTAATTACAAACCCCTAGCTAGCATTTGAAATCAATTTCCACATGGTATTCTCCGGTTTTACTGATGACGTGGTCAAGAAAGAATCCCGCCAATTCCTCTTGAATTGCTTTCATGCGATCTGGTTCTAGGAGTTCATTCCGCATCTGCCACGTCTAATTTGAAGAAGGGGGTTAATTAATACATATATATTAATGAAACTCAACAGAAATGATGGTGTAATAAAATGAAATTGTGAATATTATTGCTTACGCACTTCATATTGTCTTTGAGAGTAGCCCCGCTTGTTTTTCGAAGTCGCGGTGTGGATGAACTCGCACACGTAGTATCCACCGAAATCATTCCCTTCCTCCTGCCACAAGCACTTTACGAGAAATAGAGGTCAATCAAACTGATAATGAAGCATTATATATAAATGGCATTGATGAAAGTATAGCTATATATAGAATCAACGGGAGATGCGCGCAACTAGCTAGCCAGTAGTACTTACTTTCGGGTATGTATATCGCAGCTCCTTCGACAATCCCGGAGCTTCTGCGGTGAACTGTTTCCAAACCCTGCAAGACAAAGAAAATAATTATTATTACTTGAGATATCAGGAAATGAACAAAAAGTTACCGATATGGTGCGATAATTATGATCGATTGAACTTACTTGCTGAGCATTTCAGTCATGTCCGCATAGGTTTTGGGATCTTTCCGTCTCGAGTCTAAGACGGTTACTAGTCCACGCTCAAGCTTAATCTCCAGAAGAATATAGTGGTACCTGCGCATGCATGCATAACTCATCAATTACATTACTATAACCTCGCTTGAGTAATAAGGGAAACCGAATATGCACACGACAGTAACACTCACGGGCCGTTGTAAGGAAAGAGTATGGTATCTTTGTTTTGATTTTTTATCAACGATCGTAGCAAGTTGTCCTCGGCCTCTTTGACGTTCTTTTCAACCAGAAATACATCTATGATATTTGTGTTAATGAACCCAATATCATAAATTTCTTTTTTTTTGCACTCGACGATCTTCAATCTGCATAATATATTGAGGATAATTAATTATAAATACATGCATGCAATGAAAGAGCCGAGCTATATATAGAGACTTAATGACAGAAATAGTACTTACAGGCAGTAGCAAAAGACCATTAATTTATCGAGGGCCTTTTGATTGAAGAACTCGAAGAACTCCTCAAATGGAACAGTCAACAGATCATTTGCAACGAGATCGTGCTCCTCTTTAATATGCAGATACAAAGCATTCTTACCATCAGACTCTCTGCAGGTTTCCATGTACCAATTATGGAATCTTCGCATCAATGTTGTTAGAGATTTTTCATCTTTGACGAGAGGCTTCCCGTACTCGTATCTGTGTCCGTCCACCTTCAAGAAATCAGGAAGTGCATTGTCAGGCACGTAATCGTCAAGATTGCCATAACCAGCCACCGTCCCCGGAGCATTAGACACATTGAGCGGGGGGCACGATTGCTGTGCTTGTTCGCCGAGCTGGGCAATTTTTCCCCTTTGCTCGTTGTTTTGACCTTTTAGCACTGACAGTAGTTCTCGACCGCTGGGCTTGGAGATATGTCTGTTCAGTAATGCGCTCATAGTTGGTTCTCGGCGGAGACTTTGGTGGTTTCCTCAGGGCATCGATAGTGCGCTTTGCTTTCACCAGATCTACCTTCTCCTCCGGAGGTGGATGTCTCTTTGCTTTCACCCCTTCAAAGAACTCCTTCTTGTGGGCCTGCACAATCGTATCGTTTTCCTCCTTGGACCTCTCGTACGGTAACTTCTCTAGAGGCTTGAGAGATGATGGACCGTATTTGTATTGCCTCCCGCCTCTGGTCGTGCTGCTAGACGCCGGAGCAGACGGAGCGGTTGCAGCGTCTGTCTTCTTTCGTGCTTGCTTATGAGGCGGAGGAGAAGGAGTACGACGCGCCGGAGTAGCCGGGGCGGCGGCGGGTCTCTTTCGCCCTTGCTGGCGAGGCGGAGAAGGAGGATGCTGCTGGCTGCTCGGGAGCGCCGGCGCAGGCGGAGAAGGAGGCGGAGTGCCGCCATGCGCCGGAGAAGGAGGCGGAGTGCCGCCACGCGTGCCCTGATCGTCACTCGCCGGAGGAGGAGGCGGTGGAGGAGGCGGAGTGCCCTGACTCGCCGGAGCAAGAGGAGGAGGCGGAGGCGTCCAGTTCAAAAGGTTGATGAGCTCCTTCTTCCATAGGCATGGAGTCTTCAGAGCAGAACCCAGCCTAGTCTCCCCTTCACCAGTAGGGTGGTCAAGCACGAGGTCCTTAAATCCCTCCGTTATTTCATCCACCATCACCTTAGCATATCCTTTTGGAATCGGCTGGCAGTGATAAGTTGTGCCGGGTCCACTAGGATAAACTTGGCCAACAGCCGCCTTGACCTTCAAATTCATCCATCGCGCCATCATGTGGCAATTTTGAGACTCCGTGATACCATCCACGGGATAGCTGGCAGGAGCCGTCAAGACATGCTCCAGCTGAAGCAGCTCGGTGGAAGCCACGCTGCTTCTCCGCTGAGATGGCGGGGTAGCTTCGGGGGAAGCTTCGGCATGTCGTTTGTTGCGATCTGCTGCTTCTCGTTCCTCTTCTCGATCCTCTAGCCCCATTACCCTTCCAAGCAGCGCCTGCATTTGGTCCTGCTCCAGTTTCTTCCTCCTCTCATGGGTTTTGTAACCCCTTGCGTCCAGAAAACCAACCTTCCACGGAATGGAGCATGGCGTGCCTCGTGTCCGTCCAGGGTGCTCGGGATTCCCAAGGGCCATTGTGAGCTTGTCCTTCTCCCTGTTTGGAAGGAACGTCCCTCGCTGCGCTGCATCGATATAGTGTCAAAGGTTCTTGACTGGTGTTTGCAGTTGCTCGTTCGTCCACTGACACTTCCCTGTTAAAGGGTCCAAGGTTCCGCCAGCCCCGAAGAACCAAGTCCGGCAACGGTCTGGCCAGCGCATTGTCTCTGGTTCGATCCCTTTTTCAAGCAGATCATGCTCAGCCTTGGACCACTTAGGCCGGGCTTTGAGGTAGCCACCTGACCCCGTGCGATGGTGAAGCTTCTTCTTCGCAGCATTTTTCTTGTTTGTCTCTGACATCTTCTTACTCTTTTCCGATGTCTTGTGGGCCACAAATGCGGGCCAGTGATCTTTGATCTTCTCATATTTGCCGATGAATTCTGGTGTCTTTTTTTCCTTGACAAACTGGTTTAGCTCTTTCCTCCACCTCCTCATTAGGCCTGCCATCTTCTTAAGAGCACAAGACTTGATTAATTGCTCTTTAACTGGCTTCTCCGGATCCTCCTCTGGCGGTAGGGTGAAATTTGCCTTCAGCTCAGTCCAAAGATCTTCTTTCTGCATATCATTGACATAAGACACCTCAGCGTCTTCATCCTTAGCAGGCTTATACCATTGCTGGATGCTGATCGAGATCCTGTCCCTAACAAGAACCCCGCACTAAGCATAAAATGCCTTCCTTGTCCGCATGGGTTCAATCGGTTCGCCGTCGGGCGCGATTGCTATGATCTCAAACTTTTCATCCGAGCTCAACTTTTTCTTCGGGCCTCGTCTCCTTACCAAAGTTGTGCTCGATCCGGAGGGCTAGAAATTATAAGGAAGAAAGACGACGGTAATTAATATGTGTACATATACCAAAACAATGGATGCATCAATTAACTAGTCAGCACGGGCTTAACGGTCGAAGCCACCATCATAAACATATCCCTCTTCTTCATCTAGCTGACCAACGGTGTCGAGGAGAAATGACACAACATCATCACTTGATCCATTTGCGATTATGTCCCCCAACATCGCTTCTGTTTCTTCGTCTCGGGAGTGCTCCATAGTTTCTGCAAATATTTACAACATGTGAATTATTATTCAAACATGGTACAGATGGATATATATATATATATATATATATATATATATATATATATATATATATATATATATATTAGTGGCAAACGTAGAACTAGCTAGCTAATCACAATAAGAAATCATGTTAGTTGCCTCGACACAACGCTTCAAGGGTTTGGGGTGGCCTCGACGATAACGCTCTTTTAACTTGATAAATTTGGGTGGCCTCGAGAGAGTTAATTTGTCGGGTAGGGGCGCGGCGGGAGGGGGTAGGAGACCAACATCGTTTTCTCTCTAGGGTTTGGGTGTCCTCGAGAGTTTTGGTCGAGCGAGAGGGCCGAGGGGGATGCTGCAGTTGTATAAGTTATCACGGTCGAGAGGGGGTATATATATATATCGACCGCCCCTCATGTCGAAGTTATCTAGAGGGGGTTATATCGACAACGATGCGACATACATATACATGGGAAAATAATGTTATCGGGGAGGGGGTATCGGTACCACCTCCTAGCTCGTGTTGAAGTTTCTTCTTTCTCCTCTATTCCTTTCTTTCTTCTTCTCCTCTTCTTTTTCTTCTTCTCCCTCGAGAAAGGAAAATAATTAAGGAAAAGGAAGAAAAGAGAAAAAGTAATAAGGAAGAAGAAGAAGAAAAAAAAGAGGAGAAGAAGAAAGGAATAGAGGAGAAAGAAGAAATATTTTTTCTTCTTTCTCCTCTATTCCTTTCTTCTTCTCCTCTTCTTTTTCTTCTTTTTTCCTCTTCTTATTTATTTCTCCTCTTCTTCCTCTCCTCTTTTTCTCCTTTCTCCCTCTTCTTATTTTCCTTTTTCCTCTCATTCTTTTAGTATTGCTTGTTTTAAAAAAATGTTCAAATAGAAAATTTCGAAAAAAAACAAAGGTTTTGCCTAATGCATTGTTCATATGAATATACAAACATTTGCATATTATACAATAATTAATATCACCAATAGATACAACAAATACAGAGCGACGAAGAGCCAATAGATACAAAAAATCTATGAACAGAAAAAAAACATGAACAATAAATACACATATGAACAATAAATACATATATGAACAAAAACATGCTCTGAACAATTTTTGAACATTACATACACATAGCCACATACATACACATATATATTATATATATATATATATATATATATATATATATATATGAACAAAAACATTAAACTAATAAAAATGAAAAAAAACAGAGCCGCATATATATATATATAGCCACATACATACACATATATATACATTGAACAAAAAAATTAAACTAATAAAAATGAAAAAAAACAGAGCCGGTGCGGCGCGGCGGCTCACAGCGGTGGCGGTGCGCGGGGGCGGGCGACGGCGACGGGGCAGGGGCTCGGCGCGCGGCGCGCGGGGGCGGGCGACGGCGACAGGGCAGCCTGGCGGCGACGACGGCGGGCGCGGGCTCGGGGAGGCCGGCGCGGGCTCGGATAGGCCGGCGACAACGACGGGCGCGGGCGACGGCGACGGCGACGGCGGGGCGGCGGGCGGCGTCGGGGCAGCCTGGCGGCGTTGATGTGCTCGGCGTCGTCGGGGGGCAACTGGTGGCGATGAACTCTGCAAAACTGCGAAGTGCTACTTATATACAAGGAGCATTGGTCCCGGTTGGTGGCACAAACCGGGACTAATGCCCCCTTTAGTCCCGGTTGGTGCCACCAACTGGGACCAAAGGCCTCTTTTTCGGCAGCCCAAAGGGCGGGAACCGGCGGCCTTTGGTCCTGGTTGGTGGCACCTACCGGGACTAATGCCCACCCTTTAGTCCCGGTTGGTGCCACCAACCGGGACGAAAGGCCCCTGTGCTGCCCGCCTCGGGGCCAAAGTTTAGTCCCACCTCGCTAGTTGAGAGGGGCGCGCAGTGGTTTATAAGCCCCACTGCCGCACCCCTCTCGAACTCCTCTCTACTGCAGGCTTATGGGCCTACTTACTACTGCTTTGCCTGATGGGCCTTCTGGGCCTACTGCGGGCCTGAATCCTGGCCCAAAGTAGGGATTCAAGTCGTATTTAGGCCGTGGGGGCCCAGTAGGGGGCATTTTTTTTGTTTTGTTTACTTATTGTTGCTATTTTTATTTTTTTCCAGTTTTTTTGTTTTGTTTTCTGCATTATTTATTTTCTTTTGTTTTTTGCTTTATTTTTTAATTCTTTTTGCTTTTAGTTTTAGGAAAATTATAAACTTTCCACTTTTTTTGTTTTTTTTGTTTTCTTTCTTGCTTTATTTATTTTATTTTGTTTCTACTTACAACAAAATACTTATTGTTGCTATTTTTAATTATTACGAGGGCCGAACCATAAGACATTAAAGCATTTCAAATGAACTCTGAAAAAGTTGAAAGTTGGCATGGTATCATAAATTGACCCACACATATCATGTGCATGTACAAAACGGACAATGGTATCATACTCGTCAGTTACAAAGTTGGCATGGTATCATCATAATAGTTGCGGGAGAAAGTCTTCACTTTTTCTTCGCTTGTGTCATTTGCTTATTGCGCCGTAACCATGGATAATCTTCATCGTTTATCAGGATGCTGGGGTTAGCCTTGACTTTAAAGGGAGGAATTTCATGAAACTTTTCATAATCTTCAGACATGTCTGTCTTGTCCTCCACTCCCACGATGTCCCTTTTTCCTGAAAGAACTATGTGGCGCTTTGGCTCATCGTATGATGTATTCGCTTCCTTATCTTTTCTCTTTCTCGGTCTGGTAGACATGTCCTTCACATAGATAACCTGTGCCACATCATTGGCTAGGACGAACGGTTCGTCAGTGTACCCAAGATTTTTCAGATCCACTGTTGTCATTCCGTACTGTGGGTCTACCTGTACCCCGCCTCCTGACACATTTACCCATTTGCACTTAAACAAAGGGACCTTAAAATCATGTCCGTAGTCAAGTTCCCATATGTCCACTATGTAACCATAATATGTGTCATTTCCCCTCTCGGTTGTTGCATCAAAGCGGACACCGCTGTTTTGGTTGGTGCTCTTTTGATCTTGGTCAATCGTGTAAAATGTATTCCCATTTATCTCGTATCCTTTCCAAATCAATACAGTCAAAGATGGTCCCCTGGATAACAAGTACAGCTCATCACAAACAGTGTTGTCACCTTTGATACATGCTTCCAACCAACTGCTGAAAGTCCTGATGTGTTCACATGTAATCCAGTCGTCGCACTGCTCCGGGTGTTTGGAGCGCAGACTGTTCTTGTGTTCATCGACATACGGGGTCACCAAGGTAGAGTTCTGTAGAACTGTGTAGTGTGCTTGAGACCAAGAATATCCGTCCCTGCATATTATTGAGTCCCTTCCAAGCGTGCCTTTTCCAGTCAGTCTCCCCTCATACCGCGATTTAGGGAGACCTATCTTCTTAAGGCCAGGAATGAAGTCAACACAAAACCCGATGACATCCTCTGTTTGATGGCCCATGGAGATGCTTCCTTCTGTCCTAGCGCGGTTATGGACATATTTCTTTAGGACTCCCATGAACCTCTCAAAGGGGTACATATTGTGTAGAAATACGGGGCCCAGAATGACAATCTCTTCAACTAAATGAACTAGGACGTGCGTCATGATATTGAAGAAGGATGGTGGGAACACCAGCTCGAAACTGACAAGACATTGCACCACATCACTCCTTAGCCTTGGTATGATTTCTGGATCGATCACCTTCTGAGATATTGCATTGAGGAATGCACATAGCTTCACAATGGCTAATCGGACGTTTTCCGGTAGAAGCCCCCTCAATGCAACCGGAAGCAGTTGCGTCATAATCACGTGGGAGTCATGAGACTTTAGGTTCTGAAACTTTTTCTCTGCCATATTTATTATTCCTTTTATATTCGACGAGAAGCCAATCGGGACCTTCATACTAAGCAGGCATTCAAAGAAGATTCCCTTCTCTTCTTTGGTAAGAGCATAGCTGGCAGGACCTTCATACTGCTTTGGAGGCATGCCGTCTTTTTCGTGCAAACGTTGCAGGTCCTCCCGTGCCTCAGCTGTATCTTTTGTCTTCCCATAGACGCCCAAGAAGCCTAGCAGGTTCACGCAAAAGTTCTTCGTCACGTGCATCACGTCGATCGAAGAGCGTACCTCTAGGTCTTTCCAGTAGGGTAGGTCCCAAAATATAGATTTCTTCTTCCACATGGGTGCGTGTCCCCCAGCGTCACTCGGAACAGCTAGTCCGTCGGGACCCTTTCCAAAGATTACGTGTAAATCATTGACCATAGCAAGTACGTGATCACCGGTACGCATGGCGGGCTTCTTCCGGTGATCTGCCTTGCCTTTGAAATGCTTGCCTTTCTTTCGACATTGATGGTTGGTCGGAAGAAATCGACGATGGCCCAGGTACACATTCTTCCTGCAGCTTGCCAGGTATATACTATCGGTGTCAAGTAAACAGTGCGTGCATGCGTGGTATCCCTTGTTTGTCTATCCTGAAAGGTTACTGGGAGCGGGCCAATCATTGATGGTCACGAACAGCAACGCCTTTAGGTTAAATTCCTCCTGTTTGTGCTCATCCCACGTACGTACACCGTTCCATTCCACAGCTCTAAAAGTTCTTCAACTAATGGCCTTAGGTACACATCAATGTCATTGCCGGGTTGCTTAGGGCCTTGGATGAGAACTGGCATCATAATGAACTTCCGCTTCATGCACATCCAAGGAGGAAGGTTATACATACATAGAGTGACGGGCCAGGTGCTGTGATTGCTGCTCTGCTCCCCGAAAGGATTAATGCCATCCGCGCTTAAAGCAAACCATACATTCCTTGGCTCACTTGCAAACTCATCCCAGTACTTTCTCTCGATTTTTCTCCACTGCGACCCGTCAGCGGGTGCTCTCAACTTCCCGTCTTTCTTACGGTCCTCACTGTGCCATCGCATCAACTTGGCATGCTCTCCGTTTCTGAACAGACGTTTCAACCGTGGTATTATAGGAGCATACCACATCACCTTCGCAGGAACCCTCTTCCTGGGGGGCTCGCCGTCAACATCACCAGGGTCATCTCGTCTGATCTTATACCGTAATGCACCGCATACCGGGCATGCATTCAGATCCTTGTACGCACCACGGTAGAGGATGCAGTCATTAGGGCATGCATGTATCTTCTGCACCTCCAATCCTAGAGGGCATACGACCTTCTTTGCTGCGTATGTATTGTCGGGCAATTCGTTATCCTTTGGAAGCTTCTTCTTCAATATTTTAAGTAGCTTCTCAAATCCTTTGTCAGGCACAGCATTCTCTGCCTTCCACTGCAGCAATTCCAGTACGGTACCTAGCTTTGTGTTGCCATCTTCGCAATTGGGGTACAACCCTTTTTTGTGGTCCTCTAGCATGCGATCGAACTTCAGCTTCTCCTTTTGACTTTTGCATTGCGTCCTTGCATCGACAATGACCCGGCGGAGATCATCATCATCAGGCACATCGTCTGGTTCCTCTTGATCTTCAGCAGCTTCGCCCGTTGCAGCATCATCGTGCACATCGTCTGGTTCCTCTTGATCTTCAGGAGCATCACCGTATTCAGGGGGCACATAGTTGTCATCGTACTCTTCTTCTTCGCCATCTTCCATCATAACCCCTATTTCTCCGTGCCTCGTCCAAACATTATAGTGTGGCATGAAACCCTTGTAAAGTAGGTGGGTGTGGAGGATTTTCTGGTCAGAGTAAGACTTCGTATTCCCACATACAGGGCATGGACAACACATAAAACCATTCTGCTTGTTTGCCTCAGCCACTTCGAGAAAATCATGCACGCCCTTAATGTACTCGGAGGTGTGTCTTGAACCTTACATCCATTGCCGGTTCATCTGCGTGCATTATATAATTAAGTGACCAAATTAATAGAAGTTCATCATCACATTAAAACCAAAGTACATACATAGTTCTCATCTAACAACATAAAGCTCTGCAGAGCATCTAAATTAATTAAACCATACACTGAAACTATGTAAAACATTTCAATGCGAAAACAAATGCGATCATAATCGCAACCAATGTAACAACTGATCCAACGGCATAATGATACCAAGCCTTGGTATGAATGGCATATTTTCTAATCTTTCTAATCTTCAAGCGCATTGCATCCATCTTGATCTTGTGATCATCGACGACATCCGCAACATGCAACTCCAATATCATCTTCTCCTCCTCAATTTTTCTAATTTTTTCCTTCAACAAATTGTTTTCTTCTTCAACTAAATTTAACCTCTCGACAATAGGGTCGGTTGGAATTTCCAGTTCAACAACCTCCTAGATAAATAAAATCTATGTCACGTTGGTCGGCTTAATTGTCATAAACAATAAATGAACCAATAGTTATGAAAAGATAATATATATACCACATCTGAATCATAGACAGGACAAGGGCCGACGGGGGCGGATACCAAAACCATCTCACTATATTAGATGCAATAATAAAAGTAATAAAATTATACAAGTATCTATATAAACATACAAGTAAGAGTTTTTTTCCTTTCAGAAAGAAGATAAGAACAAGAGGCTCACCACGGTGGTGCCGGCGACGAGATCGGCGCGGGCGATCGACGGCGGTGAAGACGGGGACGGGACGTGACAGACCGCTAAACCTAGACAAATATTGAGAAAACTGGAGCTTGGAGGTGGAGCTTGGATAGGAGAAATCTTAAGTAGTGTGGCTCGGGCATTCCATCGAACACCTCGTGTGCATAGGAGGTGAGCTAGAGCACCACAAAGCTCTCTCCTCGCCGGCCGCGAAAAACAGAGCAGTGAGAGTGCTCTGCTCGCGGGGTATATATATAGGCAATTAATTGGTCCCGGTTCGTGGCATGAACCGGGACTAAAGGGAAGCCTTTGGTCCCGGTTCATTCCCCCAACCGGGACCAATGGTGGTGGGCCAGGAGCAAGGCACATTGGTCCCGGTTCGTCCCACCAACCGGGACCAAAAGGTCCAAACGAACCAGGACCAATGGCCCACGTGGCCCGGTCGGCCCCCGGGGCTCAAGAACCGGGTCCAATGCCCCCATTGGTCCCGGTTCTGGATTGAACCGGGACTAATGGGCTGGACCGGCCTGGACCATTGCCCCCTTTTCTACTAGTGATTAAACCATGATCTCCCAAGTTGATGACATAAAGAGCCAAACAAGAGAATTACATCCAAGAACCGCACCTGGCATCCTCCATAGTCCCATCCATTGCATCTCCCCAGGTCATTTCCTCATAGAGATATTCTCTTCCAACAAAAGAAGATGTCAAATCGAATGCAGCCATTCTTTCATTAGCTGGCGGGAAGGGGGTTGTCCTGCGCCACATGAACGAGCGAATGAATCCCAGACAGAGATGCTCTGTAACTAGGGAAGGAACCGATGTGATTCTTCCGGTGTCAAGATTGACTGCCATTACCAGCTCCACCAGAGGCGTATAGCGCACCTCGGGAGAGCGCTGCATGTGCCTGGCACTCATCCTGCTACAAACCTCGGGTTAATCATGGAAGGCGAGGATGTGAGGAGAGACTAGAGATCCATGGAGTCTGCCTCTGTGCCATGTGGGCGACTCCCCTAGTATAAAACCACGTCAAAGTGATCCACACAAAGCACAACCAAAGCATAGCAGACCCAGTAGAGAAGAGAGCGGAGCACCGGCCCTTTCCAGGCCACCTGGCCCTCTTGCCCTCGCGTTCAGCATGGATGAACGATGTGAGGAAGCAAGAGAAGCAAAAGGAAAGAGGGGGCGGCGGTGGAAGTGGAGGAGGGAGGCTGGCGAGGATGCTGCGGGAGCACAGGGCCAGGCTCTACATCATCTGGCGCTGCGTTGTCATGCTGCTCTGCCACCATGACTGATGCTCGCTCCATCCATTGATGTGTGTGGAGAGAATATTTGGTGCATCTCATTGTATTCCATGGAGTAGGTTACATTATATACACAGGATGTCTTGCGTGACAAGGTAACTAATCCTACCATATCTCTAGGAGTTAGCTATACAAGGCTAGAGAAGATAAGATTAGAAATACAAGATATGTCACGTAACACCCCCCCCCCCTGCAGTCGAAGCGTCGGCGTCGGCGATGCAAAGACTGGAACGAAACTCCTGGAATGCAGCGGTTGGAAGCCCCTTGGTCGTAATGTCGGCAAACTGCTGGGTGGTCGGTACATGAAGAACACGAAGCTGACCCAACTGTACCTTCTCGCGGACGAAGTGAACATCAAGTTCAATATGCTTGGTGCGCTTGTGCTGCACTGGGTTGGCCGCGAGATAGGTGGCCGAAACATTATCACAGTAAACCACCGTGGCTTTCGGGATGGAAACCCGAAGTTCACCAAGTAACTGACGGAGCCAACATGTCTCGGCAACAACATTGGCAACAACATGGTACTCGGCCTCGGCACTTGAGCGGGAGACGGTGGGCTGCTGCTTGGAGGACCAAGATATGAGAGAGTCACCGAAGAAGACACAATATCCCAATGTCGGTCATCGAGTGTCGGGACAGCCAGCCCAATCCGCATCAGTGTAAGCAAGCAGCTCGGTGGAGGTAGAAGCACGAAGATGAAGACCGAAGGTCGGTGTGCCACGAATATACTGAAGAATGCGCTTGACCAAGGACCAGTGAACATCACGGGGCGAGTGCATATGCAAGCAAACCTGCTGGACTACAAACTGAATGTCTGGTCTGGTGAGCATGAGGTACTGAAGAGCACCAACAATACTGCGGTATAGAGTGGCATCGGTAGCAGGTTGCCCAGCAGTGGCAGAAAGCTTCGGCTTGGCCTCGGCAGGAGTGGCAGCAGGCTTGCAGTCGGTCATACTAGCACGATCCAGGAGATCAAGAACATACTATCCTTGATGGAGAAAGAATCTGGAGGCATCACGTCGCACATTAATGCCGAGGAAGAAGTGCAAGGCGCCCAAATCCTTCAGCCAAAACTCAGAACCAAGGCGACCGATGATGTCGCGAAGTATGTCCACAGAAGAGGCGGTGATGACAATGTCATCAACATACAAGAGAAGCATGGCGACATGATCAGCTCGATGAAGCACAAATAGTGACGTGTCCGAGGTGGTGCTGCCAAACCCAAGGGCAGTGAGAAATGCTGCAATGCGGTGATACCAAGCACGAGGCGCCTGCTTCAGACCATAGAGAGACCGTGAGAGCAAGCAAACATCATCAGGCCAAGTAGGATCAACAAAACCAGTGGGCTGCTGACATAGAACACGCTCCTGGAGATGACCATAAAGAAATGCGTTGTTGATGTCGAGCTGATGAACTGGCCAATGACGAGATGCAGCGAGCTGAAGAACGACGCATATCGTGGCGGGTTTGACAACCGGAGAAAAAGTCTCCGAGAAATCAACGCCGGCACGTTGCGTAAAGCCACGAACAACCCAGCGGGCCTTGTACCTGTCCAAAGAGCCATCC
The DNA here is from genome assembly GCA_963921465.1 of Triticum timopheevii. Lineage (NCBI taxonomy): Eukaryota > Viridiplantae > Streptophyta > Magnoliopsida > Poales > Poaceae > Triticum > Triticum timopheevii. The sequence continues at coordinate 435,655,458 of OY997262.1, forward strand.
GGAAGAAACTTGTGCCAAAATACCCACTTGCCAGTAATAATATTGGCACTAGGGGGACGGGGAACCAGCGTCCAGGTCCGGTTGGCGATGAGGGCATCATACTCAAAGCGCATGGTGGCAAGCCAATGCGGGTCATTCAACGCAGAGCGCACCGAGCGCGGCACGGGGGAGACGACCGTGACACTGAGGTTGTGATAGTGAGGGTTCGGCTGACGGATCCCGTCCTTGGCGCGTGTCACCATGGAATGATGAGGCGGCGGGGGTGGTGGCTGAGGCCGCCATCGAGGCGGAGCCACATCCTCGGGAGAAGGTGAGGCGATGGGAACATCTGGTGACGAGGCGACAGGCAAAGCCATAGATGGGACCGCCGAGGATGACGGCGTGACCGCGGCCGAGACGGCGGGTGATGAAGGCGACGAGGCTACAGGTGGCGATGACGAAACTGCGGGCAAGGCTGCAGTTGGCAGCGTCAGTGATGGCGACAGGGCCATTGGTGAAGCCGCAGGTGGCTGTACCAACAGCGGCGACGGAGCCGCGGACGAGGCCGCGGGTGACCGCGAAGACGACGGCGATGAGGCCGCGGATGGAGCCGCGGCTGGCGGAGTGACCGCAGGGGGCGGGGAGGCCGCGGGACGCATGGGTGACACCGACCGAGGCAAGGCCGGCTCCTCCTGAGCCGGCGAGGGAGATCCCGCCGAGAGGCCTGAGGGGCCCGCCAAAGGGAAGGGCGGGCGCGGCGATGGGAGCGCAAGAGCTCCTGAGACCGCCGAGTGGGAGCGTCCACGGGCGGAGCTGCTGTCGATGAAACCTACTCAAAGGGAAAAACAGCTTCATCAAAGTAAACATGCTGTGAGACGAACACTCGACGAGAGACCGGGTCGTAGCAGCGAAAGCCTTTGGTGTTGGGTTGATAGCCAAGAAAGACACAAGCGAGAGAGCGTGGTGCGAGCTTGTGTGGTGCCGTAGCGGTGATGTTGGGATAACACAAACAACCAAAGACATGAAGATCATCGTATGATGGAGGAGACCCGAACAGAAGATGGTGAGGGGTATAGCTCCAGCGTGGTTTACATGGCTGGAGGTTGAGAAGGAGAGTGGCGGTGGCGAGTGCATCGGGCCAAAAGCGAGGTGGCATGTGTGCATGAAAGAGCAAGGCGCGGACACTCTCATTGAGGGTGCGGAGAACACGTTCGGCACGGCCGTTTTGTTGGGATGTGTATGGACAAGTTAAGCGAAAGATGGTGCCATGCGTGGATAGAAGATGGCGAATGACGAGATTATCAAATTCTTTTCCGTTATCGGTTTGAAGATGAGCAACAGTGCGATGAAAGTGGGTGGTGACGTAGTCATAAAATGAGTGAAGGGTGGAGGCAACGTCGGATTTGCGGCGTAACGGAAAAGTCCAAGTGAAGTGTGAAAAATCATTTAAAATCACAAGGTAATATGATAAACCCGAATTGCTAGGCACGGGGGATGTCCAAACATCACAATGAATAACATCAAAGGGAAAAGTTGCAATCGATGAAGATGAAGAAAATGGTAGACGAACATATTTTCCTAGGCGGCAAGCATGACAAGTGTGAGCCGCTGATTTATTACATGAAAAGGAAAAAGTTCTCAAAATTTTATGAAGAGTGTCGGCGCCGGGATGACTGAGAGCGTGCCAAAGCGAGACGTCGGCATGAAGAGCAACCGGGCCACTGCGAGTAGAAGCGCCGCATGGGTAGAGATCATCAGGAGAGTCACATCGGTGCAGAACCCTCCGGGAGCGAGCATCCTTAACAGAAAAACCGAGAGCATCAAACTCAACAGTGACAGGATTTTCACGAGTAAGAGTGCGAACATAAGAAAGATTTTTAATTAAGGATGGTGAAACGAGCACATTATTGAGAGTTAAAGAAGAAGAGGGTAACGGAAGAGAGGATGAACCATGATGGGTGATGGGAAGAGAGCTACCATCACCAACCATGATGCGGGAGGAGAAAGGGTAGGGAGCGAAACGGGATAAGATATCGGGGTTGGAGGCCATGTGGGCGGCGGCACCGGTGTCCATGTACCAATCGCCACCTCCGTTGTAGGTGCTCGGGGAGGGGCGGCATGAAGGGCGGAGAGAAGCGCCGGGTCGTAGACCGAAGGGGTGCCGCCATATGCACCAGAGCCTGGCGTGCCACCGTATGCAGAGTGGCCACCATAAACCAACGAGCCACCGTAGGCCGCGGCAGCGCCATATGCGGCAGGGACCGGGGCGGTCAGCAGCGCCTGAGGGGTGCTCAGCCGTGGCCCGAGGATGCTCGGAGCTGGTGGGCGGGGGACGGGCATGGAGTAGGCATGCACTACTCCCGTCCATGGGTTATACCCCGAGAGCCAAGGCGGAGGAGGTGCAGCCGCCGCGGGCGCAGGAGGGCGCGGCGTCGTGTTGGAGTTGCGGCCCCGACCCCCGCAACCCTTTTGCTTGCGGCCGTTGGAGGGCGCAGGCGCGGGTGGCGAGGCAGGAGCGGGAGAGCGCGGCCCCGGCTGGGTTGGAGTAGAGCCGTGGCCGGCGGCGAGGCCGACGTGAAGAGCGGCGTGGGTCGCCTGTCGAGCGTTGTGACGGAGACGCTTTTCCTCCATGCGAAGGTAGGTAACCGCCTTCGCGTACGTTGATGTGATGAGAGAGAGGTTGGCGGCGGACTGACCAAGGTCGGGATGGAGGCCGTGGAGGAGGTTGGTGAGGAGGACCGAGTCATCGATGGTCATGCCGACGTCGCGTAGCTCATCGGCGAGAACCTTCAGCCGCGTGCAGTACTCGTCGATCGAAAGATCGTTTTGCTGCATAGTGAAGAACTCCCCTTGAAGAAAGACGCGGCGCTGCAGTTGATTGTCGAGGAAGAGATCACACAGGCGCGTCCACAAAGCATACGCGGACGGATCGCGGGCATTCACCATATTGAAGAGGCTGCCGGAGATGGTGAGGAAGAGCCACTTGACGATGCAGGCTTCCACGGCGAGCCACTCATCGTCGTCCTTCATGTCGCGGTAGTCAACGCTCCCGTCAACATGCTCGATGAGATGGTAAGAGCGGAACAACAGCGCGAAGTACGTGCGCCATGTGTTGTAGGATGGCGAGTCGAGGTCGAGGATGACGGGGACGTGGTCCTTGATGTGGATCTCGTTGAGGCGATCGGAGGTGAACATGGCACCGGAGAAAGAGCCGGCGTCGGATGCAGCGGCCTTGGCCATGGAGACGGCGGGTGGTTAGGGTTTTGGGTGAGAAGAGGAGGGTGGCAGCGGCGACAGATGGAAGGGAGGAGCGGCGGCGGCCCTTAGGGTTTCGGGAGGGAGGTAGTGGGGGCAGGGGGTTGAGGAGAAGCGGCGGCGGCGTCGGCTACGGGAGAAGTGGCGTCGGTGGCGGCGGCTAGATGGATGGGAAGGAGGCGGCGGCGGTGGCTACGGAGGGGTAGTGACGGCGGCGGCAGGAGGAGTTGGCGCGGCAGCGTCTAGGGCTAGGCGCGGCGGCGTAGAGGTGCGGAAGCGACAGAGGATCCCGGTAAAACTGATACCATGTGGAGAGAATATTTGGTGCAACTCATTGTATTCCATGGAGTAGGTTACATTATATACACAGGATGTCTTGCGTGACAAGGTAACTAATCCTACCATATCTCTAGGAGTTAACTATACAAGGCTAGAGAAGATAAGATTAGAAATACAAGATATGTCACGTTTAACAATGTGTACCTGCGACCCTAACCCTGCTACTGTTGGGTAACGTAGCAGAAATTCAAAATTTTCCTACGTGTCACCAAGATCTATCTATGGAGAAACCAGCAACGAGGGGAAGGAGAGTGCATCTACATACCCTTGTAGATCACTAAGCGGAAGCGTTCAAGAGAACGGGGTTGAAGGAGTCGTACTCATCGTGATCCAAATCACTGGAGATCCTAGTGCCGAACGGACGGCACCTCCGCGTTCAACACATGTACAGCCCAGTGACGTCTCCCATGCCTTGATCCAGCAAGGTGAGAGGGAGAGGTTGAGGAAGACTCCATCCAGCAGCAGCACAACGGCGTGGTGGTGATGGAGGAGCGTGGTAGTCCAGCAGGGCTTCGCCAAGAACCGTGGGAGAGGAGGAGTAAGAGAGGTAGGGCTGCGCCAAGAGGGAGAGGTTCTCATCTGTTGGTAGCCCCAAAAACCCTCAAGTATATATAGGGGGAGGGGAGGGGGCTGCGCCCCCTCTAGGGTTCCCTCCCCAGGGCTGGCGGCAGCCCCCAGATTCCATCTGGGTGGCGGCTAGAGGGGGAGAGAGGGGAGGCGCGCCTGGGGTGGGCCTTAGGGCCCATCTGCCCTAGGGTTTTCCCCTTCCCACTCTCCCCTGCGCCTTGGGCCCCTTGTGGGTGTTGGGGAACTTTGCAGAAAACAAAATTTTTTCCTACGGTTTCACCAAGATCCATCTACGAGTTCATCTAGCAACGAGTGATTAGATGCATCTACGTACCTCGTAGATCGCGAGCGGAAGCGTTCAAAGAACAGGGATGATGTAGTCGAACACGACGTGATCCAAATCACCGGAGATCCTAGCACCGAACGGACGGCACCTCCACGTTCAACACACGTACGGAACAGCCACGTCTCCTCCTTCTTGATCCAGCAAGGGGAGAGGAGAGGTTGAGGGAGATGGCACCAGCAGCAGCACGACGGCGTGGTGTTGATGGAGCTGCAGTACTCCGGCAGAGCTTCGCCAAGCACTATGGAGGAGGAGGAGGTGTTGGAGAGGGAGAAGGAGGCAACCAAAGGCCGAGGTATGAAGTCCCTCCTTTCCCCCACTATATATAGGAGGGCCAAGGGGGGGGGTGGCTGGCCCTAGGAGATCCAATCTCCTAGGGGGGCGGCGGCCAAGGGGGGTTTCCCTCCCTCCCAAGGCACCTAGGAGGTGCCTTCCCCTCCTAGGACTCTTCCCCCCTTAAACCCTAGGCGCATGGGCCTATGTGGGGCTGGTGCCCTTGGCCCATGCAGGCCAAGGCGCACCCCCTACAGCCCATGTGGCCCCCCGGGACCCTTCCGGTGGTCCCGGTACAATACCGATAACCCCGAAACTTGTCCCGATGGCCGAAACAGGACTTCCTATATATAAATCTTTACCTCTGGACCATTCCGGAACTCCTCGTGACGTTCGGGATCTCATCCGGGACTCCGAACAACATTCGGGTTAGTGCATATACATATCCCTACAACCCTAGCGTCACCGAACCTTAAGTGTGTAGACCCTACGGGTTCGGGAGACATGTAGACATGACCGAGATCGCTCTCCGGTCAATAACCAACAGCGGGATCTGGATACCCATGTTGGCTCCCACATGCTCCATGATGATCTCATCGGATGAACCACGATGTCGAGGATTCAATCAACCCCGCATGCAATTCCCTTTGTCAATCGATATGTTACTTGCCCGAGATTCGATCGTCGGTATCCCAATACCTCGTTCAATCTCGGTACCGGCAAGTCACTTTACTCGTACCGTAATGCATGATCCCGTGACCAGACACTTGGTCACTTTGAGCTCATTATGATGATGCATTACCGAGTGGGCCCAGTGATACCTCTCCGTCATACGGAGTGACAAATCCCAGTCTCGATCCGTGTCAACCCAACAGACACTTTCGGAGATACCTGTAGTGCACCTTTATAGTCACCCAGTTACGTTGTGACGTTTGATACACCCAAAGCACTCCTACAGTATCCGAGAGTTACACGATCTCATGGTCAAAGGAAAAGATACTTGACATTAGAAAAGCTCTAGCAAACGAACTACACGATCTCACGCTATGCTTAGGATTGGGTCTTGTCCATCACATCATTATCCTAATGATGTGATCCCGTTATCAATGACATCCAATGTCCATAGCCAGGAAACCATGACTATCTATTGATCAACGAGCTAGTCAACTAGAGGCTTACTAGGGACATGTTGGTGTCTGCTATTCACACATGTATTACGATTTCCGGATAATACAATTATAGCATGAATAAAGACAATTATCATGAACAAAGAAATATAATAATAATGCTTTTATTATTGCCTCTAGGGCATATTTCAAACAGTCTCCCACTTGCACTAGAGTCAATAATCTAGTTACATTGTGATGAATCTAACACCCATGGAATTCTGGTGTTGATCATGTTTTGCTCTAGGGAGAGGTTTAGTCAATGGATCTGCTATATTCAGGTCCGTATGTACTTTACAAATCTCTATGTCTCCATCTTGAACATTTTCACGAATGGAGTTGAAGCGACGCTTGATGTGCCTTGTCTTCTTGTGAAACCTGGGCTCCTTGGCAAGAGCAATAGCTCCAGTGTTGTCACAGAAGAGCTTGATCGGCCCCGACGCATTGGGTATGACTCCTAGGTCGGTGATGAACTCCTTCACCCAAATTGCTTCATGTGCTGCCTCCGAGGCTGCCATGTATTCCGCTTCACATGTAGATCCCGCCACGACGCTCTGCTTGCAACTGCACCAGCTTACTGCCCTACCATTCAAAATATACACGTATCCGGTTTGTGACTTAGAGTCATCCAGATCTGTGTCGAAGCTAGCGTCGACGTAACCCTTTACGACGAGCTCTTCGTCACCTCCATAAACGAGAAACATTTCCTTAGTCCTTTTCAGGTACTTCAGGATATTCTTGACCGCTGTCCAGTGCTCCTTGCCGGGATTACTTTGGTACCTTCCTACCAAACTAACGGCAAGGTTTACATCAGGTCTGGTACACAGCATGGCATGCATAATAGAACCTATGGCTGAGGCATAGGGGATGACACTCATCTCTTCTATATCTTCTGCCGTGGTCGGACATTGAGCTGAGCTCAATTTCACACCTTGTAAAACAGGCAAGAACCCTTTCTTGGACTGATCCATTTTGAACTTCTTCAAAATCTTATCAAGATATGTGCTTTGTGAAAGACCTATGAGGCGTCTCGATCTATCCCTATAGATCTTGATGCCTAATATATAAGCAGCTTCTCCAAGGTCCTTCATTGAAAAACTCTTATTCAAGTAGGCCTTAATGTTGTCCAAAAGTTCTATATCATTTCCCATCAAAAGTATGTCATCTACATATAGTATGAGAAATGCTATAGAGCTCCCACTCACTTTCTTGTAAACACAGGCTTCTCCATAAGTCTGTGTGAACCCAAACGCTTTGATCATCTCATCAAAACGAATGTTCCAACTCCGAGATGATTGCACCAGCCCATAAATCGAGCGTTGGAGCTTGCACACCTTGTCAGCATTCTTAGGATCGACAAAACCTTCCGGCTGCATCATATACAATTCTTCCTTAAGGAAACCATTAAGGAATGCCGTTTTGACGTCCATTTGCCAAATTTCATAATCATAGAATGCGGCAATTGCTAACATGATTCGGACGGACTTCAGCTTCGCTACTGGTGAGAAAGTCTCATCGTAGTCAACCCCTTGAACTTGTCGATAACCCTTAGCGACAAGCCGAGCTTTATAGATGGTCATATTACCATCCGCGTCTGTCTTCTTCTTAAAGATCCATTTATTTTCTATGGCTCGCCATTCAATGGGCAAGTCTGCCAAAGTCCATACTTTGTTTTCATACATGGATTCTATCTCGGATTGCATGGCTTCAAGCCATTTGTTGGAATCTGGGCCCGCCATCGCTTCTTCATAGTTCGAAGGTTCACCGTTGTCCAACAACATGATTTCCAGGACAGGGTTGCCATACCACTCTGGTGTGGAACATGTCCTTGTGGACCTACGAGGTTCAGTAGCAACTTGATCCGAAGTACCTTGATCATCATCATTAATTTCCTCTCCAGTTGGTGCAGGCACCACTGGAACATTTTCCTGAGCTGCACTACTTTCCGGTTCAAGAGGTAGTACTTCATCGAGTTCTACTTTCCTCCCACTTACTTCTTTCGAGAGAAACTCTTTTCCCAGAAAGGATCCGTTCTTGGCAACAAAGATCTTGCCATCGGATCTTAAGTAGAAGGTATACCCAATGGTTTCCTTAGGGTATCCTATGAAGACGCATTTTTCCGACTTGGGTTCGAGCTTTTCAGGTTGAAGTTTCTTGACATAAGCATCGCATCCCCAAACTTTTAGAAACGACAGCTTAGGTTTCTTTCCAAACCATAATTCATACGGTGTCGTCTCAACGGATTTAGACGGTGCCCTATTTAAAGTGAATGCGGCAGTCTCTAAAGCATATCCCCAAAAAGATAGTGGTAAATCGGCAAGAGACATCATAGATCGCACCATATCTAATAGAGTGCGATTACGACGTTCGGACACACCATTACGCTGAGGTGTTCCAGGCGGCGTGAGTTGTGAAACTATTCCACATCTCCTCCACGATCTGATCGTAGAAACTTGATTTTCCTGTCAAGTTGATTCTCAACTTCACTCTGAAATTCCTTGAACTTTTCAAAGGTCTCAGACTTGTGTTTCATTAAGTAGACATACCCATATCTACTCAAGTCATCAGTGAGGGTGAGAACATAACGATAGCCACCGCGAGCCTCAACACTCATTGGACCGCACACATCAGTATGTATGATTTCCAATAAGTTGGTTGCTCGCTCCATTGTTCCTGAGAATGGAGTCTTGGTCATTTTACCCATGAGGCATGGTTCGCACGTGTCAAATGATTCGTAATCAAGAGACTCTAAAAGTCCATCAGCATGGAGCTTTTTCATGCGTTTGACACCTATGTGACCAAGGCGGCAGTGCCACAAGTATGTGGGACTATCACTATCAATCTTACATCTTTTGGTACTTACACTATGAATATGTGTAGCAATACGCTCGAGATTCATAAAGAATAAACCATTCACCATCGGAGCATGACCATAAAACATATCTCTCATATAAAAAGAACAACCATTATTCTCGGATTTAAATGAGTAGCCATCTCGAATTAAACGAGATCCTGATACAATGTTCATGCTCAAACTTGGCACTAAATAACAATTATTGAGGTTCAAAACTAATCCCGTAGGTAAATGTAGAGGTAGCGTGCCGACGGCGATCACATCGACCTTGGAACCATTCCTGACGCGCATCGTCACCTCGTCCTTCGCCAGTCTCCGTTTATTCCGCAGCTCCTGCTGTGTGTTACAAATATGAGCAACGGCACCGGTATCAAATACCCAGGAGTCACCACGATTACTGGTAAGGTACACATCAATTACATGTATATCAAATATACCTTTGGTTTTGCCGGCCTTCTTGTCCGCTAAGTATTTGGGGCAGTTCCGCTTCCAGTGACCACTTTCCTTGCAATAAAAGCACTCAGTCTCGGGCTTGGGTCCATTCTTTGGCTTCTTCCCGGCAGCTTGCTTGCTAGGCGCGGCAACTCCCTTGCCGTCCTTCTTGAAGTTCTTTTTACCCTTGCCCTTCTTGAACTTAGTGGTTTTATTGACCATCAACACTTGATGCTCCTTCTTGACTTCTACCTCTGCTGATTTCAGCATAGCAAATACTTCAGGAATGGTCTTTTCCATCCCCTGCATATTGAAGTTCATCACAAAGCTCTTGTAGCTCGGTGGAAGCGACTGGAGGATTCTGTCAATGACCGCATCATCCGGGAGATTAACTCCCAGCTGAGTCAAGCGGTTATGTAACCCAGACATAGTGAGTATGTGCTCACTGACAGAACTATTTTCCTCCATCTTACAGCTGAAGAATTTGTCGGAGACTTCATATCTCTCGACCCGGGCATGAGCTTGAAAAACCATTTTCAGCTCTTCGAACATCTCATATGCTCCATGTCTCTCAAAACGCTTTTGGAGCCCCGGCTCTAAGCTGTAAAGCATGCCGCACTGAACGAGGGAGTAGTCATCGGTACGTGCCTGCCAAGCGTTCATAACGTCTTGTTTTGCAGGGAGAACAGGTGCGTCACCCAGCGGTGCTTGTAGGACATAATCTTTCTTGGCAGCTATGAGGATGATCCTCAGGTTCCGGACCCAGTCCGTGTAGTTGCTGCCATCGTCTTTCAGCATGGTTTTCTCTAGGAACGCGTTAAAGTTGAGGACTACGTTGGCCATTTGATCTACAAGACATATTGTAAAATATTTAGACTAAGTTCATGATAATTAAGTTCATCTAATCAAATTATAATGAACTCCCACTCAGATTTGACATCCCTTTGGTCATCTAAGTGTTACACGATCCGAGTCGACTAGGCCGTGTCCGATCATCACGTGAGACGGACTAGTCATCGTCGGTGAACATTCTCATGTTGATCGTATCTTCCATACGACTCGTGTTCGACCTTTCGGTCTCCGTGTTCCGAGGCCATGTCTGTACATGCTAGGCTCGTCAAGTTAACCCTAAGTGTTTTCGCTGTGTAAAACTGTCTTACACCCGTTGTATGTGAACGTAAGAATCCATCACACCCGATCATCACGTGGTGCTTAGAAGCGACGAACTGTAGCAACGGTGCACAGTTAGGGGAGAACACTTCTTGAAATTGTTGTAAGGGATCATCTTATTTACTACCGTCGTTCTAAGTAAACAAGATGCATAAAACATAATAAACATCACATGCAATTATATAAAGTAGTGACATGATATGGCCAATATCATATAGCTCCTTTGATCTTCATCTTCGGGGCTCCATGATCATCTTGTCACCGGCATGACACCATGATCTCCATTATCATGATCTCCATAATTGTGTCTTCATGAAGTTGTCACGCCAACGACTACTTCTACTTCTATGACTAACGCGTTTAGTAATAAAGTAAAGTAGTTTACATGGCGTTCTTCAATGACACGCAGGTCATACAAAAAATAAAGACAACTCCTATGGCTCCTGCCGGTTGTCATACTCATCGACATGCAAGTCGTGATTCCTATTACAATAGCATGAACATCTCATACATGACATATAGATCATTCATCATTCATCACAACTTTGGCCATATCATATCACAAAGCACTTGCTGCAAAAACAAGTTAGACGTCCTCTAACTGTTGTTGCAAGTTTTACGTGGCTGAAGTAGGGTTCTAGCAAGAACGTTTTCTTACCTACGTGAAAGCCACAACGTGATTTGTCAACTTCTATTTACCCTTCATAAGGACCCTTTTCATCGAATCCGCTCCAACTAAAGTAGGAGAGACAGACACCCGCCAGCCACCTTATGCAACTAGTGCATGTTAGTCGGTGGAACCGGTCTCACGTAAGCGTACGTGTAAGGTTGGTCCGGGCCGCTTCATCCCACAATACCGCTGAAGCAAGATAAGACTAGTTGCGGCAAGAAAGTTGACAAATCTACGCCCACAACAAATTGTGTTCTACTCGTGCAAGAAGAACTACGCATAGACCTAGCTCATGATGCCACTGTTGGGGAACGTTGCAGAAAACAAAAGAATTCAGAGAACATTCCAATATTATTCATAGATAAACTTGATCATAAACCCACAATTCATCGGATCTCGATAAACACACCGCAAAAAGAGATTACATCGAATAGATCTCCACAAGAGAGGGGGGAACATTGTATTGAGATCCAAAAAGAGAGAAGAAGCCATCTAGCTAATAACTATGGACCCGTAGGTCTGTGGTAAACTACTCACAACTCATCGGAGGGGCTATGGTGTTGATGTAGAAGCCCTCCGTGGTCGATTCCCCCTCCGGCAGAGTGTCGGCGAAGGCTCCAAGATGGGATCTCGCGGATATAGAAGGTTACAGCGGTGGAAATTGTGTTTCGTGGTGCTCCTGGATGTTTTCGGGGTCCATAGGTATATATAGGAGGAAGAAGTGTGTCGGTGGCTGCCCAAGGGGCCCACGAGACAGGGGGGCGCGCCCTCCTATCTAATGGGAGCCTCGGGAGCTTCTTAACTTGCACTCCAAGCTCTCCGGATCAGATTTGTTCCAAAAATAACGCTCCCAAAGGTTTCATTCCGTTTGGACTCCGTTTGATATTCCTTCTCTTCGAAATACTGAAATAGGCAAAAAAACAGCAATATGGGCTGGGCCTCCGGTTAGTAGGTTAGTCCCAAAAATGATATAAATATGTAAAATAAAGCCCATAAACATCCAAAAGGGGTAATATAATAGCATGGAACAATCAAAAATTATAGATACGTTGGAGACGTATCATTCGCCGACAGTCTGACCACGAGAAGGAGCCGCTTGATGACCAGCCACTCGTTCATCACCTCCACGAACTTGCGAGGGATGACGAGCATGGTGAGGTCTTCGTTGTCCTTGATCTGCTGGTAGAAGCGCAGCGGCTCTCGGGCCCCCTCCTCGTGGCCGGTCCTTAGAGATCGTCCCCTTGAACGAGGCAGGCTCATGAAGGCGACTCTGCCAAGCAGGATCCACCCTCTTGAGCCACCTGTTCGTAGGGATGAGATCATCAGTGCCCTCAGCTCCGGCCACCACCTGAGCTCCTCCACCTGCCATGTCCCAGTCACTCTTCAATATCTTGTCAGACAAGATGACAAGTATTAGAGGTGCTTGCAAAATGAACAACCACAGATCAGTGGCATTAGCTCTTCTGCAAATGCCACTCATCAGTTGCACTATCACTACAGCAAATGGCACTGATCAGAGACATTTTCCCAAGAGCAAATGCCACTGATCAGTGCACAAACTCTTTGCCAAATGCCACTGATCAGTGGCATTTGCTCATGGGCAACTAGCACTGATCAGTGCCGCTTGCTCTTGGGCAAGTGGCAAGAGTGCCACTGATCAGGGGACTTGCCCAAGAGCAAGTGGTACTGATCAGTGCTAGTTGCGCATAAGCAAATGCCACTGACCAGTGGCATCTGGCCTTCTGCAACTAGCACTCATCAGTGCACTATCCTAAGCATGGAAACATCTAAAAAAGCACCCATGTGCACCCACGCACATTTGGCAGCATCCTAAAATGGTCCTACTACATACATGTATAACAATCTAGAGCATGCAACACAAACCCTAGCTTGAAAATGTATGTAGAAGCATGAACATGATCCTAGCTTGAACATGAACATGCCATTTGCATGAACATAGATCCTAGCAAGACCCTAGCATGAACACAGATCCTAGCAAAGGACACTAGCATTGGGGATTCTAGCATGAACACACATCCTAGCATGAACACAGATCCTACGAAAGCACTAGCAGAAGAACATTATCCTAGAACACACACTGTAGCAAACAAGAACAGATCGATCGGATTCGATTCTATTGGGATCACATCGAATTGGATCTACTTGAATCCTATCTAATCCTATCGAATCCACTAAGTACTAGCACATGCCTAAGAAAGAAACCCCTAATCTACATCTACGAGCAAGCATTGTGGATTCTTTGACTCACCGGAGCTTGTGCCATCGCAGCGAACCAAGGCTGGGGTGAAACCACCGGCTGGAAGGAGAGAGGTGGCGGAGTAGAGGAGGAGCCGGCCTTGGCGATGGTCGGCGGCATCAGCCGTGTGCTCATGGCCACACCAAAGGTCGAGGAGGACGGCGCGCCGACAGGAGAAAACCCATGGACGGGGGTCAAGAAACCCCCCCTGCCCAATGGGGTCCCAAGAAGCGGCGACTCCATGGACAGCGCCGGCGCCGAGCCCACGACCACAAGGTCCGAAAACGGCGGCGGAGCAGGAACGGCCGGCACCGCATTGGCCGTCCCTCATGGTGGCCGGCAGCAGATGGGGGACGGTGCTCGTAGCACCGACGCCAGGTCCCTGCCCGAGTTATGGAGCCCGGCCACTCAGCGCTCCTGGATGCTGGCGATGCACTGGTAGACGGGGGTAAGAGGATGGCGCGGCGGTGGGCGAGGCGGAGCCATCAGAGGAGAGGAGAGGGAGGGGCAGTGAGGCAGAGAGGAGCGGTGGGAATTGTGCGGGCGGGGCTGTGACAGTAGAGTGGAGGGGAAGGGAGTTATGAGACATCCCCTCTGTCTCCCACGCTGCCTGAGGCGTGCAGCCTCCTCGCATGCGTGGCCGCGCTAAGCCAGGCTCGTGAGAAACTGTCGATTCAGCAGTTTCCGCCGGGCCAGGCTCAGGCCTGCTTTAAGTTTCATGCGGGCCGTGAATCGCATGCCAGCCCAGCCAACCAAACAGGCCACGCACATCCCGCGCGAGCCTAGTTGGGCTGCATGCGGGCAACCAAACATGCACCTAGCAACTTCTGGGTTTCACCTAGGTAGAATTGTAACTTAATTTATATTGCTACTTGTTGATACTTTTAAGTTTATTGATTGAATCTTGAGTTTATGTTTATAATGAATTCAAGGTAATTCAAATATACTCAATAAATTGGGAATTTTATATTAAATTTTACATTTATATTATAGAAACGGTTACCACGTGACATTTGTGGTAAGCAATCCAAACAATTCAAATAAAAAATACAAATAATTTTAGTATTTTTTTGGAGGCAAAATCATGTCAATGATTTTTTTTACTCCAATTTGAATTTACAATAAACACAATTTTGAAATAATGTTGTTTCTTAAACCTGTTTACAGCATAGTTTAGACTACATTTGTATAGAAAATTGGAAGGGTTATCACTTGATACTGAACTAAAGCAAAATTTGTGTTCAGAGTGATAGATTTCACAATAAAGACTATTTCATTTTTGTAAAATACATGGTTGACTGATATTTCAAAATGTATCACTTGATACTGAACTAAAATGACATCCGTGTTATTCTTGTCAAAAATGACAAAATCAGGACTATATTCAAAAACATTGTTTGAAGGAATAGTAAGATTGGGTTATATTTTCTTCCCTACGGAATACCCTGTGTGTCATTTCTTTATGAAACTTAATGAGTGGGTAAGATGGTCGACCAATTATGATACTCCAAATTTTTAGAATTATTTTAATTTTACTCATATTATTTTTGAATTTACTGTTCACATGGGCGCGTCGGACCATGTTCACATGTGTATTCTCACTAAAAATTCCTTCTATTTTGCTCATATTATTTTTGAATTTACTGTTCACATGAGCGCGTCGGACCATGTTCAGATGTGTATTCTCACTAAAAATTCCTTCTATTTTGCATCTTCCTGGAGTGCCCCCACTACATTGGAAGCTAACTGAAATAATATCAGGAAAAAAATCCTGCATATACAATGTTCGCCTGTACAACCTCATGCAACAAATAATAACCCAACCAAATGATTATTAGACTAAAAAGCACTCCCTCCAAAAACAAGGTGCTTCCACTAAAAAAAGTGTACATATAACAAAACCAAAAGCGCTCCTATAAACCCAAAAGTAGTCCTTCTCAAATCTATAATTACTAATAAATGGATTATTCTTTTTCCCGTTTGTTCAAAAAATACCTCCGAAGTTGCTATAAATTACCCATTATGCCACAAGTAAGTGAAGAAAACGATTCGATTTTTCTTTCCAAAGTCCCCCTCATGCGTTCTTTATAGAGATGATACCCCATATGTATGACAAATACACTAGTACCATAGTGAAAGCCTTACTCGTCCACCCAGGAGATTAGGGTTCGATTCTCAGGTTCTACCGTCTTCCCCTCCGTTTTCTCACGCACCTCCTTCCCCACGTACGCGTTCGTGGGTCGGCCCATGTGCGGGGCATGAGGCCCCCTGTTTTCTCATTTTGTTTTTTTTGTCCTTTCTTTTCTCATTTTTGTTTTTCTTTTCTCCTTCTTTAAACTAATTCGGGATTTCCAAATTTTAAAAAGTTGTGAGTTTAGCAAAAATTATTTGATAAATCATAAATTGGTTGTGAATTCAAAAAATGTTTGGAAAATCATATTTTTTTTGCAGATTCACCTCATCGACAGTGCGTCCGGTGTTTGCCTGATCACAATCTGTCCGGATATGGTCAATCCCAAGGCAATGATATAAGATACCGTAGGACACACTGTCGTTGAATAACGCTAGTCCAATACACTTTTCAAATTTTAGATAGTACACACAGAAAAACTTGGTCATGTAATAGTGGTCACTGGTGGTGTGCTTCCGGCAATGCCAAACTTTTGTTGACATTTGATAATGCAAGTGAATACTGAGTACACATCATTGGGTTCATGCATCTGATCCGATTAAGTTTAATCTGATTTAGCATATATTTTTTTCTTTAAAATTACTTAATAAAATCCAATATAATCGTATAATTTTAAAATTATACAATTATTACATATATTACTTATACTGATAATTTAATAATTAATATTAATTATTTATAATAGTTTAATTTAAAAATTGAAGCCTGATACTTTTGAATGGAAAATGGTTGTTGCTTCTTCTATTCGGTTTATTATTATAGTAGAAAAATGGCGCGTGCGTTGCAACGGCAGAAACAAAATCATAATCTCCAATGGCCATGACCAAATTTTGCCGCATCACCAAGATACATTATCACTCTCATTTTCATGAGACCGTGAACAATTTTTAAAAATCAAGAACATTTTAAACTCATGAACATGTCTAAAATCATGGACATTTTTCAAATTCGTGAATATTATTTAGAGATTTTCCAAAAAAATTCTTAAATCATTAAAATTTTATACTCTTTCAAAACATTTTCTAAATTGTGAACATTTTCCCCTTAAAACAATTGTGAACAGTTTCTAAAACACTTTTCTTGAATAGACAAACATTTCTAGAATCCATGAACTTCCCTTTTTTGGAAATTGGTAGAACAATTTTTGAAATTCATGAACATTTTTTAGTTTAACAAACATTTTGTAATGCATGATCATTTTTTAGTTTAACAAGTCAGCTATCTCGCAGCCCATACAACATACAAATCGTGGTTCATACACTTGATAAAAATTAATACCACATTTGTTTACCTATGAACAGATGAAACGTCAAAACGTCTATAAAATAATGACGGACGGAATAGTGGATGGACCAAACAATCAGAAAAATGCACCGTACTTTATTATTATTATTATTATTATTATTATTATTATTATTATTATTATTATTATTATTATTATTATCCTGCATGCTACAGGAGTCCACTCGTCTCCTTCCTCCAAACAAACTGGCTTCGGCCTTGGCTTCAATCAAATTCAAATAATCATGCATGCTAGAACAGCCCACTCGTCTCCTTCCTCCCCTCTCATCTCACAACTTGCCATGATGGACAGGTGGAAAGCCACGGCGCTCGGCGGCCTCGGCCTGCTAGTCACCGGCGGGGCTAGCTATGTGGTACTGCACCGCGTGTGCCGCCGCCTCGCACTGCGACAGCAGTGCCGCGAAGAGGAGCGGCGGCTGCGAAATGGAAGACTACCCTCGCGCGTCACGCCCTCGGCCAGCGCGGGAGATTGCCGAGGAGCCTCCGGTGCCCGCCGCCTCTGAGAATGGGGGGGGGGGGGGGGGGGGCATTGGCCCCCTCATCTTAACACATAGCTTTGCGTCTGCTAGTACGTTCGTGTGTTGTAATATATTTGTATATTAAAGTTTAATTTTTTTTTATAAATTTCTGCACTTTTTAAAATTCGCTGAGGGTTTTTCAATTTTGATGATCTTCTTTAAAATTTGATGAACTTTTTCCAAATATGATGAACTCTTTTCAAATTAGATGATTTTTTTACCAAATTTGATGAACTTTTTTCAAATTTTTTGAAACACACGATGAACAAAAGGGTCACGGGTTCGAACCCCCTTGCCTGCAAGTTTTTGATGTTTCTAAAAACAGGGTAGAAATAGAAATGGGCCGACCTAGCTTGAAGCTCTTTAGGCGCCCGTTTGTGAAATGGACATTAACAGGCGCCTGAAGCGCCAAATAGGATCTGCCACCCCTTTGCCTCGCTTACACGTCAGGTAGCCTTGCCTGAAGAGAAGGCCAGACTGGGATGGCCCAACACGCTGGGCCATAGGCCACAATGTCGTGTGTGTTTTGTTTTGTTTTTTCACGTTCTTTGTTTTTGCTTTAGCTTTAGCTTTTACTTTTATTTATACTACCAAATAGTAAAATGTGTGTATATATATATATATATATATATATATATATATATATATATTATAAAGCATACTTTACATACAATATTTCAAAAATATTAATCAAGCATTTGAAACATGTAAAATGTGTATAGAAAAAAAACTCTGTGTACGAAAATGTATTAAAAAATACAATGTGTATGAAAACAGTTGATCATGTATTTAAAAAAATGTTAATCAAGAATTTGAAGACATGTTGATCAAGTATTTGAGAAATTTTAATCAAGCATTTGAAAAATAGAAAATGTATACAATGTATATGAAATTTTTGATAATGTATTAAAAAAATGTTAATTAAGCATTTGAAAAAATAATGATCAGTTATTTGATAAAATATTTATAAAACATTGTTTTTGCATGGTATTACATGTCTCATTCATATCATAAGGATCATAGTACAAGCCACGTACATCGACCTGGCAAAACTGAACAAATAGCATAATGCTAGCCTTTGCACAAAGAAACAACAACCAAGAAATAAGATTACAAACCGAAGAAACCTCTAATCTTGACACCATCGCTCGTCACCTGCCTCTGACTCCACCACAGCAGCCATCAAAGAAAAAAATGATGGATCACCTCCACACCGAGCACGTTCTTGATGCGACCACCGACAAAAAAATGATGGCGCGAATAATTTGCCCAATCTTTCACGGTACTAAAACGACGTGACGTTCGCGATCTTGTAGATACAATCACCACGAAAACAACACACACACCTTGATGAAAAAATACGTGGACGATCCTCTAAGAATCAGCAACAAATTAGAGACGGCGTCTTCAATCCCTCATCCAAACACAAAGCAATGATAAAAGCTTCTCAACCAGTAATGCATGGAATAGCTCGCCAAAGGAAGATACCCGGGCTTGCTAGTCTCTGTTCATCAACCCAAGAAATAAGCTAAAACCTGACCTCTCCTAATGATACGACATCTTTACCTAATAATAAAGCAAATTGGGTTTCTTTCATCTGTCATGGCATTCTTCAGAAAAGTCCCTCTATTTCAGAGAATTCAACCCGCAGTCCTGTTTTAAGTCGAAACGATTGTTTTTTTTCGTATTTTACACAAAAGTCCCTGTGTTTTCTTCAAATCAACCCGCCGTCCGGATTTAAGTCACACCCAAACCGTTATTTTACGTTTTCCGAAACCCCCCCTGACGTTTTAGATAATTCATCCGCGGATCATATTTAAGTCAAACAAATACTTTTAAATCATCCATATCTTTTAAACCGTAACTCCGATTTGAACATGTTATATATGAAATTTGATTAGAAAAATATGTAGAACATGAATATGAGATTATTTTTACCTATTAAGTATTTTTAAATATTATTTTGAAATATATAAATCAAACAAATGATTTTCTAAATTATCCCTATCTTTTAAACCGTAACTTCGATTTTAACATATTATATATGAAATTTTATTAGAAAAATGTGTGGAATCTAAATATGATGTTAATTTTACCTGTTAAATATTTAAAAAAAATATTATTTCGGAAGCAAACTTATAATTTCTAGCGCAAGATCCGTTTTTCTTTCGTACCAGCGGCGATCCAATTGCAAATAAACACCCCACTATAACCATATAGGGAAAAGAAAATATCGATAACTACACATGCATACCTCTAAAAATGTTGCAGGGGAAAACAACAGATTTCTCATCGAGAGAGAGAGAGAGAGAGAGAGAGAGAGAGAGAGAGACGCCTTTGGATTAACCATATTCAAACACGTTCTTTGTTGTTTTGTGTGAACATCGAGGCCATCGCCGGTGAGGGTGAGAAGGAGGATAAGCGGCAACACAAATATGATGCCTCGCAAAAATAAAGGAGATGGACCTATTGAGTGATGGTTGTTGGGTTAAGAGCGTGTGTTATATTTTTTCCCGTTGCAGCGCACGGGCTCTTTTACTAGTCTTTATCTTTACCTAATAATAAAGAAAATTGGGTTTCTGTCGTACGTCGTCGGCCTTTTTGCAAAAACATCCCTAAGGTTTTGGGTATTCAACCCGCAGTCCTCTGTTTAAGTGGATGACGACCACGGCTGCGTCCCGACTCCCCCGACGCCCGTGCGGCTCCTCGCCGTCCGTGGCGGTTCGGTGGCGGCACTCCCTGAAGAGGGGCGAGCGTGGCAACGGGGAGGGAGAGGGCGGGTGACGGGGAGGAAGAGGGACAGCGAGGATGGAGGCGGAGGAGGAGTCCGCGGGGAGGGAGAGGGGCGGGGGCGGGGATGGGGAGGAAGAGGGGTGGGTGTGGGGATGGGGATGAAGAGGGGTGGATGCGGAGGAGGAGACCGTCGGGAGGGAGAGGGGCGGAGCGGGGACAGGGAGGAACAGGGGCGTCGAGAGTGAAGACAGAGGAGGAGTCTGCGGGGAGGGAGAAGGGCGGGGCGGGATGGGGAGGAAGAGGGCTGGGGGTGGAGACGGGGAGGAAGAGGAGCGGCGAGGGTGGAGGCGGAGGAGGAGACCGCGGGCGCTGTGGGGCGAGATGGAGGAGGAGCGCCTTGCCGCGGCCAGCGCCGCCAGCAAGGCCACGGCCATGATGCGGCGCCTGCAGAAGGAGAAGGCCGAGGTCTAGATGGAGCTCCGTCAGTTCCGCCGCTTCGACGCCGAGATCGACCACCTCTGCGCCCTCATCGCCCGCCTCGCGCGAGTCCGCTACAGGCTTCACGCCTACATGAATCTCTTATTACCGTCAGCGTTCACCTCATCATCAACGTGTTCTCCTTGCTGTCTCGGGTCGCTGAATATTAACACCCAAGCATGATCTGTGCTAGAGCCTTTCCGGTAATTCGGAATTGAACTCTTCATTTTCTGAAGTCCTTCAGAATTTTCAGGGTCAAGATGATGAAGATAGAAAGCTGCAGAGGGCCTGAGCGGTGGTACTCGTGCAAGAACCTCACCCATGGCGGAGCTGATATGATAGAGAAGCAAAACTAAGGTCGCTGTCTTATTTCCGATTCTTTTATTACAATTACAGTACTTCTTTGGTTGGATACCTATTTTATCAGATCGTTTCTTCTTAGTATATGGAAAACAATAATTGATGGCCTTATGCTTCTGTACATATGTTTCTTAATCACCTGTTGGACTAACTAACTTACCGGGATTTAAGAAATCAAGAGTCTGTTAGTTGGTGAATTCGTGCTTTAGTAGAGTCAATAGCTCGTCAAGTTCATGGGTCCAGTTTATGGTCGTTGAGACGCGGTGATATTTCTGTATTGGCAGCATGACTGCTTGGTTTTTTTGTATCCTTGGACATTTTGGTTTCATAATAATATACGCAACTGTAAATGCATGCTTATTACAAAAAGATTATTTGAACAACAATGTCAAAGCTACAAGAATGTCAAGTTGTCTTGACCTGAAACTTGTGAAGAACAATAATTATTAGGTGTCTAGGTCTTCAGTTTGGGAATTCCAGTATTTTGAGTGGAGTAATTCCACAATGTATAGCCATTTTCATTGAACAACAGAATGTTATATACGAAAGACAATCGCTTGTTTATTTCTTGGCAACCAATTGATTTGCTAACTATTCTATTCTTAGAGTACAAGGCAAAGTTATGTGGTGGGTTAGATGCAGAGCTTGTCGCGGCGATGTGGCAGGCTGCTCTGCAGTGGCACGAATGGAGAGCTCCGTCAACAATGGCGGGACGACCGACTGATCTGCGGCAGCGTGGAAGGAGAGCTCGGCGGTCAACAGCGGCTCGACCAGCTGTTCTGCGATGTTTCAAAGGGAGAACTTCTTTTACTGCTGCGCGTATGCATATGTGTTGTACTATCCTGTGAGCTCACTCCCCGAGGATCCCACAAGTTCGCATAGAGCTCGGACGTCGGTGGCGGCGTGGCAGGATAATCTGCCGCCTCCACACGAGGAGTTGTGAGATTAGTGCATCACATTCAAAAGTCGTCGCTCCGTGATTAGGGCATTGCATTCAGGCATTCAGTAGATTAGAAGGCATATTTAGCTAGCACTGGGATCCATCGCCATTGTAGGGCCTTGAATCTTTTCAATCCTTGCCAGGACAGTTCTTGCCATGAATGACGGGTCTCTCTCTGTGGTGTTAGTCCAAAAGCTGAAATAGGGAACAAGATGTGCCTTGCCCTGTGGAGTGTTGGGTATCTTTTTCACTTGCTCCA
The DNA here is from genome assembly GCA_963921465.1 of Triticum timopheevii. Taxonomy (NCBI): domain Eukaryota; kingdom Viridiplantae; phylum Streptophyta; class Magnoliopsida; order Poales; family Poaceae; genus Triticum; species Triticum timopheevii. Next base: position 435,677,543 of record OY997262.1, read on the forward strand.
TCAGCTGCAGAAACTATAGCCCAAAAGCAGCATACTGTTACGATTTCATATCATCTATTGATGATTTGTTTTTTCATAATTGAATTGGTGAATGATTAAAAGGTGTAATGTTCAAGGTTTTTTGCTAGATGATTTGTTTATTCGATTTAATTTTAGTAGGCATCTGGGTATTGTTTATGAATTGATAGTGCACCTTGCTTAAATCCGACAGTATTATTTTTACCTTTCTGAAACAATCTTCCCGATATTTCATACTAACATGTGGCTTGGCTCGTACCAACGATAAAGTCCTGCTTTATATTGCCCAATCCTAAGTTGCGCCATCCTTTTTTGTAGTGATAGCTGTGTTGGGTCGGGTTGCAATGGATGTATTGAACACATTTCAAGGGTCTTGTTTGTAGATTATGGCAGGAAATCAAAGTCAGTTTCCTCATTTATCTTTCATAGGACTATTATGACTACTGCATTGTATTTTATTTTGCAGATAAGTCATGTTGTCGAAATTACTTCTTATTTGCAACTGATTGGTGTTGACGGGGCCACAGGCCACCAGAAGGTGCTCATTGCCGTGCTCCTGGGACCCCTCAAGCACCTCTCTGAATTTTCGACACCACCAGCTCTTGGTGAGTTTGCTCACCTGAGTCATAATAGAGGGAGTGAGAAGGTAAGAAGGGAGAAGAAGAAATAACCTTGCTGCCGGAGACGACATCCACACCATTTTTTGTGTGTTAGAGTGATTGAACCATGGCAATCAGAGCTGACATCACATCTCCTTCCTCATACACACTTTTTGGGTAGTTGTGCATCTATATTCCATTCTGCACACCAAGAGATTATGTTATTTTCCTTTTACAAATCTGAACTATGTGAGACATTGCTATTTACTGAAGCGGTTACGGTTTAATACATCGTTATCATTCGCAACATCTTCATGCATGGCACCAATTATATATACTCATGTATGAGAAAGAACTTTCTGTGATTGAGTTACTTTATTGAACTTTATGTTGTTCGTGAGGGGAGGCGGGATGGCCGGCAGGGGCATTCTCTTCGGGGTTGTGTGGATCTGGAGATGCTGGAGCACAGGAACAGGAAACATCACCTCCGCCACTTTCAAGTAGCCAATTCACCTTTCTCCCTAAAGATTTCTTACTCTGCTGTCAGTATCACTGGGCTTGGGGTTTAGATTTTGTTAATATCAAAATCTGGATACTTACCAGCAAACGAGTTGTTGAGCTATTTACTTAGTATTGTTCATTTCTTCTATACCCTGCAAAAAAATGTTCATTTCTGATATGTTCTTCAGTCAAGCTTCAAATTCTAGCCTTGATTAAATGGCAATGGCATTCTCCAAAACCTACTAATGTTAGAAATCCTACTACTTAACAAGATTTCCAGAATTCTGGTGGATCTGGTTTCTATAAAATGGTTTGCCAACCGCTATGAGCATTGATCAGTGTGTGGCAGCTGTTTATTAGGATTGGAAACAGGACTTGGGATGTAGGTGTAGGTTAAATTTTGTAAAATTAGGGGTCTGCCGGTACAAAATTATATGTACGCAATTTTACGGTTTTCTGAGAGTAAATATTCAAGCATGAATTTGAATATAGTTTCATGGTTTTTTTGCTCACAAGTTTTCTTATATTTACTTCTCTTTCTATGATATTGGAATTTATATGCTTACTTAACTGTTGAAAGATATCTATTTTGTTTATCGATCGGAATTTACCACATATAAGCTTGAGTTCATGTGAACTGACACACTGTTTGGAGCAAAATATAACTTCGTACCGTAGAATGTGTCCTTCTCCATGGTGGATCACTTTTTTCTTTCCCTAGCCTCATCTATACTGCATTACTGTGTACGCCCATCAACTTTGTGACAACTGGGACCTTAGCCATGTCTATGTAGGTGGTAGCAATATGGCAGTAGCAACAGGGGAAATAGGTTGTTATTAGATTTTCTATTACAATAGTGTATTAAATGAATTGTGTGTTGTACATATGTTTACGGGCAATTGGACGGCCTACTAATTAAGAGCTTTATTGTAGTTTCAACTTTTCAGGAGTTTCTTACGCTTGGCCAGATGCTCTCTTTATTCAGATTTTTTATTTCTCGTAATCATGATCGGACACTATAGGATATATGGTCTGGATATGCTGAAACTGAACATAAAAGCAGTACAAGTCCTGTGGTAAGCTACATTGCACATTCAATTGTGTTTTACAACAGTTTTTTTATCTTTCTCTCGGCTATATGAAGATGAAGTTGCTGCTATTTTTCTGCCATCATAGGAGAGGAGGTTTGATCTTTTTGCACATTATTCACACTGGAAATTAGGTAGTGCAGCGCCAGTGCTGCTTCCCTATTAGTGCACGCGACCGAGCACTGCCCCGCCCAGCCGCGCGTCCAGGATGCGGAAGACGCAGAGCTTGCTGGAAAGCTGGTCAGGGAGGCCCCCGGCTGTGAGTTTTAGCTGATTGATCTTGCACATCACACTAATTGGTAAAAACAAATAGGCTTGCAGAAATTTCCAATCATCAGTCGGATATTTGCTGATTAAAACAAATGATGCTTTCTATGTTGAGTTTATATAGTCCGGACACAAGGATTGTGAGATCAAATTTATTTTGTTTATTTTTTACATGAGAGTGATCCATTTATATGTATTACTGTTGAGACATGGGAATCCTCAAGGTGGCAGGCTTGTTCTTATTGTTGCTCATGTAACCAGTATGCTTTATCTAGATTGTAATTTCAGCATCATTATTCTTTTTTGGATTGTATTACTTTTTAGGTTTCATAGTCTGAATGTTTAGTACAAAACAAAGTCGAGAGTATATGCCACTTTAGGAGTATTGCCACCAAGATCGACTTTTTGTCTTGTTCCTCAAATTTTCCCAGTTTTCTTCTAGAGTTAAATGTGTTGTTGGTAGTTTGCCTTCATATAGTTTTCATAAAAACTGCTAGATTATATTGGTAACAAATTTGCAACTATTTATAACCACAATAGTAAATTCTATGAAGAGGTCAAGCGAGCAGACTGTCACTGGGTCGCATATGTTCATTTTTCTCCCTCAAATTTCATTGGATGCTCTCAATTTAACCGAGAGGTAAATAATTGTATGCTGAGTAATTCAATTGCGTAAAAATACTAAAATTAGTGTGAAGTTTTGGAAAATATGCTTCTGTTTTCTTTGTGCATTTTCCTGTCATAATAAGTTAATGACACTTTCATCATGGATAATCTGTGCCCTGTCTGGTAAGATAGTGTGTTTTCAAAGTACAAGTGACTAAACAATGGTGATTGTTTTTGCTTAAACTGTCACTAAGATTCACATTAGATGTAACTAATTATTTTTATTATATGCAGCTTTCTATGCATATAAATTATATATTAAGACATAGTTTTTCATGTCATTCAGTTCATTTCTTTACCCATGCTTTTGGTTGAGGCCGTTGTTTGGTTCCCAGGTTAATTCATTTATTTAGGGCGTGCAGCTGTGAGGTATCATTTCCGTGATGCAATGTGAACTGGTTGAGTCAGAGGTTGTATCAAATACAACGGGGCTTTCTGCTCGTCCACGCCAGCGCCGTATAGATCCATATGTGTGGGATGTCGTTATTGGGTAAAAGGCATGTGATATTTTCTTTTCCAGTTACAATCGGGCATGTTCACTTGCAATATTTTTAAGAAAAAAGATAAACTCTACACAAGCAAACAACCAACTATCTTTAGAAAAATTCAACATAGTAAAATAGTTTAAAATGATCAAAATTTTACATATGTTTACACTTTTTTAAAAAGGTTCAAAATTCCCAAAAATGTTCGACTTTTTCTAAAAAATATTTTCATTTAAAAATGTACAAAAAATCAATCTTTCCTTTTCAAAATAGACATCTGTTAAAAAAATCTTCAAAGGAATATTAACTTTCCTTAAAAGTGTTCTAAATTTTTGTGAATTTTTATTAAAAATAAGGATTTTTTTGCATTTTCCCAAAAAGTAAAAAATGAAACCGATGGACAAACTATTCCATGCAAAACTACTTTTCCATCAGAAGAACGCCAAGTTGGCTTCTTCATGTCCAAACTTGCTAAAAAAGTAATAATCAGTGTAACCTTATGATTGATGTTTATTTAAATTGGATATAAAAAATGACGCATAATGACACATGAAGTAGGTTGTTTTTTTTTTTTGCCCGGTGCAACGCACGGGCATTTGTACTAGTAAACTATAAATACTACTTCAGCCGGCGGCGGACAGATCGGAACCGATTCGTATTACTCTTACTTCCTAAAAATCCTAACCGAATAGTAATAGGCGTAATATTTCCTTGTCCAGCTAACGTGCGTACAGAGGCCAGCTTGCAGTCCTTGTGTTCTGCAATTTCCTTGTCCATGAACATATTGGGCAAACGTTTTGGACCAAAACCAGTCTTGGGCTGGGTCATAGATTGCACTCTTTGCGTCATCCGACCTCCACGCCTCCTTCCGCCTCAAGTCTGTCATGTAATGCAGGCACCTTGTAACTTCTTTTGTGAGCATTATCTTTATGTCGTTGCACTGCGGTTTGACAGTCTGATGGTCTTTGTCGTCACAACTTGTCGACGTAGCGCAGGCACAATATACCTAGTGTTTATTCCTTGGTTGAACGTATCAACCAGATTGGTACTAACGGCACATAGGGTTGCATCAGTTCTCCCTTGATAGCAATTAGGCAGATCCTAATTAGGTACCCATTTTGACTCGATTCGCCCCACCAAAGTTTGACCTCCACGCCACATCTATGTCATATACCTCCGGCGTCGCTGACCGGCGCCGTAAATATAGGCATATCAGCAGCGTCATACTATCGACTTCTGCCCTCTGCACCGATAAGGTTGTTTCCCGCTACTAGGCTTTTTCCTACTATAGTAGACTAACATTAGGTAACAATTAGTAGACTCCATGTGAACAGGATCATTGATCGTCAAGAATTGGACATCAAAAGAGGTGTGTACTAACTATAATGAGGAGTTGGACATAAGAGATGTCGTGCAGTAACTCTCAATGAGCATGCCACTCGGTTGCGGTGGATCATCCTGTTCCAGAGTAAGTCAAAAAGCAGACCGAAATGGTACCAATCCAGCTATTTGATAAAATAAAAAGGGAGACAGAGCTCTAAAAGGCAACGGCCGGCCAGGAGGCCTCCACGTACGTGCATGAGCTGGCTGCATCTCTCTCGATAAATTTTTGTTACTTGAAGTAGAAAAAACCACCTGGTAGCTGCGTGTACTAGGTCATTAATGCTACTGGAGCCCACTCGTCTCCTTCCTCCCCTCTCATCTCACTCTCCTTCCTCCCCTCTTGCTCTCATCTCACAACTCGCCATGGTGGACATGTGGGAAGCCGCGACGCTCGGTGGCCTCGGCCTGCTAGCCACCGGCGGGGCTAGCTATGCGGTAGTGTGCTGCGTGCGCCGCCGCCTCGCGCTGTGACGGCAGCGCCGCGAAGAGGAGAGGCGGCGGCGTGAAATGGATGACTACCTCGCGCGTCACGCCCTCGGCCAGCCGGGGTGGCATGAGCGACGCAACACCCTTCGTACGGCGCGCTCCACCTCCCCGGCGGCGCCGCCACGCCCCGCCGCCCCGCTCCGCCACCCCGGCGGCGCCGCCACGGCCCGCTGCCCCGCTCTGCCTCGGCCCCGGACTTGGAGATCGCCGAGGAGCCTCCGGTGCTCGCCGCCTCTGAGAGGGGGGGGGGGGCATTGGCCCCCTCATCTTGAAAGTAATTAATGACCTAGTACACCCAGATACTAGGTGGTTTTTTGTACTCTACTACGTAGCATGCAGTACTATTGTGTCTCCTTCCTCCCCCTGCATGCTATTGGAGCCCACTCGTCTCCTTCCTCCCCTCTCATCTCACTCTCCTTCCTCCCCTCTCTCTCTCATCTCACAACTCGCCATGGTGGACGGGTGGGAAGCTGCTCGCTCGGCGGTCTCAACCTGCTAGCCACCGGCGGGGCTAGCTATGCGGTAGTGCGCTGCGTGCGCCACCGCCTCGCGCTGCGACGGCAGTGCCGCGAAGAGGAGCGGCGGCGTCGCGAAATGGAAGACTACCTCGCACGTAACACCCTCGGCCAGCCGGGGTGGCATGAGCGGCGCAACACACTTCGTCCGGCGTGCTCCACCGCCCCGGCGGCGCCGCCATGCCCGCTGCCCCTCTCCGCCTCGGCCCCGGACTTGGAGATCACCGAGGAGCCTCCGGTGCCCGCTGCCTCTTAGGGGGGGATATATTTCTCTACTACTATAGTACATCAATGTTTGAACATGGACTACCCATCCATCATGTTGTAGAAGCAAAACCCTTAGTCGTTGATTTGTTACACTAGGTGAATCTCCACTGTTTATCAATACCAGACTCAATTGATCCAATGACTGATGTTCTCCGGACTCGCGCCGTATCGGCGCGCGCCAAAACGCTGCCAATCTGGAGCTTCCAGACTTGTCACGGATGCGTTGTTTGCCTGCAACCATAGCAGGAGAATTAAATATTCCACCAACAAGTATTTACACGTACAGGCTGAAACTATCTAGACAAGTGCATATAGAGTCGAGAGTGGCGTTTTGGCTCCAAGGTGCATATGCACCCATTGTCGAAATACACATTTCGAAAAGTTGAAAAATTCAGAACAAAAATCCCGCGTGTATATCCGGACATTTTATGTGTGTTCACAAGGTTTCGGTGAAAAACGACGTTTTTTGTGGCTTGTGTAAAAAAGATAAAGAAATACCTCGTGAATAGTTATAATGAAGTATCAGAAATTGTCTTTTTTACACAAGCCACAAAAAACATCGTCTTTCACTAAAACCTTGTGCACGCATATAAAATGTCCGGATATACACGCGGGATTTTTGTTCTGAATTTTTCAACTTCTCATAATGTGTATTTCGACAATGAATGCATATGCATCTAGGAGCCAAAGACAATTACCGATATAGAGCCTAGCAGCCTATAGTACTACAGTAGCGGTTTACTTCTCACGGAGTGCTACATGCATGCAAGCAATTCTTTCTTTTCTCAAAAGTAGTGTGATGTAGAAAATTATACACAGTTTTTTTGCAGGTGAAGAAACGAGTATACACATGGCAATGCTCTACTACCATGACTGAGGCTGGTTGTAATGAAAGTATCATATAGTAGTATCATATGCATGATACTAGTATATACTACTATCTCCGTTCGGGTTTATTGGTCCCCATTGTATTTCGTGTCAAATTTTGACTATAGATTAAACTCATAAAATGTTCACACATGTCACCAAACATTATATTTTTGAAAACTATGTTCAAATATGAATCCAATGAGATAATTTTTCTTGACATGCATTAACATTTTATTAGTTAAATCTTTAGTCAAAATTTGGCACAAACTACAAAGAGGGCCTATAAACCAGGATGGAGGTAGTATCTCCCTAACGCATAGTATCATATACTAGTATCATGTAGTATTTTATTTATTGCCATGCATGACACATAGTAGTATAGCATTTATTATGATACAGTATCATGATATGATACTCAACCCTTTCTTTCTTCATTTAATTCTACTAGATGACCAGTTGCGCCAAATGGCGCAAAGACCCGTTTAAAACCATGTTCGTGTTGAAAATATTTGCATTTTTTCAATAACTGTATATTTAAATACATTTGGTAAGAACTTATACCCCTATATGTAAAGAAAATTAAATGCAAATATTTTCTGAAGGTAATAATGCCACAAATTAGATCATCGGTAGGTCAAGATAGTTGAGTCTGCAATTAGGAGGCTGCAGGCAGTGTAATCTAAGCGGAAAGCAATCGCTGGCCTAGGAAAAGAAAGGAATGGTCAGGAAAAAAACATAACTTCTACTTGCTGCAATGGAAAAGACGGAAACTATTGTTAGTACAACACCAGTATATAGGTTATTAGTACATAGGTGTTTTTGCATTATCCAAAAAACCTAATCAACAACAGCAAAATAATCTTCCTAGCCTCTGTAACACATGCCTCGACCTTATGAGGCATAACACGAGACCAAGTCTCTGTAACAGAAACAGAAACACACATCATATTCCTCCCCAAGGTTTCTAATTATTCAACTGCGATGATCTAATCAGATTCACATGCCACGACCAAACAGAGCAAGCACATAGTATGTTACTTGGTCCTTGTTAACTTCAAGCAGTTTAAACCAAATACATGTTACTTTTTTTTCCACTATCCACCGTGGAGCAAAAGCCCCATGGTCCTTTATTTCAATTGAAGCAAATATATACAGACAGAGAATAATAGTCCCAAGAGGAAGGAAAGAAAGAGAAAAGAAAACCTACCTAAGGGAGCACATCCAAAAACCTAACGGAGGCTCTGGATCCAAAATGCATGAACTGAGAAGTAGGTGATCTAAAATGCATTTGTTTAAACTAAGCCAGCAATAATAACACGTTAGATTTTAATCTGGATCCTTCATGTAAAGAAATAACATAAAAAGAATCGAGAATTTCTCAATTTATTCAACAAAGAGAGTGAAAGTGAAACATAGCAGGCACACCAAATAAATCTGGGCACATATAGAAACATTCCTGACATTCTCACACATAAAAAAGCAGCTAACCACCTGTTGCGCCGATGGTGCAAAGGGCGACAGCAAACCAAGCATTCAAATCATGCACATAAGATTTGTTGAAGGACTGATAATAAGATCCTTAAAGTATAAAGAAATAGATACTTAGGTAGCATGTTAATACATAGTGATATATGTTACAGTGCATGCTAGCATGATAGCCCAAAACAAAGTTGTCAACAGTTCATGATAGGAAAGCAAAGCTATACAGGTAGCCTGAACCATGATTGGACTTGGTCCAGTGGGGTTTGTATAAACAGCATGCCCAACATTTACAAAAGCATTAGCCTTCAAAATAAAAAAGCTATCAGAATACTTAAACCTTGTGAATCACTTGTGTGATAGTGACATAGTAGAAAAATGCATACAGGACAAAAATGCATACAGGAGATGGCCCCATTCTAAGTGTCATCATTGTCCGTCCAAGCTCAAAAAGCATAGCCCCCAGATGTTGTATTGCTACTCCCAACTCTGTCGACTCATTCTGGATCTGGCTTCGCACAGATGTATCACCAGTTGCAGCATCTCTCTGAATACATTGTGCGAGATGCTGAAATAGAAATCAGGTGAATGGAGGTAAGTCTACACAAAAGTACGCATTTAGCTCTTCCGTTGTCTAATAAATTATTTGAGAGTAAAAAATAATTTAGAAGACACAAAGCTACATCATAGCACTGCATAATCAGTTGCCGAAAAAGAAATCATGAAATTCTAATAACAGAAAAGCATCGACAGTCCTATAAGCATTGTGTTCAGAGAGTAAGATGTGTTATCAGGAAAAAAACACATAAAACTGAAAGAGGCATGGTTGTATATAGATAGATCGATACAACCTTGTACAGTCGGTCTTCGGGCAAGCATCGCCTGCAGGTTCACTTCAATTACAATGCTTCACATGAAATCAACGATGAAAAGTATACCATCAACTGCTAAGCTATCCAGATTGCCTTGGAGATAAGATCTGCCTACGTTGTCCAGAATGACATCAAGGTATGGTAGAGATATTCCACATATTACAGTTAGAATGTATAGGAAATTGACGGGTATAACTTGGTAAAGCCAAATAATTTTATTTTACTTTTGCATCAGGGCATCAAGCGTCACAAGAGGATGGCACGATAATACCATTTCCATTAGTTTCTTCTTCAATACGTGCTACAAAGGTTTTGTAGTTTCTGCATATATCCACACCTTAAACGTCGCAAGCGGCTAGTTTCTCTTTGGCTTTCTAGAGCGGCATAACAGAGTTGCTTTCGGAAAACATCTTTGTACCATATATACTGTATCTATCTGAACCAATAAACCTGCAGTGACAAAAACCTTGATTCCAAGGCGCTTTGCAATATGTATAGCAAATGTGCCAATTCCGCTTGATCCACTGTGGATCTGCATACGACTGGAGATAGGTCGACAGAAAAAAAAACAAAGGCATGAAAATTCAGTTCCAGTTCAATTCTCACAACACCAAATTGTGCACTTCTTTTTTGCATAGAAGTGATTACTAAATCATTTCATACTCCATTCGAGCAGCACCATTCAATGCTTTGTTATTTTTCAGTTAGTCAGAGCATGTCAATTTGGTGATGACTAAGGAAGATTCACGTTCTGCAATCCTAACAAACAAATTAGCCAGAGAGATTTTGTTAAAGGGAAGGGATTCACCTGGGGAGATGGCTGGTCATGAAGACGTGCAGGCCACCTCGGGCAAGCCGGTGGCATCGGTCAGGGACACCCTCTCTAACACCGGGAGCAACAGCCTCGGCAGCACCACCACCTTCTCCGTGTACCTGCGTAAGCAACGAGAGCAGCTGCATGACCTCAAGCCAATACACAATGTTTCATGAAATCAATCAATCAATCAGTACACAATATTCTCTTAGTTGTCCCAATCAATCAGGAATTGTGTACCTTTTGAACAGTTATAGGAAAATCCTCTTCTAGCCACTTTGTATCTTTGATGACTTCTTTTACTGGCCTCTCATTAATTTTGGCATTCAAGAAATTAGGAACCTACTCAAGTGGAAATCATCAAATCAGTACTCCAAAGCACTACCAACAGAGTAGCCATGTTTGTAATCATATCTTCACCCGAGTTGTTGAATGGTTTCCCCAAATAGTCATATTTGTCACTCTGTCATAAAACACGCCAGCTTTTAATGCTAGCTGCAAAAACATTGTCAATGACAGACTACTCTTGTCTTCTGTTGAAATAAAATAACTGAAACATATCAGAAATAATTAAGATTCATTGAGAGTATAACACGGCAAGCAAATGGCAGTGCCTGGTCCTTTCAACTGGTAACTGGTCTACTATTTTTTTACTGACGACACAAGTCATAAGTTTCTTTTGCAGCTAGATGAACATACACAAGTTATCTGATGGCCTACATATGACAAAAAATTTAACATATGGAAGAAAAATTAACATTATGACCATGGCAGAATAAAAGGACTGGAACTTGTAGTTTTGGGAACCTGGCTGGTAAAGACTAATGCAAACTTTATCCATGACCACAGGATAAAGTTGGCAGTGGATAAATTCAAGGGATAACAGAGTCTTTGCATGGCAGCTCAGAAGCAGGTATACACCATTAACCTGTCCATGGAAATTGATAAGCGTATGATTATTTGAAACAAGTGTATGATCATTGGTCACATGGCTGACACAAATTTGATTTTGCAAAAATGGAGGGATATTAGGAGATAAAGTTTCAGTTCTTTTGTCACACCTAACCTTCTAATTGAGCCAGAGCAAGGGCAGAGCATGAGAGACCTTGAAGAGTCGGAGAGGAGTGGCGCTCTTGTCCTGTAGGTGGTGCTGACCTCCATTTCCAGATCCAGCAATCTCCTCTCTCGTCTCCTCACTGAAGAAACCAACATGGCCATGTAAATGCTTCAGTTTTAAGAATCAGTGCACATGAACTGTACATGTTCACTTGCATACTGAAATTGAACAAAAGGGAGGGTGCTACCTGCAGCAGGGAAGGGAGCAGGGACCTTGTGCGGGACATAAGAGTATTGAATATTGTGCTGAAATATGGAACATTGGATAATCTGATGTTAACATTGCACAGCAAAGAGGAACCAACACAGTTTTAGTGGTACAACACTGAATTTCTACTTCTGAATATTGACAGTACAATATACTCAGAAGTTTAATTTCTGCTACTGAATATTGATAGTACACCAATATTCAGTTTATATAAACAACAATATATTCTCTGAAGTTTTAGTTGCTTTCTTCAGTCAATCTTACCCGATGCAGTCAATTTTTTTTAGTTTTGACAAGTCTTGCGATAATTCTAGCAAACTAATTGTCAAGATTGATGGCATTCCTTACCATCTCTCTCGGGAGCACATTGTCTTCTGCTTCCTTTGCAGTTTTTTCAGATATACCCACCGGCATTGACGAACAGGACACATTCATCTTCATGAGAGCGGGCACTGAAAGGGTAATAAGAAAATGTTCAGACAGAGCTAACAAAAGCATTATAAGATGAAGGTTTCTTAGCAGGAAGCAGTACACAAAACGAACCTGAATCAGGGGAACCTGAATCAGGGGTAACAAAAATGAAGGCTTTTTAGCAGGGAACAAAAACTTCAGTCATAGCGTGTGAAATAGCCTAAGAAAGGTTAACTGTAAACCTAAATCAGGGCCGTTTTCAAGCAGGGGAGCAGCCAAGGCTAACTCTGAACCAACTCAAGGATTTGGGGGCTGCACGATTCCTGGTGCTTATCAATCCGAGCCAACTCAAGGTTCCTATCCAGATTCTTATCAATCCGACCTTATGAATCCACTTGTCAACTCACAGACCGCAACACTGCACCACATACTGCGTCTTTTCACAAACTAATTAACTAAATCCTGCTTAAAACATCCCATATGGTTCACTATAGTAGCACACATGTTTACAGAACATGAAGTATTTCAGTTTACCTACGCCAAATTTACTTGCTACTCATACGATTGCAGATTCTTATGAAAAATTTGGAAACCAAATAAAGTTGTAGTCCTTCCTGGCTCCTAGTCAGGAACATGCCGCCCTGCTTTCTGTTGAAGAACCAATCCGTCTCCTTGAACACTCCAGCCCTGCACTCCCCCATAGAACACAGGAGCACGGATCAACACCACACCCAATCCACCCACTACGAAGAGATATGATGAGAACGGAGAAGGATTTTCTCACCTATTGTTCATCTCGATGTACCACTTCTTGTAGACGATGTTGGAGAAGCAACAGCCCACAGAGGTCAACGTGAACATGATGTTCTAGTTGAACATCCATGGCTTCGTCACCGGATCCGGGACCCTCCGCCTCACCTACCTCCTTGACCTCCGGTCCTTTCCCGAACGTCCCTCGACGATGAAGAAGCAACCAACCGCCGGCACCAGCGTCGGGTTGTGAGAAGGGGGGGGGGGGGGGGGGGGGGGGGGGGGGCGCCGGGCCGCCCTGCTCTGGGCGACAGGGGGAGCACCGGCGGCAGCTCGAGGCACGGGCGGACGGGAGCGTCGTCGGGTGGGGAGAAGAGGGAGGGGCGACCGTCCTGCTCTGGGGGAGAGGGAGAAGACGGAGGCCATCAGGGAGGGGGCAGCTGTTGAGTAACGTAGTAATCTAACATATAAAAGCTGCTAGAGTACCCGCCATTTCAGCGCCATCTACGTTTCAAATTCATCATGTACACTCGATTTGCACTGCTGTCCATTGACATCGTACTTTTCATCGCCGTGGTAAACATCTGGGCGCTCGTTCTTCTACACGCTGCATAATCGAGCTAGAGCGACTGATGCTTGGGCCAGCTTTGCGTGCGGGCCAGCCTAGCAGCGACACGGTGTATGCTTCTCTTTGTTCGGGTGAAAGCAGGGGCAATCGATCGTGGGTTGCCAGGGGCGTTCGTGGGCTGGCTGGGCATTTTCTTACTGTCCTCGTTTGCACCCAGCGGCGGCGCCTCCGCTTCAACTGTGGCGGGCCCATCTGTCGGTGTCGCGGGTGCGCGGCTCAGAGACAGTAGCGAGAAAGCGGGCGACCTGGGGTAGCAGGCACGACAGAAAAGAAAAGGGGAAGCGACAGCGAGAGAAAAGAGGAAAAGCAGTCAGACCTAGCCCACGCCCCCGCAGCCGCCTCCTCTCCTGCCGCCGCCGCCGCCTCGGCCTCGTCCGCCTCTACTCCTGCCGCCGCCGCCTCGGCCTAGGCCGGCCCTGCTCTGCCGGCGCCCTTCGGCCTTGATCCGGCCTCGGCAGGAGGAGCTCGCCCTCGAGTAGGACTCAATATAAGGAGGGGAGCAGCAGCCGCGCCCCGTGCTCCACCGGTACCCGTCGCCCTCGACCCGTCCTCGGCAGGAGGAGCTCGAGCCGAGGAGCGCGACCTCGATCCGGTCTCACAGGAGGAGGGAAGCAGTAGCCGCGCCAGCCGACGCGCCTCGCATCAACCTCCACTATATCAGGCGCCATCTCATTCCCCGTCTCTTCTGGTTGCACCTCCCCCCGTGAGTTCCTTCTTCTAATCCCCTTCCTCTCTCGATTTGATTCGCAGGAGAGAGAGAAGATAAGACGGAGAGAGAGAGAGAAGGAGGAGAGGAGGAAGAGGAAAGGAGGTGCGGTGGCAGGGAAATCGTCGTCGGATGCGTCCTATATGTGGTGATGATCTCCTACTTTATTTTCTCGATTTGTGTTTTGTTCTTACCTTCTTTCCAACTCAATAATCGTGCTCTTGCTTTTCCTTTGGTCTCTGTTGTAGCTGGGTGTGTTCCCATCAAGTCGATGGTGGGGTTGATGTGCCCGTCGATTCGGTGATCCGCTGGCTGAGCTCATCTTCTCAATGGCGGACTGGTGTTCTATGGTAGTCGGAGCCATTGTATGTGGTTGTGTAGTTGCTGATGTACAGCAGGCATCCGTGGTGCCAGTTCTCCATCGTCCATGCGTATCTTCTATATGCTCTAGCAGCCAGGTGACTACATATTACCTTTTCTATCAATTCAGCTAAGCATTAGCAGACATGCAGTGTGCTTCTCATTGTTCTCTGAGGAATCTGAATTGGATTGATTTCGTGTGCTTCTTAGATTTTGGTAATAGAGGTGTAGGAAGAAGAGAAGAGAGACACAAATCCCTAATTGTGATTCATGACACCTAAGTACATGTATGAGTTGGAAGACATAGTGATTCTAATTATCGAGTAAAGTCATGTATATAGATTAGTGTGATGTTATGATTTTTTCTGAGGGCATCTAAGCTGAAAAGCGGTGGGTGTGGTGGCTTAAACAAAATTTGTGCAATTTCGCTTTAACTTCAAACTGTTGTTGGTGAGATTGCCATGTCAGGAACTCATGTACTGTAGTCATGTACTTACAGTACGTTCAGTTAAATTAGAAAATGTCATCTCATTTAAAAAATAACATCTCATTTTCCCCCTTGATTCAGTTATGAACTCTACTGTACGTTCAGACTCTGAAGTATTTATTATGCGAGAGTAGAAGAGGTCTATAGCCTCTATTGCTGGTGGACTGACTATTTTATATAGACTGAAGCTGCAACTGAGGGTAGTGCTACTTGCTGGGCAACAGTAACTTAGGTCCTGCTCTTTTGTGAAATTGACACACGAACTAAACATACACATTTGATTTTTCTCACAGTTTGTGCTCACACCAAATCAAGCTTTTAAAAGCATTATTACAGTGTTGTTTCTTCCTCTCTTTTAATTTTTAGATTGCTGTTTTTCTTGGTGACCTTCCTTGATTTGTGCTAATTTGTCCAAGAAATTTTTGGAAAACATGAATTCATTGCTTTACTGAAACTTGGATCTTCGTTAGGCATGAGTTGAGCTGCCTTATTTAATATGTTATTCATAGGCATCAATAAACTAGACGATTTGCCAGTAGAAACAATTATAACTGGGACGTGCTTTCTCTTGACACTGAGCAATGGATAAATATTCTGGCTTATTTCCTTTTTGTATTCCAACATGATGTAAGTGTGGAAATAAGAAAGAGATTATTTAGAGCTCTCTGCCCTTTTATTTTCTTTGTGGCTAATCTCTAACTACCCTATGGACTGTAGTAATCACTTTCTCTTTTTACCATCAGCAGGATTTAATTGATGGAGTCCTGCTGCTAAAGGACGTGAACAGGAAGTCCTATCGCTGGATGTTTACTGTCCGAATTGCAAGGATCTGGGAATACATGAGTACAGACCCTATCGAATTCTATAGCTCTATTCATTGGCACAGCAGTTGATCAATTTTGAGGTAATAAAGCAAAGTTGTTATCTGGAAAATACTTACCTACTTAAAGAAGGTCAAAATAGAGAAATCGTTGGCATAATTTTTATGTGTACAATATACTAGCTTTCATATCTACTTTGGACACCAGAGGGCACATCAACATTATGTACCTGAAGCGATCGCTACAGAAGAAAGGTACCAAACAAGATTAACTGTTCCTATGCTTCTCAAAATACTTTAGTATATGCCCATAATATCACAGTATGAATTGCTGTGTGGGAAGTTTGCTTTTTCTACCATCACGGAATAATAATTCATTTTTTAGTTTGATATATTCTGCGCCCAATTAACTTCCCAGTAGAATGCAGGAAAAAAAATACCAACCTGCTTGTGTTCCCGAGAGAGTGTATTTTCTCCATGCCTCAACATTCTTGATACATATGGTCATCTCTGTTCTGGACAGCACACTTGACGACCTCTCTTCATGGCACAAAACTGAAACTGTGCCATGAATATATTTTCCTTGTATGCTTGTCTAAATAAAGTGTGCAATACACATGGCATAGTCGCATAGATATACAAATCCCTTATTCCTGTGAGCGAAACTGAAGCTTGCTGCTTGTATAAGACCAGTCATAAACATTTTTGTGATTGTAGCTGATTTCCGTCAGTGAAACTTTGCCATGACCATTGTTTACTCAGTGAAATAGCTGATTCCAATCATCCATCAACTAGATTTGTGATAATCACAACAACAAGCTCATATCTTACAAATCGCCTGATTGGTGATTATCCATTTTATATGATGTTTTTCATTTGCAAGCGCTGAGTTTTTTCCTTTCAAGTTTCTCTCTCTTACTCTATTTCATTAAATATATTTCTCCTCTCATTCCATCATTCAGTCTGTCGGTTACTCATGATGAGTGATTATATGCAATCATCCAACAATAATTAGTTATGCCAGGTTGCTACATTTCTATCTTCTTTTTGCCAATATGAAATATGATGGCATATTAATATTTCGACCCAGTCTCGTCGTCCGCTGCAGCATCACCCTTCTTTTCTGCCGCCCTAACTTTTTTGCACCCCAGGCCTAGCAGGCGATAACAGCGCCACGAGGATTCGCTGCCGTGAGGAGAACCCCAACCCATATGATGGCCACCGGAAGGTCACACACTTCTTTGGCTCGCTTAGACTGGCTCCATTGACGACTTCTGTAAGGTATCTTCTTGTGCAGCTTCACACCTGCTTTAGCAGGCGTTTGCAGAGGAAGCAAGGGATACGTGATATTGGTAATTTACTAATGATCCCTATTGTTGGAATAATTTTGTTGCAAATACTTTTGTTGGTTGTCCTTTTATTTTATTTATAATCTTGCCTCGATCATGTCTTCCATTGTGCTTCTTCACTGAAAAGGTGTTCTGCATGTGTGCACTTGCTTGAGAATGGAATAATCTCACGAATTCTATTGAAACAACTTACTTATTTCAGTATGCTTAATGTTTGGTTTTAGTAATTATGTCTGCTTTAGCAGCCAGGAGCATCCCCTCCCATTTCTGACTTTGAACCATGTGCCCTGTTTAAACCAGCGTAGTTTGATGACCTTATGCAATTATTTGGTACAAAGAATGTGCTGATAAAGTTTTTTATTTTTACTTTATTGTGTTTAGTTCTGAGGTATTTATACTCCTATCAATCTGCTCTAATTTGGTTCGCTGATATCCTGGAGGAATTAGACCATCCTATATCCTTTTTTTCTGATTTTGGTTGGATACCTGCTTAGGTGGGTGAACTTTTAAGTGTATTTGTTGGGTTCCTCTTGGCGTGTTTGAACAAAAATTGGTGTTCAACACTGCTATTTAAAGATGGTTTGATCAGTACTAGGGAAAACCCATAGATGGAAGGAAATTATTGTAGGTGAGAGCATGGTACCCCGTCTCTTCCTATTTTGTTCCTTTCTTATAGTATTACTTTGAGGCATTATTTATAGCAAAAGAATCAAATTGAACATTTGATATCCTTATTCCTTATCATGCTACGCAGAGGCCCTTAGGTTTGCATTCAGGTGCTAATTGTTTAATAAACATCATGCATTAGTTAGCTATAATCCTTTATCTTTTCCACAAACATGATGATTATGTTCAGTAGGATTGTCCGTTTCATATCCCAGAGATGTATCATTGTAAAGTAAGGTTTAAGGAGATCTAATCCTGGGAATATCAATGTAAGAGCACAACTTTGTATTAGAATGCATACTGTGTTTTACATGGTGGTGTTTCTAAGAAAGTAAATTTGGTTGTGATCTTTAAATGGTTTGAAATTTAGTTAAGGGGTGACAAAGCCTGAATGTGGCCACATTTTGGTGGGGAAGAAGGGATATAGTCTTTATAATTTAATCTTAGCCTTACACTTCTGTGATTCGTTGACCAAATGTATCTCGATGTAGTTTTGGCTGTATTGGGACTGGGATTTAAGCTTCTTTCCTTTCCGAGACGCATACATAAGTACTGTGTGCTATATGAGCTGGAAAAATAGTGTCGAAATTTAAACTCGGATCGTATGGGCACTCCTAGAGAAGCGGCTGGGTCATATCTCTGTTTGGGACTAATTGTCAAATGAATAATATTTCATGCGTATAATTCCTCTTTTTTGATTGCTCATAGCCTGTCTTTTTTGGTTGTTTGTTTAGGTATCTAAGAATGCTGATGATTACACTCGGAGCAAGCCTTGTCGCGGCGCTGCAAGTGTTGCCCCATCCTCCCCAAGGGCAAGGTGAAGGAAGGTGCCTGTGTGGTTCTTCTACAGCTTGCAGCGAGGATTGATGTGTCCAACCTGCACAAGAATGCCAAGAAGTCCTTCTCGGAGACGTAAGCCACGACACATGTTTCTGCCATGATTTCCTTTGGTTGGATTTCGTGGATTTAGGTGTTGAAAAATTATGGGCTGTGGATGCAGGATTAAGGACATGTACCAGCACTACAACGAGAGATCTGGGCTGCCTTTGTGGCTTCCAAACTTGAAATGTTTGTTTGGAAGTTAGTTTAGTTTTTTGTTGTGGATTCACAGCTTCTCACATGTACCATCCTCTTAGACCTTTAGTTTTCCAAAGAAATTAAATGAAGATATGGTGGTATGGTCTCAATAGTATAACTTAAAGCTTTCCATGCTATATATTTTCTCTAAAATTTGCTCTTGAAGAATCATGTATCTATGTTAGATCCGGTGAGAAAAGGCGGTTGTTGGTCACATTTGGTTTTCGACTTGGGTGTCTAAATATTTTTACAATACTTGGCTCCCTCTCAGCCTTTGCGCCATTGGCGCAACGAGTCATCTAGTTTCAAAAAAAATTCCTACATACACGCAAGATCATGGTGATGGCATAGCAACGAGAGGGGAGAGTGTTGTCCACGTACCCTCGTAGACCGTAAGCGGAAGTGTTATAACAACGCGGTTGATGTAGTCGTACATCTTCACGATCCGACCGATCCAAGTACCGAACGTACGGCACCTCCGAGTTCAGCACACGTTCAGCTCGATGACGATCCCCGGACTCAGATCCAGCAGGGTGTCGGGGATGAGTTCCGTCAGCACAACGGCGTGGTGACGATGATGATGTTCTACCGACGCAGGGCTTCGCCTAAGCACCGCAATGATATGACCGAGGTGGAATATGGTGGAGGGGGGCACCGCACACGGCTAAGGAACGATCACGAAGATCAACTTGTGTGTTGTGGGGTGCCCCCTGCCCCCGTATATAAAGGAACAAGAGGGAGGAGGCGGCCGGCCAAGGGAGGGCGCGCCAGGGAGGAGGAGTAGGACTCCCTTCTTTCCTAGTCCAACTAGGAGAGGGGAAGGAAGGGAAGGAGAAGGAGAAGGAAGGAGAGGGAGGAAAAAGAGGAAAGGGGGCCGGCCCCCTAGTCCAATTCGGTTTGGGCTAGGGGGCCGCGCGCCCTGCCTCCTCTCTTCCACCACTTGGCCCATGAGGCCCATTGCTTCTTCCTCGTATTCCCATAACTCCCCGGTACCCCCGAAAATACCCGAATCACTCGAAACCTTTCCGAACTCCGAATATAGTTGTCCGATATATCGATCTTTACGTCTCGACCATTTCGAGACTCCTCGTCATGTCCCCGATCTCATCCGGGACTCCGAACTCCTTCGGTACATCAAAACTCATAAACTCATAATATAACTGTCATCGAAACCTTAAAAAGCGTGCGGACCCTACGGGTTCGAGAACTATGTAGACATGACCTAGAACTATTTCCGGTCAATAACCAATAGTGGAACCTGGATGTTCATATTGGCTCCTACATATTCTACGAAGATCTTTCTCGGTCAGACCGCATAACATACGTTGTTCCCTTTGTCATCGGTATGTTACTTGCCCGAGATTCGATCGTCGGTATCTCAATACCTAGTTCAATCTTGTTACCGGCAAGTCTCTTTACTCGTTCCGTAATACATCATCCCGCAACTAACTCATTAGCTACATTGCTTGCAAGGCTTATAGTGATGTGCATTACCGAGAGGGCCCAGAGATACCTCTCCGACAATCGGAGTGACAAATCCTAATCTCGAAATACGCCAACCCAACATGTACCTTTGGAGACACCTGTAGAGCTCCTTTATAATCACCCAGTTACGTTGTGACGTTTGGTAGCACACAAAGTGTTCCTCCGGTAAATGGGAGTTGCATAATCTCATAGTCATAGGAACATGTATAAGTCATGAAGAAAGCAATAGCAATATACTAAACGATCAAGTGCTAAGCTAACGGAATGGGTCAAGTCAATCACATCATTCTTATAATGATGTGATCCCGTTAATCAAATGACCACTCATGTCTATGGTTAGGAAACTTAACCATCTTTGATTAACGAGCTAGTCAAGTAGAGGCATACTAGTGACACTGTGTTTGTCTATGTATTCACACATGTATTATGTTTCCGGTTAATACAATTCTAGCATGAATAATAAACATTTATCATGAAATAAGGAAATAAATAATAACTTTATTATTGCCTCTAGGGCATATTTCCTTCAGTCTCCCACTTGCACTAGAGTCAATAATCTAGTTCACATCGCCATGTGATTTAACACCAATATTCACATCTATATGTGATTAATACCCATAGTTCACATCGTCATGTGATCAACACCCAAAGGGTTTACTAGAGTCAATAATCTAGTTCACATCGCTATGTGATTAACACCCAAAGAGTACTAAGGTATGATCATGTTTTGCTTGTGAGAGAAGTTTAGTCAACGGATCTGTCATATTCAGAGCCGTATGTATTTTGCAAATATTCTATGTCCACAATGCTCTGCATGGAGCTACTCTAACTAATTGCTCTCACTTTCAATATGTATCTAGATTGAGACTTAGAGTCATCTGGATTGGTGTAAAAGCTTGCATCATTGTAACTTTTTACGACGGGCTCTTTTATCACCTCTGAGGGAGTTCCGGACTAGGGGGTGTCCGGATAGCCAAACTATCATGATCGGCCGGACTCCAAGACTATGTAGATACAAGATTGAAGACTTCGTCCCGTGTCCGGATGGGACTTTCCTTGGCGTGGAAGGCAAGCTTGGCGATACGGATATGTAGATCTCCTACCATTGTAACCGACTCTGTGTAACCCTAGCCCTCTCCGGTGTCTATATAAACCGGATGGCTTTAGTCCATAGGACGAACAACAATCATACCATAGGCTAGCTTCTAGGGTTTAGCCTCCTTGATCTCGTGGTAGATCCACTCTTGTAACACACATCATCAATATTAATCAAGCAGGACATAGGGTTTTACCTCCATCAAGAGGGCCCGAACCTGGGTAAAACATCGTGTCCCTTGTCTCCTGTTACCATCCGCCTAGACGCACAATTCGGGACCCCCTACCCGAGATCCGCCGGTTTTGACACCGACTTTGGTGCTTTCATTGAGAGTTCCTCTGTGCCGTCACCGATAGGCTCGATGGCTTCTCCGATCATCATCAACGACGTAGTCCAGGGTGAGACCTTCCTCCCCGGACGGATCTTCGTATTCGGTGGCTTCACACTGCGGGCCAATTCTCTTGGCCAACTGGAGTAGATCGAAAGCTACGCCCCTGGCCGTCAGGTCAGATTTGGAAGTTTGAACTTCACGGCTGACATTCGCGGGGACTTGATCCTCGATGGATTCGAGCCACAGCCGAGCGTGCCGCACTGTCACGGCAAGCATGATTTAGCTCTACAGCCGGACAGTATCCTGGAGGCCGCACTCGAACCCGCTCCAATCTTCAGTTCGGAGCCGGCCGCGCAGATCGAGGACGGATGGCTAGACACCGCCTCGGGGGCTGCAACCTCTACGGCGATAGAGCCGAACACTAACCTTGTCCCTCATAAAGCTCGTGACTTCAAGGTGCCGGACACCTTGCCGGACTCCGAACCTCCCGCGCCCCCTCCGATCGAATCCGATTGGGCGCCGATCATGGAGTTCACCGCAGCGGACATCTTTCAACACTCACCTTTTGGCGACATCCTGAGTTCGCTAAAGTATCTCTCGTTATCAGGAGAGCCCCGGCCGGACTGCGGCCAGGACGGTTGGGATGCGGACGACAAAGAAATTCAAAGCCCACCCACCACCCACTTAGTAGCCACTGTCGACGACCTAACCGACATGCTAGATTATGACTCCGAAGACATCGACGGTATGGACAATGATGCCAGAGACGACCAAGAGGCAGCGCCTACCGGGCACTGGCAGGCCACCCCAACTCACAACGTATACATGGTAGATACACCAAAAGGAAGAGATAATGAGGAAAAACGGGACGTGGCGAAGGACAACTCCCCCAACAAACAACCAAAACGGCGACACAAGCGCCGCCCGAAGACCAACCTCGATCAAAACGGCACCCATACGGAGCAGGGCGAAGCAGTGGACGACGCACATGCCACCAAGCAACCATCCGAGCATGATGAACTGGACAAGCAACCCATCCCCGGTGAAGACGATCTCACATCACCAGAGCATACGAACCCTCATAAAAGGCTCGTCGCCACTGCAAGAAGTTTGAAGAAGCAAAAGCGGAAGCTCAAAACAGTGGAGGACGCACTCAGAATGAGATGGAGCAAAGTACTCAACACCGCAGATAAATATGGCGCTAGTCACCAGACAAAGAGCTACCCGAAGCGCAAACTGTTGCCCGAATTTGACGAGGAGGCCTTAGAGCCCCCGCAGTCAAAACAGAAAGACGCTGCCTGGCCGGATAGACAACCAGATGACAGGCCAAGAGCAACAAGGGGCGCCGCACACAAGCCGGCACACGATCAACATAAAGATCCTCGGAAAAAGGATGACCCAGCCAGGTCCATCTATGGGCCAAAAAAGAAGACTCCAGGAAGTAACATAACCCGCCGAGCATTTGAAGACAGCGGCACACCCAAATACAGGGGCGCCGCACACCCACTATGTTTCACCAACGAGGTACTGGATCATGGATTTCCAGCGGGATTCAAACCCGTAAACATAGAGGCATATGACGGAACAACAGACCCCGGAGTCTGGGAGAAAAGGCTCTGCCGCTCTATCGCCTCCTCCGGCGCACCGAACACTTCGAATGGACGGATGCTGCCACAGCCGGACTCGTAGAAATCAAGGCCATTCTGGCAACAAACCCGGTCCTGGCCGCGCCCAACTTGGGCGAACCTATGTTGTTATATATCGCAGCAACTCATCAAGTTGTCAGCGCAGTACTCGTCGTCGAACGAGAAACAGAAGGGCACATATCCCCTCTTCAAAAACCAGTGTACTACGTATCCACTGTCTTAACTCCATGCAAGTCCCAGTACCCACATTATCAAAAGATAGCGTATGCGGTGTTCATGGCATCCCGGAAGCTGCGACACTACTTTCAAGAGTGTTCCATAACGGTGGCCTCCGAAGTACCTCTCAACAATATTATAAACAATCGCGACGCAACGGGCAAGATTGCAAAATGGGCCATTGAGCTCTTGCCATTTGACATAACCTACAAACCACGGCGAGCTATAAAGTCGCAAGTCCTGGCTGACTTCGTCGCCGAATGGACCGAAGCCGAACTCCCTAAAGAGTACGCCGCGTACTCTAATTGGATCATGCATTTCGACGGATCCAAAATGTTGGCTAGCTTGGGGGCTGGCGTCGTCTTGACGTCCCCAACCGGAGACACAGTCCAATACGTACTTCAGATAATGTACACGGACTCCAACAACGCAGCCGAATATGAGGCCCTTCTACATGGCCTCCGGATGGCAATCTCCATGGGCATTCAACGCCTAGAGGTGCGCGGGGATTCAAACCTCGCAATATCCCAAGTAAATGGAGACTTTGACGCCAAAGATCCGAAAATGGCAGCCTACTGCAACGCCGTCCTAAAAATGTCAGCTCGGTTCGAAGGACTCGAATTCCATCATGTAGCCCGGGATAATAACCAGGCAGCAGATGTGTTGGCACGCATCAGTGCAAAATGCGACGCCGTCCCTCCGAACATCTTCCTGGAATGGCTCTTTAAGCCATCTGTATTATGGGAAGAGGAGTCCGGAAATAACAATCCAGAACCAGCTGCATCACCTAACTCAGACAATTCTGACACAATCGGCGGATCTGCCAATGAAATAACACCTTCAGCCCATGAAACAATGGCAGTAATTGCCCCGTGGACGGAACCATTCCTAGCCTATTTAAACAGGCAGGAACTCCCCGAAGACCAAAATGAGGCCCGCTGCATAGTTCGGCGATCTAAAGCCTACAAGGTCCATGAGTGAGAACTTTATAAGAAAAGCACAACCGGAGTCCTTCAAAGGTGTATCTCCGAAGAGGAAGGGCGAAATCTCCTGGCTGAAATTCACGCCGGACTCGGCGGGCACCACGCTGCAGCCCGGGCCCTTGTAGGCAAGGCCTTCCGTACAGGATTTTATTGGCCGACGGCCCGGGCAGATGCTCAAGACTTAGTCCAACGATGCGTCGGTTGCCAGCTCTTTGCTAATCAGAGCCACATGCCACCCACCGCCCTAAAAACTATACCCATTACCTGGCCTTCGCGGTCTGGGGGCTTGACATGGTTGGACCCCTTAAAGGGGGAACCCACAAGCACAAATACTTATTGGTCATGGTGGACAAATTCACCAAATGGATAGAGGCCAAGCCGGTTAAAACGGCAGAGTCCGGACCTGTGATAGACTTCATATCCGGGGTAGTACACTGTTTTGGCGTCCCCCACAGCATCATCACTGATAACGGCACGAATTTCACGGCCGACGAGGTTAAACTCTGGTGCAAAAACATGGGCATCAAGCTCGACTACGCTTCAGTCTATCACCCCCAAACTAACGGTCAAGTCGAGCGAGCAAATGGTCTAATCATGAGCGGCATCAAACCCAGACTAGTGCGGTTCCTCAAGGAATCTAACACGCACTGGGTAGAGGAGCTCGACTCCGTACTCTGGGGGCTGCGGACCACGCCAAACCGCACTACCGGATTCACACCATTTTTTATGGTATACGACGCAGAGGCAGTTTTGCCCTGCGATATAATTCATGACTCACCTCGCGTGCGCATGTACGAAGAAAGAGAAGCCGAGTTGGATCGGCAGGACAGTTTGGACGCCTTAGAGGAGGAGCGGGACGTGGCAAAAGCTCGTTCCGCATTCTATCAGCAGCAGGCTCGAAGATATCAAAGCAGAGATGTACGAGCCAAAACTTACAATGTTGGCGAACTTGTTCTACGCCTGCCGGACAAGAAAAAGGACAAACTTAAGCCCAAGTGGGAAGGTCCCTTCATCATCGACCAAGTCCTGACTGGCAGAGCATACCGTCTACGTAACGCCTCTGACAACCGACTCGAGCCAAACCCATGGAACGCAGCCCGTCTCCGAAGATTCTACGCCTAATGCTGGACTCAGAGTTCGTCTCACTCCTCCGTCCCTTTTTTTAATTTTTCACTGCCTCTTGTCCCCCTCCTTCTTCCCACCTTTTTATTCAATACCTTTGATAGGCTAATTCGCGCATTGTTCACACACACTTGATGTTCTCCTAGCACTCATTATACCTGGGGGCTTCTTTAACAGAAGTTTATTTATACGGGCTTCATGCCCAACACATGTGTCATACTTCCGCATGTACCTTTTATTCACCATTATATGCATCGATATGACTTAAGTTTTGGCCAAGCTGGGTTGCCTGGCTCCTGTGCTTACCCCTACGTTCCCGATTGTTCGGCTAGGAGGTAAAGGGAGCACCTCTGCGATTGTTACTGCCGGGTCAGCCGGATGTGTACCTCAGACTGGGTGAAGCCGAAAGCTAGCGTTCTTAAGAGAATATTCGGCCGGTGACCTAAAAGATGATTTATTACTCACTTATTTGTCTGCCCCCAGATGCTTTTTCTGCTATTTTCGCAGTCCGGACATGCACCTTAGGGCATGCCTCCCAGGGAAAGGAACCCCTAACGGAACTATTCTCCCTGGAAGATGTTTCTTACTAACCATGTAATATAACATAACTAGTTGGGCACTTGTCTGATAAAGCACTAATGACCCCTACGCCTGGTCTCCATGCATGCCCCGGTTTTTTCATAACCGAGAAGGTATTCGGACACACTGCGGACTCTAGGGTCCCGAGGTCGAAGCGAAAAGGTCGGCAAAGACAAACGATCTACAATCCGGCTAGAAGGCATTTTACATGTCATTTTACAATTACATCGTCAAACTGACTGATTGTACTCCTCTTCAATCCCATCTAACAGGCTGTCTAATTTACAGTCCTGTTGGGAATATTTTGCGGCCAGCTCTACGTGGCCGTACATCAAGCTCACAGGGATCTCCTTCCCATCAGGCCCCACAGGTCCGACCTCGGCCATGTGGTTTGGGTCAGCCTTCGGGTACCGCGTCTTCACCATCGCCCAGGCCTCCCTGGCGCCTTGACGGCAGGCCGATATCTTCCACAGACGGAGACGTCGCCGTACTCCCTGAAGCTTCTCAGCAAGCCCTTCAAGGCCCTCGGGTAGGGAGACGGAAGGCCATAAGGCCTGAACGACGCCACTCATCGGCTGCCGAACACGTTCGAACAGTTGCACCAGCTCGGGCAGTTGGTCACCCGTTGAACCGGGCATTTCCTCCGCAGGGCGACCTGTGAGGACACCTAAAGACACATTTCTGTTAATCGACTTCCTCGCCGAATTCTTCTTTCAAAGGAATTTGCTCAAGCACTTACTATAAATGCCACGACGAAGCCGCTGATTCTCCTTCACGGAGCCAGACAGCTGGGCCCGCACATCTTTCAGCTCTTCTCCTAGCTGGGTGTGGGCATCTTGGAGCTTGTTCCTCTCCTGCTTCACTTTCATAAGCACCCTCTCGCCGGCCTTCAGCTGACGCAGTAGCTGTTGCTTGTCCGGATGTAGTCCGGCGCCCTCTGCAATATTTTTGTCAGATTTACGCACACGCCGCACTTTATCAACTACTTATCTTTTCGAAGTACGTATTACCAGCGGGGGTCTCTGTGGCTCTCCCCGTGGCGGCCAGTGCGGCCTCAAGTTGGGCCTTGCACTCTTGAAGCTCCTGGGACAGGTGGGTATTCTTCTCTGTAAGATCCTGCATAATAACTGATCCTTAAATCAGTTCTTTTAACTATTTTAAGTCTCGGGGGCTACTGGCATATATACCTATTAAAATTACTTACCCGTATGTCCTTCACATACTGCTCTGTGGCTCTGGTTAAACCATCTTGAGCGGCACGGAGGTGCGCGTCTCCCGCATCAAAGGCATTCAATGCCTCCGGGGAGAAACACGCGTCACGAAGAGCTGTCCGGTGACGCCTGTGATTCATGGCGCTCTCCACCTCAGACGGGGTGGCGGACAGCCTGTCGGCATCCTCCGTCGGAGGAACATCCGGCTCATGCCTTGTATTCGCCTCCCCTTCCGGACCACGCGTTGGAGCATGGCTGGTGGAGGCTTGGTTGGCAACCTCTCCGGACACTGTCCGGCGAGCGCTCTTTCTCCTGGAAAAGTTATGGGCATTAATATACCTCCTAGGGATCCTTCCCTTAAAAACAGCGGTGCACCGTACCGTTGCGGTAACGTTTCGGTGTCGCACTCCTCTTCCGCCTGCTGGGCCGAACTGACCCTTGCTGGTCAGCCGCCGCGGGTTCGGCTTCCCGCCTTAAAGGCACCTCCTGCGATGCACCATCAGTATAGGATGGTCAGAATTGAGCATGGATCAAATGATGGTGTCAAGACCCCGGTCGTAGTCACCTGGGAAGCCGGAAGCAAACCGGGGTAATCAACCGTAATGGCGACTAGAGCATTGTCCATGCTAAGTTGGTGGAACACCCCATCTATCAGCTCCACCTTTATGTCCGGATCCTCTTCGGAGGCCGGATCAAGGGATCGTTCCGGATCCTCGGGTTGTGGAGCTAGGCGTCGTATGCCCTCCACGTCCCGGCGTAGCTCCTGCGTCGAAATCATAAAGTAAAATACTTGACTTTGGAAGTATGGATCGGGTAGATAAATGCCCGCTTACCCAGCTTCGAGGGTTATTCATGTAGAATCCATTTAACGGACTCGTGCGGAGGAAGTCCTCCTCCTCCCCCTTGTACAAGCCGGACAGGATCTTTACCAGATCGGCTGCCGAGCCCGGTCCTCTGCGGCCATGACGGGTGGCGTCATCTTCCCCGTTGAAATCCCACATAGGGTGGCCCTTATATTGGAGCGGCTGCACCCCTCGCATAATACACGTGGCCATGACTCCAATCATGGTCAATCCGGAGTGGGCCAGTAACCTAATCCGGCCCATGAGATAATGGACGCTCCTATCATCCTCCTGTTGAGGGCTCCGCGGGCGCCAACTCAGGCGTTTCTTCAAGGGAGCATTGCTGAACTCCGGGAGGCCGATCCGAACTGGATCCGGCAGAGGGGCGTCCTCCACGTAGAACCATTCCGAAGGCCAGTCTTCGGACGCCTTCTTCGGGGTGCCGGATAGATATCCGGTCCCGGCGATGCGCCATATTTCGGCTCCGCCCACTTGATATATCGACCCCTCGTGAGAACGGGGTACGAGGCAAAACAATCTCTTCCACAGCGCAAAATGGGGCTCGATGCCCAAGAACAGCTCGCAAAGAGCTACAAAGCTCGCGATGTGCAAAATGGAGGCAGGTGTGAGGTGGTGAAGCTGGAGTCCGTAGAACTCCAGGAGCCCCCGGAGAAACGGGTGTATGGGAAATCCGAGTCCCCTTATTAGATAAGGGACGAAGCATACCCGCTCTCCTTTGGAAGGGTTGGGGACGCTCTCCGCCTGCTTTCCGCCCCTGAAGGTGGCCAATCCGGCTCGAACCGGAACCATGAAGGCTAGGGGGAGATATCCCTCGGTTTGGAGCGCCACTAGCTCGCTGTGTGAAACCGAGCATCTCCCCCAATCTCCTGGCTTAGGGCTGGGAGCGCGAGAGGAGGAGCCATGTCGACTATCCATGGTAGAATGGATTTTGGTCGGAGGCGCTTCGATGAGAACTTGCGGAAGGAGGATGGTGTGAGTTGGATCTAAGATCCTCGCCTCTCTTATAGGCGGCTCGTTCGCACGGCTAGGGGGTAAAAATGTAAAAATACCCTAGCTTTTCGCATTCATCCGACACGTGGAAGAGGGCCATTATTGGGCGTAGAAGCCAAGGAGCGCAACATTTATAAGGAAGCCGGACACTATTCGACAGGAGCATGAAGCTTGAAGGAGAACCCGCCTTGCAAAATGCCGAAGACAATTTACACGCCGGACTCGGCGTCATTGAAGCCTGGTTCGGGGGCTACTGAGGGAGTTCCGGACTAGGGGGTGTCCGGATATCCGAACTATCATGATTGGCCGGACTCCAAGACTATGAAGATACAAGATTGAAGACTTCGTCCCGTGTCCGGATTGGACTTTCCTTGGCATGGAAGGCAAGCTTGGCAATACGAATATGTAGATCTCCTACCATTGTAACCGACTCTGTGTAACCCTAGCCCTCTCCGGTGTCTATATAAACCGGATGGCTTTAGTCCATAGGACGAACAACAATCATACCATAGGCTAGCTTCTAGGGTTTAGCCTCCTTGATCTCGTGGTAGATCCACTCTTGTAACACACATCATCAATATTAATCAAGCAGGACGTAGGGTTTTACCTCCATCAAGAGGGCCCGAACCTGGGTAAAACATCGTGTCCCTTGTCTCCTATTACCATCCGCCTAGACGCACAATTTGGGACCCCCTACCCGAGATCCGCCGGTTTTGACACCGACAACCTCCATAATCAAGAAACATCTCCTTAGTCCTCACTAAGGATATTCTTGACTG
Organism: Triticum timopheevii; assembly: GCA_963921465.1. Lineage (NCBI taxonomy): Eukaryota > Viridiplantae > Streptophyta > Magnoliopsida > Poales > Poaceae > Triticum > Triticum timopheevii. Next base: position 435,707,733 of record OY997262.1, read on the forward strand.
CTGTCCAGTGATCTACTCTTAGATCAAAATTGTATTCCTTTGTCAAACTCAGAGCAAGGTATACAATAGGTCTGGTTCACAGCATAGCATACTTTATAGAACCTATGACTGAGGCATAGGGAATGAATGTTCATACTTTTCTATTTTCTGCCACGGTCGGGTTTTCAGTCTTACTCAACTTCACACCTTTGCATCACAGGCAAGAACTCCTTCTTTGACTGTTCCATTTTGAACTATTTCAAAAATTTAGCAAGGTATGTACTCATTGAAAAATCTTATCAAGCATCTTAATCTATCTATATAGATCTTGATGCTCAATGTGTAAGCAGCTTCACCGATGTCTTTCTTTGAAAAAACTCTTATTCAAGTATCCTTTCATGCTATCCAGAATTTCTATATCATTTCCAATCAACAATATGTCATCCACATATAATATTAGAAATGCTACAGAGCTCCCACTCACTTTCTTGTAAATACAGGCTTCTCAAAAAGTCTGTATAAAACCATATGCTTTGATCAACTCATCAAAGCGTATATTCCAACTCCGAGAGGCTTGCACCAGTCCATAAATGGATCGCTGGAGCTTGCACACTTTGTTAACACCTTTAGGATCGACAAAACCTTCTGGTTGCATCATATACAACTCTTCTTTAATAAATCCATTAAGGAATGCAGTTTTGTTTATCCATTTGCTAGATTTCATAAAATGCGGAAATTGCTAACATGATTCAGACAGACTTAAGCATAGATACGAGTGAAAACTCATCGTAGTCAACACCTTGAACTTGTTGAAAACCTTTTGCGACAATTCTAGCTTTGTAGATAGTAACACTATCAGCGTCCGTCTTCCTCTTGAAGATCCATTTAATCTCAATGTCTCGCCGATCATTGGGCAAGTCAATCAAAGTCCATACTTTGTTTTCATACATGGATCTTATCTCAGATCTCATGGCCTCAAGCCATTTCGTGGAATCTGGGCTCATCATCGCTTCCTCATAGTTCGCAGGTTCATCATGGTCTAGTAACATGACTTCCAGAACATGACTACTGCACCACTCTGGTGCGGATCTTACTCTGGAAGACCTACGAGGTTTGGTAGTAACTTGATCTGAAGTTTCATGATCATCATTATTAACTTCCTCACTAATTGGTGTAGGAATCACTGGAACTGATTTCTGTGATAAACTACTTTCCAACAAGGGAGTAGATATAGTTACCTCATCAAGTTCTACTTTCCTCCCACTCACTTCTTTCGAGAGAAACTCCTTCTATAGAAAGGATCCATTCTTAGCAACAAATGTTTTGCCTTTGGATCTGTGATAGAAGGAGTACCCAACAGTTTCCTTTGGGTATTCTATGAAGACGCACTTCTCCAATTTGGGTTCGAGCTTATCAGGTTGAAAACCTTTTTCATATAAGCATCGCAACTCCAAACTTTGAGAAACGACAGCTTAGGTTTACTGCTAAACCATAGTTCATACGGTGTCGTCTCAACGGATTTAGATGGTGCCCTTTTAACGTGAATGCAGCTGTCTCTAATGCATAACCCCAAAACAATAGTGGTAAATCAGTAAGAGACATCATAGATCGCACCATATCCAATAAAGTGCGGTTACGACGTTCGGACACACCATAACGTTGTGGTGTTCCAGGTGGCGTGAGCTGTGAAACTATTCCACATTGTTTTAATTGAAGACCAAACTCGTAACTCAAATATTTGTCACCGCAATCAAATCGCAGAAACTTTATTTTCTTGCTACGATGATTTTTCCACTTCACTCTGAAATTCTTTGAACCTTTCAACTATTTTAGACTTATGTTTCATCAAGTAGACATACCCATATCTGCTCAAATCATCTTGTGAAGGTCAGAAAATAACGATACTTGCCACAAGCATCAACACTCATCGGATCGCATACATCGGTATGTATTATTTCCAATAAGTCAGTAGCTCGTTTCATTGTTCCGGAGAACGGAGTTTTTAGTCATCTTGCCCAAAAGGCACGGTTCGCAAGCATCAAATGATTCATAACCAAGTGATTCCAAAAATCCATCTTTATGGAGTTTCTTCATGCGCTTTACACCGATATGACCCAAACGGCAGTGCCACAAATAAGTTGCACTATCATTATTAACTTTGCATCTTTTGGCATCAATATTATGAATATGTGTATCACTACGATCGAGATCCAACAAACTATTTTCATTGGGTGTATGACCATCGAAGGTTTTATTCATGTAAACAGAATAACAATTATTCTTTGACTTTAAATGAATAACCGTATCGCAATAAACATGATCAAATCATATTCATGTTCAATGCAAATGCCAAATAACATTTATTTAGGTTTAACACTAATCCTGAAAGTATAGGGAGTGTGCGGTGATGATCATATCAATTTTGGAACTACTTCCAACACTCATCGTCACTTTCCCTTCAACTAGTCTCTGTTTATTCTGTACTCCTGTTTCGAGTTACTAACCTTAGCAACCGAACAAGTATCAAATACTCATGGGCTACTATAAACGCTAGTAAAGTACACATCAATAACATGTATATCAAATATACCCTTGTTCACTTTGCCATCCTTCTTATCCACCAAATATTCAAGGCATTTCTGCTTCCAGTGACCATTTCCTTTGCAGTGTAAGCACTCAGTTTCAGGCTTTGGTCCAGCTGCGGGCTTCTTCGCGGGAGTGACAACTTGCTTGCCATTCTGCTTGAAGTTTCCTTTCTTTCCATTTGCCCTTTTCTTGAAACTAGTGGTCTTGTCAATCATCAACACTTGATGCTCTTTCTTGATTTCTACCTTCGTCGATTTCAGCATCACGAAGAGCTCGGGAATCGTTTTCGTTATCCCTTGCATTATAGTTCATCATGAAGTTCTACTAACTTGGTGGTGGTGACTAGAGAATTCTGTCAATCACTATCTTATTTGGAAGATTAACTCCCACTTGATTCAAGCGATTGTAGTACCCAGACAATCTGAGCACATGCTCACTAGTTGAGCGATTCTCCTCCATCTTTTAGCCATAGAACTTGTTGGAGACTTCATATCTCTCAACTCGGGTATTTGCTTGAAATATCAACTTCAACTCCTGGAACATCTCATATGGTCCATGACATTCAAAAACGTCTTTGAAGTCCCGATTCTAAGCCGTTAAGCATGGTGCACTAAACTGTCAAGTAGTCATCATATTGAGCCAGCCAAACGTTCATAACGTCTGCATCTGCTCCTGCAATCGGTCTGTCACCTAGCGGTGCATTAAGGACATAATTCTTCTGTGCAACAATGAGGACAAACCTCAGATCACGGATCCAATCCGCATCATTGCTACTAACATCTTTCAACATAATTTTCTCTAGGAACATATCAAAATAAACATATGAAAGCAACAATGCAAGCTATTGATCTACAACATAATTTGCAAAATACTACCAGGACTAACTTCATGATAAATTTAAGTTCAATTAATCATATTACTAAAGAACTCCCACTTAGATAGACATCCCTCTAATTCTCAAAGTGATTACGTGATCCATATCAACTACACCATGTCTGATCATCACGTGAGATGGAGTAGTTTCAATGGTGAACATCACTATGTTGATCATATCTACTATATGATTCACGCTCGACCTTTCGGTCTCCGTGTTCCGAGGCCATATCTGCATATGCTAGGCTCGTCAAGTTTAACCTGAGTATTCTGCGTGTGCAAAACTGGCTTGCACCCGTTGTAGATGGACGTAGAGCTTATCACACCCAATCATCACGTGGTGTCTGGGCACGACGAACTTTGGCAACGGTGCATACTTAGGGAGAACACTTCTTGATAATTAGTGAGAGATCATCTTAAAATGCTACCGTCAATCAAAACAGAATAAGATGTATAACAGATAAACATCATATGCAATCAAAATATGTGACATGATATGGCCATGATCATCTTGCGCCTTTGATCTCTATCTCCAAAGTACTATCATGATCTCTATCATCACCGGCACGACACCATGATCTTCATTATCTTGATCTATATCAATGTGTTGTCACATGGTCGTCTCACCAACTATTGCTCTTGCAACTATTGCTATCGCATAACGATAAAGTAAAGCAATTATTTGGCACTTGCATCTTATGCAACAAAGAGACAACCATAGGGCTTCTGCCAGTTGCCGATAACTTCAACAAAACATGATCATCTCATACAACAACTTATATCTCATCACGTCTTGACCATATCACATCACTACATGCCCTGCAAAAACAAGTTAGACGTCCTCTAGTTTGTTGTTGCAAATTTTACGTGGCTGCTACGGGCTTAGCAAGAACCATTCTTACCTACGCATCAAAACCACAACGATAGTTCGTCAAGTTAGTGTTGTTTTAACCTTCGCAAGGACCGGGCGTAGCCCCACTCGGTTCAACTAAAGTTGGAGAAACTGACACCCGCCAGCCACCTGTGTGCAAAGCACGTCGGTAGAAACAGTCTCGCGTAAGCGTACGTGTAATGTCGGTCCGGGCCGCTTCATCCAACAATACCGCCGAACCAAAGTATGACATGCTGGTAAGCAGTATGACTTGTATCGCCCACAACTCACTTGTGTTCTACTCGTGCATATAACATCAAGGCATAAAACCTAGGCTCGGATACCACTGTAGGGTAACGTAGTATTTCAAAAAAAATTCCTACGTACACGCAAGATCATGGTGATGGCATAGCAACGAGAGGGGAGAGTGTTGTCCACGTACCCTCGTAGACCGTAAGCAGGAGCGTTATAACAACGCGGTTGATGTAGTCGTACGTCTTCACGATCCGACCGATCCAAGTACCGAACATACGACACCTCCGAGTTCAGCACACGTTCAGCTCGATGACGATCCCCGGACTCCGATCCAGCAGGGTGTCGGGGATGAGTTCCGTCAGCACGATGGCGTGGTGACGATGATGATGTTCTACCGACGCAGGGATTCGCCTAAGCACCGCAATGATATGACCGAGGTGGAATATGGTGGAGGGGGGCACCGCACACGGCTAAGGAACGATCACGAAGATCAACTTGTGTGTTGTGGGGTGTCCCCTGCCCCCGTATATAAAGGAGCAAGGGGGAGGGGGCGACCGGCCAAGGGAGGGCGCGCCAGGGAGGAGGAGTAGGACTCCCTCCTTTCCTAGTCCAACTAGAAGAGGGGAAGGAAGGGAAGGAGAAGGAGAAGGAAGGAGAGGGAGGAAAAAGAGGAAAGGGGGGCGGGCCCCCTAGTCCAATTCGGTTTGGGCTAGGGGGGCGCGCGCCCTGCCTCCTCTCTTCCACCACTTGGCCCATGAGGCCCATTGCTTCTTCCTCGTATTCCCGTAACTCCCCGGTACCCCCGAAAATACCCGAATCACTCGGAACCTTTCCGAAATCCGAATATAGTCGTCCAATATATCGATCTTTATGTCTCGATCATTTCAAGACTCCTCGTCATGTCCCCGATCTCATCCGGGACTCTGAACTCCTTCGGTACATCAAAACTCATAAACTCATAATGTAACTATCATCGAAACCTTAAGCGTGCGGACCCTACGGGTTCGAGAACTATGTAGACATGACCTAGAACTGTTTCCGGTTAATAACCAATAGTGGAACCTGGATGTTCATATTGGCTCCTACATATTCTACGAAGATCTTTATCGGTCAGACCGCATAACAACATATGTTGTTCCCTTTGTCATCGGTATGTTACTTGCCCGAGATTCGATCGTCAGTATCTCAATACCTAGTTCAATCTCGTTACCGGCAAGTCTCTTTACTCATTCCGTAATACATCATCCCGCAACTAACTCATTAGCTACATTGCTTGCAAGGCTTATAATGATGTGCATTACCGAGAGGGCCCAGAGATACCTCTCCGACAATCGGAGTGACAAATCCTAATCTCGAAATACGCTAACCCAACATGTACCTTCGGAGACACCTGTAGAGCTCCTTTATAATCACCCAGTTATGTTGTGACGTTTGGTAGCACACAAAGTGTTCCTCACGTAAACGGGAGTTGCATAATCTCATAGTCATAGGAACATGTATAAGTCATGAAGAAAGCAATAGCAATATACTAAACAATCAAGTGCTAAGCTAACGGAATGGGTCAAGTCAATCACATCATTCTTCTAATGATGTGATCCCGTTAATCAAATGGCAACTCATGTCTATGGTTAGGAAACTTAACCATCTTTGATTAACGAGCTAGTCAAGTAGAGGCATACTAGTGACACTGTGTTTGTATATGTATTCACACATGTATTATGTTTCCAGTTAATACAATTCTAGCATGAATAATAAACATTTATCATGAAATAAGGAAATAAATAATAACTTTATTATTGCCTCTAGGGCATATTTCCTTCAGCAGCTGGGTGGAGAGGGAGAGGAGGCGGCTGAGGTGCTGCCGGAGAAGGCAGCTAGGGTTCTGCGGGCTCGGGAGGAGGAAGCGAGCGAGGGGAAAGGGAGAGGAGAGGGCGCGGCGCTCGGGAGACGAATAAAAGGAGACGTGGCCACGGCCGCTAGTTGGGCACATTGGCTCATCCTTTATATGTTCAACGTCCCTCGACGATGAAGAAGCAACCAACCGGCACCAGTGTCGGGTTGTGAGAAGAGGGGGGGGGGGGGCGCCGGCCGCCCTGCTCTGGGCGACAGGGGGAGCACCGGCGGCGGCTCGAGGCGCGGGGCGGACGGGAGGTGTTTGGGCGGCCGTCACGAGCGTCGTCGGGTGGGGAGAAGAGGGGGGCGACCGTCCTGCTGTGGGGGAGAGGGAGAAGACGGAGGCCATCGGGGAGGGGGCGGCTGGGTGGAGAGGGAGAGGAGGCGGCTGAGGTGCTGCCGAAGAAGGCAGCTAGGGTTCCGCGGGCTCGGGAGGAGGAAGCGAGCGAGGGGAAAGGGAGAGGAGAGGGCGCGGCGCTCGGGAGACGAATAAAAGGAGACGTGGCCACGTCCGCTAGTTGGGAGCATTGGCTCATCCTTTATATGTTCAATGACACCTCATCAAACTTGCCTAGTTGGCATGCATGATATATACTACCTATGATACTACCATTACAACCAGCCTGATGCTCGCTCCGTCGATCGATGTGTACCTGCGACCCTGCCCCCTGCTACATCATCTCTGCCTGCTCCTCTGTCCGGCCACCATGTATCTAGGTTAGGTGTTTGATATTGGTTTGATTTGCTTTTTTTGAGATCTAGAGCAGGTGTGACCTACTCAGAAAGGACAGTACATTCCGCGAGCATCAAAGGTCGAAGACTAGATGGAACATTTTCTATCATCTCTTGCTCTCCTGGACTCCTGGTAAGAGCTGCAAGTCCATGGGCCAGGGAATTGCACTGTCTCTTGACGCATCTGACACTGCAGTTAGCAAATCCATTCATGGCATTCTTAATGTCCATGATTAGGCCATAATGAGGGGACCTTGTCTGTTCTTGGACCGTCAGTTCGTTTGCAATGTTTTGGTTATCCACTTCAAGGATTACCTGGCCATTAAAAACTCTCGCGAGTGACTGTAAGCCAACCAGGGCGGAGTGGGCCTCAGCTTCCTCAACGCTCTGACATCGAGGTAGTCTTTTGCAGGCAGCCATGATGACGAGGCCCTGGTGGTCTCGCCCGACCACTCCCGTCGCGCTTTCTCCCGTCTCAGCCGGGTATGCAACATCAGTATTGATTTTGACAGTACCTTGAGCTCGTGGCGTCCACTGGTTGGCATCGTTTTCAGTGTCTCGGGCGCAGGGTTTCCTCTCATTTTCCTTGTTCTTGCCTCCATGTTCATCATTGGAGCCTGCATCGTTCCTTAGTTCCTCCTCGTATCACTACAGGAATTGCACTGAACTGCTGATCGACTCCCTCCCATTATTTCAGAGACAATCTTCTCTTAGGTGCCAGCTCCGCCATAGAATCAGCAGGATCTTGGTGCGACCTTCCTCGCTTTCCGTGTCCAACAGTGTTTGTAGCCAATCATCTCCAGTATACCAAAACTTTCTCTCTGGTGGTAGCTTCCACACATCCCTCATTTCTGCTCTAAGGGCCCTACTTTTTGTACACATAACCACCGCATGATGCTCGTCCTCAGTTCCATTTCCACAGATATTGCAAGTGGCATCCACTTCTAGTGTCCTTTTCCACTTGTTTTTCTTGGTGGCTAGCGTATTAGTAGCCACCCTCCATCCAAAAATACGTACTTTCCCAGGCACATTCGTCCTCCAAATGAGGTCCCATACGCTCCGATCATTTGGTTCCCTGGACAAGTTTGAAGGGTTTTGGGCCATTTGCGGGAGGCTGGCCATAGAAAGTTTATACGCACTCCTTACCGAGAAGCTTCCATTCTTCTCGTAATGCCAAGCTATACAATCCTTCACGTCCAAGCTCGGCATGTTCAGCTTGCAGATTTTGTCCACATCAAACGGATAAAAGAGTTGCCTAATCAAATCCTCATTCCACTCTTTCCTATCTGCGTGCAGGAGCTGGCTAAACCACCAGATACGCGACCTCCGAATGAATGTTGCCGTCTTCAAGCCCTCCCTTCTGGGGATCCACTGGTCCCTTTGAATCTGTATATCCTTCCCTTCTCCAACCCTCCAGATAATTCCTTTTTTCAAGAGTTCCAATCCAAATTCAATGGCTCTCCACACGGGGGATGCATCCGAGGCGAAAACTGTATCCAAGAGATCGCCATTCAGAAAATATTTGGCTTTTAGGACTCTCGCGCATAGGCTGTTTGGGTTCTGAATTAGTCTCCATGCTTGCTTGGCCAACAGTGCTTGGTTGAAAAAATTTATATCTCTGAATCCGATGCCTCCAGCCCTTTTAGGCCTTGTCATCCTTTCCCACGACATCCAGTGCACCTTCCTATGGCCGTCCTCATCTCCCCACCAAAAATCTCGGATCATTCTTTCATACTTCTCGCAAAAACCTTTGGATATCATGAGCACACTCATGACAAAAGTTGGGAGGGCCTGTACCACCGATTTGACATGCACCTCTTTAGCAGCATACGACATGAACTTTTCCGACCAGTCGCTACATCTTTTCCGAAACATATCCATGATTTGTTCGAATTGCTCATCTTTCATCCTCCCTTCCGGAGTAGGCAGACGTAAATACTTGCTCTCAAACGTGTTTGAAGTCACTCCTAGGATGTTTTTAATAGCTTCCCTTGTTACCAACGGGCACACCTCACTGAAGAGAATAGATAACTTGTTGGCACTTAGGAGTTGTCCCATACACTTCTGAAACGTTGTTAGGACTCGGTTTATAGCCTTGGCTTGCTCTGGGACGGCCTTGAAGAAAATTAGACTATCATCCGCAAATAGTAGGTTGGAAATGCACGGGCTGTTTCTTGCGATTTTGATAGGTGTCAACCTATTTTCCATCCCCTCTTTCCGCATGAGGTAAACCAGTACATCCGCAATAAACAAGAACATGTATGGGCTTAGGGGGTCCCCTTGCCGCAGCCCACAAAATGGAGTGAAAGGCTCAAGTAATTCTCCGTTGCATCTAACAGAGTACCTCACTGACTTGACACACTTCATGACCCACCCTGTCCACTTCTCGTAGAATCCACTTTTCCGTAAAACTCCTTCCAAACATCTCCAATCAACTCTATCGTAGGCTTTTGCAAGGTCTAATTTGTACGCACAATAGTTGTCCCTTGCATTCTTGCTGCGTTGAATCTTATGGAAGCACTTAAACGCGATGATGGCGTTATCCGTGATCAATCTACCAGGTATAAACGCTTTGTGTTTCTGAGAAGATTTCATCCAACATGGGCCAAAGGCGGTTTACCAGGAACTTAGGAATCATTTTGTATATGATGTTACAGAGGCTTATCGGTCTGTAGTCCTTGAGGGATTGCGGGTCATTTCCTTTGGGGATGAGGACTATTACCGTGTCGTTAATTCCTTCCGGTATACCGCCCTTATCAAAGAACTCCCGGTCTGCTTGCGCTATATCCTCTTTCACAACCTCCCAATTCTTTTGAAAAAACCATGCCGGGAAACCATCAGGGCCTGGCGCTTTCAGCGGGCCAATTTGGAACAAAGCGTCGCTAATTTCCTCCACTGAGAATTGTTTTGTTAGCGCCTCATTCATGTTGTTGTCGACTCGCTCGGTGACTAGGTTCAGGATTTCTCTGGGGTCTACTTCCTCATCCCTTTCGTACAGATTCTTGAAGAAATTGATGGTCATATCCTGAACCTTGCTGTCGTCCTCAACCCAGGCCCCCTTCTCATCTTTCAGCTTCACAATTGTATTTTTCTTCCTCCTCCAAGTTGCCCTCTGTTGAAACCATTTTGTATTTTTGTCCCCTTCTTTGATGTAGGTTGCACGGGAGGGCTGTCTCCACATAAGTTCCTCTCTCAGCAGCAACTCGTCTAGTTTCCTCATTAGCCCACCACTACTGGAATCAGCTTCTTTGCCGTCCGCCATGGCAGACGGCAAAGGCATGGATCACGGACGCCAAAAGCCTTTGCCGTCAGCCAGCGGACGGCAAACCGTCCGGCTGAACACGTGCCAGCAAAGGCCTTTTTTGCCGTTCGCTTCGTAGAAACAGACGGCAAAGGATTGTGCCGTCAGCCATCCGAGGCCAGCAGACGGCAACGACGACGAACGGCAACGGTGTGAGGTGAGAGCCGTTAGGAGTTAACGGTGTTCTTTGCCGTCCGCCAGCCGACGGCAAAGAGGCAGTGATAGCTAGTAGGAGTACTCGAACTGGTATATATTTTACTATTGTCGGACGTGCTAAGTAGCATATGTATTTTGTTCCTGCCGTACGCGAGTTAATGGGCTGACTTGAAATCCCACCTAGCCAGACGTGACAGAACAAGTCAACTATCTCGCAGCCCATACAACATACAAATCATGGTTCATACACTTGATAAAGATTAATACCACATTTGTTTACCTATGAGCAGATCAAACGTCAAACGTCTATAAAATAATGATGGACGAAATAGTGGATGGACCAAACAATCAGAGAAATGCGCCGTACATTATTATTATTATTATTATTATTATTATTATTATTATTATTATTATTATTATTATTATTATTATTATTATTATTATTATTATTATTATTATTATTATTATTAGGTATAGATATAGCCATGCATCCGATTTTTTCCTATTGGTGGGATGGGAACGGGGAGGTGCCTTGGGGTTTTTCCCTGTTCGTGATATGCTGGCACCCCTATGGGGAACTAGCCTCCGTGCTGGGCCTTCTGCGTTTTAAGAAGCAAAAAAGAAGCACAATATCTGTGAATCAAAGCACTGATCTCCCTCTTTGATATAGGCTGGTGCAACCATCGTGCCACCCAGCGGGATATCGTTACAATTACTTTCCTCTTTTATTTTCCGGTTTCCTTTTTTCCTTTTTGTTTTTTATTTTCTTCCTGGTTTGATAAATTGTTTGCAAAGAACTTTTTTTTGGAACGATGAACTGTTTCTTAAAATTTGATGATTTTTTTAAATTTCTGCACTTTTTAAAAATTGATGAGTTTTTTTTTAATTTTGATGAACTTTTTTAAAATTTGATGAACCTTTTCCAAATATAATGAACTATTTCCAAATATAATGAACTTTTTAAAAATTAGATGAGATTTTTCCAAATTTGATGAACTTTTTCAGTTTTTTTGAAACAGACAATGAACCAAGGGGTCGCGGGTTCGAACCCCCTTGCCTGCAAGTTTTTGACGTTTCAAAAAACAGGGTAATAATAGAAATGGGCCGACCTAGCTTGAAGCTCTTTAGGCACCCGTTTGTGAAATGGACATTAACAGGTGCCTGAAGCACCAAATAGGGGGTGCTCCTAATCGGCGCTGTATGCGCTCGACTTGGTTTCGGGCCGGCCCATTTACAAGAGCTGCGCACTCGCCTGCTCCGAGCGATCGACGGGACCAACTAACTAATGAGCGCTCCTTCGGGAGCTTCGTAAAGATCAGCGCTACTTGGCGCGCTCTCAACCATTCACCACGTGTCGCGCTCTGGGCGCTCCCTCCGGATTTTATTTTTTTATTTTTCTGCACGCGTTTTCGGCTTTTTAAACAGTTTTTTCCGGGATCTTTTGACGTTTTGATTTTTCACCGGTCTTCCCTAGCTTTTCGATCAAAAAATGCGCAAAAAATGTGTTTTTTCTTTCGCGAAAGTCACGGTTTTGCTTCCGTGAGAGGCACAGTTTTGCTTTCGCGAGAGTCACGGCCGTGCCTCGGAATAAAAAAAACACATTTTCTGTTTTTTTCTTTCGCGAGAGTCATGGTTTTGCTTCCGCAAGAGGCACGGCCATGCCTCTCGGAAATGAAAAAAACATATTTTCTATTTTTTTCTTTCGCGAGAGGCACGGTTGTGCTTTCGCGAGAGTCAAGGCCGTACCTCCTCGGAAACAAAAAAAAACACATTTTCTGTGTTTTTTCTTTCGCGAGAGTCACGGTTTTGCTTCCGCGAGAGGCATGATTGTGATTTTGTCATAGGCATGGGCGTGCCTCTTTCGGAAAGGGAAAAAACCCGTGCTCCTAGTTTGGTTTTTTCGTTCGGTTTTTTTTCGTGAAAAAAAGTTCGTCAAAATCTATCATGGGATTTAGTTTCGAAGATCTCGACGCGAGGAATCCAACAACGAAAGCGGTTCAAGATTTGAACGCACGGTTTAAGAGATAGAACGTTTTGAATAAACAGATCTATAAAAAAAAAGGAAAAACTCCCAGGTTGCGAGAAGTGGTGCACATGCAGCACGTCACTTGCTGTAGCCTGGGGAAGTTGGAGTGATCTTCGTAACGAGTACTCCTTAACTAGTGATTTCGGCGCTCGACTCCCGCTGCCTGGTCGCCCGTTCGCTCTAGCACTATTTGAATGGTCGTGGTTGACTAGTTGACTGGTCAACATTGACTTAAAAAAATGATTTATCTACAAAAGATCGAAAAATTCGAGAATTCAAAAAGGTTCATGGTGTTTGAAAAAGGTTCATCCAAATTTGCAAAGAGTTCATCAAATTTTAAAAAAGGTTCATCAAATTTTAAAAAGGTTCATCGACTTTGAAAAATTTCATTGATTTTTTAAAAAATTATTCGAATTTTAAAAAAAGTTCATCAAATTTAAAAAAGTTCATTGAATTTGAAAAAAAATCATCATTTTTGAAAAAAGTTCATGGAATTTGAGAAAAAGTTCATCATTTTTTTAAATGTTTATAAAAAGGAACGAAAAGAAAGCTTGAATAAAACCGTCCTCAAAAATGACCAGCGAATCAGTGAAAATCCGGTTGAAGAGTAAACAAAAAAATGCTTAGAAAGCACAAGTCCTTTGTTGCCCTAGTGGTTAAGCTTGATTGCCTCGAAGGAGCTGGGTTCGGGTTCGACGTCTGGTGGCTGCATCATTTTTGAACGTTTTAAACAGTACAAAAAACACAAATGGGCCGAGCCCAGCTACCGCGCCTGCAGGCGCCAGTTTGTAGAAATTGAAGAACCGGCGCCTGCAGCGCTAAATAGGATTTGCCCCAAATAGGATCTGCCACCCCATGCCAACGTCAGGTACCCTTGCCTGAAGAGCAGGCTAGACTGGGACGGCCCAACACGATGGGCCATAGGCCACAACCTCGTGTGTGTTTTTTTTTTGTTTTTTCACGTTCTTTGTTTTTGCTTTAGCTTTTACTTTTGTTTATTCTCTATGTACGAAAATGTATTAAAAAATACAATGTGTATGAAAACAGTTGATCATGTATTTAAAAAATGATAATCAAGAATTTGAAGACATGTTGATCAAGTATTTGAGAAATGTTAATCAAGCATTTGAAAAATAAAAAAATGTGTACAATGTATATGAAATTTTTGACAATGTATTAAAAAAATGTTAATTAAGCATTTGAAAAAATATTGTTCAATTATTTGAAAAAATGTTTATAAAACATTGTTTTTGCATGGTATTACGTGTCATTCATATCATAAGGATCATAGTACAAACCACGTACATACCGACCTGGCAGAACTGAACAAATAATAGAATGCTAGCGTTTGCACACTCCACGCCCGAGCACGTTCTCCCTTGATAGCAATTAGGCAGATCCTAATTAGGTACCCATTTTGACTCGATTCGCCCCACCAAAGTTTGACCTCCACGCCACATCTATGTCATATACCTCCGGCGTCGCTGACCGGCGCCGCAAATATAGGCATATCAGCGGCGTCATACTACCGACGTCTGCCCTCTGCACCGGTAAGGTTGTTTCCTGCTACTAGGCTTTTTCCTACTATAGTAGACTAACATTAGGTAACAATTAGTAGACTCCACGTGAACAGGATCATTGATTCGTCAAGAATTGGACATCAAAAGAGGTGTGTACTAACTATAATGAGGAGTTGGACATAAGAGATGTCGTGAAGTAACTCTCAATGAGCATGCCACTCGGTGGATCATCCTGTTCCAGAGTAAGTCAAAAATCAGACGGAAATGGTACCAATCCAACTATTTGATAAAATGAAAAGGGAGGCAGAGCTCTAAAAGGCAACGGTCGGCCAGGAGGCCTCCACGTACGTGCGTACGCTGGCTGCATCTCTCTCGATAATTTTTTGTTACTTGGAGCAGAAAAAAACCACCTGGTAGCTGGGTGTACTAGGTCATTAATGCTACTGGAGCCCACTCGTCTCCTTCCTCCCCTCTCATCTCACTCTCATTCCTCCCCTTTTGCTCTCATCTCACAACTAGCCATGGTGGACAGGTGGGAAACCGTGACGCTCGGTGGACTCGGCCTGCTAGCCACCGGCGGGGCTAGCTATGCGGTAGTGCGCTGCGTGCGCCGCCACCTCGCGTTGCGACGGCAGCGCCGCGAAGAGGAGTGGCGGCAGCGCGAAATGGAAGACTACCTCGCGCGTCACACCCTCGGCCAGCCGGGGTGGCATGAGCGACGCAACACCCTTCGTACGACACGCTCCACCTCCCCGGCGCCGCCGCCACGCCCCGCCGCCCCGCTCTGCCACCCCAGCGGCGCCGCCACGCCCCGCTCCGCCTCGGCCCCGGACTTGGAGATCGCTGAGGAGCCTCCGGTGCTCGCCGCCTCTGTGGGGGGGGGGGGCATTGGCCCCCTCATCTTGAAAGTAATTAATGCCCTAGTACACCCAGCTACCAGGTGGTTTTTTCTACTCTAGTACGTAGCATGCAGTACTATTGTGTCTCCTTCCTCCCCTGCATTCTATTGGAGCCCACTCGTCTCCTTCCTCCCCTCTCATCTCACCCTCCTTCCTTCCCCCTCTCTCTCTCATCTCACAACTCGCCATGGTGGACGGGTGGGAAGCTGCATCGCTCGGCGGCCTCGGCCTACTAGCCACCGGCGGGGCTAGCTATGCGGTAGTGCGCTGCGTGTGCCACCGCCTCGCGCTGCGACGGCAGCGCCGCGAAGAGGAGCGGCGGCGTCGCGAAATGGAAGACTACCTCGCGCGTAACGCCCCCGGCCAGCCGGGGTGGCATGAGCGGCGCAACACCCTTCATCCGACGCGCTCCACCGCCCCGGCGGCGCCGCCACGCCCGCTGCCCCGCTCCGCCTCGGCCCCGGACTTGGAGATCGCCGAGGAGCCTCCGGTGCCCGCCGCCTCTCAAGGGGGGATATATTTCTCTACTACTATAGTACATCAATGTTTGAACATGGACTACCCATCCATCGTGTTGTAGAAGCAAAACCCTTGGCCGTTGATTTGTTACACTAGATGAATCTCCACTGTTTATCAATACCAGACTTAATCAATCCAATGACTAATGTTCTCCGGATTCGCGCCGTATCGGCGCGCGCCAAAACGCTGCCAATCTGGAGCTTCCAGACTTGTCACGGTTGTTTGCCTGCACCATAGCAGGAGAATTAAATATTTCACCAACAACTATTTACACGTACAGGCTGGAACTATCTAGACAAGTGCATAGATAGCCTAGCAGCCTATAGTACTACAGTAGCGGTTTACTTCTCACGGAGTGCTACATGCATGCAAGCAATCGCACTGCGACACGCCGCGCCTGTTGATATGTTATGTAAGGAATTCAGTTTTCTTTCCTACATTTTACTTACGTAATTAAATTAGTTGCCAATAAGGCATAACTTTTATTTGTCCAGAAAGAGAAAAAAATGATATAGACTGTTGAGATATTAAACCTGGTTAGTTGAAAATATTATGGCTCATTATAAAAGTTCCATGAGCCATAGGAGGGAAGGGAAAAATGCAAAGCTCAAAAATCAACAGTGGCAGACAGAGAAATGTTTAATAGTGATTATTTAAATCAAATAAAAGGCTAAATGGAACGGTGATACATAGAAGCATCTTATTCAACAATATTCGCTTAGAATGGACATAAATAAATAACCACTGTCCAGATTACAACATGACAGAAAATGTTTCTACCCAGAACAGGAAGTTACAGAACCAACTTCCGTGAAGAGACATTTTTGTTCCCTGATGCTGAACATGGCGTTGTAACGATCTAGAATGAAAAACAACACACTTCTCTCGGCTTAGATTCACTCGTCCACATATCAATGAAGATGACCATCAGTACCACAATGCGTCGAGTCAAAAATAAGCATGCAGTATGGGCATGCATACTCATCTAGTGAATCATCTTGCACCAAGTATCGATATAGTTAGATCTAAACAGGTTAAGAGTACAATTTTTAAGTTCACAACAGGATGACAAAGAAAATTTTGCAATAACAGGTTCAGATGAAGCATTACTGTTCATAAAATAAAACAAAAATGTTTGAAATCCTCATAGATAAAATAAATCCACTGATTTGGCTCTTCACATTGGTAGTTCTCCATAGTGCCACTTACCTACATCAACCATATAGTTTAGCGTGAGCTGCATCTTCCAGAGAAAACATGCAAATATTGGCAGTACTAGTTACAGAAAAAGCTGGGAACAATACTCTGCATGTTCAGTTCGAGAGGTTTTTCAGAAACCATCGAAGTCAAGCTGTGGTTGAGAAGCATGTCCAACTAACACAATCTACTCCCTCCGTTCGGAAATACTTGTCACAAAAATGAATAAAAATGGATGTATCTACAACTAAAATACATCTAGATACATTCATTTTTAAGACGAGTAATTCCGAACGGAGGGAGTAAATTCCTTTTCCTCCTAGCACGATCCTAATCCACGTAAAATCAAACGACGTGTTTCTCAGTTATACTAAGTAAAATGATCAAACTATATAGCAGTTTGTTCTAGGAAACTACAAGAAAATCTTGATAACTATTGGAAGATATCCTAATACTATAAGGTGTAATAGTGTAGAAGTTCTGCACAAAACATGATTTGCTCTAGTAGGACTAAGGCAGTCCACGGAGTGGGAGAACTAAGATCCAGCAATCCGTATACTTGCCCAACACCAGCACACAACCAACTTCAAGAATTTGGTCAAGTCATTTACTACTTTATCACGGGTACCAAACCTCGGGAGGGCGAACCAGAACACTGCAGAACATCTACTCTATTGCCGTAAGAAATAAAATATTGTTTTTCCCTTCATGTATTGCACTCTATTTTCTCAAGCCCTCATAGCATCCGTATTGTTCCAAGGTTATGATTATTTTAGTCGACATAAAAAGCAATATACACAAACAATGCAGTCCGTGGACACAAAATGAATACCGAACTAAACGTGCCGATCTATTTTTCAAGAAAAATCATCAACATAAGAATATTTACGTACTATACAACAACATATATCATTGCCAATAAGCAAGGCACTGGACCCCTTTTCTTTTGTTTTCACTTGCTGAACCTCTCAGTTATGTACAATTTTCTCCCTGCTATAATGAAAAGGCAGAGCACCTGCCGTTCCGGTAAAAAAAAAAATCAAGCTCGATTGCTTGTCTGATTAAGGCATGATTTCATTCGCCTGGAACATAACACCCGAAGGGAGAAAACAAATGAATGCAGACAAATCAACAGAAGATGTTGGATCAGTTAATTGACATTGGAGCCAACAGAGTAAAGTTTAGATCATTGTCTGAACTTCGCGACTAAACAGTATTTTAACAAAACAATATTGGTCCCTTTTCATACCAGGTTCTCATCATTGAAAAGTTCAACATCTCTAGACACAACAATTATAAGATACATGTGAAGATGAACATGACACAGAAAATCACTGGATAGTCCAGTTGGGCCAAATAACATTCTATTTCATTTTATAAACAATTTGTATTCAATACCTACAAAATTGGACTTCTCATCCACCGCATCAGTTCTTTGCTTTATTGTCAATCGTCGCATGCTTTTGCCTCAAAGATCTATTCCATCAACAACAACAAAAATGCCCAGCCTAGACCCTTCTATCTGGGGCTTGATGTATGAA
This sequence comes from Triticum timopheevii, assembly GCA_963921465.1. Taxonomy (NCBI): domain Eukaryota; kingdom Viridiplantae; phylum Streptophyta; class Magnoliopsida; order Poales; family Poaceae; genus Triticum; species Triticum timopheevii. The sequence continues at coordinate 435,726,081 of OY997262.1, forward strand.
ATCCCTTGGATTAATACAACATAAAAATAGTGGCACAACCTCATATTACCCAAAACGGTTTAAAACTCCTAGTTTCTAGGATAAATATGCCATTCTACCTTTGTTCTTTGTCGAACAATCTTTGTACCTTTGTAGAAACGGACTTCAGTACATAGGTTGCCACGGACCGCAGGAAACATGGGCGTACAAGTTGCACTAAAATTGAACCATTCAGATGGCAATTAGTACCTGGACATCATGCAAGCATGACTTGAAAAAAAGGCGGTTATTCATTCAAATAGTAAATTCCTTCAGCATGCTAACTCTGAATTGTTTCTTAATCAAACATATGGAGCGAATTAAGTGAAAATGAAAAAGTTATACTTCAATCAAAGCATGCACATTCAGCCAAAGACAGACTTTAACATCTGATTCCTTGCTCGTCTAGAGCACTTGAAAGACCACACAGTTATTTGAAATGGCTTCTAGCAAGGTGCAATCTTACTGATGATTTTTTTTTTATACTGAACATATTTAGCTCAAGTATACAACAAAAAATTCCTTGGAAAGAAGGATTAGCTAGCTTCTCATTGATGACAACAGCAGACTGTCCTGATTGGGGAAAAAACTAAAGATGTTAGAGTTTCCTGTTTCCGGATTGGGCTTTCTTGCATCCATTTCAGATAAATCAAGGCTATCTAGTAACATGCACGACCTGCAATTAGCTATGCTTACCTTTTACAGGGTGAAAAAATAGGACGCTTCCTCCAAATTTCTCAACACAAAAAATATCTAAATCTCTCTTTTCTATGGTCAAGAATTCTGCATAACCAAGTATCTCCCTACATATCGGCTTAAATACAGCAATGCTGCATAACCAAATATCTACCTACAGAAATGGCTTAAATATCTATCTACAGAACTGCATAAATTAACAAACGAACACAATCAGTTCAGCCAGACACGGAGAACTTCAGACATATAGATTTTTATTCATACCAACAATAGAAATGAAAAGTTTAAGTTGCCTCAAAGATGCAAAATACAAAAGACTCGAAAGACGATGCTCCTACATGGGGAAACCCCTTCTGAATTCCCCAGTCCAGAACCCAACTCTCGCTAGCAAAGCAACTGTAAATTCCAATCGGAGGTGGATAGATAGTTCTTTTTTGTTCGATGATAAAATCGGGGTAGATAGATACTCCCTTGGATGAGGAAGTAGTAAATAGAGAGATATTCGCCTCACGTTGGGAATACTCGCTGCCGACACGGTGGACAGACAACGGCTATGAAGACGGGGTGACGACACCAAGCATGACAAATGCTATGAGCGCGGCGGCGAAGGTGAACTCCTTGACCGGCGTGCCACACGGCCTGACGCCGCCCAGCAGATCGTCCTTGTCAGTGACAGAAAAGGCAAGGTCCAATTAGGCCATTCTTGATTCAGTTCACCAGGCATTTCATACTACAGTGATTGTATCCCAGTTGCTAATCCATACATGTTCATAACCATGATAGCATGCTCCCAAAGCCTCCGGTTCCTGCTTGCACCTCTGATTGTGGCATCAGGCAAGGAATGTCACTAATAACATCACTATGAAGCATGAAAGGGACATTACTGTTCCCATTTTTGAGGCGAGCATTCCCGCAAAAGAAAAAAAAATCAGGCAAGCACTGCACTAAGAAAGTAAGAAGTAAGAACTGCTTTAAGATAATGTGACAAATATACCTGGATGAAGCAAGCAACGATTGAGTTCTCTCTCTCCATAGCATCTCTTCTCACGCCACAAGTCCCGGTACAAATCTCAGTGCCATAACACGCAGAAGGAAAAGCTCCAACGCTTGGCAGTTCACCCAGTTTGGCAGCTATATATGCAGACATGGCGTCAGTACGGTACTCTCCAAGGACCTGTAAGATGCAGCTAAGCTAATTTCGAGGCATGCAGATAAGAGCACACACCTAAGAAGTCGATGCCATTGTAGCCATTGCCGGCTTCGGCTCCAGCCTAGCCAAGGCTGCACCTCGCCACGTACCAAGACGCGGGGCCAAGGGCTCTGGTGGCGCTTGAGGGCAAGGCACTGACGGTGTAGGCGAACACAAGGTCGAGATGGTGGCGAGGTGACACAGGCCTGCAGGGCTCCGGCGGCCTGGGAGATCGCGAGTTGGAGGCGTCGATGAGTAAGGTGGGATCGAAGTCAAGATCGGCAGCGCACGGCACACGGTGATGCATGGTGAGGACATGGAAAACAGCAACGGGACGGCGCGCCACCGCGGCCTGAGTTTCGCCTCCGCACAGACGCAGGTCGCCGTGCTTCCTGTCCTGCTTGCATGACCACATTCGCGGCGCCGCCGGCCGAGAAGAAGAAAGACACAGTCATCGCCTGGAGGGGTGAGTCATGGACCGGCGGTTAGGTTGAAGAGGATGCGCGTAGGTTGCCGGCATCATGATGGGAAAGAGGAGAATTTATAGGAGCATACGGCGGCGAAGCGCTGATGACGGGAGTCTTCATGAAAGAAAGAGATGGAATCAAGAGGCATCCAGAAACACCGGGAATAGAGATTTAAGCGGCGACAGAAACAAAATCGAAGACAGCCACCACCCATGCCGCCCGGTTGACCAGAAGAACCAATCTCATGCAAAATCGCTAGATCCACCTGAAGATGTACCCTCCAAGATCCCCCAATAAATAACGTGGCAGGTACCCATTGGCCAGGTTTTTACTGATTGAAAAAAGTCAAAAAAACCTGATAAATTAAACCTGGCTAGGTTTAGTATATTTAGAATACACAGTTTTTTTTGCATGTGAAGAAAAGAGTGTACACATGGCAATGCTGTGCTACCATGACTGATGCTCGCTCCGTCGATCGATGTGTACCTACAACCCTGCCCCCTGCTACATCGTCTCTGCCTGCTCCTCTGTCCGGCCACCATGTATCTAGGTTAGGTGTTTGATATTGGTTTCGTTTGTTTGTTCATAGGCTGTGCAGGCTTGGCAGATTAACTCTCGGTGTACTATTACTCTGGGTTTCAAGGTTTACCCGGTGTGGCGTGGTGCTCCTAAGTCCTGCAATGGCGAGCATGTACATGTATCAATCTGTCTTGGGTACACTGTTGGCATCTCGGTTGTGTTTTTTTTTTTTTGAGATCAGAGTAGATCAGGCTACTCAGAAGGAGCACTATATTCAGCCAACATCAATGACCGAAGGCTCGGAGAACATCTGCGATCATCAGTTGGTCTCCTGTGCTCCTGGTTAGCGCCGCCAGTCCATGCGCCAACTCATTCTTCTTCCGACTCACATATTGGACTTTGCACGCTTTGAAGCCCGTCATCGCACTCCTGATGTCCATGATTACACCGTAACAGGCTAACCTGGGGGGCTGCTTCGAAGACAGAGCGGCAATAATGTTTTGGTTATCCAACTCGATTACCACCTCACCATTAAAATATTTCCCCATTGTCTGGAGCCCGACAAGAGCTGCCCGCGCCTCAGCTTCTTCGACGCTGCTACAGACCGGTAGATTTTTGCAGGCCGATAGGTAAACCAGTCCTCTATGGTCCCTGGCGACCACACCGGCTGCACTCTCTCCATTGGCCGCGTTGAAGGCTGCTTCAGAATTGATTTTTGCCACTCCCCGGACAGGCGCTGCCCACTTTTCCTCCTGGGGTTTTGAGCCATTCTGTCCCCCCACTCCGGCACCCCCCACTCCCGCCGTCAGGTGTCCCATCTGCCTGTTGTTGTCCCCAGCAGCCATTCGCAGGTCCTCCTCGTACTTCTGCAGGAACAACACCGACCCCCAGATGGATTCTTTGCCATTATTGCGCGGTTGTGTTTTTGCTCTGTGCGAAACGAAAGCCAAAAAAAGAAGGTTGTCTAGCTCTTTGTCTTCCATTGTGTGATTTTTGCTTTTGAAGCATGATTGCAATCAAATGTTCTTGCGTCCTCCAAACATCATTTGTTTGGACGATTCTCCACACATATGGCCATGTCAAATGAGCTCAATTTGCGGCTGTAATATCCAGATGCGACCGACAAAAGTACTAGCTGGAGTACTCGGTGTCTTTTGTCAAAATTAAAATAGTGGTGCGCACAACCAAATAAAAATCCACACTTATCATCGTAGTATTATTTGTAAAGATACTCAGAAAACTTGGAGCATTGTTACTTGTGCTGTCGGGGGTAATTATTTAATTACCTATATTGTTCTTAGTTCGGTAGTACTTTGGAAACTAACATCATCACATAGAAATTAATTAATGGAAATGCATACCTTAACTTTCGTCCACCTAGATGGCAGCGTACTTGTGTCGCTAAATTGACAAAACAAAAAGATATAAATGGCACATTTTATGTTTTAGTTACCTATATGGTCGATTTCAGCAATGATATGTCATTCATGAATGCAATTTTGAAGGCCAAAATGTTGTCTTGGGAAACGATAATAGTATTTTCGCAGAAGTCTTTCTATAAAGTTCATTAGATTGGTAGTAAGAACCCTCTTGTGTCCCAACTGGATATCTTTGAATAGAGTTTACTATTAATCTCTAACTTTCCATCTTCCATTCCTAGACACATTATTAGGTACTTTAGGTCATATAGGCTAAAGTTTATGTTTTCTAACTATGTGGGCTCAGAAAAGAGGTGGATACCACATGGCATTATCTTCTTCTCTTAGAGACTCTTTCTCCTGCACATACCAAATGCCACCTATGATATGCTCCATACGGGCACACAACAACCGTCGACATCATGCACAACCCCGCCGCAACTCGCTAACAAGCAAAAATTATCCCTCATTGTCGGCATTGATGACGTCCTCAATGTCCCTATCGGCTCAAACCCCTCCTCCAAGCTCCAATGCATCCTTGGGGCTTCACCATAATGTGTGTTATCGAGATGGATGTCATGTATGTGGTTGGCCGAATTATGGATATACATGAATGTTTTGGTAAGAACTACTTTGTGAGGAATTTATATTTGTATTGTGGAATATTGCTAAAAACATGAAGGAAAAAACAGGCAAGATTGACCGCAACCCCCCAAAAAAAAACACAACCGACTCGAACACAATTAAAGCCTAACCCAAGAAAGATGAACCCAAAATGAAATAGCCGAGCATACTAGCCAGGGCCCGCGGGCTCCTATCCCGCATAGCGCATGCAGGATAGCAAGCAAACACCACATATGCTCGCTGGCGCCAAGGGTGGGCCTGCCTACCAGTTTGGCCGAGTTTTATTTAGTTTGAAAAAAGAAATTGTAGCTACAAGATGCCGGTCCAATCGGTTATTCCCTAAAAACAGCTTCGGTGGGATTTCTTAAATAATACTAAAATACATTAAGGAAATTTACAAAATGTTCCAAAAATTAAGAAATGTTAACGTTTTTTTTAATGTTCACTAAAATATAAATTTCCAGAAAAACTTTCAACGTTTCTCAAAAAATGTCCATGTGTTTTAAAATTAACAGATTATTTAAAATGTTCTAAAATTTTAAAATTGATCAATTTTCTAAAAATCTTCACAAATTTTAAAATTTCTTTACAATTATAAAAACATTTATGAATTTTGAAAATTGTATATATATTTTGAAAAGTGTTAATGATGTTCAAAAATTATTTTGTGGATTTCAAAAGATGACCATTTTTTTCAATCATGAATTTCAAAAAATTTCAATAATCTGAGAAAATGTTTATGAATTAAAAAAGTGTTCATGAATTTTAAAAATATTTTGACTTATTAAACAGTGTTCACTAAATAAAAGTGAAAAAAAGAAGAAAGAAATGAACAAAACAAGGGAAAAACTGAAATGAAAACTAAAAGAAATTGTGACAGAGACATGAAGAAACAAAAAAAGGATAGTCGGATGCATGTAGCTCCCGCTTGTGCAGGGTTGGGGAAGAGTCCAATCTTTTTTCAGGACTCGAACCCGTGACATCATGGTCAAAGGCAACAACTCTACCGCTGTGCCAAGACTCCCCTTCAAACATGGAAGAAACAAATAAAATCCCAAAATCAGACGGAAGCTCCCCCAAACAAGGAAGAAGCTTCCCAACACGAGAATAACCTCGCGTACATAGGCCGCCCCATTGCGATCGATGGGAGTATGTTCCTGATGTAACTAATCCCCACAAATGAAGAACAATGCAGCAAAGTGTACGACCCTCTGGTAACTGCTCCGAAGGTTCAAAAAGTTACTTAGCACCCTTATTGATTCATACAGTGTGACGGCTACTCCGACGTTGAGGCACGGTGTGCCCGTCGTGAGAAGGCAAAGTCGCACCACGGCTCCTGCTTGTCCGTCACACCCGCTTTGGTGCTAGTGCCAACCGGATTCAACAATGACTCGATTGTCCACGCTGTCAAGCAGTTGTCCCTGACCTCCAAGGAGTTGGACGCGCACCGTCGTTGCCAGATCAACGCTAAGGGCGTGTTTGGTTGTCCGCATTACGCCCAGCTTGGCCCGAACGGGAAGAATTTGGTCCGTTTGGTTTCCTGCATTCACTGTGCGGCCTGCATCGCACGAAACTTAAAGCACGTCCAGGCCAGGTCCAGGGGAAACACACGATTCAGCAGTAGCTCGCGAGCCTGGCTCGGGCGAGGCAGGGGAGGGCGACACGCTTCTTCCCTCGTGCGAGCAGGAGAGATGGCGCGAGCTCGCCCGCGTCGCCGAAAAATCGGTGGGAGGATTCGGCTCACCTCCCGCCGCTCCACCCCCTATTTAGCCCCTCCCTCATCGCCCCAACTCCCACCATCATTCTTCCTCCGTTCGCACTTTCCCGCCGACGTGCATCGGCACCGACGAGCAGGTAAGCGGCGCATCTTCATCGGCCGGCGGTCCACGGTGTCGGGGCTCCTTCACCGGCCGGCGTTCATCTTCCACCACCGTCCCCCCTCGTCCTCAAGCTGCAGCCATGGCCTCTGTGAGTTCAATCCCCCTTTCTCTCTGTTCCTTCTAGCTAGATCTTAGCTGTAGCTAGGGTTTGATCTAGATGCATGGTTGATTAGTGGTCTGATCTGTGAGCTGATATGGTGGATTGCTATGCTGCGGTTGCAATTTGTGGTAGGGATAGATGTTCAAGCATGTGGTAGGCTAGATTAGTAGTAGAGTTTGAAGTTGAACCTTGTGCTTGTGTTGAATCATGCTTAGATCTGTGATTTGTAGCTATTGGTGGTCCATTTGTAGCATGCTGTTTGTTGTAGATGTACGTTTCTGCTCATAGATTGTCTGGTATGCTTAGTATGATAGTGATGAAGCATGTGCTTGCTATGATAGTGATGAACCATGTACATGTATGCTCCTGCTTTCATGGATTGTCCGGTATGTTGTGTGCTATGCTCACTGTCAATGCGTGCTACGACTGTAGGACATGACCACGCAGACGCAAGATCTTAGTCAGACCCTTGTTGTGTCCGACAGCCAGTTTGCTCCATGGTTTGTCGAGGACTCGCAACCTATGTCCGAGATGACACCTGATTCAGAGGTGTTCGAGTCTGATTCCCTCTATGTGCCAGTAGTGCTCGTTGAGCCAACTCCTGCTACTGCTGCTGCTGCTGCCGCTGCAATCAAGCTAGCAGCAGCAAAGGCAAAGAAGGATGGTAGGTCCAACAACATGAAGTGGCAGTCGTTCATGTCCACGTTCGTGCTAAACAAGATGTGTGAGATCATCTCTAGTGGAGTTAGGACTGACAAGGGCTTCAAGGAGGTGCACTTGAACACCGTTGCGAAGCAGGTGTTCGAGTTCTGTGGGCAAGAGGTGTCTGCCACCCAGGTATACAACCACCTGAGGAAGTGGAGAAGTCGATGGATCCAAGTGTCCAAGCTGAGAGACCTTAGCGGCACCTCATGGGATGAGAACACTTGCTCCATAGTTCTGGAGGTAGAGCACTACGCCGGCCATGTCGCGGTTAGCTCACAACCTTCTTCCTTTTCATACTGTCCACCATTGCCTACTTGTCGGCAGGATGAACCCCGGACAGGAAACGGAACCCGTATCCTTTTTAAAAACAATGGGGCCAGCATCACCCCTCAAACTGGCACGCACTTGGCCGGGTCGCTCGACCCGGCCAAACCCCGCAACCCGGCAAAACTCTCCGACCCGGCAAGACGCGTCGACTCGGCCTCAACAACTAGCACAAGGCAGCCGAACCCGGCACAACCAAAGCTTCCACAACAAGCCAGCTCCACTCGTGACGTGCTCCGTAATCCAGTCGCGGGTCAGCTCCCGTCCCATCCAGGCCGTATGATGCGACGAGTCTCCGGCCACCGATGACGAAGGCAACAGTGCCCCGCCCATGCCTTTGGTCAGCAAGAACATGGCAACAGTGCCCCTCACCTACCCGCTGACCAGGGCCGGCGTGGCTACATTGCCCCCATCCTCACCGCTGACGACAGCAAGCGGCGACCTGACGGAGCGCCACTGTACACGACTCGACTCGGCCACGCCCTGACGATCGACAAGACGGCGCATAGTCCCCCTAGGCATGCGGGCCCGCACCTAGGGGAACCCGGCGAACCACAGGCCCCCAGCGGGTCCCAGCCCAGGTTCCCGGACGTCGACAACCCAAACCCACCGAATTGTAACATTACCATTGTACCCCTGGGGTTGGTCTATAAAACCCCCCAGGAGCCCACACATACGGGCAGGTAAGCAAGAGAGCAAGTAAGCAGCAACAGAGCGTAGAGAAGAACTAGCCACCAAACCGCATCATCCACCCGGAGAGAAGGAGCAGCCTAAGCCTTGGCCAGCTTTCCTTCCTCCCCCATGTAGCTCTAGGAGTCACATTGTACTATTGAACATCAAACTACACTCGGCAGGATTAGGGGTGTTATCTCTCCGGGGAGCCCCGAACCTGAGTATGTCCGGTGTCCCGCGCCCGCTCATGCCAACCTCGCCTCTGGAGCCCACCAGCGCCCTCGAGTCTCCTCCTCTCTTTAGCCATCCCATGGCATCTGCCGTGCGCCCACCACGACAGCTGGTGCCCACCGTGGGGCAGCTCGAGGAGCTGGCCGGGAACATGCTTCAGACGGGGCCCTTCTCCTACTCCGATGAGTCCGTCACGCTGGCGGACAACATCGTCGGCGCGCTCACCGCCTCCTTCGCCGCGCTGCGCATCTCCGATGCGTCCACGACCGACGAGTACCCCAACGAGGTACTCAGCTACTCCGAATCCCCCCTCTCCCTCGGCGGTGGCATTTCCGCCGGGGCAATGGACGTCCATGTGGAGGTCTTCGTCACCGGCGATGGCGCCTCCTCCTCATCGAGCAAGATGAGGAAGGCCGCCGAAGCCAGGGCCGCAGCAGAACGGATCGAGCCGTGCGATCCGTTGCGAGCCACGATGCAGAGCCTTCGCATCCTCATCGGCACCGATGTCGACGCCACCAACGTCGCTGAGGCCCGAACCCAGCTCGAGGAAAGGCGCCAGCAGATGCTGGACCTGTCCAAGACGCTCGCCGCCACCCAGCATCGTTTGGACGCTGCTCAGCTGGAGCGTAATGCCGCCTACGGTTTCACGCCCGCCACAGCCGAGCCAAGCTGGGTCGCTGGTGCGCGTGCCCGGGGAGGAGCGATCGGCCGGGCCCTCGGCGCCGTCTCGACCGTCTACGAGACCCCAGCGAAGAACACGCTCGCTGCCCAGGCAGCCGCAGTCGACCTGGATCGACTCATGGGTGAGGAGCTGAAGGAGCGCATCGGGCGGATGCACGAACTCCTCAACGCGGCCAACACCTAGCACGACCGCCTCATCCAGCTCGCCAAGCCGGCGGGATCCGACTTAGCCCGCCTTGGCCAACCCGGCGAACTTCTGCATACAGCTTCCTCGCCGCCCGGCGAGGCGCACTCCGGCCGAGCCCGGACTCGGCGCGACCCGGCTACCACAGCCGCTGGCGGATTGGGACGACGAGCCCGTCCCGGAGATCCAGCGCGAACCCGGCCAGCACGACCGGCGTCCGGCTCCAACCGACCCCCCCTCCCCCCGTGGCCTGGTCGCCAGTCGACTCGGCCCACGCGCCATCGACGGCGGTGATGCTCGCCACCGCCTCGATCAGCTTGCTCGCTCCCTGGAGGTGGAGGAGAGCGGCGCTATCGGGCCGGCGTGCTTCGGCCAACGCATCCGGGAAGAGCCCTTTCCCAAAGGGTTCATGCTCCCCCGTGACATCCCCAAGTACAACGGGACCGTGAAGCCAGAAGACTGGCTCATCAACTACACCACGGCCATTGGCATCATAGGTGCCAATCGCCGTCTCGCCGTGCTCTACGCACCGCTCATGCTCCAGGGGTCGGCCCGCACGTGGTTGAACAGTCCACCGATGGGCAGCATCAACACGTGGGTCGATTTCGAGCAAGCCTTCGTCCGCAACTTCACGGGGACGTACAAGCGACCCAGCCACCCTAGCCAGCTCGCCATGTGCGTGCAAGGGCCTACGGAGACTGGTCGCGAGTACCTCGCACGCTGGACCGAGCTCCAGAACAGCTGCGAGGGTGTCCATGAAGACCAGGCGATCCAGTACTTCGTCAACGGGTGCCGAGACGGCACCCTCCTCAAGCACAAGCTCTTATGCTCTGATCCGGCCACCATGCCCGCGCTCATGGTCATAGCGGACAAATACGCCAATGCCGACTCCGCCATGAAGATCCAGGTGGCGCTGGACGAAGCCGGCAAGGCAAAGCCGGTTCCCCCTCCAAAGCCGGCCGGCGAGAGCAGCCGGCAGCAGCATCACCAGAACAACAAGCGCAAGGCCGACCAGTTGGCACAGCACCACGACAACCGGCTCGCCGCGGCCACCGAGCCCGTGGCGGACCAGGCGGCGAAGCGCCGGCAGACCGGCAAGACGGCGTGGCAACCCGCCATGAGATTCGAAGAGATGCTCGATGCCCCCTACAAGCACTATAGTGGCGCAAGACCGTCCACGCACACGCTTCGGCAGTGCGCCATCACCAAGCGCATCATGAGGGGCGACGTCCCGCCTCCTCCGGCTCTAGCTCCAGGCACGGGGAAGCCGCCTCCACCTCCACCATTGCCTCCAGCTGGCGGCGCGATGCGCGACGACGCCTACCCGGATCAGAACATGGCCTACGTCGTCTTCACCAGCCTCGGCGACGACAAGCGCAGCGAGCGCCTCCTTTGGCAGGAGGTAAACACCGTCGTCCCAGCCAAACCAGAGTTCATGCACTGGTCGGACCGCCCGGTCACCTGGACCCGAGAGGATCACCCGGCGGTCATGCCGAGTCCGGGTGGTTACGCCCTCGTCCTCAACCCCACCATCGTCGCGCGACGCACGTGCAAGTTCTCCCGAGTCCTCATCGACGGCGGCAACAACATCAAAATCCTCTACCGCGACATGATGACCAAGCACTACAAGAAATATGTCAACTTGTGACCACCATTATTGGTCACTGAAAGGTCACAAATTTCCATTTACGACCTTTTTGTGACCAAAAACAGAAGGTCAAAAGCTGGCCGTCACAAACTGACTATAGCGACCTTTCTTCTGGAATGGTCAAAGACGTTTACGACCAAAATATTCATACTGTGGTGTTTTGGTCACTAGCAACCTCCCCCAGGCCACGTAGGCATCCAGCGTGGCAAGCTGATGTGGCACAAGATTCAGCCCGGTCCAATTCGATTTTCTACATGGGCCGAGCCCAACAATTCGGCCTTTTTACTGTATATTTTCTCTATTAATTTTCTCTAGCTACATGGGCCTAGCCCAACAATTTGGCCTTTTTATTTTATGGGTCATGGCCTTTTTGTACAACAGTTTTAGTTTTTTTTTATAAAATGGGTCCACTAGTCAAACAGATCCCACTTGTCAGGTTCTGATAAGTGGGTCCTAGCTATTAGGCCCAGATTCTTCATATTTCAATTTGACAATAAGAAATAACTAGTAGTTAAATTGGCAAGGAAAACACACAATATACTTCAAATAACAATAGCCAGATTCAATACAAGCTCTACAAATGACACGTCCTACAAGCTGTAGCATATACAAGCTTATTTACAAGCTCTACAAATGACAAGTCCTACAAGCTGTAGCATTTACAAGTTCTACAAGTTACACGTAATACAAGCTTAGCTGATACAAGCTCTACAACTATGGGAATCAGTTACAAGCTCTACAAGTATTTTCTTCTTCTACATGTAGCTCCTTCAATAGCGATCAAATGCCGGCTCACTGGAGAGTCAAGACTGGGCCTTCCACGGACGCCCTGTTACATGAATCAGCTGATAAAAATTAGAAAAACTGGAGACAATATATTATGAACATTCCATTCAAAAAAGGAGTAACTCAGTTGAAGTGAACATAGCAGCAGTTTTCCTCATTGAAGTGAACACAGCAGCAGTTTTTCTCATTGAAGTGAACACAACAGCAGCAGTTTTTCTCATTGAAGTGAACACAACAGCAACATTTTTTCTCACACAGTATGTGTCTTAATATAAATCCTAAGAAATGTTCACAACCTGAATTAACTACACTTTTTCTCATTGAAGTGAACACAACAGCAATTTAATCAACAATCCCATACTTTACTATAGAATGTTTCTTTTGAATGCATAGCTTAAAGGCGGGGCGGGGCTGAGAATCATCATAACATGATATGTATATATATGTAGAGAGAGAGAGATCACCTTAACAATAGATGGTGGGCATCCTCGCCGGATCGGAGCAGCTTTTCCCTGGCCCTCCCCACGGGATGGTACCAAACTGCACACACACCAAGCAAGAGAGCACGCATCAGATCATATGAGAAAATGAACAAAAAATAGAGAGGAGGAGGAGAGGGGTCACCTTGGCAACAGATGAACAAACTTTGGTCATTTGGCTCTGTCCTCGCCGGATTGAAGCATCTTGTCCTTTGGCCCTGTCCACACACCAAGCAAACTGCAGAAAAAACACGCAATGAAATACTGAAGATCACAGTGTATGGAAAACTGAAGATCATAGTGATGATAACATACGAACAAAGGATCTTTGGCCCATCAAGTTTTAAGACAAAAAAAAGAGCAAAACCAACAATGCTACAAATCAGAGATTACAGGAACAACAACAAAAGGTTGTTTAACAAGTTTGAACGGCCACTATATATAGCACAATGTATGTAATGTAAAATTTCTGGATGAACAAGCTTTAATGGCTACAGTATTGTGATATTGTGATAATGGGAGGAGGCTTCCCATAAAACAGCAGGAAAATGCACTACTATTGTGATATTCCTCCCATAAAAAACACTAATATTCCAGTAGAGATCAAATGCTTGTGAGCAGGAAAATAATGGTACATTCACAACTTCAGTTCGGGTAAATATCACCACATGTATCAGTATACAGGCATCAATAGTATCATCGAGCACAGAAAAACAGCAGCTTGACCCATGTAAGTCATAGCTCTTTAGAGAGAAAGAAAGAACAGGTTCAGCTAGCTATATATTCATAGTTGAGAGCTAAGCAATTTGTTTGTTTATGATGTAATTGACAGACCTAGTACAAGAAACAAGCCAAGTGAAACAATATTGACTAATTCGATGGCAATACAAGCTAATCTACTTAGCTAGTAGGTGACCATCCAATCCATGATGCAGCAGCAGGTGCAAATATGATATGATGTGAAGAAGAAGCTAGCTGGAGAGGTTGGGGATGAAACCAAAATTACAAACCATTGGCGGACCTCACATCACCACAGTTTTATCATTTTATAAGCAACTGGAAACTATGCAGAGTAGAGCATACCGGACAGTAAAAGAATTATCAAGTAGGGCAAAACAGCAGCGTGGCCATCAACTCATAGCCCTGAAGAAAGAAAGAACCAATAGGGTCAGCTACTTATTTATTCAGAATTGAGAGTTGAGCAATCATTAGAAAACTAAAGATACTGCTCAGCTAACTAAATAACACATGATTCAGTACACACTTGAGCTTTTATGTTTGGAGGATCAGGTTGGTTAAACAGATACAGTGGATGGAACATAGCAGAGATAGGCTAGTATAGCTCCAGTTTTAGTCATCCCAAAGGAATATTCATAGCAAAGCAAGATAGGTTGAAGCTAGACAAGCGGATTTCGAGTGTTGATAAGCACCAGAATGCTAGCAAATTGGCCTATATTTATATGTTCACTTCTCTTTATAATTCACTAATGCAAAGGTGCAAATCTTCATCCTTCTTTAATGACGACACAGATAAACAAGTTTTATCCAAAAAAGGTGTCTAAACAATTCAATCACTGATCCCTGACCTGCATGGATCAGGCGCATGTAGAAAACTGAGTGAACAAGGCCATGCGAGCTCACCTAATCGAGCTAGTGTTGCACACGAGGATGCCTTGGACGAGGGCGGCAGGGTCGGTTGAGGACCGCAGCGGCAGAGGCGACTGTGCCTGCAGCGGCGGAGGCCCTGCCTTCGTCTGACGCTGTCGAGGGCGGCAGATCTGTCGAGGTACACGGCGGCGATAGCTGCTGCATGGGGAGGGGGGCTGTGGCCGGCGTGTAGCTTGGGTGGATCCTCCTTGAGGAGCTTGGCCTTGGCGCGGCGGATCTCTGTGTTGAGCACGCACCATCGATGGTGGGAGAGGCGGCCGCCCAAGCAAATCAATGAGAAAGGGTCAGAGGTCGTGGCCATGCGAGGCAAATCGCCAGTAAAACGACTCAGCTGCGGGAGGAGACGGACCTGATTTGGCCGGCGGGGACCGCTGCGTGTCCTCGCCATCGAGGATCTGGCCGCCGTCTCGCTCGCACGGCCTGGATCCGCCCGCCGCGTCATGGTCAGAGTGGAGAAGATGGCGAGGTTGGCGGCGGAGCCGAAGGGGCCGGAGACGGAGGCTGGCCACGCCGGGGACGCCATGAGATGCTCTGCGATCCGCGGGCGAGGAGCAAGGCAATGACGAGCAGCGCGGGCGCGAACGGTAGGAGCAGGTGGTCGTCCACGAAGGCGAGGAGGAGCGGCTTGAGGTGGGAGGGGAGGTCGCGGCGGGATCGGCCGCCGTAGGTGGCGGCGGCGGTCCAATGGAGGGAGAGGGGAGAGGGGTTAGGGTTTGGGCTGCGGATCGTGGGGGGAGGAGTGGTGTGCAGGGGAGAGGGGGAGGAGTGGTGTGCGGTGGGTGAGTGGTGTGCGGTGGGTGAGTGGTGTGCGGTGGGTGAGTGGTGGCATTCGTCCACTGATAGGTGGGCCCGCGAGGAATTAGGCCCACATGTCAGTGTCCTCAACCACGTGTGGTGTAGGTGAGGGGAGCTGCTTTCGGGTAGGTGTGGGTGGCGAGAGGATGAGGGTGTGGGCCATTGGATCTGGCAGTATCCGACGGTTTGTAATGCTTGATCCGCGTGACATGCCCATAGACCAATCAGAACGAAGTGCGGGCTTATGACCATCTAAAATTGTCGTAATTGATTAACAATAGGCGCTACCAACACAGCACCACAGCGCCCGGTGAGACTCCATTGCAGCGTGAGCTCCAACACAGCACCACGATCCCGATGGTAAGTTTCCTTCTCTTTTTATGATAATGTTAGTTAAGTTTTCAAATAATTAGTAGTGTTATTCCTTGAATAACGAAAAATCAATTTTCCATTTTTGGAGTGCCCAAAAAGAGTTTTTTTGTAAAGGACCTACCATATATTTGTTGCAAAATTGGACCAAATCAATTTTCTAAAATACTAGGACCTATCATTTCCAGGTACATAAGTATCTATTTAATAAGAGAAACACAAAAAAAATTCCAAGATTCAACCACTAGCTAGGAACGGTCATTCCCGCTGTTTTGACCGCATTTTGAAACGGGCATAAAAAATTCAAAAAAAATCAAAAAATTGGGAAACCTTCGCATTGTGTCATTATATGTGGCCAAGTTCCCAGGAAAAATAACAAACTTGTAATACGGCAATTATTTTAAAAAGCGTTCTCAGAAACGAGCTATCACGTATGGAGATCAATGGCTTTCAAGTCAAATGATCAATCTTATGGCCACATTCGTGGCATAGTTTGTTCAAATGATCTCATATTGTGCACAAGGGTGCATATTGGAATGGCAAACAATGTTGCCTAAGGAAGTTTTCATTTTCTTTGGACGAAAAAACCATTTTTCATTTTCCGAGTGCCCAAAAGGAGGTTTTTTTGTGAAGGACCTCCCAAATAATTGTTGCAAAATTGTACCAAATCAATTTTATAAAATACTAGGACATATTTAATGCACAATTGACAAAATGGTTGTGTGCAAAAAGTTTTGATCCACCTCTCGTGAAAAAGACAAATTTCCGCCGATTCAGTTGGAAGCGGGTCAAATTTGAACTGTAGCTGCCTCATAGTTTACTCTTTATTTTTTCCAAAAATCATTTCTAGGTACATAAGTATCTATTTAATCAGAGAAACACAAAAATAATTCCAAGATTCAACCACTAGCTAGGAACGGTCATTCCCGCCGTTTTGACCGCATTTTAAAACAGGCATAAAAAATTCAAAAAAATCAAAAAATTGGGAAACCTTCGCATTGTGTCATCATATGTGGCCAAGTTCCTAGGAAAAATAACAAACTTGTAATACGGCAATTATTTTAAAAAAGTGTTCTCAGAAACGAGCTACCATGTGTGGAGATCAATGGCTTTCAAGCCAAATGATCAATCTTATGGCCACATTCATGGCATAGTTTGTTCAAATGATCTCATATTGTGCACAAGGGTGCATATTGGAATGGCAAACAATGTTGCCTAAGGAAGTTTTCATTTTCGTTGGACGAAAGAACCATTTTCCATTTTTCGAGTGCCCGAAAGGAGGTTTTTTTGTGAAGGAACTACCAAATAATTGTTGCAAAATTGGACCAAATCATTTTTATAAAATACTAGGCCATATTTAATGCACAATTGACAAAATGGTTGGGTGTAAAAATTTTTGATCCACCTCTCGTGAAAAAGACAAATTTCCGCCGATTCAGTTGGAAGCGGGTCAAATTTGAACTGCAGCTACCTCATAGTTTGCTATTTATTTTTTCCAAAAATCATTTCTAGGTACATAAGTATCTATTTAATCAGAGAAACACCAAAAAAATTCCAAGATTCAACCACTAGCTAGGAACGGTCATTCCCGCCGTTTTGACCGCATTTTGGAACGGGCATAAAAAATTCAAAAAAAATCAAAAAATTGGGAAACCTTCGCATTGTGTCATCATATGTGGCCAAGTTCCGAGGAAAAATAATAAACTTGTAATACGACAATTATTTTAAAAAAGTGTTCTTAGAAAGGAGTTATCACGTATGGAGATCAATGGCTTTCAAGTCAAATGATCAATCTTATGGCCACATTTGTGGCATAGTTTGTTCAAATGATCTCATATTGTGCACAAGGGTGCATATTGGAATGGCAAACAATGTTGCCTGAGGAAGTTTTCATTTTCTTTGGAGGAAAAAACCATTTTTCATTTTCTAAGTGCCCAGAAGGAGGTTTTTTTTGTGAAGGACCTCCCAAATAATTGTTGAAAAATTGTACCAAATCAATTTTATAAAATACTAGGACATATTTAATGCATAATTGACAAAATGGTTGGGTGCAAAAAGTTTTGATCCACCTCTCATGAAAAAGACAAATTTCCGCCGATTCAGTTGGAAGCGGGTCAAATTTGAACTGTAGCTGCCTCATAGTTTACTCTTTATTTTTTCCAAAAATCATTTCTAGGTACATAAGTATCTATTTAATCAGAGAAACACAAAAAAATTCCAAGATTCAACCACTAGCTAGGAACGGTCATTCCCGTCGTTTTGACCGCATTTTAAAACGGGCATAAAAAATTCAAAAAAAAATCAAAAAATTGGAAACCTTCGCATTGTGTCATCATATGTGGCCAAGTTCCTAGGAAAAATAACAAACTTGTAATACGGCAATTATTTTAAAAAAGTGTTCTCAGAAACGAGCTATCATGTGTGGAGATCAATGGCTTTCAAGCCAAATGATCAATCTTATGGCCACATTCATGGCATAGTTTGTTCAAATGATCTCATATTGTGCACAAGGGTGCATATTGGAATGGCAAACAATGTTGCCTAAGGAAGTTTTCATTTTCATTGGACGAAAAAACCATTTTCCATTTTTCGAGTGCCCGAAAGGAGGTTTCTTGGAACTACCAAATAATTGTTGCAAAATTGGACCAAATCATTTTTATAAAATACTAGGCCATATTTAATGCACAATTGACAAAATGGTTGGGTGTAAAATTTTTTGATCCACCTCTCGTGAAAAAGACAAATTTCCGCCGATTCAGCTGGAAGCGGGTCAAATTTGAACTGCAGCTGCCTCATAGTTTGCTATTTATTTTTTTTCCTAAAATCATTTCTAGGTACATAAGTATCTATTTAATCAGAGAAACACCAAAAAAATTCCAAGATTCAACCACTAGCTAGGAACGGTCATTCCCGCCGTTTTGACCGCATTTTGGAACGGGCATAAAAAATTCAAAAAAAAAATCAAAAAATTGGGAAACTTTCGCATTGTGTCATCATATGTGGCCAAGTTCCGAGGAAAAATAACAAACTTGTAATACGGCAATTATTTTTAAAAAGTGTTCTCAGAAACGAGCTATCACGTATGGAGATCAATGGCTTTCAAGTCAAATGATCAATCTTATGGCCACATTCGTGGCATAGTTTGTTCAAATGATCTCATATTGTGCACAAGGGTGCATATTGGAATGGCAAACAATGTTTCCTAAGGAAGTTTTCATTTTCTTTGGACGAAAAAACCAATTTTCATTTTCCAAGTGCCCAAAAGGAGGTTTTTTTGTGAAGGACCTCCCAAATAATTGTTGCAAAATTGTACCAAATCAATTTTATAAAATACTAGGACATATTTAATGCACAATTGACAAAATGGTCGGGTGCAAAAAGTTTTGATCCAGCACTCATGAAAAAGACAAATTTCCGCCGATTTAGTTGGGAGCGGGTCAAATTTGAACTGCAGCTGCCTCATAGTTTACTCTTTATTTTTTCCAAAAATCCTTTCTAGGTACATAAGTATCTATTTAATCAGAGAAACACAAAAAAATTCCAAGATTCAACCACTACCTAGGAACGGTCATTCCCGCCGTTTTGACCGCATTTTAAAACGGGCATAAAAAATTCAAAAAAAATCAAAAAATTGGGAAACCTCCGCATTGTGTCATCATATGTGGCCAAGTTCCTAGGAAAAATAACAAACTTGTAATACATCAATTATTTTAAAAAAGTGTTCTTTGAAATGAGCTATCATGTGTGGAGATCAATGGCTTTCAAGCTAAATGATCAATCTTATGGCCACATTCATGGCATAGTTTGTTCAAATGATCTCATATTGTGCACAAGGGTGCATATTGGAATGGCAAACAATGTTGCCTAAGGAAGTTTTCATTTTCGTTGGACGAAAAAGCCATTTTCCATTTTTCGAGTACCCGAAAGGAGGTTTTTTTGTGAAGGAACTACCAAATAATTGTTGCAAAATTGGACCAAATCATTTTTATAAAATAATAGGCCATATTTAATGCACAATTGGCAAAATGGTTGGGTGTCAAAAGTTTTGATCCACCTCTGGTGAAAAAGACAAATTCCCGCCGATTCAGCTGGAAGCGGGTCAAATTTGAACTGCAGCTGCCTCATAGTTTGCTATTTATTTTTTCCAAAAATCATTTCTAGGTACATAAGTATCTATTTAATCAGAGAAACATCAAAAGTTTTCCAAGATTCAACCACTAGTTAGGAACGGTCAAGCCCGCCGTTTTGACCGCATTTTCAAACAGGCATAAAAAATTCAAAAAAAATCAAAAAATTGGAAAACCTTCGCATTGTGTCATTATGTGTGGCCAAGTTTCCAGGAAAAATAATAATCTTGTAATACAGAAATTATTTTAGAAAAGTGTTCTCGTAAATGAGCTATCATGTGTGAAGATTCATGGATTTCAACCCAAACGCTCAATCTCATGGTCACATTCATGGCATAGTTTGTTCAAATGATCTGATATTGTGCACAAGGGTGCATCTTGGAATTCCAAACAATGTTGCCAAAGGGAGTTTTCATTTTCTTTGCACGGAAAATTCATTTTCCATTTTTCGAGTGCCTGAAATGAGATTTTTTTGTGAAGGACCTACCATATATTTGTTGCAAAATTGTACCAAATCATTTTTATAAAATATTAGGACATATTTAATGCACAATTGACAAAATGGTTGGGTGTCAAAAGTTTTGATCCACCTCTGGTGAAAAAGACAAATTCCCGCCGATTCAGCTGGAAGCGGGTCAAATTTGAACTGTAGCTGCCTCATAGTTTTCTATTTATTTTTTCCAAAAATCATTTCTAGTTACATAAGTACCTATTTAATCATAAATACATTGTTTGGTGGTGATACGTCGAGGTTTGGGCGGTGGCCGAGGGCCCCAACTCTAGAGCGCGTAAACTCGCATGCCCGTCGCGTGGTCACCGCGTGACCGTGGCGTTGCCATGTGTTGTGGGCAGCCTAGGCATGTCTAGTGGGTTGAGAACTCCCCAGGTAGGTGCTAGGAATAAAATTACAACATAAGATTCTCACGAGGAGACCGATCGATGCTCAAACATGAATTAGCGGCCAAGTGTTTGATTAGCGGTACGGGAAATGTACATGGCTAATGGGCGTGAGTTTTGGCTGAGGATGATCAGTTACTAAGAAGACCGTCTTCAAAAAATTTCAGCTCAAAAGGAGGACCCTAGGTGGTACTTGCTTTGCAAACCACCACACTAGACATAAATACGAATGTTGAAGCTCGGCTCAAAATAATGAATGGATTGAGCTGGCATTTGGTGGAGGATGGTTATTTGGGCATAGGAAAGTACTGTAGAAAATGGATACTATTTGGACATGCCAAAGTGGTACTTCCTTCACAAACTGTTACTCTGAACAGAATAGGAAAATGAATATTTTTGAATTATTTTTGAACTAGGCAAGGAAGGTTTTTACATATTTGACGAAGATATGACCCAAAGAATTTATGAGATTTTTTTGGGAATTTTGGGAATGTCAGAAATATAGGTTGCTTCACAACCTAGGGCAAAAACTGCCACATGGACATGACACATAGGCAAAACTGATGAGGTGGCGCCTAGTCATAGCAACCCACCACAATTTACAAGCCTATGACCATCTATATTGGTCGTTAACAACTAGAAATAAGGCAACGGACTAGCGCTGTTAGCTTTATGACCATTTCATGTAAGGAAATTATGACCTTTCTGACCAAAATGGTCGCAATGGTTTAGGGTTTGGAGCCCCTCGAACAGCTTTTGACCAATTGGTCTCAAATGGTCATAAATCTATGACCAATTCTTCCAGGCTCACTGACAAAAGGTCATAAGTTGACATATTTCTTGTAGTGAAGCTCGGCCTCAAGGCCGAGGACCTGGAACCGACCCGGACGATATTCCACGGCATCGTGCCCGGCCTCTCCTGCTCTCCCATTGGTCGGGTCCGGCTCGACGTCCTGTTCGGTGACAGCAGCCACTTCCGACGCGAGCCAATCTGGTTCGAGGTGATGGACTTGTCTAGCGCGTACCACGCACTGCTGGGCCGACCCGCGCTCACCAAGTTCATGGCGGTCCCCCATTACGCATATCTGAAGATGAAGATGCCGGGTCCCAAGGGCCTCATCACCATTACCGGCGACGACCGCAAGTCCCTGGAGTGCGCCCGAGACGGTGCCAAGTTGGCCGAGTCACTGGTCATTGCCGAGGAGCAGCGTCAGCTCGACCGGATCGTCGCCATGGTAGGCGAGGCCTCGGCCGCGTAGATCCCGACCAAGGACCCGGCCGACAAGGCCGCCTTCAAGCCCTCCAAGGAGACCAAGAAAGTGAAGATCAATCCGGAAGACCCCAGCTGCAGCAAGTACGTTGTCGTAGGCACCCGTCTCGACAGCAAATAGGAAGGCGAGCTCATCGACTTCCTCCGTGAGAATCGGGATATGTTCGCATGGACCCCCAAAGACATGCCGGGTATCCCGAGGAAGTACGCCGAGCACAAACTTCACGTCCGCAAGGACGCCAAGCCTATCCGTCAACCCCTACGACGTTTTTCCGAAGAGAAGAGACGAACCATTGGTGAAGAGGTCACCAACCTTTTGGCGGCCGGCTTCATCATGGAAGTGTTTCACCCTGAGTGGCTAGCCAATCCAGTCCTCGTCCTGAAGAAGAACAAGACCTGACACATGTGTATCGACTACACCAGCCTCAACAAGGCATGTCCCGAGGATCCATTCACTCTCCCGCGGATCGACCAAGTCATCGACTCGACCGCCAGGTGCGAGCTCCTGTCCTTCCTGGACGCTTACTCCGGCTACCACCAGATCAAGCTGGACCAGGCCGACGCCCTAAAGACGTCCTTCATCATGCCCTTTGGGGCGTATTTCTACATCACTATGTCGTTCGGCTTGAAGAACGCTGACGCCACCTTCCAACGCAGCATGCAGAAATGCCTGCTGCCGCAACTCTGCCGCAACTCTGCCGCAATGTCCATGTTTACGTGGAGGACATCGTGGTGAAGACCAAGTAGCACCTCACACTCCTCGACGACTTGAAGGAAACATTCGCCAACCTCCGCGAATACAAGGTCAAGCTTAACCCGGAAAAATGCATTTTCGGCGTCCCGACCGGAAAGCTACTCGGCTTCCTCATCTCGGAACGCGGCATTGAGGCGAACCCGGAGAAGATCAAGGCCATCAAGCGCATGCGCAAGCCGGCTCGGCTACGTGATGTCTAGAAGTTCACCGGATGCTTGGCCTCGGTCAGCCGGTTTCTGAGCCGGCTGTGCGAGAGGGCGCTACCCCTGTACCAGCTGATGAAGAAGACGCCGTCGTTCGAATGGAACGACAAGGGAGTCTAGGCTTTCCAAGACCTCAAGCGCATGCTCTCCACCGCACCAGTCCTGGCCGCGCCGACCGACAAGGAGCCGTTGTTGCTCTACATAGCCGTGACCTCGTGGGCGGTCAGCACGGTGCTGGTGGTCGAGCGACCAGAGACGGGCAAGATCCAAGCTGTCTAGCGCCCGGTCTACTACCTGGGCGAGGTGCTCTCCATCTCCAAGCAGAACTACCCACACTACCAGAAGATGTGTTACAGCGTGTACTTTACCGCCAAGAAGCTGAAGCAGTACTTCCAAGAGCACGTCATCACCGTGGTCAGCACGACTCCTATCAAAGAAATCACCAGGTGCTGGGATGCCTCTGGCCGGGTCGCCAAGTGGGCGCTCCAGTTGGCCGGCCACACCATCATCTACGAGCCCCGCACCACGATCAAGTCTCAGGCCCTGGCCAACTTCCTCGTCGACTGGACCGAGACCCAGTACTTACCGCCGCCCCCCGACTCGACGCATCAGTGCATGCACTTCGTCGGATCCAAGATGCGACTCGGCCTGGGGGCCGGCATTGTACTGTCATCTTCGAAGGGCGTTCGACTCCGCTACGCGCTCCAGATCCACTTCGCCGCCTCCAAAAACATCGCCGAGTACGAAGCCCTTGTGCACGGCCTCCGGCTTGCCAAGGAACTCGGCATCCGGCGCATCCTGTGGTACGGCGACTCGGACCTGGTGGTGCATCAGTGCTCCGGCGAGTGGGACGCCCGTGACTCCAACATGGCAAGCTACCGCTTCCTCGTGCAGAAGCTGTCCGGATCCTTTGAGGGCTGCGAGTTCCTCCATGTCCCGCGCGCGGAGAACGAAGTGGTCGACATGCTCGCCAAGATCGCCTTGTCCCGACAGTCCATCTCGTCCGGCGTCTCCCTCGAGCACCTGCGCAAGCCGTCCGTCAAGCCGTCACCGGACTCCGAGTCCATCCACGTTCCAGATGACCCGGTCGCATCTCAACCTGGCCCGGGGGCTGCTGAACCAGCCCGGGGGCTGCCGAACCCGGCCCGGGGGCTGCTCAACCCAGCCTGGGGGCTGCTCAGCTCGACCCGACCACCATCACCCCGGACCCGGCCGTCTCCATTCCCGACCCGGGGGCTGCTTAACCCGGCTCGGGGGCTGCCGACTCTGAACCCGCCCTGGTGGCTGTCTTCGCCGTGGTTACGGCTCAGTCTTGGGCCCTCCCAATATCAGAATTCCTGGAGAGCGGGGTTATCCCCATGAACGAGACCGAAGCCTGGCAAGTGCAGCGCCGGGTGTCCGCCTACAGCATCATCAACAATGAACTCGTCAAGCAAAGCTCCACCAGTGTGTTTCAGCACTGCGTCGAGCAGGAACAGGGCATCGACATCCTCCTCGACATACACCAGGGCGAATGCGGGCACCACGCCGCGTCGTGATCCCTGGTGGCCAAGGCATTCCGCCATGGCTTCTACTGGCTCACGGCCCTCCAAGATACCGAGTCACTTGTTCTCAAGTGTGAGGGGTGCCAGTGCTTCAACAAACGCAGCCACCAGCCGGCGTCAACACTCCGCACCATTCCGATCGCCTGGCCCTTCGCGGTCTGGGGACTCGACATGGTGGCACCCTTCAAAACCGCTCGAGGCGGCATGACGCACCTGCTGGTGGTAGTGGACAAGTTCACCAAGTGGATCGAAGCATGGCCAATCAAGAAACTGGACGGGCCAACAGCCGTCCGGTTCATCAAGGACATAGAGGTTCGCTACGGCATGCCGAACAACATCATCACGGACAACGACACCAACTTCTCCAAGGGCGCGCTTGAGCAATACTGCTCCGTTTCCAGCATCCACCTCAACCTGGCCTCCGTTGCACATCCGCAGTCCAACGGGCAGGTCGAGCGGGCCAACGGACTCATCCTGTCCGGCATCAATCCGCGACTCGTTGAGCCACTCATCCGCTCACCGGGCAGCTGGCTTGACGAGTTGCCAGCCATTCTCTGGAGTCTCTGCACCAGCCGCATCGGTCGACCGGGTTCACCCCATTCTTCCTCGTCTATGGAGCCGAAGCTGTCATCCTGACCGACGTTGAGTTCGACTCGCCGCGCGTCGTGATGTACACCAAAGCCGAAGCCAGAGAAGCCCACGAAGACGGTGTCGACCTGCTCGAAGAAGCCCGCCTCCTCGTGCTTCGCCGTTCGACCATCTACCAGCAAGGCCTGAGGCACTACCACAGCAAGAAAATCAAGCCCCTCACGTTCCGCAAGGGCGACCTCGTCCTCCGACTCATTCAAGAGCAAGCAGGCCAGCACAAGCTATCTCCTCCATGGGAGAGCCCATTCATCATGAGCAGGGCCTTGCGCGATCGCAACGCCTACTACCTCATCGACGCGCGCAAGTCGAACAAGCGCAAGAGAGACACCGCTGGCGAAGAAACGACCCGGCCGTGGAACGCGGAACTCCTCCGCCCGTTTTACAGTTAGCCGCATGAGTGTATGTATCGTCGCCTTTTGTGAACACAAGAAACTACGGGGTCCCCAAATGAGACTCGGGGGCTGCCTTTTGTTGGCCAACTTATTGTGTACCTACTTTTTCGCATCACTATGCCACTGAACCTGGCCACCGGTCCGACCTGCTCGACCCGGAGGCTCGGGGACTGGCCGGCTCGATTATCACCCCACCACCTTATTTGGTGATTCCTGATACAGTTAGGATGCCGCGGTCCCCCACTTCGCCCTAAAGCTACAGATCCGGCTTCGGCTGTTGGCTAGCAAGCACAACGGGCCAGAGCTCCTTCACGCCTCACATGCCAAGTCAAAGCCTGCCGGGTCAATCAACCCAGCCCGCCGCTCAGAAAATAAACAGCTGCATGACCGGATGCTCGCCAACCGGCTCTGCCGGGTTGCCGCTAGCCGGCGCAGTGGGTGTTTCGCTCGCGCTCAATGTTTTGAAGAGCCCAAGTCCTGCGCGCTCCTCTCGAAGAACCGAACTCCTTGTCATGGACCGGAGCCTCGGTCGTCTGACTCGCGGGGGAGGGGGGGGAGGTTTGAGAAAGGAAAAGCGCAAGAAATCGGTCTAAAAACGGATGGCAAAAGCAGAAACATTCACGACATATACACATAAATATTTAAAAGGCCCACGGCCTGAGTTCATTACACCCTAAACCCCCAGTGGGTGGATGGACCCGCTACCTAACAAATTCTACTAAGAGTGTCTCAGGCATCTCCAGCGCTGTGTCGCGACGTCGACGACTCTTCCCTGGCGGCCTCCGGGTCCAGCGAGGCACCGGTGTCCTCCTCGGCACCCCCATCACGGTAGACGCCTGTCTCCTCGGAGCTCCCCTCTGGATCATGGAGAAGCAGGCCGTAGTCGTCGCCGTCCACAACCCTGCCGTTTTCCGTCCGCTCTGGGTGGAACTCGTCGTGGAAGGCAAACTCGGCGATGTAGCTGGCCCGGGAGGCAATCCGGCCGGCTTGCTCCTGCAACAGCTGCTCTTAGCCGGCCCACTGGCCCATCAGCACGTCCAGCTGCAGGTCCGAATGCCAAGACAGCACGAACCGGAGTGCCATCTCAGCGCCGGCACGAGCGGCGGAAACGCGCCACTCGTGAAGCCGGTCCGACCCCATCTACAGGCAACGCGCCAGGCGCGTGAAGCTGCTCGGCTCGACGGAGTCCGGCCAAAGGGCCGCCGTCATCACGGTACCGGCCTAGGATAGCCGCCCCATCTGCGCCCCCAAGACCCGCAGGCGGGCCTCAACGACGGAGATGATTTCCGGGAAGGTCCATGCTACCCGCGGGTCTGTCCCGGATCCAACGACTCCGGTCGGGTCGCGCTGAAAGCGGACGGCTTCCTCCGCCAGCCGTTGCGTCTCCGGAAAGGCTCCTACCAGAAAAAACGAAGCATATCAGAAAAAGGACAACAAGGACGAAAGGCCGGATCCCAACCCGGCAAAACGCAAGAAAAACACTTACTGGAGAAGGACTTTTCTAGGTGTTGCACTTCGAGCAACGTACCACGCCACTCCCATTCAATGGTGCGGTCGCGCTCCTGGAGCGCCTTCTCCAGATCTGCCGCCTTGGCAAGGGCCGCCTTCAGCTCGGCGTCCTTGTCGTCGACCGACTTCTCGGCCGCCTTGCAACGGCGGGCCTCATCTTGGCGGGCCCCCTCAGCCGTGGCAACCTGCCCCCGCAGGCGATCCACCTTGGTGATGTCTACTACACAACCTTCTTCTTGTAGACGTTGTTGGGCCTGCAAGTGCACATGTTTGTAGGACAGTAGCAAATTTCCCTCAAGTGGATGACCTAAGGTTTATCAATCCATAGGAGGCGTAGGATGAAGATGGTCTCTCTCAAACAACCCTGCAACCAAATAACAAAAAGTCTCTTGTGTCCCCAACACACCCAATACAATGGTAGATTGTATAGGTGCACTAGTTCGGCGAAGAGATGATGATACAAGTGCAAAATAGATGGTAGATAAAGGTTTTTGTAATCTGAAAATATAAAAACAGCAAGGTAACAAGTGGTAAAAGTGAGCGCAAACGGTATTGCAATGATAGGAAACAAGGCCTAGGGTTCATACTTTCACTAGTGCAAGTTCTCTCAACAATAATAACATAGATAGATCATACAACAAGCCCTCAACATGCAACAAAGAGTCACTCCAAAGCCACTAGTAGCGGAGAACAAACGTAGAGATTATGGTAGGGTACGAAACCACCTCAAAGTTATTCTTTCGGATCGATCTATAAAAGAGTTCGTACTAGAATAACACCTTAAGACACACATCAACCAAAACCCTAATGCCACCTAGATACTCCATTGTCACCTCAAGTATCTGTGGGCATGATTATACGATATGCATCACACAATCTCAGATTCATCCAACCAACATAAAAGTACTTCAAAGAGTGCCCCAAAGCTACTACCGGAGAGTCAAGAATGTGTGCCAACCCCTATGCATAGGTTCCCAATGTCACGAAACCCGCAAGTTGATCACCAAAACATACTTCAAGTGGCACATGATATCCCATTGTCACCACAGATAATCACGGCAAGACATACATCAAGTGTTCTCATAAAAGACTCAATCCGATAAGATAACTTCAAAGGGTAAACTCAATTCATCACAAGAGAGTAGAGGGGGAGAAACATCATAAGATCCAACTACAACAACAAAGCTCGGGATACATCAAGATCATGCCATAGAGGGAACACGAGAGAGAACACGAGAGAGAGAGAGAGAGATCAAACACATAGCTACTGGTACATACCCTCAGCCCCGAGGGTGAACTACTCCCTCCTTGTCATGGATAGCGCCGGGATGTTGAAGATGGCCTCCGGTGATGGGATCCCCCTCCGGCAGGGTGTCGGAACAGGGCCCCGATTGGTTTTTGGTGGCTACAGAGGCTTGCGGCGGCGGAACTCCCAATCTATCTTCTGTTCTGGAAGTTTTAGGGTACGTAGGTATATATGGGTGCAGGGGTACGTCGGTGGACCTCCGGGGTGCTCACGAGGCAGGGGGGTGCGCCCAGGGGGGGCCACCCTCGTGGGAAGCCCGGGACTCCCCTGACATGCACTCCAAGTCCATCAGGTGGGTTTCCTTCCAAAATTAACTTCTCCAGTTGATTTCGTTCCGTTTTGACTCTGTCTGATATTCCTTTTCCTCGAAACACTGAAATAGGCATAAAACAACAAATCTGGGCTGGGCCTCCGGTTAATAGGTTAGTCCCAAAGATAATATAAAAATGGATAATAAAGCCCAATATTGCCTAAAACAGTAGATAAAGTAGCATGCAGCAATCAAAAATTACAGATATGTTGGAGACGTATCACTCGGCCTGGAGCCGGCCCTTGTCGTCGGCCAGCCTGCCGCGCTGCTGGTCCGCCTCAACCAGGGCCTGCTGTGCCTCCACCACCTTGGCATCCTCCGCCTTAGGAGCTACACCTTAGCCTCGAGGCGGCTCTTACTACCCGCCAGCTGCTCCTGCAACTGGTTGGCCTCGTCGAGCGACCGCCGGGCCGCAGCCGCCTCCGCCCTCGCCTGCGCTACCTCAGCGCCAAGAAGGCCGGTGTCGGCAACAAGCCGGTCATAATGATGACCAGCCCGGAGCAGCCGAGTCTGCCGGGACAGCACCTCGGCTGCAAAAGAGAAAGATTCAGCAAAGAAGAAAGCAAGACTTAAGATTTGGCCCAACTGTTACACAGTTGTCCCGAATCTCGGGGGCTACACCCAGTGGGTGCGCTAGCGCTCCCCCACTAGAAAAGAGCATGAAGATACCTGCGGCGATGCGAAGCTCCTCCTCCTTGGCAGCGAGCTGCTCCTTGAGCTCCCGGTACTTGCCCAGGAGACAGTTGAAGGCGCCGACCCGGTATGCGTCGAGTTGCTGAAGAAAGAAGAAATCAGGACAAAAACAACATTCTAAAGATTCGACCCAACTACTACGTAGTTGGCCCGAACCTCGGGGGCTACACCCAATGGGTGCGCTAGCGCGCCCCCACAAAGAAAAAGTTGCAAAAAAGAAGAAGCTTACCAGAACGGTGCGCTCCTGGTCACGCGTCTGCTCCACCTCGGCCTGGGCGAAGGCCTTGAGCCGGTCCGTCCGGCCGCACAGACGGCGGCTGATGGCGTCCATCGCCGCCTCCTCCTGGGTCTAAGGTCCGAAGACCACGGTGCCCCCGCTCCGCGCCGGCTGCGGCGCGGCAGCCCGGCGCCCTCCTTGCCGGGGCACCAAAGCGTGCTCCCTGCTGGCCGCTCCTGACGCGGCCGGCACCTCCTCCAATGCCCTCTCCGGCACCATCGACGACCCGGACGCCGGGACGCCCTGCGTCGCCGTCTCCGGTCCAAACACAGGGACGGCCTGCTGCACCACCACCGGCCCAGCCACCGGGGTGGCCTCAGACACCGCTGCCCGCGGCGCCTCCTCCAACACCAGCGGCTCCTCGTGCGCCGCCGCTCGCAGCGCCTCATCCAAGACGGCGCCGCCACCACCTCCATCAGTCCCCGCTTGCTCGATAACGTCGACCCGCGATGGGGTATCATCCTCCACCTCGACGACCTCCTGGTTGAGGAACACCACCTCAGCCCGGCCCTCGCGGCCGCGCTCCCTCACCGACGATGCCTCAAAGACCGTCGCCGCCACCACCGAGCCCTCCGGCATCTTGCGCCAGGCCGGCTCACGCCCATGCCGCCGTCGCGTCGGTCCAAACCCGGACCGACGCCGCCTCCAGCTCTAACTCGACCCTGTTCCTGTCTTGCCAGGCCAAGCCCTCGGCGTCGTTCGGGTCTAGGCCGAGGTCCGAGTCGGCCCGTCCCTCCGCCTCGACCTGGTCGACGAGATCGGACTGGCTCCTGCGGAACATGGTCCCTTTGGCGGCCGCGGCGGCCGCCGCCACCCTCGCCAACGCGATGGCGACCTGAAGAAGAAGAAGACAGAATGAGTGAAAAACAAGGCTAGCTCGACAGGCCAAATGCATACAGAAGATGGAGCTTACCCTGATAGGACCAGGACTGGCGTTGGCCTCCCATGCCCGGTGCCGCGCTTCTTTTTGGCTGGCCTCCCGGACCCGGCCGGGTGTGCCGTGCGCTTTGGGGCCCGGGGCCGCGACATGATGCTGTCCTTCCATGCGGGTGACTCGGCACCGCCCCGCACGATGACCCGGCTCCGCCCGCGTCGCCGCCACCCCCGCCCAACGCCACTACAACAACAAATGACGTCAACATCACTCGTGCCATGCCACGGTCAACAACTTGAGATACATGAAGAAAAATACAAGACTTACCCACACGACGCCCAGCGCCGGCGTTGGCCTCGGCTTCCTCCTCCCCGCTGTGGGCTGCGGGCTCCTCCGGCGCCACCGGCGCCACCTGCGATGGAGCCCGGGCGTAAGGATGCCGGATTGCATTCAGAAGCACCTCCCGCGTCGCATCAGGACGGACGAGGAGGTGCCCAGCAGCAAAGTAAGGTGACCAGACACTCACCTGTGGCGCCGGGTTTGACTCGCTGTACGACACCTTGCCGAACCGCCAGTCCACCCCAAGGTTATCCTTGGAGATGTCATTCACTCGGCGGGCAATCTGCTCCGCCGTCAGGCGCGTCGACCCCATGCGGTTGGGATCTTGAAAGCCGACCATCTCGCCGATGAGGCAGGAGCGCCTCTGCAGCGGGAGAACCCGGCGCATGATGAACGCGGCGATGAGGTCGTTACCGGTGAGCCCCTCCCGCGTCCTCATCACCATCACCCGCTCACAGAGATTGAGAATCTCCTGTAACGGGTGTTTGGGGGAGTAGCCCCAGTCCATCTTCACCCATGGCGGCACGATGGCGAAGGCTTGAAGATTGATGCGGTCCGCACCCAAGTTGCGGACGTAGAAGAAGGAGTTCTGCCATTTCTTGGCAGAATCCTATAGCGGGATCTTGGGGAAGTCCGCCCCCGACCGCTTCGAGATGAGCAGTCGGCGAAGTCTCTGGCCGACGGGCCTTGCTGCTTCAGGGAGAAGAAGCGCGCCCAGAGGTCGATTGTAGGCTCGACCCCAGGTACCCCTCACAGAGGATGGCAAAGCCGGAAAGTTGGACGATGGCGCCGGTGCCAAGATGATGTGGCTGGAGCCCGAAGAACTCCAAGAACGTGCGAAAGAAGGTGCTCGCCGGCAGCCCGAATCTGCGCTCGAAGTGCGTAAGGAAGACTACGCCCTCCGACTCCTCGGGCTGCGGCCTCTGCTCGCCGCGCGACAGATGGACGGTGATGTCCGTCTCCCGCGGCAAGCACCGCGACGCGCGAAGATGGGCGATGTCTTCGGTGGTGACATTCGAGCCCATCCAAGAGCCCGATGGTAGTGCCATGGACGAAAGAAGGAGAAGGAGAAAGAAGATGGAGGACGACGAAGTTCTGCTCGGGGCAGCGGGCGCCGCAGTGCGTCGGTTGCAAAGAGAAGAGTAAGAGCAAAGGGGCAGAAGGGCGCGAGTGAGATAATGTTCGCCGCCCCCTGCCCCCCGATTTATAACCCTTAGTTTGAACATGGGGGAGTGGGATCGTCTGCACTCGCCCTTTCCACTACCCCGCAATAAGTGTGCACGCACACATGCAGTAACTACTCGGGGAAGAGCAACCGACCCCCGGACGCCGCAATAAATCCACGCGCGTGGGCCAAGGGCGCGCGGCGGCTTGCCCTAGCCTGTTGCCCAGTCACGTCACACGCGTGGCCTGTCAGGCCCTCCGACTTCCAGGCACCACGTGGCGCCCACCATGAAGCCCGAGGGATTGCCCCAAGATTTGACGGACTCCTCAGTTCCCGCCCCCATCGGAACACCGCGATCCGGTTTTTGAGAAAACCGGCACACAGTGGGTGTTGCCAGACCCGGAGCTCCCAGAATCCGCCTTGCTTAAGGGGGAAACTACGAAGGCCCACTCATCCGAAGACGGCGGACCTTCACAGCTTCGGGGCATACTGTCGGGGGGATGAACCCCGGGTATGCAACGGAACCCGGATCCTTTTAAAAAACAACGGGGCCAGCATCGCCTCTCAAGCCGGCACGCACTTGGCCGGTTCAGTCGACCCAGCCAAACCCGGCAACCCAGCCAAACTCTCCGACCCGGCAAGACGCGTTGACTCGGCCTCAACAACTAGCACAAGGCAGCCGAACCCGGCACAACCAAAGCTTCCACAACAAGCCAGCTCCACCCGTGGCGTGCTCCGCAATCCAGCCGCGGGTCAGCTCCCTTCCCATCCAGGCCGTACGTTGGGACGAGTCTCCGGCCACCGATGACCACGGCAACAGTGCCCCGCCAATGCCTCCGGTCAGCCGGAACGTGGCAACAGTGCCCCTCACCTACCCGCTGACCAGGGCCGGCGTGGCTACACTGCCCCCGTCCTCACCGCTGACGACAGCAAGTGGTGACATGACGGAGCGCCACTGTACATGACTCAACTCGGCCACGCCCTGATGATCGACAAGACGGCGCACAGTCCCCCTAGGCATGTGGGGCCCGCACCTAGTGGAACCCGGCGAACCACAGGCCCCCAGCGGGTCCCAGCCCAGGTCCCCGAACGCCGACAACCCGGACCCACCGACTTGTAACATTACCATTGTACCATTGTGGGGTTGGTCTATAAAACCCCCCAGGAGCCCAGGCATACGGGCAGGTAAGCAAGAGAGCAAGTAAGCAGCAACAGAGCATAGAGAAGAACTAGCCACCAAACCAAAGCATCCACCCGGAGAGAAGGAGCAGCCTAAGCCTTGTCCAGCTTTCCTTCCTCCTCCATACAGCTCTAGGAGCCACATTGTACTATCGAACATCAAACTACACTCGGCAGGACTAGGGGTGTTATCTCTCCGGGGAGCCCCGAACCTGGGTATGTCCGGCGTCCCGCGCCCGCTCATGCCAACCTCGCCTCTGGAGCCCACCAGCGCCCTCGAGCCTCCTCCTCTCTTTAGCCATACCATGGCATCTGCCGTGTGCCCACCACGACACTACTCCTAATCGCAACTAACAACACTTGTGTTTCATTCTTAGGACACTACAAAAAAAAGACATATCCGTGACATTTTGGGCCGAACGAAATTTTTTCTGTCATACTTATGACACTTCAGTGATGATAATTGTGACAAAACCCGGTATCATCATAGATGTGGTGGGCTCCTACTTCTATGACCAAAAATCATGACAGAAAATGTGCTTTTCGTCCTGGGCGGGTCGGAGACGCAGCTGCATGACATTCTTTGGGCCGTCCATGATGGGAAAAACCGTGGTAGAAGCGAGGGCGAGGAAAATTTCGTGGAGTTCCCGGTTACGGTGGGTGGTCGAGGGCCGAGCCATGCGCGTTTCTCTTGTACACGTACGCGCGTGTGTGCGAGGCGTTGGCTCTAACTGAACCCGAGCAAGGCATTGGGCTCTAACTGAACCCGAGCGATTGCATTGCAAGCTACGCGTTACTGAACCCGAGGGTCGATCGATGGCTATTAACTGAACCCAATTGAGAGATTCCTTTGCTACTGCTGCTAACTGAAGCCGATCGATGCTGCCCTCTGGATGAACAGTGAGCGGTGGGGGTGGATGAACAGGACCCCGAGGCGTTGCCTCTGGATGAACAGTACCCCGATCGATCGAGCCGGTTGGGGCTGGATGAATAGGACCCCGTGGAGGGCTGGATGAATAGTAGATGGTGGAGGGGTGCCCGTGGAGGGTTGGTTGAACAGTATCCGGTGGAGTAGCGCGCGGTGGAGGCTGGATGAACAGGAGCCCGTGGAGGCTGGAGGAGGTCGACGGTGGAGATGAACAGTATCCCATGCAGTCCCGTTTTGCGGTACGCCACACCCCTCCCAATGAACAGGACCCCTGTTCCGACCGTAGCGCTCCAACACAAGTCCGTTTCATCCGTTTTGCGGTACGCCATACCCCTCCCGATCAACAGGACCCCCGTTTCAACCATAGGAGGTCCGTTTCCTCCATTTTGCGGTACGCCAGACCCCTCCTGATGAACAGGATCCCGTTTCGAACATGGCCGGTCGAACACAAGGCCGTTTCCTCCATTCTGCGGTATGCCAGGCCTCATTTCCATCGCCTGTTCTATCCAAGCCCTCCCGATGAACACGACGATGCATTCCGTTTCGACCCAGCCGGGTGGCTCCCCATGAACACGACGATGACGTTGTTTCTTCGTTCCGACCCAACCATGTACACGAGCCCTAGCCGTACGTATGCGTGAGTAGGCGTTCGAGACCCCGCCCGTATGTACACATATGTGGCTGTATTTTCTTTCTTGCACACTGGCCGCTGTACGTACGTGTACATGCTACGTGAGCGCCTCTACTACGACACGCGCGCGCCTCTACTATGACACGTGCGCGCCTCTACTACGACACGTGCGCGCCTCTACATCCACCAGTATGTACGTACACGTTCGCGACCAGAATGACGACGCTACGTACGCTTCGACCAGGCGGGTCCCGGCTGTGAGGCACTTCGTTGCATGCGAAGATGTAGCTGGTGCGTCCCAGCAGTCAGGGGGGCGAATCTTTTTTTTCGGACGCACTTCCTTGCATGCGAAGATGTAGCTGGTGGGTCCCAGCAGTCAGGGGGGCAAATTGTTTTTTTGGACGCACTTCCTTGCGTGCAAAGATGTAGCTGGTGGATGCCAGCAGTCAGGGGGCGAATCAAAATATGGTGGCCCGTCCGGTGGGTCCCCGCTGTCAGGTGGAGGAATAATTATTTTGCGCGTAATAAGGAGGCACTTCCTTGCGGCCGCCGTGGACCCAGCTGTCAGCCTCTCCATGTACAACACTCTTCCGATGGAAGTCGGTCATTGACCACATTGACCACGCCGCGCCGAGAGCACCACGACGGTGGACGACGGCGAGGCCTAGGAAGGGGACGACGTGGAGCCGGGGAAGACACATCAGTGGATGCCCACGCGAAGAGGAGTACGAGGGTTCATTTATTCGGCTGTGGTGTGAGGCTGCCGTCGCCGCAGAATAATAGGGGGTGTGGGTGAGTAGATGGATGGCCTGGCCAGTGGTGGGAGTAGTGGGGGCGGTGAGGCCTTCGTGGCATCACAGCCGGCCACGGGAGGCAGGAGCATGCGGCACGACCGGCGCTGCTTTGGGCGGCTGGAGCACGAAGACCAGAGGTTGAAGAAGCACTACGGCCGTTGGATGGACATCGTACGGTCACTTGAGCTAGAATCGTTCATATTGACTAAGTTGACAAAGCCCTCCGTCCCCGTCAACTTAGTAGGCCCACAAGTCAGCCTCCCACCAAGGTGAGTCCCAGCTAGCAGGGGGAGTATTCATTTTTTTGTGCATAATAGGGAGGCATTTCCGGTGGGTCCGAGCTGACAGCGGGGGGGGGGGGGGGGGCACGTTTTTTTTGCGAAATACAGAGGCCCTTCCGGTGGGTCCTAGCTATCAGGTGGAGGAATCATTATTTTGCCCGTAATAAGGAGGCATTTCCCTGTGTGGGCCCCTACTATCAGCCTCTTCCGATGGCTATTGTTTGTTGACCATGTTGACCTCGCCGCGCCGAGAGCACAAATGCGGTGGACGAGGGCGAGGCCTAGGAAGAGAACCACCCGGAGCCGACGAAGCCACTGTAGCGGATGCCCACGCTGAGGGGAGTACGAGCGCTGACTTGTCGGCTGCGGGGTGAGGCTGACATCGCCGGAAAATAACAGGATGTGTGGGTTGTTAGAGGGATGGCCTAGCGGCAGCACAGCCAACCACAGGAGGAGGGACCACGCAGTCCTGTCGGCGCTGGTTTGGGCGGCTGGAGCAGGAATATCAGAGATTGAAGAAGCACGGCGGCCATTGGATGAACATCCAACAGTCACTGCTGTGTGTTGACTAAGTTGACAAAGCCTTGCGTACGTGTCAAAAAAAATTCAGGACAGCGTCATCGTCAACCTAGTAGGCCCAGAAGTCAGCCTCCAAATCTATGGAAAATAGAGAGTGACTGTATCTCATGAGTCTGCTAAAAAACAGAGCGCTCATCAGTCATCTTGTCGTCACAGAATTGCTCCATGACGTACAACTCGTTGCCAGCGCCCGAGGGCTCAAACGTGGCCTCGAGTGCAGCTCACGTTTCTTTGCCGCTGTCAAACGACATATATGAATCCACAATGGAATCGTCAAGAACACTCAGCAGGGCGGCTTTGAAGAGGGTATCCATGTTCTAAAAAGCTTCCTGCTGTGTAGGATTAAGATCGCCCTCAGGCTTACCCTTAGTGGCGTGATAACAGTACATGATCTGAAACCAATATACTGCTCTTGTGCGCCACCTTTTATATTGCACCCCCTTAAAAGTAGGCGGCTTCAAAAGTGTAGCAAAACCACATAGTAAATTGCCTGTAATCAGGTTTTTGGATTGGTTTGTTGAATATATGAGCAATTTAGTATGAGATTTAATCTGAATCAGAAGTAAATAGATCATGACGACAATTGCAAACATCAAAGTAATGATGTAGACTAAACCAGGAGAACAGAATCACATACTTTACAGCGGGAGCAGAACCGATGTGGTTGATGTTGTCACTCATGTCGTTGATGAAGAGGTTACCGAGGTCGGGGAAGAAGGCAGTCATTGAGGAAGTCGTCGCTGGCAGCTGTCACAGGAGTGTGCTCCCCAAAAACCTAATCGCCCCTCTCCCGTACAGTATCATGAAAGGCGGGGTTTGGAGGACTGCTGTCCCTTCTCGCGGTGCACGCCAGAAGGAGGGCTGGAGAAGAATTGC
The DNA here is from genome assembly GCA_963921465.1 of Triticum timopheevii. Lineage (NCBI taxonomy): Eukaryota > Viridiplantae > Streptophyta > Magnoliopsida > Poales > Poaceae > Triticum > Triticum timopheevii. The sequence continues at coordinate 435,763,110 of OY997262.1, forward strand.
GTGGCGGCGCTAAGATCTGGAATGGTGCGAAACCATATGAAGCGGCGGCTAGGGTAGAGCATGTCAGGTCGGTCGTGCGAGTATAATAGTAGGCCTTTGGCCCCCAAACCCCACGTCCAAGTCAATAATAGCTCAAAAACAGAGTCAATAATAGCCCCACCAAGGTTTGTCTCAAAAAACGGAGTAATTAAGGCGTCCGTTAGTCCCTTTAGTATAAATACTATATCATTAATAATGCCCCTACCTTTTGTCTCACAAAGTATGTTGGAGTACAACCGGCTACACATTTACAATCCGCTTCTCTTCTCTCTCCTCTTCTCTCTCCTTCAACTAAGCACAAATACTACTCCCTCCATCTAGGTGTGTAAGTCATGTTACAAAAACCAAATAATCCCAAAACACTTAGGCATGGTGCATTAACTTCTACCTTGTTTCTTGTTTCTTCACATATCAACCAATAACAGACGAGGGGTATGAATGCTTTTAATGACTTGAGACTACCAAACACGACATGCAGTGGTTAGTTCATTGCATGCAATGCTATTAATTAGCAAATAAACATTAAGGTCTCTCGTTTTTCGCTCCTCCTTGGTCACGGTGCACAACCTAAGATGACTTACTCACCTAGACGGAGGGAGTATATTTAAATCCTTATAGCCTGCTTATGTCATCTAATTGTAATACTTGCTCTAAATTTACTCTCCACTGTGTAGTCTGAAATGCCGGGCATGCAGCGGGCGGTGCCCTTGGTCGGTGCGCCGCTTCAATGGCGGAAGCAGTGAGAGGTCGCGTCGCCCTGACTTGCCATCAATGTGGAGCGGCGGGCTCAGCTGGCGCCGGGCAGGAAGCACGCGCGGGAGGGGGGAGGGTTTTTTGTTGGGCCAAGAAGGTGAGAAGCCAACTTGGGATCGGTCCGGACGGGGAAATATCATGTGCTCCCATACTCTGCATATGACACTAGTCTATGTTACTACTCCCTCCTTTCCGGTTTATAGAGATGTTTAGAGTAACATAGTAATATGTTACAGTATAAGTTACTCCCCACTATGACCAGCCTTGGCCTCTCCGAGTGCTCCACCATGTATAGCTGCTAAGCCTGCCACGTAGGCGTAAAATATGATGTGGCACCTATGCATTGAAGACTTGAGTTATGAAGCCATTTAATGCACTTAGCACCTCATAAGCACATCTAAGCACTTACTAGAACCCCCTTGACCGTGTACCTTGACGGTGTACGTAACCTTGTGTCTCATAATTTTCCTCGTCATCATTTGAGTCCTAGAAGATCTCGCCCACACTACAAGAAATATGTCAACTTGTGACCACCATTATTGGTCACTGAATGGTCATAGTTTTCCATTTGTGACCTTTTTGTGACCAAAACCAGAAGGTCAAAAGCTGATGGTCGTAAACTGACATTTTTGACCTTCTCTGGGAGAAGGTCGTAGACGTTTACGACCAAAATATGCATACTGTTTTGTTTTGGTCACTAGCAGCCTCCCCAGGCCACGTAGGCATCCGACGTGGAAATCTGATGTGGCACAAGAATCAACCCGGTCCAACTCGGTGTTTATATGGGCCGAGCTCATTAATTCAGCCCATTTATATTTTTTCCTATGAATTTTTTGTCAGCTTCATGGACCAAGCCCAACATTGCAGCCTTTTTATTTATATTTTTCCTATTATTTTTTACTAGCTACATGTACCTAGCCCAGCAATTCAAAGTTTTTTTCTTGGCCATTGCCTTTTATAGTCCATTTTTTTCGCCCTTAACCCTTTTATAGTCCATTACTGATTTGGGCCTCGGCCTTTTTACATTCCATATACTTTTTGGGCCTTGGCCTTTTCATTTGTCCCACTGGTCATCTTTCTATTTCTCACAATTTCACAATAAACAAATGAAAAATATTTCAAATGGCAAGAGAACATACTAAAATGTTAAAATGATAGCCAATATTAGCACCAAATATGCTGACTACTGTACAACATACGAGATTACAGTATTTACAATACAACCAGATATGCTAGCCACTGTACAACATAACTAGCACTACTAACTCGCTACTCTTTACTTTGTCGGGCTTCAAGCTTCCTCAAATTTCTTTAGCCCGGAGCTCCTGTAAAGAGAGGTAACACCACACTTTTAGAGCTAGATCAAGGCACAAAATGTTTATTCGGTTGGCTCATGCTGCAACAACCACATAGAAGCATAATTATAAGCACAAATACACCCACCATCTCAGTTCAAGAAAATGATCTATATTAGCAAAGCATGAAAAAGGAAGCAGCACATGGCAGGAATGTTTACAACATCTCAGTTGATACTTCAAATAGGGATAATGTATACAAGTATATTAGAAAAATATGAGAAACTATCACAATATAGAAATGGTATCGCAAAATTATATAGCTAACTCAATGACAGATTAATTAAAATGTTTTACTCAACATATGGAACTCAAAAGAACTTTTCTGGTTAGTCAAGAGCATCTTAACTGCAGAAATTAGATAGTATGAAGGCAATATTCTAATGATCAAACCAGATGAAGCTGGCAACATAATATAAGCAGAAGTCAATTGTATCTACTCATATTTTTTGTGTGTCCAAGTAGGTACCGGTGGAAGGCTGTACCTGAATGTAGGGCGTGAGGAGCTAGAGCGCCCACCTGAACTGGAGCTTCAGTAACCATGCAGGCAAGCATCACCCAATACTTGGGCGCGCCAAAAAGAACACCATGTCCTCAACAACAGTCATGTGCACCTGCATCAACAAGAGGTGCCAAAACTGATAAATGAGAACAAAATGTACATATTCATATTTTCGGATTGATAGTCTCCGAACTTTCATGTATCTTGGAAGGGAAGGACTGCCAGCAAATAGCACATATTCATATTTTATTACTGTTCCAAGGCAGCAGTATATATGTATGTGGCATCACATAGCTACAGAAACCATATCATGAGTAAACTGAGCATTTGCAAAAATAGAGCCAGGTTCTCTCAAGGATTGTAGCCTTTCACATATTTATGATACCTACTTCCTACATGATCATTTCACTCTAATCCTACCTGACTAAACTAACAAGTGCTCAGGTTACTAGTAAGATGGGTGCAAATTTATCCACTCCATATGATAGTAAATCTAAGAGGTGGCAATCAATTGGTCCAACAATGCAACATAGAAGCTCAGTTGCAATAAATAACTACATGCCTACATCAGCTCAAAGTGGCAGTAGCTCAAAAACAAGAAAAACAAGTGTTGATAAGTAAAGGCAAAAGGCTAAAACACATGTTTGGCCAGAAGAACTAAAAGCTAAATCATGTCATTTCAGCGAGAATGACTCATGCAGTTATATGCAAAATACAAAACTAGCGACCTAGAAAACACGTCGGCAAGTTACAGATAACTGATCAATGATAGAGCCAGACGGCGGTCTGCGCAAGCTGGAGACGCCTCTCGACTCGCGATGTACACGTCCAGGTAAACTATCTAGCAGCGTGTAGTAGAGCACCTGCACCCTACATCCACACATATACGAATCATTCAACAAGCCCATCAACAAGAAAGGAGATCGAGATTTCAAAGTGGGGAGGAAGTAGCTAACCGTCCAAAGAAGACGGTCCAGTTATAGATGGAGAGGTAGGCACGCTTGAGTGTAGACGACATCCCTGCTGCCGTCATCTGGATCAGGGTGTCAGGGAGGAAGCAATCCGAAGCAAGAAGAACTGAGAAAAATGAAAAGTATCAGCAGCCAGAAGCATGTAGGCAACAATACTAGATAATCTGTTGCTGCATATAAATACTGAATTACAACAGCAGACATGCTTCGAAAACTTCATTACATATTACAGCAGCATGATAAAAATGTACTCAAATATATTCACAGAAGCACACAGACTATATATAGTCCTTTCACAATTGGAGTAAGAAATGCAAAGATAGTTATAACTTGGAAGTTTCACACTAATAGCCTAATAGAAAATTTCAAATAAAAACAGTATTAATTCTAATATTATATGCCAAAGTAGAAAAGAAAGCCTCGCAGTTCTCTCAGTTATCACAAAAGTAATATGCCACTTTGCTCTCAGGGCTTTCAAGCCAAATGATCAATCTTATGGCCACATTCATGGCATAGTTTGTTCAAATGATCTCATATCGTGCACAATGGTGCATCTTGGAATTCCAAACAATGTTGCATAAGGGAGTTTTCATTTTCTTTGCATGGAAAATTCATTTTCCATTTTCCGAGTGCCTGAAATGCGTTTTTTTTGTGAAGGACCTACCATATATTTGTTGCAAAATTGGACCAAATCAATTTTATAAAATACTAGGCCATATTTAATGCATGATTGACAAAATGGTTGGGTGTCAAAAGTTTTGATCCACCTCTGGTGAAAAAGATAAATTCCTGCCGATTCAGTAGGAAGCAGGTCAAATTTGAACTGCAGCTGCCTCATAGTTTGCTAATTTTTTTAAAAATCATTTCTAGTTACATAAGTACCTATTTAATCAGAGAAACACCAAAAAAAAAATCCAAGATTCAACCACTAGCTAGGAACGGTCAAGCACGCCGTTTTGACCGCATTTTGAAACGGGCATAAAAAATTCAAAAAAATCAAAAAATTGGAAAACATTCGCATTGTGTCATTATATGTGACCAAGTTTCCAGGAAAAATAATAAACTTGTAATATGGAAATTATTTAAAAAAATGTTCTCAAAAACAAGGTATCATGCGTGAAGATTCATGGCTTTCTAGCCAAATGATCAATCTTATGGCCACATCCATGGCATAGTTTGTTCAAATGATCTCATATTGAGCACAAGGGTGCATCTTGGAATTCCAAGCAATGTTGCCCAAGGGAGTTTTCATTTCTTTGCACGATAAATTCATTTTCCATTTTCCGAGTGTCTGAAATGAGTTCTTTTTTGTGAAGGACCTACCATATATTTGTTGCAAAATTGGACCAAGTAAATTTTATAAAATACTAGGCCATATTTAATTCAAAATTGACAAAATGCTTGGGTTTCAAAAGTTTTGATGCACTTCTGGTGAAAAAGACACATCCCCATCGTTTTAGCTGGAAGCGGGTCAAATTTGAACTGCAGGTGCCTCATAGTTTGCTCTTTATTTTTTCCAAAAATCATTTTTAGGTAAATAAGTATCTATTTAATCAGAAATACATGGCTTGATGGCCCCAACTCTAGAGTGCATAAGCTCGCATGCCCGCCGCGTGGTCACCGCGTGACCGTGGCGTTGCCATGCGTTCTGGACGGCCTAGGCATGTCTAGTGGGTTGGGAAATCCCCAGGTAGGTGCTAGGAAGAAAATTATAATATAGGATTCTCACGAGGAGACCGAACTATGCTCAAACATGAATAGCAGCCAGGTGTTTGATTAGCGGTACGGGAAATGCACATGGCCAATGGGCGTGAGTTTTGGCTGAGGATGATCATATACTAAGAAGAATGTCTTCACAATTTTTTAGGGAAATCAAGAATATATAAATAACACTTCCTTCACGAAGTGCTACTCTGAACAGAATAGGAAAATGAATATTGTTGAGTTATATTTGAACTAGGCAAGGAAGGTTTTTGACATATTTGATGAAGATATGATCCAAACAATTTATGAGAATTTTTTGGGTATTTTTGGAATAACAGAAATATAGGTTGCTTCACAACCTAGGGAAAAAATTGACACATGGACATGACACATAGGCAAAACTGATGAGATGGCGCCTAGTCATCACAACCCACCAGAATCTACAAGGCTATGACCATCTATATTGGTCGTTAACAACTAGAAATAAGGCAGCGGACCAGCACTGTTTGCTTTATGACCGTCTAAGGAAATTACGACCTTTCTGACCAAAATTGTCGCAATGGTTTAGGGTTTGGAGCCCCCCGAACAGCTTTTGACCAATTGGTCTCAAATGGTCATAGATCTATGACCAATTCTTCCAGGGTCACTGACAGAAGGTCACTAGTTGTCATATTTCTTGTAGTGCCACATCATCATTAGCATGCAGCCGCCTTGATAGACAACATGCGCAGAAGGAGTAGAGGCGACTGGGGACGCACCACCACCACATCATGGGCACTCCGTACATGCTCGTGTGCGTGCAGCGTGCGTGTTTTTCCATCGGTGCTAGCTCTAAGGACGAGGCTGTGATCGTCTTCGTCTGTGACTAGTAGTTGAGCAACGACGGCAAAGAGGTGCTGCAAGAGATGCGTATGCGCCGTTGCGTGCGAGCTTCGCTGTAGCACGATGAACCAGACGTCACCGCGGATGGCGCACGCCTCCATGCAGCCGAGTGTGTGCGCATGCATGTGTTATTCACGTGCATTCTGCGGCCGAGCGTGTGTGCATGCACGTGTTGTGTACGTGCGTTGTGTGCTCCATGCTGTGCGCATATGTGCATGAGTTGGATCGAATGGAGTTAGTGCGTTGGCTTGTGTACATGCGTGGCTGCATGCGTCCTGTACATGCGTGGCTTGTTGCATGGTTATCAATAATTCAATATAAACTACTCCCTCCGTTCCTAAATATAAGTCTTTCTAGCCATTTCAAATAGACTACAACATACAGACATATTTTAGAGTGTAGATTCACTCATTTTGTTTCGTATGTAGTTCCTTATTGAAATCTCTAAAAAGACTTATATTTGGGAACGGAGGGAGTATAAAACATCTTCAACTTAGCATCTTGATGTACCGTTTCTAGTGGTTAGCGAAAAGTTCATTTTCTTTTATTTGTTTATAGGTGGGCAGACAGCAAAAAATAGGGGAAAACGTGCAAGGTTCCTTGCAGACGCTCCATCACGAGGTTCCTTGCTCCTTCTCGGTCGTCGGGAATCTATGCTCTTCAACTCTTTTCTTTTACGTGAGCTTTGTTCATCCTTTTCCCAACACGTGAGACATCTAGCATCAAGGTGCACGTGTCATGCAAGAAAATGGAGATAATCAGATAAGCAGTGCGTAAGTGAGTCATGCACTTCAATGGCACCTACGCAATATTTTTTCTCCTCGATGGCACGCGAATAGTGCACGTACTCAACGACAGAGCATGGGATGGTAGCAATGACATGGTCAGCCCTTTTTTGGAGAGAGTATGTACTAAATAACTTTGATGTGTCCCGTCAACTTGTAGAACGACGAGAAGCTTGATTACGCCTTCTCCCTCGCCAATGCGTGCGCGGTGGCTCGCAGCACGGGGAGAAACTTTTTCTTACAAGCGGTGGAGGTGTAGCAGTTTATTTGGTGTCAGATTGCCAGAAGCACTACTGTAGAACCATCGACTTCCGGAAGAGGCGAAGAGCCAAGCGCAAGGTCACCTACTAACCTTAGGCTAGGCATAGTGGGAGTAACATAAGTAGGGGTACCTACTTTTTTTTATTCTAGAAACAACCACATGCGAATATCAAGGTGCTGGTTACGTAGAACAAATTTCCTGGAGTTCGTGATCACCCCTCCTCTATCTCTCTTCTCAGCCAGCCAGCGGACGCGCGGAGCCCATCGTCTGTTTGCTCACATGCGGTCCCACATGTCAGTGAAAACGTAAGAGGACCCACTGAACCTGCACATCTTTCACCTCGACGTGCTGGTGATGAAAAACAAATCCAATAAAGATCTTCGGTGGCCGCTTTTGGAGTTACTCAAGAGTAGTAAGATTCTATTTACAGTTTAACCCAAGATGCACATCACGTGGCTTCAACTACCACTCTATTTTCTTGCATGACACGACCTAGATGTTGGATGTCCCATGTGTCGGCAAAAGGAGGAAGAACCCGACCAAATCTTCGGTTGTGCTCTCAGATTAGACTAGTTGTGCTAACTTAAAAAATTTATTGTGTACTCCCTCCGTTCCAAAATACTTGACTTCCATTTGTCCAAAAATGGATGTACCTATATACTAAAACATGTCTAGATACATCTATATTTTGACAAATAGAAGGCATGTATTGTGGAACGGAGGGAGTAGAATGGATGCAAGTTTTGGTATTGGGAAGTAGAGTACATCGATATATTAATAGAGCGTTGGAGTTGGGCTTACAAGTGGGACCGCAGTTGAGGAAACTGACTATCGGCAAACCCCCACCTCGCCCGCCGCGCGATGTCTGAGTTAGAGAAACTATGAGGTTGAAGAGATTGCTCTAGCACGGACTCCAAGAAATATGGTGTCTGATGGAAGTCGTGCTGGTGGCGTGTGCCATACTCCTGGACGTGAATGCTTGTTCTGGCCCATGCCACCCTACTACTCCTACTACTTACTATATAGTACTAGTATCGAGGATTCGAGGTGCTGGTTACGTACAGCGAACACATTAACATATGGCTACAGTAAAAACACCCGCCCGACGCGTGAAGCATGTGAAGCTATTACAAATAGTGTACTACTATTGTTGATTGGCCTCATCCGATAACCTGTTGCAATGCATGTACAATTATGTATTCTGATTTTTTTGCCTCGTCGCACCACTCACTCAGAGAAGCGACTCGAAAGCCATTCATAAATTTAGTAAGTTTATCACAGGCATATCATTTTACTACATACAACAGGTCATCAACCCACATCGACAAGGAGGATACATTATAAATACTAAATTTTTCATCACACAACAAATAACAAGCAATGATGAACTTCAACTCAACCAATCCTCGGCGTTGGAAAGTCTTGCTTTGAACCACAAGTGATTCTCTGGGACGGGCCATCTATTGTCGATCTCGAAACCAACACATGACTGATCATCCAGGATGAAGTGGCCTGCTATATCAGCACCAGGGTAGGGAACCACCCAAATGTCCGAGGTATAGACACAATTGCTTCTCATAAATGGTACTAGTAACTATAAGTGCATCTAGTGCCACCCCTAGTTTGGTTTTGGAGTATTGACGACAAACGTGGTTGAGGGACAAATGTGTTTGTGAGAATTGCAGGATAACACAGGTATTAGTCCCTCCTTGATTTGGTTTACCTACCGGAGATGACCCCTAAAAATGTATGAAGACATTGAAGTTAATGGTGGTACGTGAAGACGATCACGCTAAAGACTATGACAGAAGAAGACACTGAGTGAAGACTATGGCGCGAATACTTAGTAGTTTTGTTGTTTCTTTTCTTCTTTGTTGAGTCATAGGAACCACCGCACTATTAAGTGGGGTCCAAGTGAACAAAGTCAGAGTGACTGAAGTGATGCTCAACCAAATCCTATGTCTTCGAGCGAAGATAATGAGAGCAAATCTTATCCAGAGTCGGATAAGCCAGCTTTACTTGTAGCCCAAGTCAAGCTGTCGTGTGTGTTTGAAATCTGACCGTTGTGACACGTGTCAGTTCCTTAGTGACCCAGGGTCATTTCGGACAAATCAGGTCGGGTTGCCCAATGGCTATAAATAGTCACCCCCTACACCATAAATTGGTGGTTGCTCACCTCCGAAGCCTTTGAGAGAGGGAATCCTTGCGAGGACAAAGCCCAAACCACCCAGAGCCCAGAGAGTGTTTGGCATCACTAAAGTCTTTCTGTCCGCGTGATCTGAAGACTTGTTACACTTGAGGAATGTGAATCCGCCAGCCGTTTAGGCGTCGCATTCTGAGCAACCAAGAGTCATTATGGATTGCTGGTGAACGAAGTCTATGAAGGTTTGGAAGTCTACCTTGAAGACTTACCAGAGTGATCGGGCAAGGACTGTGTGTCCTTAGCTCAAGGGGAATAAGGTGAAGACGTGGTCTTCTGAGTTCAATCTCAGCCTCCCTAACCAGACGTACAGTTGTCACAGCAAGTGGAACTGGTCGAACAAATCCTTGTCTTCACAACACACTGGTTCTATCTCTTACTCTCCTTACTTACAATTTGTCTTTGTGAAGTCATTGCCTGATTGCTCTGTCTGTTGAATTCACTATGTGAATACTTGTTCTGATTGGCTTCATACTATCTTCCATCCTGATCCTTACTACCTAGTTTCTAATAGTCTTCATGCTTTCACTTCATTGAGTACTTGACTATGGTTTGTCTAGTGTAGTCAACCTTCCGCTGCATACGAATAGTGTTGTGTCTCCTGTTTGTCTTTGAAACTCCCATGTTTTGAAGACGTTCATAAAAATCGCCTATTCACCCCCCCCCCCTCTAGTCGATAACTAGCACTTTCAATTGGTATCAGAGCAAGGTACTCCCTTGTTCTGTGTGATTCGGTTTAACCACCTAGAGTTATTAGCTATGTCGACTGCAGGATTGAGGAGCGTATCTTGCCCTACCTTTGACGGTCATGAGTATCCTCGGTGGAAGGCCATGATGAAGAAGCGACTCATTGCTATGGACAGCGAACTGTGGACCGTCACTGAGATTGGTCTTACCGATCTATGCAAGATGGAGGAGGCTGATGACATTTGCAAGTACACTCTACTGAACCTCACAGCGAAGGATGTCATCTGCTCCTGTTTGTCCCAAAATCAGTTTAGGAATGTCATGCACCTCAATCACGGGAAGCTAATCAGGGACCGGCTTTCTGAGGTCTATGAAGGTTAGCGCACTCGTCATGATCCTTGGTTTGAGGATTACAAGGAGTCTCTCAAAGAGATGACCTTTGCACCTGAATCGTCATCATCTTCACCATGCCTCATGGCAAGGAGTGCCAAGGTAACTGAATGCTACCTTTCTGAATCTAGTGATGATGAATCAGGTGATGAATTTGGCCCCAACTATGTCAAACTTGCTTCCCTTGCCACTAAATAACAAAGAGCCTTGGAAAAGGTTCAATATATGCTTAGTAAGAGCGATGATATGTTGGGTGAATAAATGGATCAGTCAAAAGCATTGGCTGAGAGTCTTCAGATACTTCATTCCAAGTTTGACGCCCTTCAAGATCAACATAATACTCTCTTGTCTGATCACGAGAAGCTTTCTTTTGAATGTCTTCAAAGAAAGCAAGATCTTGAAAAGCTAAGAGTGAATTATGAAGATCTTCAGAAGGAGCACGATTCATTACTTGCTCAACAAATTAGCGTTACACAGGAAGAATTGATTCCTCCATGTCTGAAGTGCATTGAACGTGAAACTACTAATTCTTCACCTGAATGTTCAAAGGCTTCTAATGCTACAAATTCTTCATATGTCTCTGCTGTCACTAATTCCTCATCTGAGGACAATGCAAGTATCACTGATGATGCAGGGCTGAAGGAGTTGTACATACAAAAGCCTCAAAGGGCATCAGACATTATGTGATGTCCTCAAAAAGCAGATTCTGAACCGAAACCCTAGAAAAGAGGGTGTTGGGTTCGAGAGGAAAATGAATGTTGATGGGTAGTACTGGAAGCCTGAGCAGTACCCCAAAACCACATGGGTTGCTGCAAAGGAACCTTCAATAGATCCATCCACCTTATCTGGTTTCACTTGCACTAAGCCTATTATCATTGATGAATCCTTTGATGCAAACTATAAACTGTTTAAGGATCAGAATGGTGAAGTGTTTGCCAGGTATATTGGTACTAACTGCAGGAATGGACTGCCTATGAAGAAGATTTGGGTACCTAAACAGTGTATTGAGAATCTTCCTGTGAATGTCATCCGGACACCACCAGGGAAGAAGACAAACCCCAGACCTATGGCTTCATATGGACCAAAGGCTTCATACAGATACAGGACTCACCCGAGTCACCCTAACGCCAATGTTTTGCAGGGAAACCATACTCAGACTTATGAATATGAGCATGTGTCTTCAAACCGCTATGCTCATAGAACTAAGAACTTTTCTGCTTATTCATATGAGTATCGTTCTTCTCCTGCAAGGCTATTTGCTAGGGCTCCAAAGTCAAAATTCTCAGATACTGCACTTAGACTCATTGCTTCTAAGCCACCCCTAAAGATGTGGGTGGTTAAGAAGAATTAACTTTCTTTTGCAGAGAAAGGTCTCCAGCTAGGAATCAAAGGTGTCCGATGCTATTGCTGGAGACCTAATACACATTATGGGACGCAAGATAAAATGCACAAATGGTCTTACTATGTATTTCATATCTGAATCGCTTGCCAGTCATACAATCAGTCCTAACCTTGATCTAAGCTTTGATAATCCTCTTGTGCGTTAAATGTTTATGCTTCACAACACTCTTTGTGAAGCCTATCCTCCTAACTGCATTGTAGGCCACGACACCTCGTGCTTCAGAATGGATTATGGACAGTGGATGCACTAATCACATGACTGGCGACCGAAGTCTTCTGATGGATTCAATGCTGCGTCCATCAGACAAGAGCCACATCACATTTGCTGACACTGGTAAAAGCAAGGTATTGGGCCTAGGTAGAGTTGCAATCTCAAGGGATCAGCACATGGACAAAGTGATGCTTGTTGAATCCCTTGGTTTCAACTTAATGTCGGTCTCAATGCTTTGTTACTTAAACATGATTGTGCTATTTGGAAAATATCGTTGCCTTGTACTAATGGAATCTGACAAGTCTCTAGTCTTCGAAGGGTACAGGAAAGATGATCTGTATATGGTAGATTTCTCAGCAGGTCCACAGATGGCCGTATGTCTTCTTGCAAAAGCTTCAGAATGCTAGCTTTGGCATCGAAGGCTAGGGCATGCTGGCATGAGGAACTTGCACACTCTCGCGAAGAAGAAGCATGTTGTGGGCATCGAAGGCGTCAAGTTCAAGAAGGATCATTTGTGTGGTGCCTGCGAATCTGGAAAGATGACAAGAGCCAAGCATCCCTCGAAGACTATCATGACCACGTCTCAACCCTTCCAGCTGCTGCACATGGACTTATTTGGCCCTACTCACTATTCCACTCTCAATGCTACTGCCTGCCTCTATGGCTTCGTCATTGTTGATGATTACTCTTGATACACTTGGGTGCATATAATCCTCTACAAGACTGAAGTGGGGGATGTCTTTAGACGTTTTTCCAACCGTGCCATGACGAACTACGGTGTCAAGATCAAGCACATTAGAAGTGACAATGGCACTGAGTTCAGGAACACCGGCCTCGACCTCTACTTGGATACCATGGGTATCACTCATGAGTTCTCTGCTCCCTACATACCTCAGCAGAATGGCATCGCCGAGCGCAAGAACAGAACTCTTATTGAGATGGCTCGAACGATGCTTGATGAGTACAAGACTCCGCGAAAGTTCTGGCCTGAAGCCATTGACACTGCATGCCACATCATCAACCGTGTTTATCTTCACAAGCTTCTGAAGAAAACTTCCTACGAGCTTCTAACTGGTAAGAAGCCAAACGTAAGCTACTTCAGAGTATTTGGTGCTAGGTGCTGGATCAAGGATCCACATCACACTTCAAAATTTGCACCGAAAGCACATGAAGGTTTTATGCTTGGTTATGGAAAGGACTCGCACTCCTACAGAGTCTTCAACGTCTTTCACTATAAAGTGGTTGAAACTGTGGATGCGCGGTTCGATGAAACTAACGGCTCGCAAAGAGAGCACCTGCCAAATGTGCTAGATGAAGTACCTGCTAGCGAATCAATCAAGCTAATGGGAACAGGAGAGATCATACCATCAGATGCCCAGCCTGAAGAGGAACTCATTATTTCTGCACCTGATCAACCTGAAGACTATGCTCAGCCTGAAGACAATTCCCCAAATAATGACAATGATCAGCAAGAGCAAAATCTTTGTCATGCTCATCCTCGTGTGGCAAATGAAGTACAGATTGAGAAGATGATTGATAGCCTCAATGCACCTGGTCCACTCACTCGTTCAAGAGCCACACAAAGAGCAACACAACTCATCAATTTTTGTGGACACTTTGCATTCGTCTCAATCTCAGAACCCACAAAAGTGACTGAAGCCTTCATGGAACCTGAATGGATTCAAGCCATGCAAGAAGAGCTTCAACAATTTGAGTTGAACAATGTGTGGGAACTGGTCAAGCGTCCTGATCCTCGGAAGCACAATATCATTGGCACCAAATGGATATATCGCAACAAGCAAGATGAACATGGTCAAGTGGTCAGAAACAAAGCTCATCTAGTTGCTCAAGGCTACACTCAAGTGGAAGGGATTTACTTTGATGAAACTTTTGCTCCTGTGGAAAGGCTTGAAGCTATTCACATACTGCTTGCCTATGCAAATCATCACAACATTCTCCTATATCAAATGGATGTGAAGAGTGCTTTTCTCAATGGAAAGATAGAAGAAGAAGTATATGTTGCACAACCTCCTGGCTTTGAAGATCCAAAACATCCTGATATGGTGTACAAGCTCAACAAGGCACTGTATGGCCTCAAACAATCCCCTCGTGCTTGGTATGATACGCTCAAGGACTTCTTGAAGAGCAAAGGCTTCAAATCGGGTTCTCTAGATCCCACTCTCTTCACGAAGACATATGATGGTGAACTGTTTGTGTGCCAAATATATGTGGATGACATTATCTTCGGCTACACCAACAAGAAATACAGTGATGAGTTTGGTCATATGATGCAAGAGCAATATCAGATGTCCATGATGGGAGAGCTGAAGTTCTTTCTCGGTCTTCAAATCTGTCAGCAACGCAACAACATCTTCATATCTCAAGAAAAAATATCTCAAAGATTGCCTGAAGAAGTTTGGGATGCAAGACTGCAAAGGATACACGATGCCAATGCCAACCAAAAGTCATTTGGGTCCCGACGACAATGGTAAAGTATTTGACCAAAAGGTATACCGCTCCATGATTGGTTCTTTGCTTTATTTATGTGCATCTAGGCCAGATATAATGCATAGTGTTTGCATGTGTGCCCGATTCCAAGCGGCACCAAAGGAATCGCATCACTTAGTTGTGAAGCGAATACTTCAATATTTGGCTTACACCCCAACACTAGGATTATGGTATCCAAAGGGCTCAGAGTTTGATCTAGTTGGATTCTCAGATGCTGATTATACTGGTGACAAGGTTGATCGCAAGTCCACATCAGGCACATGTCACTTTATGGGACGATCACTTGTCTGTTGGTCTTCAAAGAAGCAGAACTGTGTATCTCTCTCCACTGCTGAATCCGAATACATTGCTACTGGATCTTGCTGTGCTCGGCTTCTCTGGATGAAGCAAACTCTCAAGGACTATGGTATACATCTGAAGAATGTGCCTCTCTACTGCGATAATGAGAGTGCCATCAAGATTGCCAACAATCCAGTTCAGCACTCGAAGACAAAGCACATTTAGATTCGTCATCACTTTCTCGGAGATCATGTTATGAAGGAAGATATTGATATCATTCACGTGAACATTGAAGAGCAATTGGCTGATATCTTCACAAAGCCCTTGGATGAGAAAAGGTTTTGCAAGTTGCGGTGTGAGCTAAATATCTTGGAATCCTCAAATGTCCTGTGAATTGGACACACATCCTAACACTTATGCATTTTGATGACTTAGATGTGCAACACATGAAGTAACATATATCTTCAATCAATGAAGACATACATTCCAAGTGTGAATACACTAATGCGGAATTTGACTTCGGAGCGCCACGATAATTGTGCGCCGTGTCTGGGTCTAATACTTCCTATACGGTGGGTAACACCACCACCAAACTTTTGTTTGAAGTGTTTCTCTTGGCGTTATGTTTGCAAAGTCTTCATAATTGATTTGTCTTCATCCCTGACTTGTATTCAAGTTTTTCTTCTTATGGTTGTTTTGGCCTTAAACTAGTTATATACTACTTGTGTTCTGTCCTCTACAACATTCTCTTATAGCTATGACTTCTTGTTGAATCTTTTGATCTAAGTGAATGTGATCGAACCCTAATCTATCTATGCTTCTACCTCAACTCTATCTATCCAAATCATATGCATTCTATTGAAAACCATCAATTGTCTTCACTGAACCTTGTCAGCTGAAGTCAATCTGACAAACATTTATGTTTGCTTTTAATGCCATATCCTTTTTGCCTAAAACCCGGAGAATTTGGAACGACCACCCCGACAATCCAGGCGTGCGTGGGAACATGGAACAACTTCCAAGGTGTTGCATCCTTGCCACGTGTTCATCAGATGTGAACTGCCAGGGGCACCTGTGTAATTACATTGTGATGTCCCTTTCCTTATAAATGCACATCCCATCGCTATCAAAATCTTTCTTCCACCTCGCCACCTCTCGAAAACCCTAGCGCCACCGCTAGCACTCGACGACACCGGCGATGAAGCGCTTAGCTGCCATGACTTCTCCGACGCCGTCCTCACGCCAGCCGCGGACCTCATCTTCTCCGCCGCCGCTGTAGCTATCTCTCGTCGCCAAGTTAGGGCATGGGAGATCGAACTGCTCGACATCCATCTTCGCTCCGTCTAGCAGTTCTTCGTGTGGTAATAAAAGTTTACTTTTTACTGTCTTTTTGATCTGATAGATTCATCCCTTCCTACCAAAAGTGGTTTCTAGATCTTCGAACATGAATCTAACTCGTTCTGCATCTCGCTAGTATATTCACTTATGCTTCTTCACAAGTTAGATTCCTCTCTTGTACTTATTCTTGGATTTGTACAACTCTGTAACCAACTCTCATCATATAAGTGAATGTCTTCGCAATATGAGGTCAATGTCTTCAAACTGATTTATCTTCAAAATCTTCTGAGAACGCATATGACCTCTTCCCCTTCCCTCGCACCTTTAATGCTGTCACAGGTACATGTCCGTGGGAGAATCACTTGGTTCTCATAGTCTGCATTCATTTGCAGAACTCTTGCAGAGTCACATAAACTCACCTGAAGCGAGTTCCGGTCAGTCTAGCCGTTTGAAGCCATTGCACATACTGAAGCCTTTCAGTTTACACTTCATGGCTACTGAAAAATCAGCAAGAAAGGGAGGCAGACAGCGTCGTGGTGACACCTCCAAGGACTTACCTCCAGATTTGCATGAGATGTACAAAACTGATCCAGAAGAAACCTACATTGAACGCAAAAATCGAATCCAATGGATTCGAAGATATTGGGCAGAAGAGTGGTTCAGATACCGCTTCATCACCAAGGAATATGCAGAGAAGAATGTCATCAAGGCACCCTGGAGTGATATTCTGTACAGAAATCTTCCACCCAGGAATCAACCTGAAGCTACTGAGCAAGGCTTCTATCCTTGCATGGTGCACGGACCACAGCCTGAGAATGCTGATCCATCCTCACTACTCTGGTGTCGTGACGACAGTCTGTTCAAGCGCAACTACCAGTTCGCCAAAGACTCTGCCAAAAAGAACAAGAAGGATCTAGGGCTTGACTTTAACCCTGGTCCCTCCTCTCCTCGGGACAATGGCACCCATGAAGCCAATGAAAACAGGATTGGCCCCTTCTACAACCTTGCTGGCCTCATCACTCACATTACTGTTCAAGGTGCCAAAGTGGATCATTCTGATGATGATTCTGACACCGACGATGCTCCAGCTCCAGCTCCTGCTCCAAAGCCCAAGAAGCAAAAGAAGACTAAAGCTTCAAAAGCATCTGCTGCTTCAACGGCTTCGAGACTGAAGCCATTGGCAACAGCCCCTTCTGCTCCCAACAATAACTCTGAAGATCTCTCTCGCGTCTCCAAGAAGTGTGAGAAGACACAGAAGCAACCTATTCAGAAACTTAGCCAAGCACTGACGCCAGCAACCATTCTGAGGAATGAAACTGAACCAATTGACTTGTCTTCTGATGAAGAATTTGGTGAAGATGCCCTGGAACAGCTGATCAAGAGCAAGCAAGAGGCGGAGATCTTCAACGATCTGCCCCTCTTTGATGTAAACATTCTGAAGAACTTCATTGATGAGTGGTTTGATAATCAAGAGCTCAGCTTTGATGACCTTCAGCTTCCCATTTGCGTCAGCGTTGTATTCCAAGGCGCCATTGCTCCTGAACTTGCTCTGGCTCAGCGCATCATTGAACTGAAGCGAAAGATCGACTTCGAGAAGGAACAGGTCAAGAAGCATGTAGCCAGGCTGAATGTGGCTGATGTGCAAAAGTTCAAGGTGATGCTCAATGACCTCAAGGAGTTGTTTCGGAAGAAATGCGAGGAAGCCAAAGGCTCAAGAGAGCGCATGAAAGCACTCGCTGACAAATGCGTTCAAGCCTACAATGAAGCTGAAAAGCGCAAGGCACATGGGCGTCCTGGTATTGACCCCAAGATGGCTGCCAAGCAAAAGAAGAAGTCTGCTGTGCCCCCCACTGAAGCTGCAAGGCGGGAAGAACCTCGCATTGTCTTCCCTGCCAGCATGACAGGCTCGAAGCCTAAGGTCTCCATAGTAGCTTCAGAACAGAAGAAGACAAAGGCAGCTGAAGCCAAAGCCAGGAAGAGGAAAACCAAGCACACCACTGCTGAAGCACCACCCCCAAAGAAGAGAAATACCAAGAAGAGAGATCGGGATGCTCCTACAGAGCCCCTAGTTGCTGAACCCCTTGCCTTTATTCCCCCTCCATCTGCAAACCAAGAACGTCAATTGATTCTTCATGAGCCTGCTTCCACAGAGGCTCCTGAAGAACAAGAAGTTCCAGTCGTTGACCCCATCGCGACTGAAGACATTGGTCCCCAAGACAATGTAGAAGATGATGAAGTTCTTCCTCAGATCGAGCACCCAACGGTATCATCGCTTGTTCGAACGAACAGTGAGCTTATCAGCATTGGTCGTCCTTTGACGCCAATATCACAAGATGCATCATGGGCTGATCGCCCCCAGCAAGCTACCCCACCTCAAGTCTCACCAAGTACACCCCAACCGTCATCTGTGCCCGTCATCAGCCCCATGTCCAATGATGACAATTACATGGCGACTTCACCATCACCAAAGGCGTCGCCCATATTCCAACGGCTTCGCAAAGGCCTGAGGCCATCTATCTCCATGACCACCATCATAGAAGAGGGCTCCAACTTGTCAAGTTCAGTGGCACGTCAAGTGTTCCCTGAAGACAATCCTTCTGTGATGGTCCCTATGTCTGAAGCCAATGCTGCTGAAGACCCTCCGGCTGCATCAGCCGGAGCAACACAAGAAGAAGAGCGTGTCGCTATTCCCCCTGCAACTCAAGAAGAAGTACATGAAGAGAACCAGTCTATGCCAGAACCTCCAACTATTCAAGTGGAGGGTGAGAATCCTGAGGCTGCCACAACTAACATTCCTGAAGCCAATGACGTTGTCATGGCCGAAGCCAATGTGGAACCTATAGTGGGCAATGCACCAGTGCCCAATGAAGACCATCAAGCTGCTGAAGTCAATGCCACACCTGACATAAATCTGCAGCCTGAAGCCAATGCCACTGCTCCTGTTCCGCCTCCAAGGCCACATGCCATCGAGCAAGCATACAACTATGGCCAACTTGTCACTGTCAGATGGCCTATTCTGATTCCTCCACCTGCTGCTGGTCCTCAATTCGATTACCATGTCGAGCACAAGCCTCAGGTTCAGAAGCCAAAGCCAAGACTGCCCATATTTCCAGGTACTACCACTTCACCAGGATCTTTCCATGTCAATGGCTTCATTGCACACAACACCTTCTTCGATAGCTCCAAGAACCCCTACACCAAGCCTAGGATTTCATCTGATCGATTCTGGAGTTATCAGCAGCGCAACTATTATTCATGCATTTTGTACAACCAAGGCTGCATATTTCCGCATATGTGCCTTGATACTGAAGCCATAGCTGGCCTGCCCTGCTTGGAAGAAGCTCTCGATTGCTTCAGAGAGGCTGGCTTACTGCATTTTGTCACTGACAAGGAGCACTGGAATGAAGAGTTGCTGCTCCAATTCTACGCCACTCTGCATATCAGAGGCTACAACAGGGATCCGAAGACTTGGGTCCTTGAGTGGATGACAGGAAATGTCCATCATGAAGCCAAAGCATTTGATGCCATTGAGCTTACTGGCCTGCCCACTCCAGGAGATCTCTGTGAGCCTGGTTGTCAGCTTCACACTACAGCTGTGGAAAGCATCTTTCACAAGCCCGAACCCGACATGAGCCAGATGCTTAGTATGATGAAGCCATTGCCTCCAGATGCAGAATACCCTACAGAATTCTTTGTTGAAGACCTTGAGTATCTGCCACGCACGATCTATCACATCATAAGGCGAACTCTCTGGCCTATCAAAGGACATTCTCCACAGGCCAAGCTAGAAGGTGCAATAAAGACATTGGTCTTCCATATTCTTCATGGCAAAAGCTTAAATGCATAAGATTTCTTCATCCGCCAACTTGGTGCATCACGATCTGATATTTTTGGCTTGAAGATCTATGCTCCATGGATCATGCGTCTGATCAAGCTTCACACTGCCTTCAATTATCAGCCATCTACATGCAACCACATTGTCTTCTTGCCAGATGTTGATATGTCTGTTGAAGCCATCTATCCAGAGCTTGACAAAGAGCCACTTTTTCTTCATAATGTTGATCCTCAGAGCTTCACTCAGCCCATTGAAGGTGTGCTGGCTGCTACTCGAGTCTATTCGTTGGCTGGTACTACACGTGCACCTCACCGTGCCCGAACCAAAGCCACTAACAGCACAATTGCTCAACGGCCTCGAAAGTGATCTCATGTTCTCAATGACCGAGAGCTTCTCGTTGGCCTGCATCAGAAACATGATAGGCATCATGATTGGCTCAAGTGCCAGATGAAGAATCATGACTGACATCAACCGCATTCGCAACCTTGCAACCAAGAATGCCTTTGTCGCGCATGAAACTTGTCGACGCACATGGAAAGGGCTGACACTTATGTGTGCTGAGGAAGATCTTCAGGACGATGGCTTCTCAGAAAGATTCAAGTTTGATTCCACTCCGCCCAGAAATGCTGTTCTGCGGCACACTCCATCTCTTGAAGACTCAGAGTACTCCTCTTCTGCTGCAACTGTGAATGCTCGTGTGATCGATGATCAAGATGATGCCACTTTGCCACCTCCAAAGCATATCAACACTGCTCCAAGTTCTTCTGCACCGCCAAACCTCGACACCAACCCTGCATCTTCTGCTACTCCTTCTGGGAACGAGTAGAGGTTCACTATCTTCAAACCTTTTTGGTCCTTACTGACAAAAGGGGCAGAAGCTATGAGTTGATAGTCTTCAAGCGGGTTCATATGGGCGGTTGCATTATACTTTGCCTAGTGTTTACAACTCTTGCTCTTGATACATTTGGTTCTCTGAGTTGTAACACTTAAACTCGATGGTCATCTGCTAGTTATTTGCTATTTTGTGATGCGATGATAAATTCCGCATGTGCGATGATAACTTCCGCACTTAGATCATTATGCAGACGTCCATTTTTCATTATGCATGTCATTATCTTCATTACATCAGATCATGCATGATGAATTGTCTTCATAAGTTGAAGAGGGTCTCCACAAGTAGAACCTGCCATGTGCATTTGCATTCCAAAAGCAAATCATTTATATGCACATCTTCAGGGGGAGCCTTTTGCTACTTATGAAGACAATACCTCATCCTTTCCAATTTCACATATTTATATCCCCGTTGAAAACTTCAACTAGTTTGTCATCAATCACCAAAAAGGGGGAGATTTTAAGTGCATCTAGTGCCACCCCTAGTTTGGTTTTGGAGTATTGGCGACAAACATGGTTGAGGGACTAATGTGTTTGTGAGAATTGCAGTATAACACAGGTATTAGTCCCTCCTTGATTCGGTTTACCTACCGGAGATGACCCCTAAAAATGTATGAAGACACTAAAGTTAATGGTGGTACGTGAAGACATTCACGCTGAAGACTATGATAGAAGACATTGAGTGAAGACTATGGAGCGTGAAGACTTAGTAGTTTCATTGTTTCTTTTCTTATTTGTTGAGTCATAGGAACCACCGCACTGTTAAGTTGGGTCCAAGTGAACAAAGTCAGAGTGATTGAAGTGATGCTCAACCAAATCCTATGTCTTCGAGCAAAGATAATGAGAGCAAATCTTATCCAGAGTCGGATAAGCCAGCTTTACTTGTAGCCCAAGTCAAGCTGTCACGTGTGTTTGAAATCTGACTGTTGTGACACGTGTCAGTTCCTTAGTGACCCAGGGTCATTTCAGACAAATCAGGTCGGGTTGCCCAGTGGCTATAAATAGCCCACCCCCTACACCATAAATTGGTGGCTGCTCAGAGTTAGATACGGCTTTTGTCGTTTGAGAGCAACCCACCTCCGAAGCCTTTGAGAGAGAGAATCCTTGCGAGGACAAAGCCCAAACCACCCAGAGCCCAGAGAGTGTTTGGCATCACTGAAGTCTTTCTGTCTGCATGATCTGAAGACTTGTTACAATTGAGGACTGTGAATCCTCCAGCCGGTTAGGCGTCGCGTTCTGACCTTCCAAGAGTCATTGTGGATTGCCGGTGAGCAAAGTCTGTGAAGGTTTGGAACTCTACCTTGAAGACTTACCAGAGTGATTGGGCAAGGACTGTGTGTCCTTAGCTCAAGGGGAATAAGGTGAAGACGTGGTCTTCCGAGTTCAATCTCAGCCTCCCTAACCAGACGTACAGTTGTCTCAGCAACTGGAACTGGTCGAACAAATCCTTGTCTTCACAACACATTGGTTCTATCTCTTACTCTCCTTAGTTACAGTTTGTCTTTGTGAAGTCATTGCCTGATTGCTCTGTCTGTTTGACTTCACTGTGTGACTACTTGTTCTGATTGGCTTCATACTATCTTCCATCCTGATCCTTACAACCTAGCTGCTAATAGTCTTCATGATTTCACTTCATTGAATACTTGACTATGGTTTGTCTAGTGTAGTCAACCTTCCGCTGCATACGAATAGTGTTGTTTCTCCTGTTTGTCTACGAAACTCCCATGTTTTGAAGACATTCATAAAAATCGCCTATTCACCCCCCCTCTAGTCGATAACTAGCACTTTCAGTAACATTGTGTCAACAACAGTTGGATCGCCTTTAACCATCATTGGATAGTTTTGTCCAAGGAAGAGCGAGTTTTCTCCAAGACTATCAATTCTGTACCATGGAGAAGGTGTTGGCGCTAGCACACTAGTATCCATCACGAATACCATGCAACGGGTGTTGGAATAGGTCCGGAGAGTGCGACCATGGGAGACAACACATGCTCCCTCAGTAGTAACAAACTCAGTGCGCTGTATACAGACAAGAAGAGGTGATCCATTGGAATTAGTTGCCAGGCGCCACTGAGTATATACGTTCTGCTCATCCTCATGCTCGTGATCATCACCATCGTCATCTCCCCCTTGGTTATAATTTTTTTAAGTATAGGTGGTGGAATGTTCATAGGACCTTGGAAACACAAGAAGTAGGTTAATTAGTAAAGGGAAACTTGCTAACCAGCATGCATGTGGATGAAAAAATTATAATTACGGTGGAAGACAAACGCACCGAAACTACGAGGATCCCATGCAAAAATAGTGCCATGAGCGGTGGAAGCAAACACAAGACCCTCGTATTGAATTGCATCACAGTACACATCCGTGTATAGAAACTGATTTTTGAGAAATATCCATCGAGTCGAACCACAAAGGACGGCAACAAGCTTGTCGAAGATAGCAACAACTTCATAGTTCTTGTAATTCCAAGAGCAGTTGGGAACTCAACAAATTGCTACCTTCCGTAGAAGACAGTCACCATGATCGTATTTGAACGTGCGTAGAATACCGGTGTGCTCAACCTCTGGGTAGTCTGCTGAGATTTTTCAAAGTGGAACCCGGTGACGAGTGTAAACATTCACAAGTTCCCACTCGCAGTTGTACCCAATATAAACAACCCAATCTCCATTTGCGTCTGCCCAATCCATGCCCTCAAGTGATGGCATCTTAACATCATACGTATCATTATCAAGCGGCATCAACTTGCACAAGGCGAGGCCTCCGTCGTCCCCATGCCAGTAGTCATCAGGGTCACGGCAAAGAAGATAGGGGAGATCAAACCGCTCCTTGACTCTTGGGTTCCTTGTAATGATGTTATTAGTTGAGTCGAGAATGGTCTTGAATGAACCTGCCATGCTAGCCGAGGTGATGACGTCGCACCGATCAATGAGTTCCTCCACCATGACATCTTTCAGATTGGGGCAAGAATAATGGGGTCGTTTTCGGCATGTTCCCTCCATGGAGAAGACGATCGAACAATGGTAGAAGGAAGGGTGAAGGGCTGAAGGAAAATGGAGGAGCGAGAGGAAGAGCATGTGACAGCAGTTCCAAATCAAGAGGGAAAGGCGAAGAGTCGGTGGACGGTTGCCAGTTTGCCACGGTACACGAAGAGGCGCCCCGGCCTACACGTCCGTTTAGAAATACTAGTATAAAAGGACTCGCCGTCGTCTCACTGATATGTTGGAACGGGACCACATGTCAATGAAATATGGTGTGTAATTTCTCGTGCAAAATGCGATCTGGCCGCGTTGTCCCGAGGTGCCGCATTAGTTTTTTTTAAGTTTACCGCATTAGTTATCGACCTTTATTTTTTAACATGCAATCTGAATGGATAGCTCATGTGGTCATCACACGTGAGCGGATATAGTGATGGTTGATTAGCCCGAGCAACTTATTACTGTGGGAATATGGGAGTGCCAGCAGATTCAAGGAACAGAGAAATGATGGTTGCTTTGTCCGAGCAACTTACTGTGGCGAAGGTGGGGCTCTATGATTTGACTGCTCACTAGTCATTACTACCGCGGTGCAACAACCGGGTGAATCTTTCCCTGAAGTTGTGTTGTGCACTCAATATTGCTGCATGGCAGGTGGAGACGGATGAAGGATGTCCAACATGTCGGCGAAACGAAGTTGAATTGTTTCTGGCATTGCTATCAATCCTTCAGGATTTGTTGATGAAATTGTACTGTGATGCTATGAAGGTTTCAACTTCGGTTCCCGTAGGAAAAAATGTTTCAACTTAGGATTCTTGTGTCTTGCCTCGAGATTATCTCGTTACAACATTCCAACAAATACAAATGAAACTACCATGGCTAATGCATCTCAATAGTTCGCAGATCAGCACCAATATTCACATCACAACTAAAGACAAAGTTATGAGAAGGTGTACAAATAAAGAAAAAAATATAATTGATCGATGTTGTTTGTAGGCATGGCTCCATTTCCTTGGCACAGTGTTCATTGCTTGGCAGCTAGTTTCACCCAGCTCTGTAACCAAAAAAGAGGTGTATGAAGGACACCACAATCCAATCATGTGCAGCTCCACTAAAATCGAGCAGTCCATCCCTGTTTGCAAAGATATCCAGTCAGTGTGATTACAATAATAGTGGAACTAGATGATGAAACATAACACACATAAATAGAAGCCGATCACCTCTACGATCTCTCTTTAGGACTAACTTCTTGTTGGTGAAGATTAGGCACGGAGTTGGATGAGGAGGATAGCAAAACCAATCTCCCTTTCCGTAGTCCCACAGAAATGTAAAAACGTTGCTCGTGTGATATTTTGGCGGAACTGCACAAAACGCTCTTTAGAAAAAAGTGATTTGTGCAGTTGACCAAAAGGTCGCAATAGCAACGAGGTGAAAATGGATAGCTCTGTTTGCAAAAGGAGGTCGAAGGGAAACAATTACTGCCCAATAACACGAGTTGAAGACACATACACCGACAAAAAAGAAGCATGTTTCATGTAATAAGGGAAAGATAGCACATGGTGGTTTATCAAAAATGGTTTGAGGATGAGATTGCAAGATGGAAAGTACGCTGGCCGAGATACGATATAAGCAAACAACTAAAGAAGATCCACATGCAGCAACGTGGGAAGATGGGCAGTGGAGCAAGGCCGGAGGAAGATGTACCTGCGGGTCGTCGGGATGTTACTAGGAGGGCGTCGGCGGCCGGGATCTGCCCATACTGCGGCAGCGAGCATGTGGCGAAGGCCCTACCGCGTCGGAGCTTGGTCAGAGAGAACGACGGGTACCACAGATCGGGATGTGCTGCCTCAACGCCGTCGAACGGAGAGACGATGCACATCCTCCCTTTCCGCCGGCAGATGGGATGCGGTCGGATCACTGACCAACGTTGAGAGAGAGAGGCCATAGCCGCCTTGTGTGAGATGGTGTGACGAGAGACAAACCCATTCTCCCATTTTCCCCACAGCAATCGTTTTATATTCTGTACATGCCATTGAGGAATATATAACTTTATTTAATGCTAACGCATCAAGTCGAACTTTGTTCCGTCTAGGCGTGGTACCCGACCCTCCTTCGAGTAAACAACTGCTACACCCGTCAAATTATCACGTGGGTTGCCTTTTCGTACAGAAACAAACTCCATCATGTACCCGCGCGGGTGTGGCCGGGAACGAGACGTGAGTACGTGCGTCCTGCGTGCACTTCTTCTTTAGGTGCAGGTATGTACATGGGTGGGTGTGAGAGAGATGGTTTGTGCGAAACAGAGGCAATGTGTTGATGATATCTCAAACAAAAAAACATAACATATGCAATGTGTGTGAAATGGAGTCATGGACGTGAGATATCGATAGAATTGAAAACATGGATGAGGTGTGTGGCTGCGCGATCGATAAAGAGTGCCATCGAATTTGTGTTTGCCCATGTCAAAGATACAACGCGGCTGGCCTACTGGAATATGAGAGGGCAGAGGTGCAGTTTTTCTCCGTGGCATGGATACCTACCTACAATGTTTGACTATCGGTATGTGTGTGTGTGGGGAGGGGGGGGGGGGAGGGGCAGACACCGATCGACTAGTGTATGTGTGGAGGAGAGAGACCTAGCTATGTATTGAGGGAAATCGATCAACATCCATGGATATGTGTAGCAGAGGAATAAGGTTGGGAAAAAGACAAATGTAGAGCGTCGGAGGATTGGTGGAGTGGTGTCTCACAAATGGTGGGAGAGGCCTGCTAGACAAACGGAGGGTATGAGTGCAATATCAATAAGAGAGGGCGGGGGATGTCTGTCTGTCTATGCACGTGCGTGTGAGAGACGGGTCGGGAGGTATTCAAGGATGATGAGGGGAGAAGATATGGTTGTGGTAAGCAAATGTAACTACATAGGAAGATCAACCATTGTGTGTCCGAGAAAAGGAGAGACATAACTAGCGAGGTAAGTGTATCGGTGCTTGGTGAAAACGAATTATAGTCGACCTAGCTATATGTAGGGAGATCAATTCATATACACGCCTGCATGTGTTAGAAGCAAATAAGGTCCAGAGAGGCAGACAGGGGGAGAGGGTGTGGCTAGGAGGTGGTGCGAGAGGCCTACCATGTCGTGGGGGCAGGAGTGTGCGAGTATGTGATCAATGAAAAGAGGGGCGGGAGTGTGCACCTGTGTGGAATCGTATTGGACATAGGGGGCATGGACGGTGAGAAGAGAAGAGGGGAAGTATATATGTGTTTGTTGTAGGCACACTTGTCTAGAAAGGTATATCGACCGGTGTGTGCCGTAAAGAAGGAGCCGGGGGCCTACACGCACCACTAGTGGACAACCTAAAGAGAAATAATGAACATGCGTGATGGAGAGGACGTTAAGGGTGGGTGAGAGGGGGGCGAGCATGTGCATGCACGATAGAAAGTTAGCGCTAGCTAGCTACAAATAGAAGAGGATCATGAAGGTGTAAAAGACGAATAAAGATCATAATTCATTATAAAAAAGTGGATACGGATACTTGAATAAGATATCATAATGTAGAACATTGATTATAATTTGGGCTAATGTGTGGCTTTTCCAACTCAGGTCTAAATACTTGTCATAATGTAGGGGGCGGCGCACTATACTTTGTGTGATAAACATGGTGTACGTATGGAACATGATTTAGATTATGAATATATAGTTAGTACATCAAATGTCCTATTATTGGGAATCAACATCAAGTGTATTTAAAAAATAGAATCCGAGTTCATGTAGTACACATAGTTCACATCTATCTCTCTAGTAATCATGTGGTGTGTTATTAAGGTAATACACGAATGATGGTTGAAGTTGGCAACAATCATGATTGTAGATTCTTATTGAAATAGAGAAACAAATTCAAATTTAGTTCAAATTGCAGCAGTAGTATAGACCTTTGGAATGCACTAAAATGTTGGTATGAGTAGGTTACATGCATTATACAGCAAGCGGAAAAATTGAATCGGACATAACATGGATTCATACTCCCTCCTTCCATCTATATAGGGCATAATGAGATTTTTAAGACCGCCTTTGACTACTGAGAAGATTAATAGTACATGACATGCACAATGTGAAAATTATATCATTGAAAGAACCTTTCATAGACGAATTTAACGGTGTGCTTTGTGTAAGTTGCATGTCATATATTATTGCTCTAATATTTGGTCAAAGTTAGCATCGAAAAGCGCATTAGGACCTATATAGATGGAAGGAGGGAGTAGCTTTGAATAGCATTTGTATAGTAAAATGGGGCAAGACTCTCTCTTTGTGTGGTGTGAATAGTTTTATTTTTTCATTTTCTTTTTGGTTGAGGGAAGTGTGAATTGATTTGATACGTACAAGTACAATATTACTACACATTAGGCTTGTCCCTAAAATTCAACCCGCGTCTTGTTATATCCCGAAAATTCAGATATCGTGCTCCCAAAACTGGCGCCTTCACAACCCGCGCCTTGCTATCCCGAAATTACAACGCGCGCGAAAACTCCCTCCAGCTACCAAATCCCGACACACGAAATCCCCCTTCTAACCCAGCCGAAAGGGCCGCTAGTTCAAATCGGTGGGGGGGGGTACTTTTGTAACACACCCTACATTTTGGACAAGCGCGTCCCTAAGTCATGCTTCACCCCCTCTCATCTCCTCCTTTTTGCCATTCGAAATCCCAGGCCGCCATAACCTCTCCGCTCCAGCCGCGAAACCCCACCCTCCTTCTTCCGCCACCTCACCGCTGCCCAGCCAGAGCCTCTTCCCCGACGATGTCGTCCACCGCAACAGCTCGACGTCCCTCGTCCACCTCCCCGGATGAGGATCCGTCATCCATCTCGTCGTCCCGCCGGTTCAGCCGCCCTGTCCTCCACCTCCAAAGAGCTGCTCCGATGATTGCCTCATCTATCACGGCTGCTCAATCCCCACAGCGCCGCCTTAACCTGCTCCACCGGAACCGCAGCATCCTCACCGACTCCTCGGACGAAGCCGAGGCCTACTCGGCCACCAAAGAGGTTGTACACTCATCGCATCGCACCTTCTCCTTAACCCGACCTCCCGGCGACGACGATGCTCCATCTCGCACCCCCATGGAGCGGCTACCTTGAAGCCGGCGCCGGGGGCGACATCTCCACGGCGACTCTCCCCTAGTGCGAGGCTCCTTTGGCGGCGGCGGCCATACCAGCCGGATCTGCTGCTGCTGCTCCGACTCTCGCTCGCTCGCGCTACTGTTGCTGCTCCGGCTCTCGCTCGATCCCTCACTCACCCAGATGATGTTGCTGCTCTCCCCCTCGCTCGTGCTGCTGCTCTGCTCCGATTTAGCCACACTTCAGTCGAATGAATCGACTTTTGGGTCAGTCGATTTTCAGGGGTTGGGGGGGCTCGCCGGAGTTAAGGAAGAACCACCCGCAGCAGGGACGGGGGCTCGCCGGAGAGGTACCCCACTATCTATCTTAGGGTTTAGGGTGGGAGGGCGGGGGCCTAGAGGGCTGGCCGGGGCGGCAGTGGGGAGTTGTTTCGGGCGGCGAGGCAGCGTTGGGGCCGGCGGTTCGGCCAGTGGTGGCTGGCGGCTTAGGAGGGTGCATGTTGAAGATGAACTGCATGCCCTCCCTAAACTACATGTCAAGTGCCTCTCTGCTACCATTGCGTTCAGTTTTGACAGTAGCATTCAGATTCCACAGTAAATTTCAGTTTTGACAGTTAAGTTTAGAGTCAACAGTTTTTACCTCATCTGTTGTAGTCAGGTGGTTTTTGGTGATGTAAATTTTACATCTATTTTACATCATCTATTGGAGATGCTATTAGAATCCCACTTGAGATTGACGATGTCTGAATTGTGCTGGTTCAGCCTTGATGTCTTACGGCTCACCGAAGCTGCTCCAACGACAAAACGATCCATCACAACAGAGCAGTGCCCTGGACGCCGTCTACAGATTCCTCAGATCTTCCTCCACACCTCCGACAACCACCTCTGCCTCAACTGCTTCAGTGACCAACCCAGTGATGCTGAGGTCAACACGGCTACGGCAAAGAAGTTGTACACTTGTTCCATCACTTATTACTATACATTCACGTCGATCCATTAGGGCTATTTTGGTTCAACGGAAAAACATAGCAATAGGGAATTTTCCAATGGCACTCTACTATTCAATTATTCATGCATTTTGTTGAAAGGAATGAAGCCAAACATCCACCTGGACCTACTTTTCAAAATCCTATGCACAAAAACAAGACCAAGTGCATTAGTGCCAGAATAACATTCTAACTGTACACGCTTTCATATGGTTTCACTTTCTTTTGGCCATGTTTCTTTGCATTCCTCTGATCTTCCAATTCCTGTAAACCAAACACCCAAGTTGACAGAAATCCTATGTTTACAAATGCTCTGTTTACCATGTGCATTTCTATCCTATTCCAGTGTTTTTCCTATCCCTGTGTTTTAAGAATCATGCAAGCCAAATGAGCCCTTACAGAATTACTTCAGTTACAGGTACGTGTCGAAGGGAACTTTGTGTGGTTTGTCCTGCTCCTGCCGCGACGTCGTCCACCTCACCTGAGTTGCTCCATCGACAGAAGCATCCACCAAACCAGACATCATGACTCCTGACCATCTTTCGCCCCCTCGGATCTCCTTCCCTGCCGGCGGCACCCACCGCAACGGCATCACCATCATCGACTCAGCAGATGAACCTAAGGAGTACATGGGTCCGCAAGAAGGGTCGCACTCTTTTGTTTCTACTTATGTTATGCATTGCTTAAAATCACCTGCTACTTTATCGTCTTGTTCAGCTGTTGGACTCCCAAGCCAGGTCCAAATTAATGTTCAAACGTGAGTACTAAATTAGTTGTGGGGCACATATCGAGGCAGCAATGAATAGTATGTCTCTCTAATATCTGGTTCACCTAGGGTATGCATATGTTGTTCATCTTGGGTGGGAAACAAATAGTAAAGCAATCATCATATGTCTTTTTATTAATTTAAAGCAATCATCAGCCTGCTATCATTATTTTTGGATCCATCCACTGGTTGTTACCATCACTCTAAATTTCTGCATGCTCTCCTTACATAATCTCACTATATTTTTTTCGTATGCATGTCAGATATTGTACACAGTCATGCTTAACATGTAGAGAAAAAGAGAAGAGTTTTGCGCGGCAATACAATGTCATGCAGACATCGCTCCATGGTGGGTTCACTGGCAAACCCTCCCCATCCCTCTCCAGATTGTAATCCAGAGGAAGATATCTGTTCTGAGGCGGATTCAGACACCGCTGACCACTCCTATTTACCCCCCCAAGGTGTTTGCTCTACCTTGGCATGATGATGTTAGTCATATCATGCATATGTTGCCTTGCAGTTCCTACTTTTGACATCAGATATGTCATCTGCTTAGTTTACACATGTTCTGTAATGCCACCTGTTTAGTTTCTATATCATATATGGGAATTATGCAGTCTCATGTCTTTTAGCCAACCATAATATATGTGAAATGTGCAATGCCATCCTGTTTAGCCAGGCATCATATATTTGAATGATATCTTGCCCATCCTTTTGTTCATTACATTTCCAATTGTCGACAATGTTTGTACATTAAACTACTCTTCCTGTGAATCAACCATTTGGGTGGGAGATGGAAAAATCTGGAGTGAAAACAAGGCCTTCAGAGCAGACAGTGCTACCTGTCGAAGCAGATCTCTTGTTGGGTCTCGATAGCTCCTCATAGATGGATTTAGAGACAGATAACCAGTCCTATTCCCCCACTGAGGTGTATGCTCTAACTTGGCATGGTTATACTGCTCATATCATGCATATGGTGTCTTGCATTGCATAGTTTAGACATCATATACACAATATTCAACACCATGTTCTTAGTTCAGATATCATATCGAATGCCCTCTGTTTAGCATATAAATCACATATGTGAATTAAATGATGCAATCATGATTACTTAGATAACATGTAGGTGAATTATGTCATGCGATCATGTTTAGTTATTCATCATATCTTTGAATTATGTTATGCTATGCTATCCAGTTTATATAGACATCATATATGTGAAATTATGTCATGCTATCCATTTTAGTTAAACAATATACATGTCAACTATTTCATGCCCTCTTTTTTCCACACTATCTATTGCATCTGTCTCTCATACAATGTATGTACATTCAACTATGTTTCCTATTTATCAGCTATTTGAATTAGAGCGGGTGATGCCAGTATCTAGAGGACTAAAAACACGGTCTTCAAATAAAACAGTGCTACCTCTTGGTGGAGATAGCACCCCGATTGTACATGCACAAGAACCAGCCCTACCACACATAACCAAAACTCTCACAGATTGTACCCCTACTGCGATGGACAGAGAACCAGCTTCACCCAATCTAACCCCAACCCAAGCCGATAGTAACCCAGTTCCTGTTGACACAGCACCATATCCACCACATAGCTCCCAAACAAGAGCAGTTAGTAAGGCAGCCCCAATGCCCAAAGGGCCAGTACTATCACGGCGAACCCCAACTCCACCAGTTAGTATGCCTATTTCTGTGGAGGAAGCACAACCAGCTAGTCGTAGTTTAACATCTATCGCATTTGATGTTGTTAATCGTATGTGTGTATCTTCCCATCTTGGAAATATTATACTGAAGATAAAGGAAAATGCCAGTTGTAGGTGTTTATCCAGGAGTTATGTGTAAGTAATGTTATTCATGGCAATTACTTTGTTTTGTCCCATACATCCTACCTCCATGATGGTTATAATACAACAAATTTCCCATTTTTCTCTATAGAGAAGGACCGACTTGGAAACTCAGGATGAGGTAACCTGTGCTAATACCTCTTCTATCTTCAAGAATGCTTGGTGGCAGTATCGGAATTACCTGAAGAAAACATACTTCACCGGCAAAGAAACTCATCAAATTCCCTTACGTTCTCCTGAGACACATTTACTGG
Source organism: Triticum timopheevii (assembly GCA_963921465.1). Classification (NCBI taxonomy): domain Eukaryota; kingdom Viridiplantae; phylum Streptophyta; class Magnoliopsida; order Poales; family Poaceae; genus Triticum; species Triticum timopheevii. The sequence goes on from OY997262.1 coordinate 435,796,052, forward strand.
ACGATGACTGGGAATGCCTTGTTCTGTACTAGTCCCGAACCAAGAATGTGGTAAGGTCTATGAGCTCATTTTCTATTTTTAAGTATTATATTCTTGCATCTTACTGTACTCTATTCATGTAGAACAAGTGCCTAAACCTGAAGAACAACTGTTCTAATTTAAGATTCCATTGCTATCATAGTTCAAAAAAGTGCTAGGCGTTAATTGTGTGTTTTGCCACCGCCTTGCGCTTTACTAACCAAAGCGCATGCTTATGCGCAGTTATTCACAGATTAAACGTAGTTATTTGCAATGCATTTTGCCAACGCCGAGAGCCTAGGCGCGCTTAAGTGCTCGCTTAGGCGCGCCTTGTTTAACTAGGATTTCTTTGCTCTTGTATCACTGTACTTACTCATACAAACTTATTTTTAAATTAAAGGATCCAATCAAAACTCCAATGGCACAGCAGGTATGTTCACACATGTTTTTTTAACAGGTTTGCTCTTATCAATAGCTCTGTTGATTTCAATTTCAATTGTGTATACAATTGACTTTCATATCATGCACATTACTAGCATCACAACAGAGCCAATAGTGTTGTTGTACATGTAGACCCGTGGTACCCATCTGAAATCTTGTTGTGCCGTGTAGTTTCCCACGCTTTGTATTCTTTCACTGCTACTTTGTCTTGAACTGATATGATTTGAACCGTGTCTCTATTTTGATTTGGCAAGACAATGCAGTGACCATAGGACATAGATATATGTTTGTTTGATGCTTTTATTATGTACTAGTACTTGGCAAAAGAAGACTTGGTAGTTTAATCCTGTCCACCTTACTAATGAACTGGTTCACCCAAATGAGTTTCATATACTAGTACATGCTAAACTTGTTATGTGTCTGCTTGTTTCTTCTTTTAGAATGCTGACAGAATATTGGGGAAGAGTGCCTTATTAAGCAATGGTAAAGGAAGTAATGCAGATAAGGTTCAGGATAGTGACACATCCTTGTTGGTCTCCAACAAAGCTGATAAAACAGCTAAGGAAGACTATCTTGAAGACAGCGAGACAACCCTAAAGTCCTGTCTTGGTTTAGTGTTCGAGTTACTGGTCACTACCGCTTGCACAAGCTATTCAAACTCACTGTCTAAATCAGTTCGGTTTCTTGAGTCTCAACTACAAGCTGAAAGACATCAATCAGATGTGATGTGACAAGAAGCAGAAGGACTGCGGAAGTCCCTGGAGCATTCAGATGCATACTTTCTGGTGCAACAGCAAGCGTTGGAGGATTTTAGCGCCAAACAGGACAAAACTAATAAGCTTGCTAAGCTTATTGCCAGCATGGTGGATACCCAGGATAATGTTTCTTGAGCTCTTCTAAAGTTGTTTTAGTTATGCTCTTGTTTTGCTGCCGTGTTTATTTGCACTGGTGGCCAATTTTGACGGCCAGTGTATGTAATATGTTGCTTTGTTCCCTATATTTGCACTGGTGGCGAACTTTGATGCCTAGTGGATGTAATATGTGTAATAGCGGCAATAGGCTAGCGTTAATTGCTTGCTTATTTATTTCCTTATTGTCTTGTTTAGTTGTTTGCTTGTAGTCACTGCAGTTCTTTTTCTGTGTTTTTCTAGTGGCCACAATAGCCTATTTTTGGTAACTAGGCCAAAATAATCATGGCAACACACGAATTGTTGTAACCATGGGCCTCCTGCAGGCTGTATGATCCATGGGCCTTCTTCTGGCCGTAGGATCCTTTGGCCTTCTATACGGGCCGTAGGATCCATTGGCCTTCTATACGGGCCGTAGGGTCCATGGGCCTTCTACGGGCCGTACGATCCATGGGCCTTCTACGGGCCGTACGATCCATGGGCCTCATACGGGCTGTAGGATCCATGGGCCTTCTACGGGGCGTATCATCATTTCGCCAATCATGGGCCGTACTATTCATGGACCATAACGGGCCGTTAATAGGCCGTATTTGATAACTTTATGAAAACAGCCCAACAGGTTTTTTTAACATGAAAACAGCCCAACGTATTAACGGTCCACAAACGGGCTGACTGTAACGACAGGCTGAATTTGGCCCACAAGCAGAAAATGACAGTAACGGGCCGTATGTAACCGAATGCTGCAAATGAGCCAAAGAATCAATGGGCCCTGAGAAGGCCGAAAGATAACTTGGGCTGGAAACGGCCCAATGGAATAACGGGTCATTAATGGGTATAAAGTGATACACTGTTCATTACGGGACAGTTTCACCACGGGCTGTTAATGGGCCAAGAGTTACAAAGGGCCTCATATGTGCCGAAAGAAGTCATGGGCCACACATGGGCCGGAAGTTAAAACGGGCTGGAATCATATTGGACGGCCCAGATGATGCTACTGGGCCTAATTCGGAGAGGTCATAATGGGCCCTGGGTTAGCGGGCTGTAAATGGGCTATATGCGAACATGCCGTTAACAGGATTTCTGTGGGCCGGCCCTCCACCTTTTGACCAAGTCAAACGGGTCGGCCTTTTCACAGGAATGGGCCTCTGTTGGGCCGTGCCACGAGTCACCGTGTCATAGGCGCCTTCGGTCCTATGAGTGGATGATATCTGTCCCAACGGTGAGCCGACACGTGTTTCCTCCAGCCAATAATGATTTTACACGTGGAAAATCCCCATTGGTCGGGGCTGTTAACGGGTTATCGGATCCAAAACCGGACCCGATAGCTTAACGGCGTTCCGTTACGGTGGATGCCACATGTCGGTCACCCTTGACGAAAGCACTTCTGTGACGCGCGATTTATCGTCATGGAAGTGGACACTTCCGTGATGATAATTTTGGTAATGTCATGGAACACTTCTACGACAGCACATGTATGACTATCTTGATTCTATCATAAAATCGTCATGGATGTACATGCATGACAAAAAACACAACCTACTGTTACAAACACATATCATCATGGAAGTGTATTTTTTTTGTAGTGGGACCACCCAAGGGACGCTGAGTTCCTCAACACACCCATCCAGAACTACAACCAGATGCAGCACATCTTCTTCTTCGGGCTGGCAATTGGGAAGCATGCCATGGGCTCGGGTGAGCCTCTTGGTTCTCCCATGCCAGACTTCCCTGGGACACCAAACGTCGAAGTCCTTGATGGCCCTGACAAGCCCGCTATGAAGCCCTTCAACAAGCTATTTGACCCCGTCCATGATAGGAAGAGGAAGAGAGGAGGCCTGATGGAGGAGGAGATCAATGTCTTTTGCCGCATGACTGGGGCGGTGAAGGAGGTGGCAACAACCATCAGGGAGTGCAAGCCCCTCGACGTCCACCCTGACCTATATGGCGCTGTCATGACCCAGGGTGGATTCAACGACGAGGCTCTCATGGCAGCTCTCAGCCACCTGCTTGACAACAAGGCCCAGGGTGTTGGGTTCGTTGCCATGGCCAACACTCATAGGGTGTTGTGGCTCAGAAGTTGGCTGGGCAAGCACTACTACTAGAGTAGTGCTGCCTATGAGCGTGGATGATCCCCGACGGTGATAGCGGTGGTGATGACAACGACGATGACGATGACAACGTACATTTTGTGTAGCTAGGGCTCAAAAACTATTTGATGGTCTGTATATTTTGGTGAGGTGGTATATACTAACCCCTCACGCTGATGGTGAACTTGCGGTGTTAGGGCGACACCCTCTTTTGGATTTGGTGGCTGGTTAACACCAAGGTAGTGCTAGGTTGAACTTGCTATGCCGTATGATCATGCATGCTTTACTTCTCTTCTGCTCCATTGTTGTTTGTGTGCTACTTTGCTTGCTACTTGTGCTCCATTGATTTGCTGCTTCAACTCTTGCTCTTGTGCATGCTAGGGCAAGTGCTATGCCGTGTTCATCCGTGAGGTTCCAGGGGTTTATAATTCATGGGAAGAAGCCAATGCATAAGTGGCATCGTATAGCAACAGCAACTATACAGGGTTCAAGACTAGGCATGCAACAGAACAAGCTTACTCCGCCTGGGTGCAAAAGCACAGAGGCAGCAGTGTCGACAGTGCCAAGGTTGGAGCTGTCAAAGTGGAAGTTGCTAAGGTGGATCGTCAGTTCGGCCTGAAGCTGAAGAACTTCATCATCTTCGCCCAATTCGTCACCATTGCTGTGTTGTGGCGTTGGTGTGCTAGCTGTGATCATTATGGGTAAGCTCGCCAACTAGGGTACAAGGTAAGCACAACATGTACGCCGTATGCAACCAAACGCCGTGTTCATGTGCCGCTAGGGCCAATGCAGCCAACCAAACAAAATGCACTTTGGTATTACCTAATGTAGGGATTATGGATGCAGCTATGCAGGCAACCAAACAAGTTGCGTATGGCATATTAGGGCTTGTTTTTCCTCAACCAGGCTGGGTTCAGAAGAATATGCAATGCGACTACTGTTTTAAACTGGAACCAAACACACCCTAAGATTCTTGTGAAGGGCATTGAGGAGTCGCATTGCGGCCATAAAGAAGAAAGGCCGCGGATGAAGCTCATTCCCGGATTCTTGTGAAGGTGCATATCCACACCGCTCGTGCCCCCACGAAGGAGCAAGACTGGGTCGTCCCTGCCCTTGTCAGCCTGTCACCAAAATTGGACTAGAGTATGTTTGGCACTAACGCTGCCTCGACCCCTATGTCACCTTTGGCCGCTACTTCCGCGACATAAGACAACAAGGCATGGGCAGGTGCGAGGGCGACTGTCGATGAGCTTTCCCTATGTACTAGATCGGAAGTGCGCCCTGGCGCACGGTGCCTGGTCCAGCGTATTGTCCCAGCGGCCAAGCAGACCTATCAGTGCTCCCAGAGAGAACTAATCATACATTGAGGATACACTAAATGTAGAGCATTGTCGCTGTCTGGGATAAGATAATATTTGCCAGTGTCATTGCAATTGCCAAGGAAATTATATATCAAATGCAAGGAAAGCATGACATTTTGTGAATGTAACTACTGACATGAGAGTTAATGGCATGTATTTCCTGCTTGATACTCTTATAAGATGCCAGTGAAACTTACCTCAGTCATTCCCAAAAGGGCATTTTATATGATCCAAATCTGAAGCATGTATAAAACACATACAAGAACAGAGGAAATGGCATCCACAGGCAGAATGCATAGGTAAAATTTAGCTAATGAAACATGTAGCAACATCCATAATCATAATAAGTATGGTAATCACACATACTTTCACATCAGCTAGCAACACACGGCTAAACTGATGGGATACATTAGTCAAGATCCATGTCACAGTAACTACTGACTGCAGCATTTGGACATTGACAGACAGTAGATTCCACTTGGCCAGGATCAGCAAAACAGATCACTCTATTATAAGCGACATGTCGCAACAAAAGCGATCCAAGATGGAAAAGGCAATCCATCCGCAAAATCAGCATTTTCTGCACATCCGCAACTGATACGCTACGATCCTGCAAAAATAGAATTCCAAACAAAAATCAAAACATATATACCACAGGGAGCAGTAAATTAGCAAAAAAGAGTACTGAACAAACGAACCAAAAGGGCGCGTTGCCTAAAGGCACTTGGTCTCCAACTTAGTCTTTTTAGTTGCAAAGGGCACCTCCTCATTTCCCATTAGGTCTTCAGATACCTTGCTTCAAGTATAAATAACAATTACATAAAAAGAAAATCATGATGTATATACTAGTCCTAGAAAGAATGGCGAACAATGGCAAATGAGAAAAACAATAAAAATAAAAATAATGGCAAAGCACTATGGATGAAAACCATTAAGTTGACAGGCGCACCTTTGACTGTGTCCCTGTGGGCACATGTTCATTGATTTGCTGGGAAGATCAATTGAGCAGAGAAAGGATTGTGGTTCACATCAATTTAGCGGAGCCAGGTTTGTGGTTCACATCAATTGAGCAGAGGAAGGATTAAACAAATCAACAAAAAAGATAGGTCGCCTAAAAATACTCGCTTAGAGCTTAGCTTTTTTGTTTGCAGAAGGCACCTCATCATCTATTGGCAGTTGTTTAGTTGATTTGCTTCAAGGATAAACAATTATTTCAATCTACCTAGACTACCGAGATAACTACATTATTTTAGCCGCAAACATGAAGGTTATTGGAACCTGCATCTTAATAACACAACATTGGCGGTCTACTAAGACTGGTTAGCCACATGAATCATGAGCTTACCAAGGAATCCATATAGTTGTACCAACCACTAACACATCCATAACCCTGGCTTATACTCCCATCGTCCCAAAATAAGTGTTGAACAAAGTTGTACTAAAGTTGAGACACTTATTTTGGGATGGAGGGAGTATGTATTTAACTGGGACATTGCAAAAATAAGAGAAGCCGTGAGACACCATCATAGAAGCAAATGAGTTAGTTTCATAAATACCAGCTAAAAAATGTTATGTCTAACAACAGGGAAAGAGGTCAGCCAGACATTATTTCAATTAGCTAAATGCTAATGCGCTGGTATATATATATATATATATATATATATATATATATATATATATATATATATATATATATATATATATATATATATATATATGCTATATATTGTCAGGTGTTTAAATCCTTGTGCCATATAATCCATGAATTTGTAAGAAATTAATAAACATTATCTCAAAACATACATTAGTCGTATAAAGCATATGTACATCCTCCATAAAATGGTTGACACTTTTGATGATTCCTAATAACTTTTAAGCGGTGAATGGAAAGCTACCAACTCAGATCTTCATGAGTATAAAGATGATCCATTATTATGTTATATTGCACACATAATCATCAGCATGTAACGGCAAAAGGTTAAAGCATTATAAAAGTAAAAGAAATAGTAAAAAGCATATATCAATTCACAGACATAATAACCAATAGTGCATATACACTCAGTTCCACACATCAGAAATTCTTTTTACCTCTAAAAGGATGCATGCTCCGGGTCGTTGAAACTTCTGAGTGGACCGTCGTCTACTGTGAACTCACCGGTCCAGAAGTAGATGTTGTGAACAATTTCCTCTGGTGGCTGTGGTGCATCAGGCTGTACAGTTTCACATGTTAGATTAAGCATGAGTATGGATACAACACCAAAAGCTCCATGGGAATGTTTCGAGAATTGGCAAGACCAAACAGAAAACATGAATTGTGTGCAACTTGTAGATCTTGTAAAGAGTATAACAGTTGAATGAAAAATCAAAATTACTACGTGGTACATCATGAATTGTTGAGAAAGAAAATAAATATGTGGTCTAAAAATCCAGAAGATTTCTCTCTGAGCCTACAAAACTTATTTGTTGCAATTACAAACGTAAAGTGTAGTAAAGAAAAACATTGGTCTGAGTCATTGTAACCCATGGGCGCCTAGAAAATATCAGAACATAATTTAAATGAAACAAGGGAAAACTAAATGTAGAATTAAAGAAATTCTAAAAGAAAAGAGAAATTGAGCTATTATAGCAAGAATCACACATAGAAAGAGAAATGGAAACTACCTCAGGCAGTTACCTAAAGCCAAATTTGGTGTATAATAGGATAAAAAATAAAGAATCTTAGAAGAAAAATAATAAACATGATCCAGACAATATAGAAGTAAATCATCCCTCCCTAATTGCTATCTCAGATGGATCTTAGTGCTTATTTGAGCAAAGAAGAACTATGAAAATACTAAACATGATCCAGACAATACTAAACATGAACATTAGCACTTTCTAAACAATGTCGCTGCTAAGCATCATGAGAAAAGAAGAATTGTGAAAATCAAACATCAACAAACATGCACATCCACCAAATCCTCCTTCATCGAATCTTGTGTAATCAAAGTGACTAAAACTGCTCAGACAGTAAACCATTTACTCTTTGTAGCAAAGAATTATGAAAATAAAACACCAACAAGTGCATCTGTTCTTCTTTTCAGTTCCATCAACCACACCCGCTCTAATGCTAAAGCGGGTGCTTAAGCGCCTAAAGCGAGCAAGTATCTAAGGCGCTGCAGGAAGGGAAAAGAAATATCTACCCATCCATTCAAAACATAGTAACAGTATTGGTTGTGTTAATTTGAGCCACCACAATCATCATCCAGATAGAAACTGATTGAATGCTTGCGTGTAACAAGGCATAAAAAGGGGGTCACTGTTACAAGCCACCAAAATACTTAAAACAAAACACTAACAGTTCACCTACATGGTCAATATATATCACCCTCAACTGCAGTGTTTAGGATAGTACATCAACCTAGCACAAGTAAATTATCATTATTCAAGACAAGGACTAGGAGGCTGGGGCTGCCTGCATAAATGCCTCGACACCACACAACCACAAGATTAAGACAAGGCATGACATTTCCTCTAACGGATGATTATGAACATGGTCTTGACAACACACTAGCGATTCACTGCAGGAAGGAGAGGAGGGCATACCTCGTTGGTTTAGTCTACGACATGTGCCTCTTTTGCTGGTCAACACGGCTGCAGATGCTGAGGCGACCTTCCGTGTATCTGTCGCCTGCTCTAGGGCTTGGAGTGGACGTCCTGTGTTGGGACCCTGCAACAATTTATTACATCAGCACTTGTCAGTTCCACCAACCACCCACAACATCTAGTCTAGGTCTAGTGTATCTCAATTTAGGAAACTCCTAAAACATGCATGTCCACGGGACAGGACAGGACATATAGAGTTTTGTTGCTAATAAAGGATGCTAATTTTCTGTAGAAAACGACATCACAAGAGTTTACTTGTCTTGTCATTTTTCATGAGACACACACATGCTATAACGCGTATCATATATAATGTCGTATACGAAACTACATAATATGAACATTAGCAGTTTCCAAACAATGTCACTGCTTGCTAAGCATCATGAGCAAAGAAGAATTATGAAAATAAAACACCAACAAGTTGCAGCCTACATGAAACAATGGTGGCAAAGCACTCCAAACTGAAGAATCATTGAATGGATTTCTTTAGGTTTCCTTATCAAGAACAAACAATCTACCTTATCATTGAAGAGAAGGAGCAAGAGCAGAATCAAATCGTGTGATGTGCTCTCGTCCATCCTATCCTATCCTCTACAGCAGCAGCACATAGGAATTGAAGCACATGAGGAGCTGTAGGACAGAGAAAGATAGTAGAAGAGCAGTGTTGGCGTCAGACTGCGGTGCAGGGTAGGGCAGGCTCGTCCCAGCTCCTCTCCTCTGCTGCTACAAAAGAAGAGAGAGATTAGAAAGAGGGGCCAGGATGGGATGAACTAAGTGGTGGCCGTTGGTGTCGGGCTAGGAGGGTGCATGGCGTAGATAATAACAACTGAAGAAACTAACCTGGTGGAGTTCTGCAGCACATGTCCACCCAGAGAAACTAAATAATGACCAGATATGTGTGGTGAAATAACTGTCAGCCAACTAAATGATCCACCCAGTGAAGCAAGGAAGATGGTAAGAAACAAGCGAAATAAAAGGTAGTGGGCTCCAATACAAACATTAACCAGCCTAAAGACATTGTTATTAGAAACATGACACCGTGGTTTCTGCTGGTTTATCAACAAATTAAAACAAGCCATTGAACCGACAACTTGCTTACTCTTAACCAGATGAAATCAAGGACCAACAACAAACAATAAAAGTCAAGAACAACTAATATGCAATAAAGGTATGAGAGAGAAGAAATATTCACATAAGACGGCTATAAACACTGGAGCATAAATAAGAAACACCTTTAAATACAAATAAAAAGGTTTCAGGGTTCAATGCATAGTGTCTCAGATTTGCCTTTCCTCGATCATATAATCTACCCCCGCCATCTCTTGTCACCAGATTAATCTGTTTATACAGTGGAGCTGCCCTGGTTATCACTCAACAAGAATGACCATCCAAGGACAGAACAATAAGTATCACATGATCAAATAGGATTCTAGAGACAAGAGGGAGGACCCAACTTGATACCTACAGGTGCCTTGATTGCTCAAAGGCATACTTATTTCAGCCACAGCGAATCATCATCGCCCTAACAAGCATGGCTTCCGACCGGTGGGGCACGTGCGAATAAAAAGGGTTTAGGGTTCAATGCATATGTGCTCAGATTTGCCTTTCCTCGATCATATAATCTACCCCCATCATCTCTTATCACCAGATCAATCTGTTTACACAGTGGAGCTGCCCTGATTATCACTCAATAAGAATGACCATCGAAAGGACAGAACAATAAGTATCACAGGATCAAAAAGGATTCTAGAGACAAGAGGGAGGACCGAACTTGATACCCACGGCTAATCATCATCGCCCTAGCAAGAATGTCTTCCGACCAATGGGGCACGTGATTCAAACGCGGTGGCACGAGATATCTCATTTTGGGAGTAACTATTCATTCCAGCAGTAACTTTTTTTTATCCGATGGACGAGGTCGTTACAGGGGTCGATCCGACGGCCCAAGATCCATCAAGCAACCAGATCCGACGACCAGGAATTCCAAATCGCTGAGGAGCGGCCTGAGGAGCTTCTATTCTTATTTCTGGATTTCCAGATGGATCACCGGATCAATATGTTCTTATGAGGGTTTAACTGCCCTGGTTATAACTCATTAGAAATGACCATCCAAGGACAGAGCCACTAAAATAAGAACGTGATCAAAACAGCTCAAAGAAATGAGGGAGGATCCAAATTAATACCCAGAAGTGCCTCGACTGCTTGAGAGCATGCCTATATCAGCCATAACTGATCATCATACCCCTGGCCATGTCCCATATAGTAGCCGAAGCAGAGCAGGGGAAGATGGAGCTCACAGAGGGAGGTTGTGCCGAGGCAGTACTCAGAGGGCACCGGGGTTGCGCATGAACGCCATCCAACCAGTGAGGAACCACGTCGGAGTTGCTCCTTGCACCATCCCGCCGACGAGCATGAAAGCCATGGGCACCGAAGTGGCCAAGGACGTGAGGAGGTGATGTATAGTACATCTAGGAGCACCATTAGAGATGACCGGGGCAACGAGCAGGCAGGGAGAGAGGCGAGGCGGCAGGGAGAGGAAAGGGCGTGACGTGAGTGCAGGCCTGCAGGGAGCGGAACATCAGTTATTTTTTCTTTCGGAGTATATAGAAAGTATCAAACATATCATACAAGTGCAATCATCTTTGATAATATAAGAGAGCATACAAATCACAGAGCTTGTTTAAGATATTTTGTCACATCAAGTAGTTTAGATAAGAAAAGCCTATCCCAGAATTATAAATAATTGGAGCGAGTGATAGATTTATTATTCAGATAATTTGGTAGTAACTATACATAAATAATTCATTTTCCAACATATATTATTCAAAGGAAAGCCAACATATAAAAATACGGATTTCAGCAAGGACTGCGCTAAATTTATTAACCTGTGTTTTAAATTTATATTCATTTGTTAATCAGGTAAACAAGTAAAAACACCTTGAGCAACAGGCATATCAATAAGGTTGGAAGGGAAAAAATACACAACAAACTGCTTGGCGGTGCATATCCTTTGTTTATTAAGATGCTATTTTGCAGGAGTAACTGAGACTTAATAGCACACCTTCAGCACCATGGATGTCGCATATTATACATAAGATCCCTCCTCTTCGTTGCTACAAAATGTATGAAAAGCAAAAAATATCATAAAAGAGAACAGAGGGCAGGTAGAATGCTGTCATATTAAAAAAAATAGGTTCTCAGAAAAATTATGTCGACTTATCACTACTGTATGTGCAGGTAAGGATGTAACTTGAGTTGTGACCTATGAGCAAGTATATATCTCAATAGCAGATGAAAAGAAGTCAATTTCTGAAGATTCTTACCATATGTATCTCGGCTAGATGTCTTTGCTTTGAGCAAATCTTTCAGTCCTTTCATCGCCATCACAACTTCTTCAGCTTTTCACTGTAAAACCTACATGGAGCAGGGTAGCATAACTAAGAAACAAGAAAACTAACAATTTTCAGTTTCTGATTCAAAGACAGGAGTTTATGCATCTCAAAATTCTTACCATTTGCATCCCTTCTTCAGCCATACGGTCCCTGGAGCGCAGCCTCTGCCATCAACCAACTCCGGTTGGACCAGCCCGCAAAAGCCCATGCGCTAGGATTACAGCCATGACAACTAAAGACCACAATGATCATCACTTCTAAACACCTGACATGGTGTGAGAATTTAGAAGCGGATAGCACACAGGCATGAACCACAGTTGTATAGATGACTGACAGGGTGGTCAGGGACGACAGACTTGCTAACGGCTAGGAGCAACAATCAGTTAATCATAGATAAGAAAATAGTTAACTTTTGAAGGAAAATATGAAAAAATTGCAGTGTGATGCAAAGCCAGCAAAAATAAACAGCTAACTAAGAATTCATGGAAGACTTATCCTACGCTAAACTAAAAGCTAGTTAGAACTATAAACATGCAAGCTCTTACATCACTTCGAACTGCTAACCCCAAATATGAGATCATGAAGAATGAATGCCGTACGGTGCTGACTGCCAATATGGTAAATACATGTATTTGTTAAGGTACCTATAAACTAAAGGCAAGAAAACTGACAATTTTGAGATCAGGGAACCCATTCTGAGTAGGCCTTGTACCAAATCAAATGAAAAAACAAAAATTATGCATGGGAATGGATCTGTGGTTGCCGGACTCGCCATCCATCATCTACAGGTTACAGAGAGCACCAAGAACCTGTGTGAGTGTGTGGCAATCACCACCACACTGGAACACCATTAGTCACGGTCCATGCGTACAGTTTGATCTGCTCAGCCTCGCCACCGCAAACACCCAACACAACCATTAGAACTCTACAATCCTTGCAGTTATTTTAAATCCTAAGAATGCAAGAAACTTATGAAAACAATAGATTGATTAAAATGCTTCACCCATGGCCTTGGACTCTGGTGTCAACATACTCCTCAATTGACTTCCTCTGTCAGTCAAACCTGGAACGGACAAACTAAATCGCTATGAATTAACATGATTGAGGCAAGCACTGAGCGGAGGAGAGAAAAAAAATCCATGGCCGCTCACCTATCCTTGGTCGGGTGACGAGAGACAATGTGCAACTTCCTTGCATTCCTCACCCCATTCTGCAATTAAGGCATTGTCAAAGAGTAATTCTCTCGCTATCATGTGCTCGTGAGACGCCCCTTATAATCTCTTCTATATCATAATTTTTTCATGGTTTAATTGAAAAAAAAGCAGTAGCACATAATGCATATTATAGATTCTACAGAGCAAACATACCTGTAGCAGCAAGGGACTCCATGAATAGTTGCTAATGCAAATGGAGCTGTTCTATCTGAACCAAAGACCAATAAATCTGCAAAGCAATCAACAAACATAAGAGCCAACTCCCTCCACACCCCACCCCCGCCCCTATCAAAAACTGGTCAGTAAAACAAATGGAATAGTCATCAACGGGCATTATGCACATGCATGCATCAGGTTTAAGGGAAGAAAAACATGAAAAAATCACAATGCTGGTATTAGCCACCCAGCAGGCTGGCACAGATCCCCCATAGCCTCACGTTCCTCTCCCCGTTGCTCCCCCATCGAGCTCGAGCTCGTCCATGGCCGCTGCGGCGAGCAGGGCCGCGATCATCGTCCATGGCCATGGCCATGGAGAGCGGGACGGGCGGGGCGGCCCCTTGCTCCCCAGTCGAGCTCGAGCTCGTCCATGGCAGCCACGGTGGGCTGGGCGGGACGGTGGGGCCGCTCCCATCGTCGCCGCCGCCGCGTGCCCTCCTCCTTCTGCTGCTCCCCAGAGGCGGCCGTCTCCTCGTCCTCCCTGAGCGCAAGCTCCTCCTCGGCGACGGGGACGGGGCAGGCAGCCATGGTGGGCAGGGCGGAATGGCGGGGCCGCGCCCATCGTCGCTGCCGCCGCGTGCCCCTCCTCCTTCTGCTTGTCCCCGAAGGTGCTCCTCCTCGGCGACGGGGATGGTGCAGAGAGGTGATATAGGGTTTGGAAGGAGAGATAGAGAGAGGGAGGCGCGGGTGGGGAGGAGGCCGGGCGGCGGCGGGGCGAGTGGGCGCCTGGTGCGAGGCGGCCGGGCGGCGGCGGGAGAAGACGTGGTGCGGGGTCGCGGCGAGGAGAGGAGGCAGGCGGCAACGCGCGAGAAAGGGAGCGAGGCGGCTAGGGTTTCACCACGAGTGTGGCTGCCTTTTATACCCCGTGCGGGTGAAATTACGAAAATGCCCCCGGCGGGCAGGCTATTTACGCGCGGTGGCACGAAACGGGAGTAACTATTCATTCCAGCAGTAACTTTTTTTATCCGACGGACGAGGTCGTTCCAGGGTTCGATCCGACGGCCCAAGATCCATCAAGCCACCAGACCTGACGGCCAGGAATCCCAAATCGCTGTGGAGCCGGGTAGAAAGCTTCTATTCTTGTTTCTGGATAGTTTAATCTTAGTTAAATGCCTCTTCTCCCTTCCCCCTGCGTCGGCGGGCCGCCGGATTTGCAGATCTGCGGCACTTCATCACGGGCCGCCGGATTGGCTTTTTCCGGCCGCTGGTTAATGCCCCAGGCGATGGAGTGGTCGGGGAGCCTCTCCCGCAGCCCAGGCAAGGGCGCATCACCGCATGCAGGTACAGGTTCTTCCGCCCACCGCCGCTGAAGGTTTGCGGGCATGGACTCGTCCGGCCATCCACCGGGCTTGGCGCTCGCGCATCATCTTTGTGGCTTGTCGATGCCGCTCATAGATTGCGACGACTGCATGAGGAAACTGTTGCGGCTCACTTCGAGCACGCCGAAGCACCCCGGATGGGTGTTCTTCAAATGCGAAAACGATGGGGTACGTGCACTTGCGGTAGCTCGTTTCATAGCTCATTCTTTATTACAATTGCGGTAGCTCACTTCGAGCTTGCTCATTCTTTTGTGGAGGACGATGGATGCTCATTTTGGTTTTGGGAAGGCCAATACATTGATTTGTTGATAGAAAGAAACTTAATAGATGTTAATGCACTCCTTGGTACAATCGAAGGAAATGATGCGGCTGCATGTGCAACTAGAGGGGAAGCAACGTCTACTTATTTCGAACCAAAGATGAAGAAAGAAGAATGCAAAATCAAGAATCCACAGATCAACAATGAATGCATGGAGAAGATATTAGTCCAACTTGTGGGAGCAGTTATGAAAGTTGGAAATCTTCTGAAATGCATACTTGTGGTTCTTGTTTTCTTTTGTTTTGCTATTCTAGCCAAGATTTGGTGATATCTTTTGTATCTAATGTTGTTGCAAAAGCAAAGAAATGCATTATGCTAGATCAATTTAAGTTACAAATCTAAGTTTTTGCGGGCCGGAAGGAGCTGCGCCAGATCAGACCCTGCATAATGGACCCGGAAAAATGGATATTCCGGGAATATCCTTTTTTACGGGTCCATTATGCGGGGTCTGCAACTGTGGTCGTCCACGCCGGCCCGTAAAAGCGTTTTTGCACGAACTGCAAACACATTTTGCGGGCTGGGAGGATGCGTGGTCTGCTAGAGTTGCTCTAATGTTGCTTGGCTTTATATGGATTTGATCATTTGAGGGTTTGCAAATTGGGGAGTGTGGTTCCTCCGGCGGACAAATGGGGGACAGCCCGCTCTTGTCAGCGGACACATAGGGGGTAAAAGTTAGACAAGTTCGATTGAAGATGCTCCAACAGAGTAAATTAAATTGCGGCTTATGTAAAATTTGTGATATGTACTCCCTTTGTTTATTTTACTGTGAATATAAGATTTGTCTAAAGTCAAACTTAGTAAAGTTTGACCAAATTTATATATAAAATATCAATACCTACAATACAAGATTTATACAATATGAAAATTATTCTACTCCGAATCTAATAGTATTTTGTATTATGAAAATTGATATATTTTCAGATCTTTCAAAAAAATGGATCTTTCGGAAATTGATACATTTTCCTATAAAGTTGGTCAAAATATAGGAAGTTTGGCTTAGGACAATCTTTCATACACAGGTAAAAAGAAACAGAGCAAGTATATTCATTAAAGGAGATCTTGATGTTGGTGTTCTTTAGAGTTTTCGGCATTGTATAGTTCATCAACCACATAGCGAGACCACAAATAATTTATATTTTTGCGTGTGAACTTTGTAGTACTTGATATGCCAGACGATGATAGTTTTTCTATTATTTTGGGAAAGCCATTTCTTAACACTTCAGGGTTGTTATTGTTTGCACTGAAGGGAAGGTTAATTTTAATGTTAATGATAAGCAACATACTGTTTACTACCTTCGTCCTGGTTTATTAGTCCCTCTAGTGTTTAGAGTCATATTTTGACCATGAATTTAACTAATAAGATATAAATTATACATAGGAAAAATAATATTATAGGAAACTATGTTCAAATACGAATCCAATGATATACTTTTTGGCGGCATGCATTAACATTTTGTTAGTTATATCTATGGTCAAAATTAGACACAAAATACAAATGGGGCAAATAAATCAGGACGGAGGTAGTACTTCCCAAGGCAAGGTGTGAATCTCAACAAATATTGTCCACATCCACATAAGGTGATGACATCACCATTCGAAGGGTTGAATGTCCTATGACACCAATCAAAATAAAATATCAAACTATTATGATAGGATCCATCTCTATCTAGGTTGAGGGGACATAAAGCGATATTTTGGTGCTCCAATCATTTTGTTATTATACAAAGGTTATTGATAAGGACCGATCACCCTCATGAGTAATTCATACCAGAGCAAGTTGAAATTGTCATTTATAGTGTTCTGGAGAAAATCACAGAACATTTTTTCTTGCAAAAGAAAAATAATAATTTGGACGCTTACAGGCAGAAAGAGACCGAAAAAGGTAAATTGGTCACCTGGGCCCTTGTGGGCTGCCTGTGCACCTGATGGGCCTGGGCGCCTACATATATGACGCCAATGGTTATTTAAAAATATGTGTCTCAATTCTTTAAGAAAATATCAATATCTGCAATACTAAAGTTATACAATATAAAAAATAATTTATGATGCATCTAATGACATTGATTGTGTATTGTGAAAGTTGATACATTTTTTTATATAAAGTATGTCAAAATTTGGTAAGTTTGACTTGAGATAAATCTTAGACACAGAGAAAAAGGGAACAAAATGAGTATGTGTTAAATGAGCGACCCTCTTATCCGGCGACCGTTCGCTGGGAGGGAATGGCATTTGCGAAGTTTTGATGGCAGTTTTAGTTGATCGGGCGTGGCAGTTTCTTCAGAGGATCATGGCATTTTCTGGAAAAAGAAATTGCCACTTTCGATAAAATTAACATTGATAGGAAAAACGTTTGAAATGTCATGCTCTCTCGGCGTACGGTCACAAGTTAGCTTTTTCGTAAATGAGATGTTGATGGTGGTGGTCTTTAGATTTTTCCTGCATTGTATAGTCCATCAGCCAGATAGTGGGACCCCGAACAATTAAAATTTTGCCTGTAGATTTAGACGCAAAATGTCAATTCCTTCCTTGTATTCAGCTATGCCGGGCATACCTACCGAGGGACCATGGTAATTTGAGTATTTAATTTCAGGATAGCTAAATTTGTTGTGGTCAAGAAGGCCACCATTCTCGCTGTTGGTCATGACTCATGATCAAATTCGCAAAGGAAAACTACTAGAGCGTGACGCTTAAAGTACTTGTTTCTTATCTACAAGATATGATTTGTTGTCCCTAGGGCGATCGACGAGCATTCGAACTAATATTCAATCATTATCACATACTCCCTTCGTCTGGAAATACTTATCATCCAAATGAATAAAAGGGGATGTATCTAGATATATTTTAGTTCTCGATACATTCTTTTTTGTCCATTTTAATGATAAGTATTTTCGGACGGAGGGAGTAGTAGCCAGCAGTAGTGCAGCACCAGGCGCGTGAGCAGGAGGAAGCAGTGGCAGCCCTGTTGCGTACTACATGTGGTAAGATCGTAGATCCATGAATTAATAAGAGCAATAATGCGGTAGGGTGGCAATAAAACGCAGCTTAGTCAGCCAGGATCGCCTGCAAAAGCGCAGCTTACTCACAGCATCTGCGTTGCATCATGTGTTGCTCGCACGTACTACATGACCCCTAGCAGACGGAGCACACAGTCAGCTCCACCTATGGTTGATGAGGCCGGCCGGCCGGCCGGAAGGAACACCGTTGCTACCACCTGTATCTAAAGAACGGAAGCAGAGAGGCAGAGAGATGGAATGTGATATGGTATCTCTTCTGTGATTAACAAGGAAAAATATCCGATCGTTAGGTTTGTGAACCTAGCAACTTCTGGGTTTTTACCTAGGCAGAATTGTCACTTGACTTGTATTGCTACTTCTTGATACTTTAAGTTTATTGATTGAATCTTGAGTTTTATGTTTATAATGAATTCAAGGTAATTTAAATATACTCAATAAAATGGAAATTTTTATATTAAATCTTACATTTATATTATAGAAATAGTACGTGACATATGTGGTAAGCAATCCAAACAATTCGAATAAAAAATAGAAATAGTTTCGGTATTTTTTGGAGGCAAAATAATGTCAATGATTTTTTTTACTTCGATTCGAATTTACGGTGAACACAATTTTGAAATAAGGCTGTTTCTTAGACCTGTTTACAGCATAGTTTAGACTACATTTCTATAGAATATTTGGAAAAGTTATCACTTGATACTGAACTAAAACGAAAGAGATGTGATCTTTTTCAAAAATTAAAAGAATTGCTGTAATTTGTGTATGACATTTTGTGATGTGGCATCCATGTTAGATACCGCAAGGGCATGGCAAGTAGGCATGAGATGTCAGAACCGGCAAAACTTGTTGTTAAATGGGGTAAAATGCAAATTATGTACTACTAGAGGGCACAAGAAGAAAAACAATTTAAATAAAACCAATCGTTGATACTTTGGCAAAAAAATAAGAATACAAAAGTTCCACATTGGAGAAAGAGCCTATAAAGAAATGGCTCAGTTCTTCTCAAAGCAATAAATAATCGGTCCAAAAATTCGGACATGGATTTATGAAACATGGTTCCATGTGAACCCCTTATGAATAGTAAATTCAACAACAATACTAAAAAAGACTTTTTTTTTGTTTGCAAAATACACGGTTGACTGGTATATTGGCGTATGAAGGTTCACAAAAAATGACATCCGTGTTATTCCTGTAAAAAAATGACAAAATCAGGACTATATTCGAAAACACTGTTTGAAGGAGTAGTAAGATTGGATTATATTTTCTTCACTATGGAATACCCCGTGTGTCATTTCTCATGAAACTTAATAAGTGGGTAGGATGGTCGACCAACTATGATACTCCAAATTTATAGAATTATTATATTTTTCTAGTATTATTTTTTAATTTGCTGTTCACAGGGTGCACGTCCGACCATGTTCACATTGTATTTTCACTAAAAAATCCTTCAATTTTTTATCTTCTTGTAGTGCCCCCACTACATTGGAAGCTAACTAAAAGAATATCAAAAAAATATAATCCATGCATGTACAATGTTTGCCTGTACAACCTCATGCGACCAATAATAGCCCAACCAAATGACTATTAAACTAAAACGCACTCCCTCCAAAAACTAGGTGCTTCCACTAATTTTTTTTCAAAAGTGTACATATAAGAAACCCAAAAGCGCTTCTAAAAACCCTAAAAGTAGTCCTTTGATGTCTATAACTTCCTAATAAAGGGATTAGTGCTTCTCTACGTCCGTCCAAAGAATACCTCCGAAGTTGCTATAAATTACACACTATGCCACCCATAGTAAAAAAAATGATTCGATTTTTCTTTCCAAATCCCTGTCATACTTAATTCTTTATAGAGATGATACCCCATATGTATGACAAACACACCAGTACAACAGTGGCTAAAGCCTTACTCTTCCACCTTGGACATTAGGGGTTCAATCCTCAGGTTCTACCCTTTTTCCCTCTCTTTTCTCACTCACCACCTCCCCGTACGCGACAAGGGCCAGCCCATGTGTGAGGCTTGAGGCCCCATTTTTCATTTTGTTTTTCTGCCCTTTATTTTCTCATTTCTGTTTTTTCTTTTCTCCTTCAAATTAATTCAGGATTTTCAAATTTCAAAAAGTTGTGAATTTTGCAAAAAATATTTGAGAAATGATAAAATATTTGAGAACTCAAAAAATGTTTGGGAACTCAAAAAGGTTGCGGATTAAAAAAATGTTGGTGATTTTATAAAACTGTTGTAGAATATAAAAAAATCATGATTTGGAAAAAATGGTCAGGAAATAAAAACTTGTTCATGATTTTTAAAAATGATCGTTATTCAAAACATATCCGTGAATCAAAAAAAATGTTAATGAAATTTTTGAAGATGTTCACAAATATTCAAAAAAACCACGAATTTTAAAATTTGGTCCCCAATTTTTTAAAAGTTCATCGATTCAAAAATGTTTGATGTGTAAGAAAGTGTTCATGAATTCGAAAACTGTTCATTCATTTCAAAAAATGTTTGTCTAAACAAAACGAATGTTCATGAATAAAAAAAATTCAAAAAACTTGTTTGTCTATCTGAAAAGTGTTGGAAATATGCCCTAGAGGCAATAATAAAAGTGTTATTATTATATTTATTTGTTCATGATAATAGTCTTTTATTCATGCTATAACTGTATTATCCGGAAATCGTAATACACGTGTGAATACATAGACCATAATATGTCCCTAGTGAGCCTCTAGTTGACTAGATCGTTGTGATCAACTGATAGTCATGGTTTCCTGGCTATGGACATTGGATGTCGTTGATAACGGGATCACATCATTAGGAGAATGATGTGATGGACAAGACCCAATCCTAAGCATAGCATGAGATCGTGTAGTTCGTTTGCTAGAGCTTTTTCAATGTCAAGTATCTCTTCCTTAGACCATGAGATCGTGTAACTCCCGGATACCATAAGAGTTGTTTGGGTGTACCAAACGTCACAACGTAACTGGGTGATTATAAAGGTGCACTACAGGTATCTCTGAAAGTGTCTGTTGGGTTGACACGGATCGAGACTGGGATTTGTCACTCCGTATGACGGAGAGGTATCTCTGGGCCCACTCGGTAATGCATCATCATAATGAGCTCAAAGTGACTAAGTGGTTAGTCACGGGATCATGCATTACGGTACGAGTAAAGTGACTTGCCGGTAACGAGACTGAACAAGGTATTGGGATACCGACGATCGAGTCTCGGGCAAGTAACGTACCGATTGACAAAGGGAATTGTATACGGGGTTTGATCGAATCCTCGACATCGTGGTTCATCCGATGAAATCATCGAGGAGCATGTGGGAGCCAACATGGATATCCAGATCCCGCTGTTGGTTATTGCCCGAGAGTCGTCTCGGTCATGTCTGCGTGTCTCCCGAACCCGTAGGGTCTACACACTTAAGGTTCGGTGACGCTAGGGTTGTATGAATATGAGTATGCAGCATACCGAATGTTGTTCGGAGTCCCGGATGAGATCCCAGACGTCACGAGGAGTTTAGGAATGGTCCAGAGGTAAAGAATTATATATAGGAAGTGGTATTTCGGCCATCGGGAAAGTTTCGGGGTCACCCGGTAATGTACCGGGACCACCGGAAGGGTCCCGGGGGTCCACCGGGTGGGGCCACCCATCCCGGAGGGCCCCATGGGCTGAAGTGGGAGGGGAGCCAGCCCATAGTGGGCTGGTGCGCCCCCCTAGGCCCACCCCCTGCGCCTAGGGTTGAAACCCTAGGGTGGGGGGGGGGGGGGGCGCACCACATGCCTTGGGGGGCACTCCTCCCCCCTTGGCCGCCGCCCCCTTGGGAGATTCAATCTCCCAGGGCCGGCACCCCCCCTGGGGGACTATATAAAGGAGGGCAAGGGGGAGGGCAGCCGCACCCTTGTGCTTGGCGCCTCCCTCCCCCTGCTACACCTCGTCCTCCTCCCGTAGTCGCTTGGCGAAGCCCTGCTGGAGTTCTGCAGCATCCACCACCACGCCATCGTGCTGCTGGATCATCATCAACCTCTCCTCCCCCCTTGCTGGATCAAGAAGGAGGAGACGTCTCCCGTCCCATACGTGTGTTGAACGCGGCGGTGCTGTCCGTTCAGCACTTGGTCATCGGTGATCTGAATCACGGCGAGTACGACTCCATCATCACCATCCCCTTGAACGCTTCCGCACCCGATCTACAAGTGGTATGTAGATGCAAACTCACTCCCTTGGCTCGTTGCTTAGATGAACTCATAGATGGATCTTGGTGAAACCGTAGGAAAAATTTTAATTTTCTGCAACGTTCCCCAACAGTGGCATCATGAGCTAGGTCTATGCGTAGTTCTCTTTGCACGAGTAGAACACAATTTTGTTGTGGGCGTAGATCTTGTCAACTTGCTTGCCGCTACTAGTCTTATCTTGCTTCAGAGGTATTGTGGGATGAAGCGGCCCGGACCAACCTTACACGTACGCTTACGTGAGACCGGTTCCACCGACTGACATGCACTAGTTGCATAAGGTGGCTGGCGAGTGTCTGTCTCTCCCACTTTAGTTGGAGCGGATTCGATGAAAAGGTTCCTTATGAAGGGTAAATAGAAGTTGACAAAATCACGTTGTGTTTATTCATAGGTAAGAAAACGTTCTTGCTAGAACCCAATTGTAGCCACGTAAAAGATGCAACAACAATTAGAGGACGTCTAACTTGTTTTTGCAGCAATTGTCATGTGATGTGATATGGCCAAAAGTTGTGATGAATGATGAATGACATATTATGATGTATGAGATCATGTTCTTGTAATAGGAATCACGACTTGCATGTCGATGAGTATGACAACCGGCAGGAGCCATAGGAGTTGTCTTTATTTTTGTATGACCTGCGTGTCATTGAAGAACGCCATGTAACTTACTTTACTTTATTGCTAAACGCATTAGCCATAGAAGTAGAAGTAGTCGTTGGCGTGACAACTTCATGAAGACACGATGATGGAGATCATGGTGTCATGCCGGTGACAAGATGATCATGGAGCCCCGAAGATGGAGATCAATGGAGCTATATGCTATTGGCCATATCATGTCACTAATATATAATTGCATGTGATGTTTATTATGTTTATGCATCTTGTTTACTTAGAACGACGGTAGTAAATAAGATGATCCCTTACACAATTTCAAGAAGTGTTCTCCCCTAACTGTGCACCGTTGCTAAAGTTCGTCATTTCGAAGCACCACGTGATGATCGGGTGTGATAGATTCTTACGTTCACATACAACGGGTGTAAGACAGATTTACACATGCAATACACTTAGGGTTAACTTGACGAGCCTAGCATGTACAGACATGGCCTCGGAACACGGAGACCGAAAGGTCGAACACGAGTCATATGGAAGATACGATCAACATGAGAATGTTCACCGACGATGACTAGTCCGTCTCACGTGATGATCGGACACGGCCTAGTCGACTCGGATCGTGTATCACTTAGATGACTAGAGGGATGTCAAATCTGAGTGGGAGTTCATTATAATAATTTGATTAGATGAACTTAATTATCATGAACTTAGTCTAAAAACCTTTGCAAATATGTCTTGTAGATCAAATGGCCAACGCTCATGTCAACATGAACTTCAACGCGTTCCTAGAGAAAACCAAGCTAAAAGATGATGGCATCAACTATACGGACTGGGTCCAGAACCTGAGGATTAACCTCATTGCAGCCAAGAAAGCATATGTCCTAGATGAACCGCTAGGTGAAGCACCCATCCCACAGAACCAAGACGTTATGAACGTTTGGCAAACACGTTCTGATGATTACTCCCTCGTTCAGTGCGGCATGCTTTACAGCTTAGAACCGGGGCTCCAAAAGCGTTTTGAGCATCACGGAGCATATGAGATGTTCGAGGAGCTGAGACTAGTTTTCCAAGCTCACGCCCGGGTCGAGAGATATGACGTCTCCGACAAGTTCTATAGTTGTAAGATGGAGGAAAATAGTTCTGTCAGTGAGCACATACTCAAGATGTCTGGGTTGCACAACCGTATGACCCAGCTGAATATTAACCTCCCTGATGAGGCGGTCATTGACAGAATCCTTCAGTCGCTCCCACCAAGCTACAAGAGCTTTGTGATGAACTACAATATGCAGGGGATGGAAAAGACCATTCCTGAAGTATTTTCTATGCTGAAGTCAGCAGAGGCTGAAATCAAGAAAGAACATCAAGTGTTGATGGTCAATAAGACCACTAAGTTCAAGAAGGGCAAGGGCAAGAAGAACTTCAAGAAGGACGGCAAGGAGGTTGCCGCGCCCGGTAAGCCAGTTACCGGGAAGAAGTCAAAGAATGGACCCAAGCCTGAGACTAAGTGCTTTTATTGCAAGGGGAAGGGTCACTGGAAGCGGAACTGCCCCAAATACTTAGCGGATAAGAAGGCCGGCAACACCAAAGGTATATTTGATATACATGTAATTGATGTGTACCTTACCAGTACTCGTAGTAACTCCTGGGTATTTGATACTGGTGCCGTTGCTCATATTTGTAACTCACAGCAGGAGCTGCGGAATAAGCGGAGACTGGAGAAGGACGAGGTGACGATGTGCGTCGGGAATGGTTCCAGAGTCGATGTGATCGCCGTCGGCACGCTACCTCTACATTTACCTACGGGATTAGTTTTGAACCTTAATAATTGTTATTTCGTGCCAAGTCTGAGCATGAACATTGTATCTGGATCTCGTTTGATACGAGATAGCTACTCATTTAAATCCGAGAATAATGGTTGTTCTATTTATATGAGAGATATATTTTATGGTCATGCTCCGATGGTCAATGGTTTATTCTTAATGAATCTCGAGCGTAGTGTTACACATATTCATAGCGTGAATACCAAAAGATGTAAAGTTGATAACGATAGTCCCACATACTTGTGGCACTGCCGCCTTGGTCACATTGGTGTCAAGCGCATGAAGAAGCTCCATGCTGATGGACTTTTGGAGTCTCTCGATTATGAATCATTTGACACATGCGAACCATGCCTCATGGGCAAGATGACCAAGACTCCGTTCTCCGGAACAATGGAGCGAGCAACCAACTTGTTGGAAATCATACATACCGATGTGTGCGGTCCAATGAGCGTTGAGGCTCGCAGAGGATATTGTTATGTTCTCACTCTCACAGATGACTTGAGTAGATATGGGTATGTCTACTTAATGAAACACAAGTCTGAGACCTTTGAAAAGTTCAAGGAATTTCAGAATGAGGTAGAGAATCAACGTGACCGAAAGATAAAATTCCTACGATCAGATAGTGGAGGAGAATACTTAAGTCACGAATTTGGTACGCACTTAAGGAAATGTGGAATCGTTTCACAACTAACGCCGCCTGGAACACCTCAGCGTAACGGTGTGTCCGAACATCGTAATCGCACTCTATTGGATATGGTGCGGTCTATGTTGTCTCTTACCGATTTACCGCTATCATTTTGGGGATACGCTCTAGAGACAGCTACATTCACTTTAAATAGGGCACCATCTAAATCCGTTGAGACGACACCGTATGAATTATGGTTTGGGAAGAAACCTAAGCTGTCGTTTCTAAAAGTTTGGGGATGCGATGCTTATGTCAAGAAACTTCAACCTGAAAAGCTCGAACCCAAGTCGGAAAAATGCGTCTTCATAGGATACCCTAAGGAAACCGTTGGGTATACCTTCTACTTAAGATCCGAGGGCAAGATCTTTGTTGCCAAGAACGGATCCTTTCTGGAAAAAGAGTTTCTCTCGAAAGAAGTAAGTGGGAGGAAAGTAGAACTCGATGAAGTACTACCTCTTGAACGGGATAGTAGTGCAGCTCAGGAAAATGTTCCTATAATGCCTACACCTACTGAAGAGGAAAATAATAATGATCAAGGTACTTCGGATCAAGTTGCTACTGAACTTCGTAGGTCCACAAGGACACGTTCCACACCAGAGTGGTACGGCAACCCCGTCCTGGAATGTCACATCCCTAGTTCTGGTATGACCTAGACTAGCTAGCCAGTGGTGCATCATGTTTAAATTCCATTTAAATATGAAATGAGGATTGGTGGAACCCTCAGAATCATTTTTGAAATGACCCAAATAGAAATTGCTCCAAAAAGGTCCAAGAAAATGCTCATACTGCTCTCTGAAAATATTGGGCAGAGATAAAAAATCAAACCAATATTTTTAGGAGCTCATGGATATTTATTTTTGGCCATTTGGAATTAATATAGTAATTATTTTATTTGGATATATATTATTATATATATATATATAATATTGTCCAAAAACTATGCCATCTATTAAGGAGCTCTGGAATAATATAACTAGCTTCTATAAAAATTGGCATAGGAAAATAAAATGGTTTAGCATTTTTATTAAACCAAACAAATGTCAGAAAAAAAATATAGAAAGGAAAACAGAAATAAAAGAGAAGGACTACCTGGCGCTCACCTAGCAGCCCACTTACCTGGCCCAGCTCCTCCAGTAGCCCAGCCCACCTCCTCCTTCCTGCCGTCTTCCTCCTCTGCCAGGAGGACGAGCGCGTGGCCGCAGCGCGCCGGCACACGCCCCGGCCACCTCCACCCTGCCTGCCTACGTCCCCGACGCCTAGACACCTCCAGCGTTGCCACGCACCCCCCCCCAGGCCTCTCACTCTCTCCCGAACGCTCTCCCCCTCCTCTGCTTTCTCCCTGCACGCGCCCGAGCGGAGCTCGTCGCCGCCGACCGTCACCACCGCGGCCACCAGCATCCCCACGCCCAACCAGCTAGTGCCCGAGCTCCGCCTCCTCACGCTGAACCTCTCCACGCCGAAGGAAACAAGCCGGAGGGCCCCGCTTCGTCGCCTTCGCCATCGCCCGCCGGAGATCCGCCTCGCCGCCTCGCTCGCTCCGACGCTTCCCCGGCCCCGTCGTCTGCACCGGCCAACTCCCCATGAGCTCCTCTTCCTTTTCCCCCTAGTCACGTTGCTCGAGCTGCCCCCAAACCCCGTTGGCCATCACGGCCGAGAGCTCGGCTCCGCCGGCCATGTCGCCGCCGTGGCCACAGACGCGTAAGCTCGAAAACGAGCACGTCACCGTGCTCAGCACATCACCAGGAGGTCGTAGCACCCAGCCGTTCGCCCCGCCGTGCCCCACAGCACCATACCCAACCTCGCCCGAACTCCGGCCGTCGCCGAGGTCGATGCCACGCTCGACTCCGGCCACCCCTGCCACTAACTCCGGTCCAGTTGGATGCGGAAGAGAACCAGCAACTCGTAGAGCCCCTCAGTCGTCGATTTGGTCGCCGGAGGAGCGTTTCCGACGCCCTCAGCCGTCGCTGGCGTCGTCGGCGACGAGCCGCGGGTCTACTCCGGCGAGTTGACCCGGGTTTGACCATCGTTAACCTCGCCCTGTGTCACTGACAGACCGGCCCCACCACCCTAATTAACCACGGGTAACCCCTGTTTAATTTTAACCTAACCACCATGGGCCCACGCGTCAGCTTTGACCAAGCTGACGTGGCTGTTTACTGGGCCCACATGTCTGTGACCCAGAGAGCACTGTATCAGTGACACGCGGGTCCCACTTGTCAGGTTTGACCTGGGCCGCCCGTTGACCCGCTGACGTCACGCTGACGTCAGGCTGACGCATTTATTCATTTTCTGGATTTAAATTAATCAGGAAATTCCAGAAAATGATTTAAACTTCAAAAATTCATAGAAATTCAACCGTAGCTCAGATTGAAATAATTTATATATGAAAAATTATCAGAAAAATGCAATCTTTCCATCTGTACTAGTTTCATGCATGACAAACCAACTTATACATGTTGTATATGAGAAAACACATTATGGCATTTTAAGGGACTTAATTTAGAGTTGCATTTGAGCTTTTGGTTCAAATGGACTTTAAACCAAATGAATACTAGTTGCATTAGCTCAAACAGCATCACATCTTCATGCCATGTTCATGCATCATATTGTTGCATATGCTTGTGTATTGACTGTTGGCACCGTTCCTTCTCGATAGGTCTTGCTCCGGAGACCGTTCCAGAGTACCTGTCTGTGAAGCGGTGCCTCCTCCGTTGATCTACCAGGCAAGCAGACCCCCTTGTTCATTCCGATAAAATCCTACTCTCTCGCTCCTGCTCTCAGTTATTGCATTAGGACAACAATGATTCGTCTGCTACTTTGTGCTGCGGTAGTTGAACCCATTCCTCTGCATGACCTGTCATTGCCACAGTAAATAGTTGAAACCCACTAGCATGTGTTGGAGTTGATTGAGCCATGTTGTGTTCCTACCATGCTATGCCTGCTATTGCTTAGAGTTGTGTCAGGTCTGGTTCATTGGGAATGAATTGGAGTGTTACGATATGTTCTGATGCTGAGAGTGAAGTGTGTGAACACGATTTGGTAAAGGTAGCGGTGAGAGGCCATGTAGGAGTACATGGTGGGTTGTCTCACTGGAACCGTCCTTAAGCACTGAGTTCTATGTATGTTGTCCAATGACTCGATACACCACACATTGGAATGCTTAAGTGCCCCTCTCGACTTATTAAACAACTTGGTCTCTGTCCAGGAGGCGCAACTAGTTTCTGGTGTTTGTAGGTAGTGCTATTTTTCTACCAAGTGGCACCCGGCAGGGTGGGCTTGGGACAGACTAGGCACACGTGGCCTGGTGTACCGAGTGGCACCCGGATGGTGGGCTCGGGAACCCTGCACACATCGTTTGGGGCCGTGAGCGACACCCTGGCCGGATCTCCTCACGGATGGAACCCGAATAGGCGATGAACCTGGGCTAGAGTCTTGTGTGGTTAGTCAGGTCGTGGCCGACACCCTCGCCAGGCTTCTGCTTGAAGGTTGCCGAGATACATGACGTGTACATGGCGGTAAGTGGCGAGAGCGTGTGTGAAGAAGTACACCCCTGCAGGGTTAACATGATCTATTCGAATAGCCGGGTCCGCGGATATGGACTTCTTGGATGCTTACATGGTACATAGACAACTTGAAGTGGATACTATAAAATGCTCAAGACAAATATGAGTGCTATGGATGGCCTTCTCGTAGGGAGATGGGGATGAATCCATAGTATTGTATTGTGTGGTGATTAGTGGACTCGTGTGCGCCATATCACCTCAAAGAAGTTCTGGTAGTCGTAGAACAGGTTAGCCACAGAGTCAAAGCTGGCTTGCTGCAACTAAACCCCACATTACTCTCTTGATACAAGTGCATGTATGATAGGATCTGATGTAAGTCTTGCTGAGTACCTTTGTACTCATGTTGCTTTATTTATGTTTTTGCAGCGGAGACTTCGGTCTTACTAGTGTTCTCATGGACTTCGACAAGTAGCTTGTACCTCAGCTACGATCTTGATCGGACGTTGTAGATAGTCAGGCTCTTCAGCCTTTTTCATTTATAGATGTCTGTACTCAGACATGTAATGCTTCCGCTTGTTGCTTGATTGCTCTGAATGTTGGGTCATGTGACCCCTGTTTGTAATAATGCTATGATGGCTCTTCTGAGCCTTTATCTATATGAGTTGTTGAGTTATGCTGTGATGCCATGTTGTACATCACATACTTGCATGTTATGCGTACGTGTAATGTGTATTGCTATGTGTGGGATCTGACTATCTAGTTGTTTATCCTTAGTAGCCTCTCTTACCGGGAAATGTCTCCTAGTGCTTCCACTGAGCCATGGTAGCGTGCTACTGCTCCGGAACACTTAGGCTGGCCGGCATGTGTCCTTCTTCGTTCCTGTGTCTGTCCCTTCGGGGAAATGTCACGCGATGAATACCGGAGTCCTGTTGGCCCGCTACAGCCCGGTTCACCGGAGTCCTGTTAGCCCAGTGCTACAGCCTGGATTCACTCGCTGATGACCGACACGTTCGATGCTGGGTCATGGATGCATGTCCCTATGAGTTTGTGCCACTTTGGGTTTACGACTAGCCATGTCAGCCCGGGCTCCTTATCATATGGATGCTAGCGACACTGTCATATACGTGTGCCAAAAGGCGCAAACGGTCCCGGGCAAAGGTAAGACGACACCCGTGGGGATACCGTGCGTGAGTCCACAAAGTGATATCAGGTGTTACATGCTAGATTGATGTGGCATTGAGTCGGGGTCCTGACATGGAAATCATGTTGTTAGACAACGGTGAATCTTCGAACTATGAAGAAGCGACGGCGGGCCCAGATTCCAACAAATGGCTTGAAGCCATGAAATCCGAGATAGAATCCATGTATGAAAACAAAGTATGGACTTTGACAGACTTGCCCGATGATCGGCGAGAAATAGAAAACAAATGGATCTTTAAGAAGAAGACGGACGCGAATGGCAATGTTACCATCTATAAAGCTCGACTTGTCGCTAAGGGTTATCGACAAGTTCAAGGGATTGACTACGACGAGACATTCTCTCCCGTAGCGAAGCTGAAGTCCGTCCGAATCATGTTAGCAATTGCCGCATACTATGATTATGAGATATGGCAAATGGACGTCAAAACGGCATTCCTTAACGGGCATCTTAAGGAAGAACTGTATATGATGCAGCCAGAAGGTTTTGTCGATCCTAAGAACGCTAAGAAAGTATGCAAGCTCCAGCGATCCATTTATGGGCTGGTGCAAGCATCTCGGAGTTGGAATATTCGCTTTGACGAGATGATCAAAGCATTTGGGTTTTTGCAGACTTATGGAGAAGCCTGCGTTTACAAGAAAGTGAGTGGGAGCTCTGTAGCATTTCTCATATTATATGTAGATGACATACTCTTGATGGGAAATGATATAGAACTTTTGGACAGCATTAAGGCCTACTTGAATAAGTGTTTTTCAATGAAGGACCTTGGAGAAGCTGCTTATATATTAGGCATCAAGATCTATAGGGATAGATCAAGACGCCTCATAGGTCTTTCACAAAGCACATACCTTGATAAGATTTTGAAGAAGTTCAAAATGGATCAGTCCAAGAAGGGGTTCTTGCCTGTATTGCAAGGTGTGAGATTGAGCTCGGCTCAATGCCCGACCACGGCAAAAGATAAAGAAGAGATGAGTGTCATCCCCTATGCTTCAGCCATAGGATCTATTATGTATGCCATGCTGTGTACCAGACCTGATGTAAACATTGCCGTAAGTTTGGTAGGTAGGTACCAAAGTAATCCCGGCAAGGAACACTGGATAGCGGTCAAGAATATCCTAAAGTACCTGAAAAGGACAAAGGACATGTTTCTCGTTTATGGAGGTGACGAAGAGCTCGTCGTAAAGGGTTACGTCGACGCTAGCTTCGACACAGATCTGGATGACTCTAAGTCACAAACCGGATACGTGTATATGTTGAATGGTGGAGCAGTAAGCTGGTGCAGCTGCAAGCAGAGCGTAGTGGCGGGATCTACATGTGAAGCGGAGTACATGGCAGCCTCGGAGGCAGCGCATGAAGCTATTTGGGTGAAGGAGTTCATCACCGACCTAGGAGTCATACCCAATGCGTCGGGGCCGATCAAACTTTTCTGTGACAACACTGGAGCTATTGTCCTTGCGAAGGAGCCCAGATTTCACAAGAAGACCAGGCACATCAAGCGTCGTTTCAACTCCATCCGTGAAAATGTTCAAGATGGAGACATAGAAATTTGCAAAGTACATATGGATCTGAATGTCGCAGATCCATTGACTAAACCTCTCTCGCGAGCAAAACATGATCAACACCAGAACTCTATGGGTGTTCGATTCATCACAATGTAACTAGATTATTGACTCTAGTGCAAGTGGGAGACTGTTGGAAATATGCCCTAGAGGCAATAATAAAAGTGTTATTATTATATTTCTTTGTTCATGATAATAGTCTTTTATTCATGCTATAACTGTATTATCCGGAAATCGTAATACACGTGTGAATACATAGACCATAATATGTCCCTAGTGAGCCTCTAGTTGACTAGCTCGTTGTGATCAACTGATAGTCATGGTTTCCTTGCTATGGACATTGGATGTCGTTGATAACGGGATCACATCATTAGGAGAATGATGTGATGGACAAGACCCAATCCTAAGCATAGCATGAGATCGTGTAGTTCGTTTGCTAGAGCTTTTTCAATGTCAAGTATCTCTTCCTTAGACCATGAGATCGTGTAACTCCCGGATACCGTAAGAGTGCTTTGGGTGTACCAAACGTCACAACGTAACTGGGTGATTATAAAGGTGCACTACAGGTATCTCCGAAAGTGTCTTTTGGGTTGACATGGATCGAGACTGGGATTTGTCACTCCGTATGACGGAGAGGTATCTCTGGGCCCACTCGGTAATGCATCATCATAATGATCTCAAAGTGACTAAGTGGTTAGTCACGGGATCATGCATTACGGTATGAGTAAAGTGACTTGCCGGTAACGAGACTGAACAAGGTATTGGGATACCGACGATCGGGTCTCGGGCAAGTAACGTACCGATTGACAAAGGGAATTGTATACGGGGTTTGATCGAATCCTCGACATCGTGGTTCATCCGATGAAATCATCGAGGAGCATGTGGGAGCCAACATGGGCATCCAGATCCTGCTGTTGGTTATTGCCCGAGAGTCGTCTCGGTCATGTCTGCGTGTCTCCCGAACCCGTAGGGTCTACACACTTAAGGTTCGGTGACGCTAGGGTTGTATGAATATGAGTATGCAGCATACCGAATGTTGTTCGGAGTCCCGGATGAGATCCCAGACGTCACGAGGAGTTTAGGAATGGTCCGGAGGTAAAGAATTATATATAGGAAGTGGTATTTCGGCCATCGGGAAAGTTTCGGGGTCACCCGGTAATGTACCGGGACCACCGGAAGGGTCCCGGGGGTCCATCGGGTGGGGCCACCCATCCCGGAGGGCCCCATGGGCTGAAGTGGGAGGGGAGCCAGCCCATAGTGGGCTGGTGCGCCCCCCTAGGCCCACCCCCTACACCTAGGGTTGAAACCCTAGGGTGGGGGGGCGCACCACATGCCTTGGGGGGCACTCCTCCCACCTTGGCCGCCGCCCCCTTGGGAGATTCAATCTCCTAGGGCCGGTGCCCCCCCCTGGGGGCCTATATAAAGGAGGGCAAGGGGGAGGGCAGCCGCACCCTTGTGCTTGGCGCCTCCCTCCCCCTGCTACACCTCGTCCTCCTCTCGTTGTCGCTTGGCTAAGCCCTGCTGGAGTTCTGCTGCATCCACCACCACGCCGTCGTGCTGCTGGATCATCATCAACCTCTCCTCCCCCCTTGCTGGATCAAGAAGGAGGAGACATCTCCCGTCCCGTACGTGTGTTGAACGCGGAGGTACTGTCCGTTTAGCACTTGGTCATCGGTGATCTGAATCACGGCGAGTACAACTCCATCATCACCATCCCCTTGAACGCTTCCGCACCCGATCTACAAGTGGTATGTTGATGCAAACTCACTCCCTTGGCTCGTTGCTTAGATGAACTCATAGATGGATCTTGGTGAAATAGAGCGCCACAGAATTCTCGCCAAAGGACAGTCAAGGAAAAGATGCTTAATGGTCTCGTCATGATCACAAAAGCTACACCTAGTAGATCCAGTCCAATTGCTCTTGACCAAGTTGTCCTTTGTTAAAATTACCTTTTTATGGACAAACCACATAAACACTTTAATTTTCAAAGGCACTTTTACTTTCCTAACATGTTTGGTACTAGGAATAACAGTGGAGTTGATGACATCATTGTACATCGACTTTACAGTAAATTGTCCATTCCTAGTAAGCTTCCAACATAGTTGATCGGGCTGTTGAGCTAGCTGGATTTCCATCAGTCTACGCACCAGATGGAGCCAAGCTTCCCATCTCTCACCAACAAGCACCCGCTGAAACTGAATATTAAGGGGAGTGGATTGCATAATCGTTGCAACTAGCGCATCACGTCACTGGACAATACGATACAAAGTTGGGTACTGAATTGCTAATGGTGTATCACCCAGCCAAGTGTCCTCGCAGAAACGTGTGTCATTGCCATCACCGACAATAAACTTTGTTCTATTAAAGAAGGTTGCCTTGACTCTCATAAGCCCCTTCCAAAATGGCGAATCAGTTGGTCTCACTGTCACCTGTGACAAAGTTTTGGACTGCAGATACTTGTTACGAAGAATCTGTGCCCAAGTTGCATCAGTCGGACCCGAAAGCTTATACAGCCACTTACTAAGCAGGCATCTGTTCTTGACCTCAATATTTTCAATACCCAACCCCCCTTGGTCCTTTGGTCGACAAATAACATCCCACTTGGCGAGTCTATACTTTCTCTTAAGTTCATCACTCTGCCAAAAAAATCTTGATCGGTAGAAGTCCAGTCTTTTCCTAACCCCAACTGGAACCTCAAAGAAAGATAGTAGGAACATCGGCATACTCGTGAGTACCGAATTAATAAGAATTAACCGGCCTCCATATGACAGAAGTTTGCCCTTCCAGCAACTAAGTTTCTTTTCAAACTGATCCTCAATGCATTTCCACTCTCGGTTTGTAAGCTTACGATGGTGAATGGGTATACCTAGGTAGGTGAAAGGTAAAGCCCCCAATTCACATCCAAACAATTGCCTATAAGCCTCCTGATCCTCCTTGGCTCTACCAAAGCAGAACAATTCGCTTTTATGAAAGTTAATCTTTAGCCCAGACAATTGTTCAAATAAGCAAAGCACCAGCTTCATATTTCTCGCTTTTGCCAGGTCATGCTCCATAAAGATGATAGTATCATTAGCGTACTGCAGAATGGACACCCCCCCCCCATCAACTAGGTTGGGCACCAAGCCTCCCACCTGACCGGTCTCCTTTGCCCGACCTATTAGGATTGCCAACATATCAACCACAATGTTGAACAAAACAGGGGACATTGGATCTCCTTGCCTCAGACCCTTGTGTGTCTGGAAGTAGTGCCCAATATCATCATTTACTTTGATTCCAACACTCCCTTTTGTGTAAAGGATTCTACCTGGCATCGCCAAGCTTCATCAAACCACTTCATACACAAGGCCTGTTGAAGGAATGGCCATTTGACTTTGTCGTACGTTTTTTCGAAATCCACTTTGAAAACAACCCCATCCAGTTTTTTCGTGTGGATTTCATGGAGCGTTTCATGAAGGACCGCTACCCCCTCAAGGATATTCCTGTCCGGCATGAAAGCGGATTGGGTAGGCTGCACAACAGTATGCACAATCTGTGTGAGTCTATTGGTCCCGACCTTGGTGAAAATTTTGAAACTAACATTAAGAAGACAGATTGGCCTGAATTGCTCAATTTTCACAGCCTCTGTTTTCTTAGGAAGAAGGGTAATCGTTCCAAAATTGAGCTGAAAAAGATGAAGCTGTCCAGCAAACAAATCATTAAACATAGGCAACAAATCCACTTTAATGATATGCCAGCACTTCTTATAAAATTCCGCTGGGAAACCATCAGGACCCGGCGTCTTGTTATTCTTCATTTGCGAGATGGCCTCCAGCACCTCTTTCTCCGAGAAAGGAACCGCGAGAATATCATTCTCCACCACTGTGAGCTGAGGAATATCCTCAATCCTTGACTCGTCCAGAGACACACAGTTCTCTTCTGGAGGGCCAAACAGCTGCTTGTATTACTCGGTAATGTACAATTTTAGGTTTTCCTGACCTACAATCGTACCCTCATCTTGCTCAAGCTGAAAGATCCTCTTCTTTCGATTCTTACCGTTAGCGATCATGTGAAAGAATTGCGTGTTCGCGTCCCCCTGGACTACTCGTCGGACCTTGGCCTGCAACGCCCACTTCAACTCTTCTTCTCTAAGAAGTTCTTTCAGCCGCAATTCCGCCTCGAGCTTGGCATGAAGATCCGCAGCCGGAAATATCGTGGTTTCCGCTTTTACATCCAGATACTGTATAAGGGCAAGGAGCTTTTCCTTTTCGACCTTATAAATCCCACTTAGATGCTTAGCCCACCAACGTAGGAAACTCCTCAAGTGCCTAATCTTATTCTGCCAGCGCTGAAGCGCGGTCCTCCCTCCTGAATCCTTAGCCCACTCTCTAGCCACGAGATCCAGGAAGCCCTCTCGTTCAAACCAAGCCATCTCAAAGGAGAACACATTTATGTTCCCCAGGTGTGTGGGTGCACCAGAGTCAACAAATAACGGCATATGGTCAGCAATACCACGGGACAAGGCCTGGACAGTCACCAGCGGAAACTTCTGTTCCCACTCGACGCTAGCCAACACTCGGTCCAACTTCTCATACTTCGGATTTGGCATCGCGTTCGCCCAGGTAAATTTTCTACCCGAGAGCTCAATTTCTCTCAGGTCCAAACTTTCAATGATAGTATTGAACATGAACAACCATCGTCCATCAAAATTATCATTGTTCTTATCCTCACGACGTCTAATAATATTGAAATCACCCCCCACCAGGATGGGCAACTGCTCGGAGCCACAAATCCAAACAAGATGAGCCACGAACTCAGGTTTGAGCTCGGGCTGTGCAGCACCATAAACCGCAACAAGAGCCCAATTAAACCCATCAACCTTCGATCGCACCCTAAACTTAACAGCAAAGTCTCCCATGATCACACTGCGAACCTCAAGCGCTTCACACCTAACTCCGAGAAGGATTCCACCTGACCTCCCTCTCGGTGGCAAGCAATGCCAATCAAAATCTATACCCCCCGATAAAGTATTTAGAAATTGAGGCACGAAGTTATCTCTACCTGTCTCCGATAGAGCTATAGGATAGCGTGTAATTTTTAAGTCTTCTGTTGCAACGCACAGGCATGTTTGCTAGTAAAAACACAGAAGTATGCAACTGAACATTGTTATCGCCATGACCTCATGCCTTATAAAATGATGGATCGCTCAAGTTGATGACATAAACAACCAAATAGGAGCACACATCCAAGTTCCAAGATCCGACCGAAAGAGAAAGGAACCCTAGTTCATGCATTCCTCGACGAAGGCGCCTTGCGCTGCCTGGCCACCAGCTGCGCTGACTCATCTCCACGAGAGAATATCACATGGAAACCAAGTTTCAAAAAAAACTTCATGGAAAGCACATATGGAAGTTTGGAAAAAAATCTAAAATAAATAAGGGATGTTAAGGCGGTGATGTTCTATTGGCATGTGAACTTTCAAGTTCAAACATATTACCATTTACGAGCTATAAAAAATCAAATTCAGCTATGAATAGTGACATTTACTGTTTGACACTATTCATGTACTAATAGAAGATCACACTCTTAAGACCTCGTATTATTTTAGAATTTTTTCAAAACTTCAAACCATCGTTTTTCACATGGTTTTCATCGGTTTCACCGAGACTTGGTTTCCTTCTGATATTCTCTCCATCTCCAAGACATATAATGCATAGCAAGATGAGGCGAGATTATCCAAGATTGATGAAGAATGAAGCTGGTTAGCTTGTCACGTTCTGACCACGCAGCCGATTCGTTGCTGTTGGAGTTGTGTCGAATATAGTGTACAAGATAGGTTACAGTTGCACTTGTAGTTGTATTGTGTTTAGATAGGATGTGGAGTCGTGTCCTTGTAGGACACTTGTATCCTAGGCCTCTCCTATATAGCGGGGCTAGACACACGATGTAATCTATGCCAACATAATAGCACCGGAACGCGGGGGAAGCCGGCGGCATGTGCCGGCGTCCAGGGCGACCGGGTGTGGTATTGTAGCGGTGTCATGGGGAGGAGCGCCCATAGTCAGGCCCCGGGGATGTAGCCATATTGGTGAACCTCGTTAACAAATCTTGGTGTCGTGTTCATGTGATTGCTTGGTCCTTGGATGATCAACGGTATGCCTCGGATTTATTCTAACAAGTGGTATCATGAGCTAGGTTGTTCGGAGGTTTCGGAAATTGATTCAGAGGAGGCCGTGTTGGTTCGTTGATTTAGTTCGTCACAGAAGACGATCGTGTATCAATGGATGGAAGCAGCGGTCAAAGCAATGGATGCAAGCAACGGGGCGTAGCAAGCTGGCAGATTTGTAGTCTCGGTGAGATGCGATTGAAAACAGCGGCGTCAGGCGGGTCGTGTGGCGGTAGATCGATGGATCAACCGGGCGAGCGTACTGGAGGCGCGTGCTGAGATCGTTGGCACCTGATGGCCCATTAGGTGAGGTGGCAGGTCCAGGCAAACAGCCCCAAGCGATTCGGTCCGCGAGCAGGCCGAGACGCTCAGGCGCTCTGGCAAAATATAAGGCCGGGGCGTACAGGTGCA
Source organism: Triticum timopheevii (assembly GCA_963921465.1). NCBI lineage: Eukaryota > Viridiplantae > Streptophyta > Magnoliopsida > Poales > Poaceae > Triticum > Triticum timopheevii. The sequence goes on from OY997262.1 coordinate 435,834,142, forward strand.
GCTAGCCCGTAATTGTGGAAGGCAGTCAGAGATTTGTTGTGGACAAAAAGAGGACCGAGTCCTCTTAAGAAATGGAAAGAGGCAGCAGCAGATCAATCGGCAGGAAAAAATCCATCAGGTGTACGCATCCATTGAAACAGGGGCTTGGCAAAGCAATAGCTAGCATCTGGAGTTGTGCCTAGGAGCTACATGAAAGACCAAGTTTGGTTGGATTTTGCTATTAGTATACGAGGGTGTACCTCATCAGGTTTTGCTCGTGTACTTGGGCATTGCGGTGGAAGCTCGATTAATTTTTCACAGCGTCAGTCATATGAAGAATCATGGCGCCAACAGATACTAGGTTTAAGGTGGAGAAGTTCACAAAACTGAAAACCTTGGGTTATGGCAGACAAGGGTGAAAGATTTGTTGGCACAATGAGGATGCTTGAAGGCGTTGCGGGAAGTCATCTCAGCTAAGATGGAAATTCACCGAAGACGATTTGGGAGCCTCGAGCGTGTCATACAGTCGAATGAGTTCGGCTGGGTCGGACTAGGCAGTCTGATGGATCGGCGCAAGTTGGTTCGAACAGAAGATGGTTGTGGGATCGGCGACAATGACATAGGAGCGTGATGCTGATGGTGACCGACTTCTGGGGCGTGGAAACACGTGGCGCAGGCCTGAGAGCCTGTGTGGCTTCGACAAGACTATGGCGCGGGGTTGATTCTAGATGGTGCGCACATGAGAGCTTGAAGTCGACGGGACGCGAAGGTGGACTGATCATCTACCATGGAATCATGTTGAAGGTGGAGCTGGATTGAGGGGCTACGGTGTAAGGATCCAGGGAATCGAAGCCTATTCAGCAAGCGGGGAAAAAGCGAGTGACATGTAGTTCGGACTGGAGCCTAGTAGTCTGATGGAAGCGTGAAACTCGTCATCGGTCGGTGATGATCGATGGTACTCTATAGTGGAGGTTGAGTGGTTGGGTTCGCGATCCTTGAGACTTGACCAGGACAGTGGAGGCTCGACACGGTAATAGTGGCGAGGAGTGCGGCACGCACGGGACATGGAGATGGGCCAGGGCTATGGTGGTCATACATGTGGTGAGACAACTGCGAATTTGACTCGAGTTGACTACAAGCAACGGTGAAATTCCTTCATGTTTCACACAGGCGGTCAAGAAAGGAGCGGTGACGTTGAGTTTAGGTAACTCTTATATGTGACACCCAATATGTGAGTTGTTCACTTTCACGCAGGTCAGTGATCAGTGTGTGATGGCGTTGGACGGATACTCTGGAAGTTGGGAGCCCAAACTAGAGTAACAAGGAACTTAATTTTGCTCGAGTGTTGACTGTAGTCAAGAAAAGGAGGGACTACAAGTTGCAGGTGGAGTCACATGGAGTCTTTGGAGTAGCAGCGGTGCTCATGGGATAAGCTCAAGTCCAATGTACATGGAAGTTTGACGCATGGACAAATCCAGGGTGGTGGAGTATATTCACCAAGGTGGAGTTTGTTGGAGTTGTGTCGAATATAGTGTACAAGGTAGGTTACAGTTGGACTTGTAGTTGTATTGCGTTTAGATAGGATATGGAGTCGTGTCCTTGTAGGACACTTGTATCCTAGGCCTCTCATATATAGCAGGGCTATACACACAATGTAACATATGCCAACATAATAGCACCGGAACTCGGGGGAAGCCGGCGGCATGTGCCGGCGTCCAGAGCGACCGGGTGCGGTATTGTAGCCATATCGGTGAACCTCATTAACAAATCTCGGTGTCGTGTTCATGTGATTGCTTGGTACTTGGATGATCAACGTATGCCTTGGATTTATTCTAACAGTTGCCAAGAGGACAAGTGGGGTCTGGCCATTGTCGGGTGAGATCATCTCGGACAGCACACGCAAGTGAATTTGAATCGCTGAGGACCGGGAGAAGTGGGGTTTGAGTGTTTGACCCACGCCGGCACATGCATTATGCAACCCGGCCGCTGCAGGGGACAAATCGGCTCCGTGGCAGCAGGTAGAGCCTGCCCTGAGATGGTTGTGATGGGAAGCATAGCCCGACGTGAAGGAGCTGTTGGGCGCGCACCGCACAGCGCACGCGTTCGTGGTGACTATTAAACGTTGTAATTGTGTGCGTGCGTGTATATCTGTTGTAACAACTGGCTAGGCTAGAGATATGATCCCATGGTAGTTAGATAGCTAGATTACTTGGAGATCAATCCTAGCCTAACCAACCCTGTAAATCTTCTGGCCTTTGCGCCCATATAAACACGCACGCATCCCAGCAGGTTGCATACGCTTAAGCCTAACTTTTCTACATGGTATACAGAGCTAGTCTCTTCCATCGCATCTAGCTTCGCTATGTCTTCATCCTTCGCCATGGCCACGCCTGCCCTTGCCTCCCTTGGCCACACCATCACCGAGAAGTTGAACCGGGAGAATTTTCTCGTCTGGAGGGCTCAAGTGTTGCCGCACATCAGGGCGGCCGGCATGATGGGCTTCCTGGACAGCTCTGTCAAGGAGCCTGCCGCTGAGATCCAAACGGAGATGGAGGTCACCGGCAAAAAGACGGTCACCGTCACCCCCAACCCGTAGCATGCCGTGTGGGTTACCCAGGACCAGCAGGTGCTCTCGTTTTTGATTGCAACTCTCTCTCGAGAAGTCCTTCTGCAGGTCAGCAACTGCTCGACGGCCTCCGCCACTTGGAGTACTCTCCTCCAGAGTTTCTCCTCGCAGTCCCGTGCCTGCATCATCCAGCTTCGGGAGCAGATCGGTCACACCAGGAAGGGTGATCTCTCCGCAGCTGCCTACTTCACCAAGATGAAGGGGATAGCTGATGAACTCACCGCCGCTAGGAGGCCCCTGGACGATGATGATATTAACTCCCACATCATCCAGGGCCTCATGCATGAGCCGGAGTACAGCAGATTCATCTCCGCCATCTCCACACACACCATCACCGATCAGCCGATCGGTCTGAGTGAGCTGTTCTCACTGCTTCTCGCGGCGGAATCACGGATCGCCGTGCAAACCTCCTCCTACTCTGCCAATCTTGCTGCAAGGGGTGGAGGCCATGGCAACAACAACCGTTTGGGGAATGGCAATAGCAGCAACAATGGTGGCTCCCGTGGCTACAACAACAATAACACGGGGGACCGCTTCTTCGACAACAACTCCAGTTGTGCTCCTCGCCAAGGTGGTGACCGCGGTGATCGCGAGAAGTGCCAAATCTGCAAGCTTGAAGGGCACGGGGCATGGCGCTGCAGGAAGCGTTTTGATCGCAACTTCAACAACAACGTGCGCAACCCTGTTGGGGGAGGTGGTGGCGGAGGCAGTGGCGGTGGTGGCAATCGCTCGACCAACGCTGCTCACTCCTATGGAGTTGATACCAACTGGTATCTTGACACTGGCACAACCAATCATGTGACGGGTGAACTTCAAACACTTGCCATCCATGACCGCTACACCGGCTCCGAGCAAATCCACACTGCAAGTGGTCAAGGTATGGACATTGCTGATGTTGGTCATTCAGTTCTATCTACTCCTCATGGCTCCCTAAGCTTAAACAATATCCTTCACTCTCCACAAGCTGATAAGAGTTTACTTTCTACCTATCAACTTATCAAAGATAATCATGCCTTTATTGAAGTTTACCCTGAAACCTTTTTTGTTAAGGATCGGGCCACTCGGAGGACACTTGTTCGAAACGAGAGTAGGGATGGCTTGTTCCCTGTCTCAGGCCGCCAAGATGCTCCTTCTCATGGTCAAGTTCTTAGCGTGGTCAAACCATCCACTTCACGGTGGCATAAGCACCTAGGACATTCTGCTCTACCGGTGGTTCAGAAAATTCTTTGCGATTTTTGTCTTCCTGTATCGAATAAAAAGGACCACCTATTGGTCTATGATGCTTGTCAGATGGCCAAGAGCCATCAACTTCCTTATCCTAAATCTTTTTTTCCAGATGTGTGGGGTCCTGGACCCGTCTCTGTAGGTAGATAAAAATATTATGTGAGCTTTATTGATGATTTTAGCAAGTTTGTTGGATTTATTTGCTCAAGAATAAGTTTGATGTATTTGAGAAATTTCGTCTCTTTCAACAACATGTTGAACGCCTCTTTGATTGTAAGATCCTTGCTATGCAGACAGACTGGGGGGTGAATACCAAAAGCTCAATTCCTTTTTTGAGCGCATTGGGATCACCCATTACGTTTCATGCCCCCATGCTCACCAGCAAAACGGCTCTACCGAGCGCAAACATAGGCATATCGTAGAAGTTGGTCTATCTCTACTTGCTCATGCCTTTATGCCTTTGAAATTTTGGGATGAGGCATTTCTCACCGCTGTCTACCTTATCAATCGTGTGCCTAGCCGTGTCATTAAAAACAAGTCACCTCTTGAGCATCTCTTTGGCAAGAAACCTGACTACACTTTTCTTCGTATCTTTGGGTGTGCTGTATGGCCAAATCTACGTCCCTACAATAAACACAAGCTTGAATTCCGGTCAAAACAATGCGCTTTTCTAGGGTACAGTAGCCTCCACAAAGGGTACAAGTGCCTCGATGTTTCTACTGGTCGGGTCTATATTTCTCGTGACATGGTTTTTGATGAACACGTTTTCCCCTTTGCCACACTACATCCCAATGCCGGCGCACAACTCCGCAAGGAGCTTGTTCTTTTGACTTCTCATCTTCTCCCAGCATCCTGTTTTGATCAAGGGGGAGTACTAGATACTGGTGATCGCATGTCAATGTCTAACAATAATCCTTTGACCAAAACTCTGATGCAAGCATGCAGGAAATCAGTGAAGAAAACAAAGAAAATGCACATGATTTTATGTACACAGGCATAGATGATCTTGGCGCTGACTCTGATGCAGATCAGGGCGAATCGGCCTCGGGATTCCCCGCGATAGAGGCACCAGGCGCGGTAGGAGAATCCGCCGCGGGATCACCGACCGCCTCTGATTCGGTGGCTAGGCGGTCCGAACCTGCGGCGGGACCAGGCGGGTCCCCAGCGCGTCGCCTTGGTTGGCCGCTTCCGCGTGCGGGGCCAGGCGGGCCAACCCCACGAGCGGACTGTAGCGAGCTACGTCACCCGTGTGGGGCCGTGGACCCGGGCGTGGGCACGCGCGCCCCCGACCAGCACCTGCGGTGCGTTCCAGGAGCGCCAAGTGGCAGTTCCACAGAGGAGGACTTCCCTGCGCCTGATTCGCCTCGGATCCAGCAGGATCTGCTAGAGGAGTCGCCTGGAGGATCTTCTGTGGCAGATTCAGGGTCGCCTGTTTTGCCTAATCGCCTCCAATAACACACTGAGCGACTGGCGTCGCCTCCTCCTGCACCTGCTCACACCAGATCAAGGAGCGGTATTACTAAACCCAAAGTATATAAAGATGGTTGTGTTCATTGGGGCTCTTTTTGTGCAACAGGTGAACCGCAAAGTTTTGGTGAAGCTCTTGGTGAACCCCGGTGGAAAGAAGCAATGGATGAAGAGTATGATGCCTTGATGAAAAACTGAACCTGACGTTTGGTTCCACCAGTCAAGGGTAAAAACATAATTGACTGCAAGTGGGTTTTTAAGGTGAAAAGGAAATCTGATGGCACTATTGATAGGTACAAGGCATGGCTAGTTGCAATAGGCTTCAAACAGAGGTATGGGATTGATTATGACGACACGTTTAGTCCAGTAGTAAAGGCAGCTACCATCAGATTAATTCTTTCAGTTGCAGTATCTAGAAATTGGTGCATCAGACAGCTAGATGTAAAGAATGCGTTTTTGCATGGTGTTCTGGAAGAGGAAGTGTTCATGCGGCAACCTCCTGGGTATGAACATCCTAAAGCACCTCATTATATTTGCAAGCTTGATAAGGCTTTGTATGGGCTGAAGCAAGCACCTAGCGACGAGGATACAGACCTGGGGTAGGGTCATAGGCTTGACCCATACGTCGTATCCAAGGTCCCTACCCTGGAAGATGAAAAGACCAAGAGTCAACAGAAGAGCACCAGTCTCATACGTCGAGTGCAATCCACTCGACGGTCACATCACTCGACGGTCGTTACTGTTGGGGAACGTTGCATAAAATAAAAAAATTCCTACGTTCACCAAGATCAATCTATGAGTTCATCTAGCAACGAGAGAGGGGAGTGCATCTACATACCCTTGTAGGTCGCGAGCGGAAGCGTTCAAGAGAACGGGGTTGAGGGAGTCGTACTCATCGTGACACTACTAGGAAAAGGCCTACTAATGGCGCACCGTTTTGCCTACTAATGGCGCACTACCGGTGCGCTATTAGTAGCACGCCATTAGAATTTTTTACTAATGGCGCACCACAGGTGCGCCATTAGTATCTGGTATACTAATGGCGCACCTGGCAGTCCGCCATTAGTATGTAACTCCATGCGCCATTAGTATGCCTCCCGGGGGGCCATATGTAACCATGTTCTTTGTCACACTAATGGCGCACTCTGCCTTGATGCGCCATTCGTATCCTTTGGCATACTAATGGCGCACTCTGCCTTGATGCACCATTAGTATGAATATTTGGTTTTTTTTTGTTTTTCTGATTTTTGCACAGGTTACAAAATATATTATTGGACAGAATATAGATAGCAGCACACAACAACATCAGATTCATCGAATACAATAGAAGATTAGTCTCCGAATACAATTCATCATATTAGTCTCCGAATTCAAAAGACCGAACAAAGATAAAACATTACAAGTCACAAGACCGCGAGTATCGAGTTTGTCTTCACATTACAAGTCGATATCGATCATCTAAACTACCATCACATAAAAGAGAGTTGTGGTCATCACGATGAGCATCATCACGATCAAACTGGTCTTCATCCGGTTCCTCCAACGCTCCCTCCTCTCTCCCGCTAGATAGCGGGCATATATAGATTCGGCCTCCGCCCTAGTGGTGTACCCTTTGTAACTGTTACCGCTGAAACGGTGAACCTGTCTCCGACACTCCTCCCAGTCGTCGTAGACTCCGGGAACCTTACCCTTGTACACGACATACGACGGCATCTCTATGCACAAGCCAAACAACAGACAATACATAAGCAATATGTAAGTATGCAACAAAAGGATCGGAAGAGAAAAGCAAGACATTAATAGCACGATTCATGGTCCTACTAATAAATAGCATCGATTACATCTAAGTTGAACGACTGTCCAAACCAAAGAGACATATGAATTCATTAAAGTTTAATTACAACATGAGCCAATCAATGTTTCAGAACTACACATCACTATTTTCGACTCGACTCATCGGACAGGAGCATGGATGAAGCCGCCATCTGTCGTGATGGTCATGAAATCGCGGTCGTTGTCACCCTGCATTTGTAGCGTTCCATCTATCTCATTGTTGGACGGTTGATATCTGAGGTAGAACTTCCCCGACGTATGAAGGACATCTTGATGGATGATGTCCGCAAAGTCCGACTGGATGCGAAAGTATTCTTGTCTGAGGTCCGCGTCCTGGATTGCCGACAAGTTCGTGGCCCAATCTTTGAGATTATCTGGTAGCAGAAGTTGATGATGGTCCCTTACGATCGCCCGCATGTGATGGAGGGCGTAGTAGGCATCCTTCTGACCGCCAGGCGGCTGCTTGACGCAGCAGAACTTTGTATTGTGTGAGAACATGTGCTTGTCGTACTTACGAACAGTCCTGGTGAAGGTGCCTCCAGATTTGGCGTAGCCGGGGAGAACATCATCAAGAACTTTCTTGACATTTGTGTAGTCTATCTTGGAGTTACGGTTCGGGTCGAAATACGTGGCCATGGAATATTTCGGGCTTAAGAGGATGAGTGTGCAATGTGTGTCACTGCACAAAACACGGAATGTTAGAAAAAAAACGATCGAAATCTAAGAAATCATATGTTACGGGGGGGTTAAGGGATGACTTACTCGGGAAAGTAAGCCACAAGGAAGTTATCCTTATCTGGGTTTGCCAGAATGACGCCTTCGAGGTGTGAACTCGCAACTTGGCGGTCCCCAGCGCTGCTCAAGTGCTTGGCACGCATGTAGAAGGGGTCGACTATCACGATGTCCGGGGTCTTGTCTCTAATGATCCGCATCTCCATACTCAGTGAAAACAGTCGAACGAAGGTGTAGTGCAGCGGATGAAGGTTAAACATAGCAAAGATGTCATCAAACCGCAGGACGATCGTACCCCCAATGTCGCCATCCACAAAGCCCTTGCCCTCTGGCACCTTGGCCACGAAAACCGGGTATGCCACATCCTTCTCTCTAAGACGCCGCTTCTCCAAAGAAAGAACACTGTCGTGCAGACTCCGCATAGCACCGGTTGCAGCATTCAGCATATTTGGCGGTAGCATTGCCCTACCCGCCACATGCACCCTCCTCGAGATATCCTTAGGTGAAGGTGGCCCGTCCTGAGCACGGATCGAACTCGGTGCCGGCTGGCTCGCACCGGCGCCCTTGTTAGTCTTTTGTTTCCGTCCCTTCTTCTTGATCTCCTGTAATGGGACCAAGTTCTGCTCACAGACCACCTTCTTGAGCGTGTTGGGGCTGATAATATTTCGCACCTTAGCTATCTGAGGCTCGGTGAAGGCGGGAGCTGGAGGTGTCTCCTGAGAACTGAACGCCAGACGACGCCTATTGCAATTGGATTTCTCCGCCGTTCCAGCTAGATTGCAGTCGTCTTGGTTGGGTTCTTGAGAAAGAGGCCCGCAAAACTCGTCAGCGTACCCATGTTCGGCAAAGTACTTATCGACTTTGGTAAATGTACCGTCGTCGTTGTCGTCGTCATCCGGATCCTGTGCCATAGGGCTGTCCTGATCCTGTGCCATAGGGATGTTCGACATAGGGATGTCCGGCAGGTCCGGTAGCATTGCGGCGTTCTTGCCATGGCTTGGCGCCGGCACGACTGGCGGTCTTGTCTGTGGGGTGGTGTCCCCCGCCCCCAAACGAATCTGGCTCTTCGGCCAAAGCAGCGGCCAGTTTACGCAGGTGCTGAGGGTCATCTCATCTTCTTCGTCGGCCCCAGCGGGTCGAACCAGAGGTAACAGCTTGTCGCAGCCTGGCAGCACCCGAACCACTTCAACCCTATACACTGTGGGTGGCATCGGATTACCGTGGAACATGCGGTTGCCCGGTTTAACGATTCTGCCCTTGGTGACATCGACCAACTCGGCGCCCACAAAGTGCAGAAGAGTGCAAGGAACGTCAGCGATGCCCTACGAAAACATGTACAGGGCATCAGGGATGCCCAGTCAAAGGCAAGGAGATGAAGTCATCGACCGAGAGGCCTAGTTACCGTGATGCTGTCGAGCTCGGCTAATGTCGAGGCACCGCCAACAGCGGGCGTGCAACTGACGGAGGGGGCGCTTGCTGGCGAGGTGCCGACCGGCGTACACCCGGGTGCATTAAGCTCCAATGCCCGTGCCGGCGCCGGAGACACGAATACCGCCTCCGCCGGAGACACCAATGGCGCCGCTGCCAGAGACACCAATGGCACCGCCAGAGACACCAATGGCGCCGCCTGCGCGCTGTGCGAGTTGCTGGCCATGAAGCTGGGAACCGGGGGAGGGCCCTGTTGGCCGCCCGCAATCCACGTCGTCAGCCCATGAATCAACGTAGGCACCATGGCGTTGAGCTTCGTTCCCAGTTGTTGTTCCACTTGCTCTTGGACAAGCTCCGGAATCCGCGCCACTTGTGCCTTGAGTGCTTCAACCTCGCGCGTCTGGCTTTCCGAGCTAGCCTTTTTTTCCTTCCGCACACCAGCAGTATAGTATGACCCCCATTTTGTGGACAAGCCTTTGTCGGCCACACGACCAGCTGACGTCGGCTTAGTGAGCTTATCCTTGCTTTTCATTACGTTCAACGCCCTATTTAAAGGGGTGTCGAAAGGGGGAGCTCTGAGACGACCCCGCGCTACTGCTTTCAGTTTCCTACGAAAGGAACGTGAACCATTTAGAAATATTGGGGATTAATTAGAGTGCAACCATATGGAGCTAATTACGCGGGGGTGTATTCCTTACCAGAACAAGCTCAAGCGCCCTGGTCTTCGGATCCGTGGTAAGCTCCTTTGTTATCGGGTCCTCCTTGTACCGGGCCCTAACATAGTTCCTGGTCTGCTTGTTACCGTTGTATTTCTCGAAGCGGGGCGGTAGGCCTTGCTCGGCACGCTCCGCGTCCTCCTTGTCCCATATAGGCTCCGCCACTCTGTAACTGCCGGGACCGAGTTTGTGTTCCCCTAAGTTCAACTACCGCATTTCTTTCCCCCACTGACTTGATTCGGAGGTTGCACTGCTCTCGCACTTTATGTTGAACTCCTTGTAGTCATCTTCGCTCATCAAAGGATTTTTCGCCTTGATCTTCTCATAACTATCACCTTTATCAATCATTCTCTTCACCGCGCTTCTCCAAGTAGACAGGGCCGTGCTCATCTTCGTGAGGGCGGCACTGTTCACTTTATTCCCTGAGAGGCGTGTGTTTTCAAATTCGGCGGGGAACTTGTATTGTTCGTGCAGCTTTGTGAAGAGGAGGTTGCGCAAATTCCCTTGGTCCTTATGCCTAAGGTTCTCGGTGTTGATCGAGACGGTGCTCCGGAGAATGCACCCGAGCTGAACCGAGTACCCCTTGACTATATGTTTGGGCTTTGTTGGATTCCCGTCGGAGTCCACTTGAGTGAATTCCTCCTTGAGGGTGCGGAGCGCATTCGGGCGCCGGTCCTTCCTTTGCTTCTTCGGTTGGCTGCCATCTGTGTGTGTGCCGCCATCATCAGTGGTGGCATCCTCGGCGGCACCATCAGTGGTGTCATCCCCGACGCCACTAGGGGTTGTGTAATCAGGATCGGTGTCTTCCGTGGCGTCCTCATAGCGGTGAGGTTGTTCCTCCATCTCCTGGGACAGCTCCCAGAATTGCTTGCCGCCCGAACCGCCGGCCTCATCATTGTTGGCCATGTTCCGCTCTAAATAGGAAAACAGTTTGGTCAAAAAGTTGGTTATTGTCAAGGAACAAGATCATGGTCTCATCATTTAGGGTTTGTCGACACCGAGGCATCCTAAAAGCTAAGCTTTTATCATTTAGGGTTTGTCGACGCCGAGGCACCCTAAAAGCCTAAGCCGAGGCACCCTAGGTTGGGCCTAATCACTTGGCACTAATCACTTGGCTCTATTGCCGCCTATGGTTTAATGCAGCAAGAATGGCGGGGCATTTGATCGTACTTAACTAAGTACTAAGATACCCCGGTCCATGCATTAGTCGCAAGTACCCCATATGTCCTATTTTTAGCAAAGTCATGCTAAAATTCACGGAAAATTTCAGCATGACCTTTGCTGAAAATAGGACATATGGAGTACCTGAATTTGCCGGAACGGAAGTTAATCAACATTCCGGCAAACACAAGGGCCTCTCGGGGTACCTGCAAATTCATCACGACACGATGGTCGGAGACATGACCTTTGCAAAATGGTCGGAGACATGATGGTCTTTCTCAATGTGATCAATTGATGGATCAACACATAAAACATGTCCAATAAGTATGACTTATAGAGTCAACATCAGTATGAATATATATAAAGTTTTTCTTCATCAGCCAGGCCCATGCAAGTAACTGCATCCAGCAACTATTTCTGCTACTCTGTAACTAACTACACTCTGTATTTATAGATTCATTTCAGATGAGATCAGATTGAGCTCCAACTGTAGCTGCAGCTGAGGGATCCATGAGCCATCATGCCAGCCAGCCAGGAAATAAACTTTACTTTCCAAAGGAAATAAAAATACAATGCATACATACATACTTAAGCAGGTAGATAGATAGATAGATAGATAGATAGATAGATGAGCATGTTCAGTTTACAAGAATGAATATAAACAAGCAAAGAATGCATGCATGCATATCAAAAGTTGGCATCTACTGCTACTGCTACTGCTTGCCTCTGCTGCTATTGAATATTTATAATTACCTGAAATTGTTCCTTTCACTACAAGTAAATGCAACTTTTCCATTAATTAAAACTAAATTGTTCCTTCATGATATTTTCTCTTCATCTACCCCTAGGAGTATTTCTAACTAGAAAATATCTGGTGAACTGCCTGATGATGTACTGGCAGTACAAGCTCTCTTCTTTTCTTACATTTGCTTGTTCTGTACCTTTTTCTGTTAACTGATTAAACATGTAGTGGAGTAGTGTATTGCAGTGCATGCAGTGGAGTAGAGCAGAGAATTTGCAAAGAACTATAGTATCACTGGAGTAAATTGCAGTAGTGCAAGTTTTAGTAGACCAGAGAATATCCCTACAGTAATGCCCTCCAACAGTAGTTCTTGCTTGCAGTAGTTTTAGGGAGTACTGCAATTTTGCAAGTTTAAAGTAAAACGTTTCAGTTAATGCAAGTACTCCTCTTGCTCCCTACTTTCTCTCTTCTCTTCTTCAGTTAATTAACTGAATTTTACTGATGTTGTTGTTAACTAAATTTTGTGCAAATGATCAGCAACTGCATCAAACTAGATCAGCAAGCAACCAACAAACTAGATCAAAACTGCATCATTGGCAGTGATCAGCAAACTGTAGCCAAATGGCCACCAACAGACCCAAAATTGTTTCCCACAGAAAAAGGGGTCCAAAAATTTCATGCAAAGGAAAGGTTGAGACTTCATATCATCTTCATGGCCAAAATGAGAACATTCTTTCATGGAAAGATAGATAGAGGGTTGCATTCAAAACTGAAATGGCCATTTCATAACATATATACAAACAGAGAATGTGCAAAAATACTACTCATTGATACTTCAAAGCATTTGCACAATGCCCTGATCTCATACTCTCCTAGTTCCAAGATGTGTGCAATATGACAACATGAGGAAGGATAAGTTCATAGCAGTGCAATGCTTTCTTCTCTACCGAATGACATAATGAACATACCAATTATCTTTCTTCTCTACCGAATGAGATCACAGAGTTGCATCTGAAAGAATCGGGGGCGAGGGGGAAGATGGAATCGGGGGCTCTGTACCTGCGGCGGCTGCGGCTGGAGGACGGCGTCATGGACGAACTCGAGGGCGGGGGCACCAGATGCTCCTCTCGTTGATGGGGGAGGGGAGAGGCTGGAGGCAAACCCTAGCCGCCAAGCGCACGAGTGCTGCAGCTAGGTGGAGTAACCTCTGCCGGAGATGACGGAGCAGGTGGCCGACGTCGTGGTTGGTGAGGAGCAGGTGGCCGGCATCGTGGTTGGTGAGGAGAGCGCGAGGAAGAGCGCCCCGTCCGAGGAGGTGGTTAGTGCCTTGGCGGCCGGCGGCGGTGGAGTCCTGGAGGATGTGGAAGAAGGCGCAGACGGCGAGGAGGAGTCCGGCGAGGGTCGGGGCGGCGGGGGTGGGGGCGCGGGGGCGGCGGGGGTGGAGTCCGGTGAGGGTCGGGGTGGCGGCATCGTGGGTCGGGGCAGCGCGCGGGTGGATCTGGTGGCGAGGGAGAGAGGGTCGAAGGGGATCTGGCGAGGGAGAGGGAGGATAGCTAGGGGGAGGGTTCTAATGGCACACCGTCCAGTCATGCACCATAAGTATGACTATTCTAATGGCGCACCTCCCCTCGGTGCGCCATTAGAATTTTGTTTTAATCTAGCCCACTAACCATATCTGCAACCTAACCCTATCTACAACAGAACCCACCCACTAGCCCGACTGGTCAGAACGCAGAACACACACCAGGAGGTCCTGGGTTCGATTCCCAGTCTCCCCAATATTTTTTATGCATTTTAAATGCTGTTTTTATATTTATTTGTGTTTAAATATGTTCAAACTTGTTTAAATCATAACAGTAATATTTTTTGATAAAAACAATAATATTTTTTAAAAAAATATGTTCAAATTTCTTACTTGAAAATATCATCGGCGGCGGTGGTGGAGCGGGGGAGGGTGCGGGGATCGAGATCGAGATGGAGGGGCAATCGAGATCGAGATGGAGGGGGATCGAGATCAAGTGTCCTCATGATTTCAAAAAGTGCCCATGAAATTTAAAAATATTCATGATATCAAAAAGTGCCCATGAAATACAATCGAGAAATGAAGACTACGATTTAAATACAATCGATCTTAGCTAGCTATCTGTTCACAATCTTCTTGCCCTTCTTTTTCGCAAATGGAGTTCTTCTGTGGAACGGACGTCCTTTAGGTAGGGTGGTCCTACTTCTTCTTGTGGTGTGTGCTGCTACTTCATCGTCGTCGTCATGTTCGATCTTTAGGTCGCCGTACTTGTCGAAGTCTTGCTCATTGGCTACTCCATCCATTCCGATGATCTTCCTTTTGCCTCTCCTCACGACAACACGACTAGGCTTTGGCGGGTCGGTAATGAAGAAGCATTGGTCCACTTGGGAAGCCAGTACCCATGGCTCATTTTTCGCGTGACGTTTGCGCCCGCGGTCTTGGATTTGGCTTTGGGTATAACCATGGTGGTGAAATATCGGTCTTCTTTTAGGACACTCTTGGCCCATCTGACACGAAACATCGGCACCTTCTCTCCAGCGTAGCTCAGCTCCCAGATATCCTCGATCCTTCCGTAGTATCTGTCCTTGTCATTACCGGTGTAGGATTCCATCGTTACCCCGGAGTTCTGATAACCATCGCTCTTCATGTCCTTGTCCTCGGTGTAGAATGTGTAGCCGTTGATATCGTACGCCTCATAGGTCATCAGGTTGTGCTCGGCGCCCGGTGACAAGGCGAATATGAGTTGTTCTTCCGCGGAAGAATCTTCATGTAAAGGGTACGACAGAAGCTTCTGCTTGAACCAACACGTGAAACATGAGTTGTACTCTTTGAGTATATCTCCGTCCGTCCTCTGTTGGCCTCGGTCATTGTACGTCTTCTCAATAAAGGTTTTGTGCTCTACCACCCAAGGATCGACCACGTCTATGTGTTGTAGCGCGACTAGGTTTGCTCTTTCAAAGTTGGCGAGTCAACCCTCGAAGTCGACATGCATTTCGCAGCGACCCTCACGGTGACCCCATCCAACGAGCCTGCCGAGGTGCCTGTTGACGGGCAGACCAACGGGGTTCTCGATGCCTAGATAATTCGTGCAGTAGGAGATGCACTCTTCGGTCAGAAAGCCCCTGGCTATACTTCCCTCTAGACGTGACATGTTCCGAACGTATCCTTTGATGACACCATTCATCCTTTCGAACGGCATCATGTTGTGCAGGAACGTCGGCCCGAGTTGGATGATATCCTCCACGATATGGACCAGCAGATGCACCATAACGTCGAAGAATGCGGGCGGGAAGTACATCTCAAGCTCGCATAGTATCACCACGATCTCTTCCTGTAGCCTTCTGAGTTGCCTCACGCCAATCGACTTCCGAGAGATGACGTCGAAAAAGTTGCATAGGCCAAATAGCGTTTCACAGACGTGTGCGTCCATGATCCCAAGGATTGCAACTGGAAGTATCTGCGTCATCAGCACGTGACAGTCGTGAGACTTCATCCCGCTGAACTTCTGCTTCGCTGGGTCTAGGTATCTGCTTATCTTCCCCATGTAACCGTAAGGAAGTTTTACTCCTAGGAGGCAGGTGAAAAACTGCTCGATCTCCTCCTGACTTAGAGTGAAGCACGCGGGAGGGTAGTCATTTCCGGTCTTCTTGGCCTTTTTGCCTTTGCGACGACTTTCTGTGTCCTGCTTCGCCTCATCATCATCATTAGCGTGAAGCTCCTGCCTGATGCTCATTGATTTCAAGTCTACCCTTGCTTTCGGCCCATCTTTGGTCCTCTCTGGCATGTTGAGAAGGGTACCAAGCAGACTCTCGCACATGTTCTTCGTGATATGCATGACATCAAGGTTGTGAGGCACACGGTGGATCTTCCAGTACGGCAAGTCCCAGAAAACAAACCTCGTTTTACATACCTTCAGCAGCGGCTCTGGCGCCTTTCGCTTCTTTCCCGGCTCTGGCGTCTTTTGCTTCTTTCCCGGCAGTGGGCAGTCTTTCCAATTTTTCAACAGCTCGTCTATTTCCTCGCCGCTCCTCGTACACGGGCGTTTTCGGGGTTCGGTTTCACCATCGAACAGATCCTTGCGTTTCCTCCACGGGTCATCATCGTGAAGCCACCTTCGATGTCCCATGAACATGGTTTTCGAAGACCCGGGATCTCTATCTAGCTGGCGATACGTTGTGTCATCCATGCACCTTACGCATCCAGAAAATCCGTGGACTACCTGCCCCGCGAGATATCCGTAACCAAGATAGTCGTGCACCATCGTGAGCAGTGTGGCTCTCATAGGGAAATATTCTTTCTCTGCGGCATCCCACGTATTGGCTGGTGTTTTCCACAGCATGTCTAGCTCCTCCTTCAGTAGCCCCAGATACAGATTGATGTTGTTCCCTGGTTGTTTCGGCCCTTCAATTAGCATACTCGTGTGAATGTACTTCCTCTTCATGCACAACCAGGGGGGAAGGTTGTACATCCACACAAACACAGGCCAGGTGCTATGTGTGCTTCTCTGGCTGCCAAACGGATTGACTCCATCGGTGCTCGCGCCCAGCATGATGTTCCTTGGATCCTTCCCAAATTCTGGGTATTCGAAGTTCAACGCTTGCCACTGGCTCGCATCCTTAGGGTGACTCAGCATCTTGTCTTTTTTATTTATCTCCGGATCATTTCCGTCATCTTCCCGCTTCTTCTCCTCCCTATCCGCATGCCAACGCAGGAGATTTGCTACCTTAGGGTCCGCGAAAAACCGCTGCAGACGAGGAGTGATCGGAAAGTACCACATCGATTTTCGAGGAGCTTTCTTCCTCTTCTTGTATCGAGTGACGCCGCACACCGGACATATGGTAGACTCCGCGTGCTCGTCCCGATAAATGATGCAATTGTTCATGCACACATGGTATTTCACGTGCGGTAAATCCAAAGGACACACCATTTTCTTCGCCTCCTCGAAACTAGTCGGGCACTTGTTCCCCTTGGGAAGACGTTCGTGCCAGAATGACATGTTCTCGTCGAAGCAGGCGTCGGTCATTTTGTGTTTTACCTTCATCTCCAGAGCCATGAGCATTACTTTCAGGCACGTATCCTCGGGCCTGCATCCTTCATACAATGGAGTAACCGCGTCTATCTCCAATTGATCCAGCTTGGCTTTCTCTCGGGCGGCAGCTCTTGCGTTATCCGTCTGCTTGCGAAGCAGCTCTTGAATATGAGAGTCCTGCACCTAGCCTCCATCGTCGTCTGCTCCGGCATCTTCATCTTCATGATCATGCCCTTCATCTTGATCTTCCTCATCATCATGTACGACATCTTCTACATGATGATTGTGTACATCATCACCGTCGTGATCATGTCCTGGAGATTCTTCGTCTTCTCGCCCGCCCTCGCCGCGGTGGTTGTCTTGTTGCCTTCCTCATTTCTTGCCCAGCCCCCATGGACGACTTCATAGTCATCTTCATCACCTTGCCACCGATAGCCATCCATGAAACCACGCAAGAGCAGGTGGTCCCGCACCTGCCCGGAATCAGGGTCCGCAATAAGGCTCTTCAGCTTGCATCTTCGACACGGACATCTTATCTCCGTCTCGTTCTTTTGAAGCATCTCGGCCTTCACGGAGCTCAAAAACCTATTCATGATGCCTTCGGTCATTGTGCGGACCATGGTCGCCTACGGGGTAGAGCAAAACGATATTTTAGAACCAAGAAAAAATTTGGCATGACCTTCCCTAAAAATAGGACCAAAAAGAATGCATAGTGCCAAAATTCTCGCTGAAACGGAAATGAATCAAGATTCTGGCAAAATATTGGCAACTATCACATTTCAAATACCGGTACCTGCAAACACAAACATATATGCAACACCACAAACACAAGCAACACCACAAACATACATAGATCTAGCTAGGCCACAAAAAGTGCATGTGCACGTTGTTGGAGCGAGCTAGGGAGAACAAAAGTAGATCTACATCATGAAGATAGCTTTCCCCTTACTTACCTATCAAAAAAAGGTGATTTCACCACTTAATTTTGATGAATCTATGGTGGAAATGAGGTGAGGAGGAGGAGGCAGCTGAGACAAGCTTGGAGGAGGAGGTGGAGAGAATGAAGTGGGGAAAGTGAGTGGGTAGGTGGGTTGTCCAAAATATCTTGTTCGTCCCAGGTTACTAATGGCGCACCACCACAAAATGCGCCATTAGTAACCCTGGTTACTAATGGCGCACCGGCAGGTGGTGCGCCATTAGTACTTTTTGCAGAATAGTAAAAAAACATATGTATACTAATGGCGCACTGTGGAAAAGTGCGCCATTACTAGTTTAAACTAGTAATGGCGCACTTTGGCATAGTGCGCCATTAGTAGGTTTGCAAAAAAGTAAAAAAAAATATACTAATGGTGCACTGTCATGGTCGTGCGCCATTACTAGTTCTAACTAGTAATGGCGCAATTTGCCACCCCTGCGCCATTAGTTTGTATGGAAAATGGGAAAAAAAATCAATAGTACTGGCGCACCGTGAGCACGGTGCGCCATTAGTGTCTTCCACACTAATGGCGCACGAGCAACCGGTGCGCCATTAGTATATAGTAGTGGCGTACTACTTACCTGGTGCGCCATTAGAATCAGTCCTATCTATAGCCCTTTCCCTAGTAGTGTGATCCAAATCACCGGAGATCCTAACGCCAAAAGGATGGCACCTCCGCGTTCAACACACGTATGGTCAGCGTGACGTCTCCTCCTTCTTGATCCAGCAAGGGGGAAGGAGAGGTTGATGAAGATCCAGCAGCACGACGGCGTGGTGGTGGATGCAGCAGGGTTCTGGCAGGGCTTCGCCAACCTTTCGCCGGAGGAGGAGGTGTAGCAAGGGGGGGAGGGAGGCGCCAGGTGTCAGGGTGCGGCTGCCCTCCCACCCCCCTCTTTATATAGGACCCCAGGGGGGCGCCGGCCCTAGGAGATGGGATCTCCTAGGTGGGCGGCGGCCAAGAGGGGGGACTTGCCCCCCAAGGCAAGTGGAGGCGCCCCCTCCCCTAGGGTTCCCAACCCTACGCGCAGAGAGGGGCCCGGGCGGCACACCAGCCCACCAGGGGCTGGTTCCCCTCCCACTTCAGCCCATGGGGCCCTCCGGGATGGGTGGCCCCACCCGGTGGACCCCAAGGGTCCCGGTACAATACCGGTGACCCCCGAAACTTTCCCGATGGCCGAAACTCGACTTCCCATATATAATTCTTTACCTCCGGACCATTCTGGAACTCCTCGTGACGTCCGGGATCTCATCTGGGACTCCGAACAACTTTCGGTTTGCTGCATACTCATATCTCTACAACCCTAGCGTCACCGAACCTTAAGTGTGTAGACCCTACGGGTTCGAGAGACACGTAGACATGACCGAGACGGCTCTCCGGTCAATAACCAACAGCGGGATCTGGATACCCATGTTGGATCCCACATGCTCCTCGATGATCTCATCGGATGAACCACGATGTCAAGGATTCAAGCAACCCCGTATACAATTCCCTTTGTCAATCAGTATGTTACTTGCCCGAGATTCGATCGTCGGTATCCCAATACCTCGTTCAATCTCGTTACCGGCAAGTCACTTTACTCGTACCGTAATGCATGATCCCGTGACCAAACACTTGGTCACTTTGAGCTCATTATGATGATACATTATCGAGTGGGCCCAGAGATACCTCTCCGTCATACGAAGTGACAAATCCCAGTCTCGATCCGTGTCAACTCAACAGACACTTTCGGAGATACCCGTGGTATACCTTTATAGTCACCCAGTTACGTTGTGACGTTTGGTACACCCAAAGCACTCCTACGGTATTCGGGAGTTACATGATCTCATGGTCTAAGGAAAAGATACTTGACATAGGAAAAGCTCTAGCAAACGAACTACACGATCTTGTGCTATGCTTAGGATTGGGTCTTGTCCATCACATCATTCTCCTAATGGCGTGATCCCGTTATCAATGACATCTAGTGTCCATAGTCAGGAAACCATGACTATCTGTTGATCAACGAGCTAGTCAACTAGAGGCTCACTAGGGACATATTGTGGTTTATGTATTCACATGTGTATTACGATTTTTCCGGATAATACAATTATAGCATGAATAAAAGACAATTATCATGAACAAGGAAATATAATAATAATCCTTTTATTATTGCCTCTAGGGCATATTTCCAACAGTCTCCCACTTGCACTAGAGTCAATAATCTAGTTACATTGTGATGAATCAAACACCCATAGAGTTCTGGTGTTGATCATGTTTTGCTCGCGGAAGAGGTTTAGTCAACGGATCTGCGACATTCAGATCCGTATGTACTTTGCAAATATCTATGTCTCCATCTTGAACATTTTCACGGATGGAGTTGAAACGACGCTTGATGTGCATGGTCCTCTTTTGAAACCTGGGCTCCTTGGCAAGGGCAATAGCTCCAGTGTTGTCACAGAAGAGAGTGATCGGCCCCGATGCATTGGGTATGACTCCTAGGTCGGTGATGAACTCCTTCATCCATATTGCTTCATGCGCTGCCTCCGA
Source organism: Triticum timopheevii (assembly GCA_963921465.1). NCBI lineage: Eukaryota > Viridiplantae > Streptophyta > Magnoliopsida > Poales > Poaceae > Triticum > Triticum timopheevii. The sequence goes on from OY997262.1 coordinate 435,854,601, forward strand.
GGCTGCCATGTACTCCACTTCACATGTAGATCCCGCCACGATGCTCTGCTTGCAACTGCACCAGCTTACTGCTCCATGATTCAACATATACACGTATCCGGTTTGTGACTTAGAGTAATCCAGATCCGTGTCGAAGCTAGCATCGACGTAACCCTTTACGACAAGCTCTTCGTCACCTCCATAAACGAGAAACATGTCCTTTGTCCTTTTTAGGTACTTCAGGATATTCTTGACCGTTGTCCAGTGTTCCTTGCCGGGATTACTTTGGTACCTTCCTACCAAACTTACGGCAAGGTTTACATCAGGTCTGGTACACAGCATGGCATACATAATAGATCCTATGGCTGAGGCATAGGGGATGACACTCATCTCTTCTTTATCTTCTGCCGTGGTCGGGCATTGAGCCGAGCTCAATCTCACACCTTGCAATACAGGCAAGAACCCTTTCTTGGACTGATCCATATTGAACTTCTTCAATATCTTATCAAGGTATGTGCTTTGTGAAAGACCTATGAGGCGTCTTGATCTATCCCTATAGATCTTGATGCCTAATATATAAGCAGCTTCTCCAAGGTCCTTCATTGAAAAACACTTATTCAAGTAGGCCTTAATGTTGTCCAAAAGTTCTATATCATTTCCCATCAAAAGTATGTCATCTACATATAATATGAGAAATGCTACAGAGCTCCCACTCACTTTCTTGTAAACGCAGGCTGCTCCATAAGTCTGCATAAACCCAAACGCTTTGATCATCTCATCAAAGCGAATGTTCCAACTCCAAGATGCTTGCACCAGCCCATAAATGGATCGCTGGAGCTTGCATACTTTGTTAGCATTCTTAGGATCGACAAAACCTTCCGGCTGCATCATAGACAGTTCTTCCTTAAGATAGCTGTTAAGGAATGCCGTTTTGACGTCCATCTGCCATATCTCATAATCATAGTATGCGGCAATTGATAACATGATTCGGACGGACTTCAGCTTTGCTACGGGAGAGAAAGTCTCATCGTAGTCAACCCCTTGAACTTGCCGATAACCCGTAGCGACAAGTCGAGCTTTATAGATGGTAATATTACCATCCGCGTCTGTCTTCTTCTTAAAGATCCATTTGTTTTATATTGCTCGCCGATCATCGGGCAAGTCTGTCAAAGTCCATACTTTGTTTTCATACATGGATTCTATCTCGGATTGCATGGCTTCAAGCCATTTGTTGGAATCTGGGCCCGCCATCGCTTCTTCATAGTTCGAAGGTTCACCGTTGTCTAACAACATGATTTCCAGGACAGGGTTGCCATACCACTCTAGTGTGGAACGTGTCCTTGTGGACCTACGAAGTTCAGTAGCAACTTGATCTGAAGTACCTTGATCATCATCATTAATTTCCTCTCCAGTCAGTGTAGGCACCACAGGAACATTTTCCTGAGCTGCACTACTTTCAGGTTCAAGAGGTAGTACTTCATCGAGTTCTACTTTCCTCCCACTTACTCCTTTCGAGAGAAACTCTTTTTCCAGAAAGGATCCGTTCTTGGCAACAAAGATCTTGCCTTCGGATCTAAGGTAGAAGGTATACCCAATGGTTTCCTTAGGGTATCCTATGAAGACGCATTTTTCTGACTTGGGTTCGAGCTTTTCAGGTTGAAGTTTCTTGACATAAGCATCGCATCCCCAAACTTTTAGGAACGACAGCTTAGGTTTCTTCCCAAACCATAATTCATACGGTGTCGTCTTAACGGATTTAGACGGAGCCCTATTTAAAGTGAATGTAGCTGTCTCTAGAGCGTATCCCCAAAATGATAGCGGTAAATCAGTAAGAGACATCATAGATCGCACCATATCCAATAGAGTGCGATTACGACATTCGGACACACCGTTACGCTGAGGTGTTCCAGGCGGCGTGAGTTGTGAAATGATTCCACATTTCCTTAAGTGTGTACCAAATTCGTGACTTAAATATTCTCCTCCGCGATCTGATCGTAAGAACTTTATCTTTCGGTCACGTTGATTCTCTACCTCATTCTGAAATTTCTTGAACTTTTCAAAGGTCTCAGACTTGTGTTTCATCAAGTAGACATACCCATATCTACTTAAGTCATCAGTGAGAGTGAGAACATAATGATATCCTCCACGAGCCTCAACGCTCATTGGACCGCACACATTAGTATGTATGATTTCCAGTAAGTTGGTTGCTCGCTCCATTGTTCCGGAGAACAGAGTCTTGGTCATTTTGCCCATGAGGCATGGTTCGCATGTGTCAAATGATTCATAATCGAGAGACTCTAAAAGTCCATCAGCATGGAGCTTCTTCATGCGCTTGACACCAATGTGACCAAGGCGGCAGTGCCACAAGTATGTGGGACTGTCGTTATCAACTTTACATCTTTTGGTATTCACACTATGAATATGTGTAACATCACGTTCGAGATTCATTAAGAATAAACCATTGACCATTGGGGCATGACCATAAAACATATCTCTCATATAAATAGAGCAACCATTATTCTCGGATTTAAATGAGTAGCCATCTCGTATTAAACGAGATCCAGATACAATGTTCATGCTCAAACTTGGCACTAAATAACAATTATTGAGGTTTAAAACTAATCACGTGGGTAAATGTAGAGGTAGCGTGCCGACGGCGATCACATCGACCTTGGAACCATTCCCCACGTGCATCGTCACCTCGTCCTTCGCCAGTCTCCGCTTATTCCGCAGCTCCTGCTGTAAGTTACAAATATGAGCAACGGCACCGGTATCAAATACCCAGGAGTTACTACGAGTACTGGTAAGGTACACATCAATTACATGTATATCACATATACCTTTAGTGTTGCCGGCCTTCTTGTCCGCTAAGTATTTGGGGCAGTTCCGCTTCCAGTGACCCTTCCCTTTGCAATAAAAGCACTCAGTCTCAGGCTTGGGTCCATTCTTTGACTTCTTCCCGGCAACTGGCTTACCGGGTGCGGCAACATCCTTGCCATCCTTCTTGAAGTTCTTCCTACCCTTGCCCTTCTTGAACTTAGTGGTTTTATTGACCATCAACACTTGATGTTCCTTCTTGATTTCTACCTCTGCTGACTTCAGCATTGAAAATACTTCAGGAATAGTTTTCACCATCCCCTGCATATTGTAGTTCATCACAAAGATCTTGTACCTCAGTGGGAGCGACTGAAGGATTTTGTCAATGACCGCCTCGTCCAGGAGGTTAATGGCCAGCTGGGACAGGCGGTTGTGCAACCCAGACATTTTGAGTATGTGCTCACTGACAGAACTATTTTCCTCCATCTTACAACTATAGAACTTGTCGGAGACTTCATATCTCTCGACCCGGGCGTGAGCTTGGAAAACCATTTTCAGCTCCTCGAACATCACATATGCTCCGTGTTGCTCAAAATGCTTTTGGAGCCCCGGTTCTAAGCTGTAAAGCATGCCGCACTGAACGAGGGAGTAATCATCAGCACGTGACTGCCAAGCATTCATGACGTCTTGGTTCTCTGGGATGGGTGCTTCACCTAGCGGTCCTTCTAGGACATATGCTTTCTTGGCAGCTATGAGGATGATCCTCAGGTTCCGGACCCAGTCCGTATAGTTGCTGCCATCATCTTTCAGCTTGGTTTTCTCTAGGAACGCGTTGAAGTTCATGTTGACATGAGCGTTGGCCATTTGATCTACAAGACATTTTTGCAAAGATTTTAGACTAAGTTCATGAGAATTAAGTTCATCTAATCAAATTATTTAATGAACTCCCACTCAGATTTGACATCCCTCTAGTCATCTAAGTGTTACATGATCCGAGTCGACTAGGCCGTGTCCGATCATCACGTGAGATGGACTAGTCATCATCAGTGAACAACTCCATGTTGATCGTATCTTCCATACGACTCATGTTCGACCTTTCGGTCTCTGTGTTCCGAGGCCATTTCTGTACATGCTAGGCTCATCAAGTTAACCTAAGTGTTTTGCATGTGTAAAACTGTCCTACACTCGTTGTATGTGAACGTAGGAATCTATCACACCCGATCATCACGTGGTGCTTCCAAACGACAAACTTTAGCAACGGCGCACAGTTAGGGGGAACACTTTCTTGAAATTATTATGAGGGATCATCTTATTTACTACCGTCGTTCTAAGTAAACAAAATGCATAAACATAATAAACATCACATGCAATTAAATATTAGTGACATGATATGGCCAATATCATATAGCTCCTTTGATCTCCATCTTCGGTGCTCCATGATCATCTTCGTCACTGGCATGACACCATGATCTCCATCATAATGATCTCCATCATCATGTCTCCATGAAGTTGCTCGCCAACTATTACTTCTACTACTATGGATAACGGTTCAGCAATAAAGTAAAGTAATTACATGACGTTAAATCATTGACATGCAGGTCATACAATAATTAAGACAACTCCTATGGCTCCTGCCGGTTGTCATACTCATCGACATGCAAGTCGTGATTCCTATTACAAGAACATGATCTCATACATCACAATATATCAATCATCATTCATCACAACTTTTGGCCATATCATATCACAAGGCAATTGCTGCAAAAACAAGTTAGACGTCCTCTAATTGTTGTTGCATCTTTTACGTGGCTGCAATAGGGTTCTAGCAAGAACGTTTTCTTACCTACGGAAAAGCCACAACGTGATTTGTCAACTTCTATTTACCCTTCATAAGGACCCTTTTCATCTAATCTGCTCCAACAAAAGTGGGAGAGACAGACACCCGCTAGCCACCTTATGCAACTAGTGCATGTTAGTCGGTGGAACCTGTCTCACATAAGCGTACGTGTAAGGTCGGTCCGGGCCGCTTCATCCCACAATACCGCTGAAGCAAAATAAGACTAGTAGCAGCAAGAAAGTTGATAACATCTACGCCCACAACAAATTGTGTTCTACTCGTGCAATAGAGAACTACGCATAGACCTAGCTCTGATACCACTGTTGAGGAATGTTGCATAAAATAAAAAAAATCCTACGTTCACCAAGATCAATCTATGAGTTCATCTAGCAACAAGAGAGGGTAGTGCGTCTACATACCCTTGTAGATCGCGAGCGGAAGCGTTCAAGAGAACGGGGTTGAGGGAGTCGTACTCGTCGTGATCCAAATCACCGGAGATCCTAGCGCCGAACGGACGGCACATCCGCGTTCAACACACGTACGGTCAGCGTGACGTCTCCTCCTTCTTGATCCAGCAAGGGGGAAGGAGAGGTTGATGAAGATCCTGCAGCACGACGGCGTGGTGGTTGATGCAGCAGGGTTCCGGCAGGGCTTCGCCAAGCTTTCGCGGGAGGAGGAAGTGTAGCAAGGGGGGAGGGAGGCGCCAGGTGTCAGGGTGCGGCTACCCTCCCACCCCCCCCCCCCCCCTCTTTATATAGGGACCCTAGGGGGGCGCCAGCCCTAGGAGATGGGATCTCCTAGGGGAGGCGGCCAAGGGGGGAGACTTGCCCCCCAAGGCAAGTGGAGGCGCCCCCTCCCCTAGGGTTCCCAACCCTAGGCGCAGAGGGGGGCCCAGGGGGCGGCGCACCAGCCCACCAGGGGCTGGTTCCCCTCCCACTTCAGCCCATGGGGCCCTCCGGGATGGGTGGCCCCACCCGGTGGACCCTCGGGACCCTTCCGGTGGTCCCGGTACAATACCGGTGACCCCCGAAACTTTCCCGATGGCCGAAACTCGACTTCCCATATATAATTCTTTACCTCCGGACCATTCCGGAACTCCTCGTGATGTCCGGGATCTCGTTCGGGACTCCGAACAACTTTCGGTTTGCTGCATACTCATATCTCTACAACCCTAGCGTCACGGAACCTTAAGTGTGTAGACCCTACGGGTTCGAGAGACACGTAGACATGACCGAGACGGCTCTCCGGTCAATAACCAACAGCGGGATCTGTATACCCATGTTGGATCCCACATGCTCCTCGATGATCTCATCGGATGAACCACGATGTCGAGGATTCAAGCCACCCCGTATACAATTCCCTTTGTCAATCAGTATGTTACTTGCCCGAGATTCGATCGTCGGTATCCCAATACCTCATTCAATCTCGTTACCGGCAAGTCACTTTACTCGTGCCGTAATGCATGATCCCGTGACCAAACAATTGGTCACTTTGAGCTCATTATGATGATACATTACCGAGTGGGCCCAGAGATACCTCTCCGTCATACGGAGTGACAAATCCCAGTCTCGATCCGTGTCAACTCAACAGACACTTTCGGAGATACCCGTAATATACCTTTATAGTCACCCAGTTACGTTGTGACGTTTGGTACACCCAAAGCACTCCTACGGTATCCGGGAGTTACACGATCTCATGGTCTAAGGAAAAGATACTTGACATAGGAAAAGCTCTAGCAAACGAACTACACGATCTTGTGCTATGCTTAGGATTGGGTCTTGTCCATCACATCATTCTCCTAATGATGTGATCCCGTTAGCAATGACATCTAATGTCCATAGTCAGGAAACCATGACTATCTGTTGATCAATGAGCTAGTCAACTAGAGGCTCACTAGGGACATATTGTGGTCTATGTATTCACACGTGTATTACGATTTCCGGATAATACAATTATAGCATGAATAAAAGACAATTATCATGAACAAGGAAATATAATAATAATCCTTTTATTATTGCATCTAGGGCATATTTCCAACAGTTACCTATCGTCACTCGACCACAAGGAGGATCACTCGACCATATTGAAGACCAGTAGTCAGGAGAGCACGCAACGGCCAGATATTTACCCCTTAGTCTTCATGAGCATTAAGAGTACATAATGCTGGCGTTACCAGTAACGCCCCTACTTTATGTACATTAGTTCCCTTGTAATGGAGGCGGGCAGGGGTCCTAGCGCACTCTATATAAGCCACCCCCCTCCTCTGGCACAAGGGTTCGCACCCTATGTAATCCAACACATATAATCCAATTGACCGCCTCCGGGCACCGAGACGTAGGGCTATTACTTCCTCCGAGAAGGGCCTGAACTCGTAAACATTGTGTGTACAACTTCACCATAGCTAGATCTTGCCTCTCCATACCTACCCCCCTTTCTACTGTCAGACTTAGAACCATGACAGTTGGCACCCACCGTGGGGCAGGTGTCTTGGCGACTTATCGGTGAAATTGCAAGTTTTTTCGACCATCATCATGGTTTCCGGTGGCTAGATGGTTCATGGCCGCGAGATCCATCTCGGCAAGCTCGTTCGAAGTCGAAGCGCTCCCCGTTCGAGGGGCGACACACATTCGTGCGTGCGTTCGCGGCGTCCTTCTCCCGCAGCCGTCGACTCAGTATCAGTCGGCTCCGGCGATGTCTTCACTCCCCGCTGTTCGCTGCCGTAAGCGATCCGGTCGATCGCGGCTTCTGCGCTGGGTGAAACACGTGGTGGCTCGGCGCTCGACCACCCATCAGGTCGCGGCAATCAAGCCCGACAAAACCCTCCATGGCCTGTTCGATCTGCCGACTGGCTCCGTGGAGACTGCATCCGAGTGTGATAGCAGTGATCCTGTGGCCGAAGTCCTGATGGTCGATGGCCCTCACAGCCCTCCTGGGTTCCGTCGCGAGGGCGACCGAGATGGAGGAGGTAATCTGTCACACATCCATGAGGAGTACCGACCCGAGCCCCTCTCTTCGCAACAGAGGGAGGACCTTCGACGCCGCAACATGGATGCACTCCATATGCCCATCGTTGGAGAAACCCCCGAAGCTCGGGCCTTGGAGGAGGTGCGCCTAGCCAACTTGGCTGAGCGCACTCGACTGGACAACCTTCAGCGCGCTCTTGATGAGCGCGCCCAGGAGAGGATCCATGAATCCAGTCGACGACAGCTTTTCCCACCCCCACCTAAGGTATACTGCACTCCGATTCAGAATCTCACAGCTGCAGCCCGGATAGCAGAGTCGATCCAACCCTCCCAGTCGGAAGCTGGCAAAGGACTGATGCAGATCCGAGCCTTGCTCATGGAAGCAGGAGAGTAGAATATAGCAGTATCTCAATCGCAGAATAGGATTCATAGCAGATCCGTTGCAGCGGACACGGTTCAGTCAGCCCACAGCCCGAGATCGCCTCCGCGGTGTGAAGGCCGTGGGCAGTATGATCTTCCACTCGACCATGACAATCATCATCGGGGACCCACGCCTCCTCCGAGGAGCGCATCATATGTGCCTCGGCGGAACGATGATAGGCGCCGTCAGAGTGGTGAGCGCAGGAATTCAATCGACCCAAGAGAATCGGGCTTTGACGCGAGGTCTATCCTCGTTCAAGGCCTGGTCGACCGGAACAGAGCACACAGGGAAGACCATGGCAGAGATCGTCCAAGTGGCAGCCGAGTGCATGTTTCTGGTCCCGAGTGTTTCAGCAGGGCTATCAGGGCGGCAGTGATACCTCCTAATTTCAGGCTAGCATCTGGAGTCAGTAAGTACACCGGTGAATCTAAGTCTGAAACTTGGCTCGAAGATTACCGAGTGGCTGTGCAGATCGGAGGCGGTAACGACGAGATTGCTATGAAGCATCTCCCACTCATGTTGGAAGGGTCGGCCAGAGCATGGCTGACTCAGTTGGCTCCGGGCAGTATTCACAGTTGGGAAGAGTTGCCCGTGTGTTCGTGAGGACTTTCGAGGGCACGTGCAAGCGACCCGGAGGATTGCCCGAGCTACAGCACTGCGTGCAGAAGCCGAATGAAACTTTGAGGGAGTTCATCCAGAGATGGTCCACTTTGCATCACACCGTCGAAAATGTTTCAGAGCATCAAGCTGTGTGCGCCTTCAAGGAAGGCGTCAAATACAGGGGGTTGGTCTTGAAATTCGGTCGGACTGGGGATATGACTCTGGCCCGAATGATGGAGATAGCCACCCGATACGCAAACGGAGAAGAAGAGGATTGACTCCGTAGCGGGAAGAGCAAACCAGTCGGCCAAGAGGCCGGTGGGGTAATTCCAGTCGGAAGCAGAAACGCAAGGCCGAGCCAGCGGCTCCCGGAGAGATTGCGGCAGTGAATCAACGAAAGTTCAAGGTAAAACCTAAGGGGCCCTGGCCCCCTAAGAAGGTGAAGGATAAGGAAGGAAATGATGTGCTGGATTTGCCATGCCACATCCACATGAAGAAAGATGAAGAAGGTAATCTGATTTACCCAAAGCATACGACCCGGCAGTGTCGAATCCTTATCAAGCAGTTCCGAGAGAAACAACCCAATGAGAAAGAGAAAGAGTCAGATCAAGGTGAAGATGAAGAGGAAGACGATGGTTATCCCAAAGTCAATTCCACTCTAATGATATTTGCCGACATTGAAAGCAAGAGTCGATTGAAGGTCATCAACAGGGAGGTGAACATGGTCGCTCCGGCGGCGACGACCACCTACCTTAGATGGTCTCAAACAGCCATTACGTTCAACCAGTCTGATCACCCTGCTCACGTGGCCACCCCAGGGAGGCAAGCTCTGGTAGTCGACCCCGTGGTTGGAGGCACTCGACTGACCAAAGTACTGATGGACGGTGGCAGTGGTCTGAACATCCTCTACGCTGAGACCTTGAAAGGGATGGGCATTCCGATGTCCAAGCTTAGCGAGAGTAATATGAGTTTCCATGGTGTTATTCCTGGGAGGAAGGCTGAATCACTCGGCCAGATCTCCCTCGACGTGGTTTTCGGTGATTCAAAGCATTACCGTAAGGAGAAGTTCACATTTGAAGTTGTGGATTTCCAGAGTGCCTATCATGCCATTTTGGGTAGGCCATCCTATGCGCGCTTTATGGCTCGACCATGCTATGTGTACCTCAACTTGAAAATGCCTGGCCCCAAAGGCGTGATCACAGTTACAGGCAATCGTCAAAGGGCTAAGGAGTGTTTCCAGAAAGGCTCCAAGATCGCCGATGAACAAATGGCAGCAGTCGAATTATAAGAGTATCAGAAGAACGCAGATCCGAGTGATTTGCTCAGAGCCAAGAAACATGCCACAGATTCTGCATTCCAATCGACTGGAGAGATGAAGCCAGTTCACGTTCACCCGACGGATCCCAATGCTGCGCCGACTCACATATCAACAACACTCGACAGCAAATAGGAAGAAGCGCTCGTCCAGTTCCTCCATGAGAACTGGGACATCTTTGCATGGAAACCTTCTGACATGCATGGTGTGCCCAGGGGACTGGCCGAGCACCATTTGTGTGTCGACCCCAAAAATCAATAGCAGTGGCGCACCGTGAGCACGGTGCGCCATTAGTGTCTTCCACACTAATGGCGCACGAGCAACCGGTGCGCCATTAGTATATAGTAGTGGCGCACTACTTACCTGGTGCGCCATTAGAATCAGTCCTATCTATAGCCCTTTTCCTAGTAGTGTGATCCAAATCACCGGAGATCCTAGCGCCAAAAGGATGGCACCTCCGCGTTCAACACACGTATGGTCAGCGTGACGTCTCCTCCTTCTTGATCCAGCAAGGGGGAAGGAGAGGTTGATGAAGATCCAGCAGCACGATGGCGTGGTGGTGGATGCAGCAGGGTTCTGGCAGGGCTTCGCCAACCTTTCACCGGAGGAGGAGGTGTAGCAAGGCGGGGAGGGAGGCGCCAGGTGTCAGGGTGCGGCTGCCCTCCCACCCCCCTCTTTATATAGGACCCCAGGGGGGCGCCGGCCCTAGGAGATGGGATCTCCTAGGTGGGCGGCGGCCAAGGGGGGGGGACTTGCCCCCCAAGGCAAGTGGAGGCGCCCCCTCCCCTAGGGTTCCCAACCCTACGCGCAGAGGGGGGCCCGGGGGGCGCACCAGCCCACCAGGGGCTGGTTCCCCTCCCACTTCAGCCCATGGGGCCCTCCGGGATGGGTGGCCCCACCCGGTGGACCCCCGGGACCCTTTCGGTGGTCCCGGTACAATACCGGTGACCCCCGAAACTTTCCCGATGGCCGAAACTCGACTTCCCATATATAATTCTTTACCTCCGGACCATTCTGGAACTCCTCGTGACGTCCGGGATCTCATCTGGGACTCCGAACAACTTTCGGTTTGCTGCATACTCATATCTCTACAACCCTAGCGTCACCGAACCTTAAGTGTGTAGACCCTACGGGTTCGGGAGACACGTAGACATGACCGAGACGGCTCTCCGGACAATAACCAACAGCGGGATCTGGATACCCATGTTGGATCCCACATGCTCCTCGATGATCTCATCGGATGAACCACGATGTCAAGGATTCAAGCAATCCCGTATACAATTCCCTTTGTCAATCGGTATGTTACTTGCCCGAGATTCGATCGTCGGTATCCCAATACCTCGTTCAATCTCGTTACCGGCAAGTCACTTTACTCGTACCGTAATGCATGATCCCGTGACCAAACACTTGGTCACTTTGAGCTCATTATGATGATACATTATCGAGTGGGCCCAGAGATACCTCTCCGTCATACGAAGTGACAAATCCCAGTCTCGATCCGTGTCAACTCAACAGACACTTTTGGAGATACCCGTGGTATACCTTTATAGTCACCCAGTTACGTTGTGACATTTGGTACACCCAAAGCACTCCTACGGTATTCGGGAGTTACACGATCTCATGGTCTAAGGAAAAGATACTTGACATAGGAAAAGCTCTAGCAAACGAACTACACGATCTTGTGCTATGCTTAGGATTGGGTCTTGTCCATCACATCATTCTCCTAATGGCGTGATCCCGTTATCAATGACATCTAGTGTCCATAGTCAGGAAACCATGACTATCTGTTGATCAACGAGCTAGGCAACTAGAGGCTCACTAGGGACATATTGTGGTCTATGTATTCACATGTGTATTACGATTTTTCCGGATAATACAATTATAGCATGAATAAAAGACAATTATCATGAACAAGGAAATATAATAATAATCCTTTTATTATTGCCTCTAGGGCATATTTCCAACAGTCTCCCACTTGCACTAGAGTCAATAATCTAGTTACATTGTGATGAATCAAACACCCATAGAGTTCTGGTGTTGATCATGTTTTGCTCGCGGAAGAGGTTTAGTCAACGGATCTGCGACATTCAGATCCGTATGTACTTTGCAAATATCTATGTCTCCATCTTGAACATTTTCATGGATGGAGTTGAAACGACGCTTGATGTGCATGGTCCTCTTTTGAAACCTGGGCTCCTTGGCAAGGGCAATAGCTCCAGTGTTGTCACAGAAGAGAGTGATCGGCCCCGACGCATTGGGTATGACTCCTAGGTCGGTGATGAACTCCTTCATCCATATTGCTTCATGCGCTGCCTCCGAGGCTGCCATGTACTCCACTTCACATGTAGATCCCGCCACGATGCTCTGCTTGCAACTGCACCAGCTTACTGCTCCATGATTCAACATATACACGTATCCGGTTTGTGACTTAGAGTCATCCAGATCCGTGTCGAAGCTAGCATCGACGTAACCCTTTACGACGAGCTCTTCGTCACCTCCATAAACGAGAAACATGTCCTTTGTCCTTTTTAGGTACTTCAGGATATTCTTGACCGTTGTCCAGTGTTCCTTGCCGGGATTACTTTGGTACCTTCCTACCAAACTTACGGCAAGGTTTACATTAGGTCTGGTACACAGCATGGCATACATAATAGATCCTATGGCTGAGGCATAGGGGATGACACTCATCTCTTCTTTATCTTCTGCCGTGGTCGGGCATTGAGCCGAGCTCAATCTCACACCTTGCAATACAAGCAAGAACCCTTTCTTGGACTGATCCATATTGAACTTCTTCAATATCTTATCAAGGTATGTGCTTTGTGAAAGACCTATGAGGCGTCTTGATCTATCCCTATAGATCTTGATGCCTAATATATAAGCAGCTTCTCCAAGGTCCTTCATTGAAAAACACTTATTCAAGTAGGCCTTAATGTTGTCCAAAAGTTCTATATCATTTCCCATCAAAAGTATGTCATCTACATATAATATGAGAAATGCTACAGAGCTCCCACTCACTTTCTTGTAAACGCAGGCTTCTCCATAAGTCTGCATAAACCCAAACGCTTTGATCATCTCATCAAAGCGAATGTTCCAACTCCGAGATGCTTGCACCAGCCCATAAATGGATCGCTGGAGCTTGCATACTTTGTTAGCATTCTTAGGATCGACAAAACCTTCCGGCTGCATCATAGACAGTTCTTCCTTAAGATAGCTGTTAAGGAATGCCGTTTTGACGTCCATCTGCCATATCTCATAATCATAGTATGCAGCAATTGCTAACATGATTCGGACGGACTTCAGCTTTGCTACGGGAGAGAAAGTCTCATCGTAGTCAACCCCTTGAACTTACCGATAACCCTTAGCGACAAGCCGAGCTTTATAGATGGTAATATTACCATCCGCGTCTGTCTTCTTCTTAAAGATCCATTTGTTTTATATTGCTCGCCGATCATCGGGCAAGTCTGTCAAAGTCCATACTTTGTTTTCATACATGGATTCTATCTCGGATTGCATGGCTTCAAGCCATTTGTTGGAATCTGGGCCCGCCATCGCTTCTTCATAGTTCGAAGGTTCACCGTTGTCTAACAACATTATTTCCAGGACAGGGTTGCCATACCACTCTAGTGTGTAACGTGTCCTTGTGGACCTACGAAGTTCAGTAGCAACTTGATCTGAAGTACCTTGATCATCATCATTAATTTCCTCTCCAGTCAGTGTAGGCACCACAGGAACATTTTCCTGAGCTGCACTACTTTCAGGTTCAAGAGGTAGTACTTCATCTAGTTCTACTTTCCTCCCACTTACTCCTTTCGAGAGAAACTCTTTTTCCAGAAAGGATCCGTTCTTGGCAACAAAGATCTTGCCTTCGGATCTAAGGTAGAAGGTATACCCAATGGTTTCCTTAGGGTATCCTATGAAGACGCATTTTTCTGACTTGGGTTCGAGCTTTTCAGGTTGAAGTTTCTTGACATAAGCATCGCATCCCCAAACTTTTAGGAACGACAGCTTAGGTTTCTTCCCTAACCATACTTCAACGGTGTCGTCTTAACGGATTTAGACGGAGCCCTATTTAAAGTGAATGTAGCTGTCTCTAGAGCGTATCCCCAAAATGATAGCGGTAAATCGGTAAGAGACATCATAGATCGCACCATATCCAATAGAGTGCGATTACGACATTCGGACACACCGTTACGCTGAGGTGTTCCAGGCGGCGTGAGTTGTGAAACAATTCCACATTTCCTTAAGTGTGTACCAAATTCGTGACTTAAATATTCTCCTCCGCGATCTGATCGTAAGAACTTTATCTTTCGGTCACGTTGATTCTCTACCTCATTCTGAAATTTCTTGAACTTTTCAAAGGTCTCAGACTTGTGTTTCATCAAGTAGACATACCCATATCTACTTAAGTCATCAGTGAGAGTGAGAACATAATGATATCCTCCACGAGCCTCAACGCTCATTGGACCGCACACATTAGTATGTATGATTTCCAGTAAGTTGGTTGCTCGCTCCATTGTTCCGGAGAACAGAGTCTTGGTTATTTTGCCCATGAGGCATGGTTCGCATGTGTCAAATGATTCATAATCGAGAGACTCTAAAAGTCCATCAGCATGGAGCTTCTTCATGCGCTTGACACCAATGTGACCAAGGCGGCAGTGCCACAAGTATGTGGGACTGTCGTTATCAACTTTACATCTTTTGGTATTCACACTATGAATATGTGTAACATCACGTTCGAGATTCATTAAGAATAAACCATTGACCATTGGAGCATGACCATAAAACATATCTCTCATATAAATAGAGCAACCATTATTCTCGGATTTAAATGAGTAGCCATCTCGTATTAAACGAGATCCAGATACAATGTTCATGCTCAAACTTGGCACTAAATAACAATTATTGAGGTTTAAAACTAATCACGTGGGTAAATGTAGAGGTAGCGTGCCGACGGCGATCACATCGACCTTGGAACCATTCCCCACATGCATCGTCACCTCGTCCTTCGCCAGTCTCCGCTTATTCCGCAGCTCCTGCTGTGAGTTACAAATATGAGCAACGGCACCGGTATCAAATACCCAGGAGTTACTACGAGTACTGGTAAGGTACACATCAATTACATGTATATCACATATACCTTTAGTGTTGCCGGCCTTCTTGTCCGCTAAGTATTTGGGGCAGTTCCGCTTCCAGTGACCCTTCCCTTTGCAATAAAAGCACTCAGTCTCAGGCTTGGGTCCATTCTTTGACTTCTTCCCGGCAACTGGCTTACCGGGTGCGGCAACATCCTTGCCATCCTTCTTGAAGTTCTTCCTACCCTTGCCCTTCTTGAACTTAGTGGTTTTATTGACCATCAACACTTGATGTTCCTTCTTGATTTCTACCTCTGCTGACTTCAGCATTGAAAATACTTCAGGAATAGTTTTCACCATCCCCTGCATATTGTAGTTCATCACAAAGATCTTGTACCTCGGTGGGAGCGACTGAAGGATTTTGTCAATGACCGCCTCGTCCGGGAGGTTAATGGCCAGCTGGGACAGGCGGTTGTGCAACCCAGACATTTTGAGTATGTGCTCACTGACAGAACTATTTTCCTCCATCTTACAACTATAGAACTTGTCGGAGACTTCATATCTCTCGACCCGGGCGTGAGCTTGGAAAACCATTTTCAGCTCCTCGAACATCTCATATGCTCCGTGTTGCTCAAAATGCTTTTGGAGCCCCGGTTCTAAGCTGTAAAGCATGCCGCACTGAACGAGGGAGTAATCATCAGCACATGACTACCAAGCATTCATAACGTCTTGGTTCTCTGGGATGGGTGCTTCACCTAGCGGTCCTTCTAGGACATATGCTTTCTTGGCAGCTATGAGGATGATCCTCAGGTTCCGAACCCAGTCCGTGTAGTTGCTGCCATAATCTTTCAGCTTGGTTTTCTCTAGGAACGCGTTGAAGTTCATGTTGACATGAGCGTTGGCCATTTGATCTACAAGACATTTTTGCAAAGATTTTAGACTAAGTTCATGATAATTAAGTTCATCTAATCAAATTATTTAATGAACTCCCACTCAGATTTGACATCCCTCTAGTCATCTAAGTGTTACATGATCCGAGTCGACTAGGCCGTGTCCGATCATCACGTGAGATGGACTAGTCATCATCAGTGAACATCTCCATGTTGATCGTATCTTCCATACGACTCATGTTCGACCTTTCGGTCTCTGTGTTCCGAGGCCATTTCTGTACATGCTAGGCTCGTCAAGTTAACCTAAGTGTTTTGCATGTGTAAAACTGTCCTACACTCGTTGTATGTGAACGTAGGAATCTATCACACCCGATCATCACGTGGTGCTTCCAAACGACAAACTTTAGCAACGGCGCACAGTTAGGGGGAACACTTTCTTGAAATTATTATGAGGGATCATCTTATTTACTACCGTCGTTCTAAGTAAACAAAATGCATAAACATAATAAACATCACATGCAATTAAATATTAGTGACATGATATGGCCAATATCATATAGCTCCTTTGATCTCCATCTTCGGGGCTCCATGATCATCTTCGTCACCGGCATGACACCATGATCTCCATCATCATGATCTCCATCATCATGTCTCCATGAAGTTGCTCGCCAACTATTACTTCTACTACTATGGCTAACGGTTCAGCAATAAAGTAAAGTAATTACATGACGCTAAATCATTGACATGCAGGTCATACAATAATTAAGACAACTCCTATGGCTCCTGCCGGTTGTCATACTCATCGACATGCAAGTCGTGATTCCTATTACAAGAACATGATCTCATACATCACAATATATCAATCATCATTCATCACAACTTTTGGCCATATCATATCACAAGGCAATTGCTGCAAAAACAAGTTAGACGTCCTCTAATTGTTGTTGCATCTTTTACGTGGCTGCAATAGGGTTCTAGCAAGAACGTTTTCTTACCTACGGAAAAGCCACAACGTGATTTGTCAACTTCTATTTACCCTTCATAAGGACCCTTTTCATCGAATCTGCTCCAACAAAAGTGGGAGAGACAGACACCCGCTAGCCACCTTATGCAACTAGTGCATGTCAGTCGGTGGAACCTGTCTCACATAAGCGTACGTGTAAGGTCGGTCCGGGCCGCTTCATCCCACAATACCGCTGAAGCAAAATAAGACTAGTAGCAGCAAGAAAGTTGATAACATCTACGCCCACAACAAATTGTGTTCTACTCGTGCAATAGAGAACTACGCATAGACCTAGCTCTGATACCACTGTTGAGGAATGTTGCATAAAATAAAAAAAATCCTACATTCACAAAGATCAATCTATGAGTTCATCTAGCAACAAGAGAGGGGAGTGCGTCTACATACCCTTGTAGATCGCGAGCGGAAGCGTTCAAGAGAACGGGGTTGAGGGAGTCGTACTCGTCGTGATCCAAATCACCGGAGATCCTAGCGCCGAACGGACGGCACATCCGCGTTCAACACACGTACGGTCAGCATGACGTCTCCTCCTTCTTGATCCAGCAAGGAGGAAGGAGAGGTTGATGAAGATCCAGCAGCACGACGGCGTGGTGGTGGATGCAGCAGGGTTGCGGCAGGGCTTCGCCAAGCTTTCGCGGGAGGAGGAGGTGTAGCAAGGGGGGAGGGAGGCACCAGGTGTCAGGGTGCGGCTACCCTCCCACCCCCCCCCCCTCTTTATATAGGGACCCTAGGGGGCGCCAGCCCTAGGAGATGGGATCTCCTGGGGGGGCGGCCAAGGGGGGAGACTTGCCCCCCAAGGCAAGTGGAGGCGCCCCCTCCCCTAGGGTTCCCAACCCTAGGCGCAGAGGGGGGCCCAGGGGGGCGCACCAGCCCACTAGGGGCTGTTTCCCCTCCCACTTCAGCCCATGAGGCCCTCCGGGATGGGTGGCCCCACCCGGTGGACCCTCAGGACCCTTCCGGTGGTCCCGGTACAATACCGGTGACCCCCAAAACTTTCCCGATGGCCGAAACTCGACTTCCCATATATAATTCTTTACCTCCGGACCATTCCGGAACTCCTCGTGACGTCCGGGATCTCGTCCGGGACTCCGAACAACTTTCGGTTTGCTGCATACTCATATCTCTACAACCCTAGCGTCACGGAACCTTAAGTGTGTAGACCCTACGGGTTCGAGAGACACGTAGACATGACCGAGACGGCTCTCCAGTCAATAACCAACAGCGGGATCTGTATACCCATGTTGGATCCCACATGCTCCTCGATGATCTCATCGGATGAACCACGATGTCGAGGATTCAAGCAACCCCGTATACAATTCCCTTTGTCAATCAGTATGTTACTTGCCCGAGATTCGATCGTCGGTATCCCAATACCTCGTTCGATCTCGTTACCGGCAAGTCACTTTACTCGTGCCGTAATGCATGATCCCGTGACCAAACAATTGGTCACTTTGAGCTCATTATGATGATACATTACCGAGTGGGCCCAGAGATACCTCTCCGTCATACGGAGTGACAAATCCCAGTCTTGATCCGTGTCAACTCAACAGACACTTTCGGAGATACCCGTAATATACCTTTATAATCACCCAGTTATGTTGTGACGTTTGGTACACCCAAAGCACTCCTACGGTATCCGGGAGTTACACGATCTCATGGTCTAAGGAAAAGATACTTGACATAGGAAAAGCTCTAGCAAACGAACTACACGATCTTGTGCTATGCTTAGGATTGGGTCTTGTCCATCACATCATTCTCCTAATGATGTGATCCCGTTAGCAATGACATCTAATGTCCATAGTCAGGAAACCATGACTATCTGTTGATCAATGAGCTAGTCAACTAGAGGCTCACTAGGGACATATTGTGGTCTATGTATTCACACGTGTATTACGATTTCCGGATAATACAATTATAGCATGAATAAAAGACAATTATCATGAACAAGGAAATATAATAATAATCCTTTTATTATTGCATCTAGGGCATATTTCCAACAGTTACCTATCGTCACTCGACCACAAGGAGGATCACTCGACCATATTGAAGACCAGTAGTCAGGAGAGCACGCAACGGCCAGATATTTACCCCTTAGTCTTCATGAGCATTAAGAGTACTTAATGCTGGCGTTACCAGTAATGCCCCTACTTTATGTACAGTAGTTCCCTTGTAATGGAGGCGGGCAGGGGTCCTAGCGCACTCTATATAAGCCACCCCCCTCCTCTGGCACAAGGGTTCGCACCCTATGTAATCCAACACATATAATCCAATTGACCGCCTCCGGGCACCGAGACGTAGGGCTATTACTTCCTCCGAGAAGGGCCTGAACTCGTAAACATTGTGTGTACAACTTCACCATAGCTAGATCTTGCCTCTCCATACCTACCCCCCTTTCTACTGTCAGACTTAGAACCACGACAGTTGGCACCCACCGTGGGGCAGGTGTCTTGGCGACTTATCGGTGAAATTGCAAGTTTTTTCGACCATCATCATGGTTTCCGGTGGCGAGATGGTTCATGGCCGCGAGATCCATCTCGGCAAGCTCGTTCGACGTCGAAGCGCTCCCCGTTCGAAGGGCGACACACATTCGTGCGTGCGTTCGCGGCGTCCTTCTCCCGCAGCCGTCGACTCAGTATCAGTCGGCTCCGACGATGTCTTCACTCCCCGCTGTTCGCTGCCGTAAGCGATCCGGTTGATCGCGGCTTCTGCGCTGGGTGAAACACGTGGTGGCTCGGCGCTCGACCACCCATCAGGTCGCGGCAATCAAGCCTGACAAAACCCTCCATGGCCTGTTCGATCTGCCGACTGGCTCCGTGGAGACTGCATCCGAGTGTGATAGCAGTGATCCTGTGGCCGAAGTCCTGATGGTCGATGGCCCTCACAGCCCTCCTGGGTTCCGTCGTGAGGGCGACCGAGACGGAGGAGGTAATTTGTCACACGTCCATGAGGAGTACCGACCCGAGCCCCTCTCTTCGCAACAGAGGGAGGACCTTCGACGCCGCAACATGGATGCACTCCATATGCCCATCGTTGGAGAAACCCCCGAAGCTCGGGCCTTGGAGGAGGTGCGCCTAGCCAACTTGGCTGAGCGCACTCGACTGGACAACCTTCAGCGCGCTCTTGACGAGCGCGCCCAGGAGCGGATCCATGAATCCAGTCGACGACAGCTTTTCCCACCCCCACCTAAGGTATACTGCACTCCGATTCAGAATCTCACAGCTGCAGCCCGGATAGCAGAGTCGATCCAACCCTCCCAGTCAGAAGCTGGCAGAGGACTGATGCAGATCCGAGCCTTGCTCATGGAAGCAGGAGAGTAGAATATAGCAGTATCTCAATCGCAGAATAGGATTCATAGCAGATCCGTTGCAGCGGACACGGTTCAGTCAGCCCACAGCCCGAGATCGCCTCCGCGGTGTGAAGGCCGTGGGCAGTATGATCTTCCACTCAACCATGACAATCATCATCGGGGACCCACGCCTCCTCCGAGGAGCGCATCATATGTGCCTCGGCGGAACGATGATAGGCGCCGTCACAGTGGTGAGCGCAGGAATTCAATCGACCCAAGAGAATCGGGCTTTGACGCGAGGTCTATCCTCGTTCAAGGCCTGGTCGACCGGAACAGAGCACACAGGGAAGACCATGGCAGAGATCGTCCAAGTGGCAGTCGAGTGCATGTTTCTGGTCCCGAGTGTTTCAGCAGGGCTATCAGGGCGGCAGTGATACCTCCTAATTTCAGGCTAGCATCTGGAGTCAGTAAGTACACCGGTGAATCTAAGCCTGAAACTTGGCTCGAAGATTACCGAGTGGCTGTGCAGATCGGAGGCGGTAACGACGAGATTGCTATGAAGCATCTCCCACTCATGTTGGAAGGGTCGGCCAGAGCATGGCTGACTCAGTTGGCTCCGGGCAGTATTCACAGTTGGGAAGAGTTGCCCGTGTGTTCGTGAGGACTTTCGAGGGCACGTGCAAGCGACCCGGAGGATTGCCCGAGCTACAGCACTGCGTGCAGAAGCCGAATGAAACTTTGAGGGAGTTCATCCAGAGATGGTCCACTTTGCATCACACCGTCGAAAATGTTTCAGAGCATCAAGCTGTGTGCGCCTTCAAGGAAGGCGTCAAATAAAGGGGGTTGGTCTTGAAATTTGGTCGGACTGGGGATATGACTCTGGCCCGAATGATGGAGATAGCCACCCGATACGCAAACGGAGAAGAAGAGGATTGACTCCGTAGCGGGAAGAGCAAACCAGTCGGCCAAGAGGCCGGTGGGGTAATTCCAGTCGGAAGCAGAAACGCAAGGCCGAGCCAGCGGCTCCCGGAGAGATTGCGGCAGTGAATCAACGAAAGTTCAAGGTAAAACCTAAGGGGCCCTGGCCCCCTAAGAAGGTGAAGGATAAGGAAGGAAATGATGTGCTGGATTTGCCATGCCACATCCACACGAAGAAAGATGAAGAAGGTAATCTGATTTACCCAAAGCATACGACCCGGCAGTGTCGAATCCTTATCTAGCAGTTCCGAGAGAAACAACCCAATGAGAAAGAGAAAGAGTCAGATCAAGGTGAAGATGAAGAGGAAGACGATGGTTATCCCAAAGTCAATTCCACTCTAATGATATTTGCCGACATTGAAAGCAAGAGTCGATTGAAGTTCATCAACAGGGAGGTGAACATGGTCGCTCCGGCGGCGACGACCACCTACCTTAGATGGTCTCAAACAGCCATTACGTTTAACCAGTCTGATCACCCTGCTCACGTGGCCACCCCCGGGAGGCAAGCTCTGGTAGTCGACCATGTGGTTGGAGGCACTCGACTGATCAAAGTACTGATGGACGGTGGCAGTGGTCTGAACATCCTCTACGCTGAGACCTTGAAAGGGATGGGCATTCCGATGTCCAAGCTTAGCGAGAGTAATATGAGTTTCCATGGTGTTATTCCTGGGAGGAAGGCTGAATCACTCGGCCAGATCTCCCTCGACGTGGTTTTCGGTGATTCAAAGCATTACCATAAGGAGAAGTTCACATTTGTAGTTGTGGATTTCCAGAGTGCCTATCATGCCATTTTGGGTAGGCCATCCTATGCGCGCTTTATGGCTCGACCATGCTATGTGTACCTCAACTTGAAAATTCCTGGCCCCAAAGGTGTGATCACAGTTACAGGCAATCGTCAGAGGGCTGAGGAGTGTTTCCAGAAAGGCTCCAAGATCGCCGATGAACAAATGGCAGCAGTCGAATTACAAGAGTATCAGAAGAAAGCAAATCCGAGTGATTTGCTCAGAGCCAAGAAACATGCCATAGATTCTGCATTCCAATCGACTGGAGAGACGAAGCCAGTTCACGTTCACCCGACGGATCCCAATGCTGCGCCGACTCACATATCAACAACACTCGACAGCAAATAGGAAGAAGCGCTCGTCTAGTTCCTCCATGAGAACTGGGACATCTTTGCATGGAAACCTTCTGACATGCATGGTGTGCCCAGGGGACTGGCCGAGCACCATTTGTGTGTCGACCCCAAAATAAAACCCGTCAAAGAACACCTTCGGCGGTCTGCCGTGCAGAAGAGGAAAGCAATCGGCGAAGAAGTGGCTCGACTGTTGACAGCAGAGTTCATCCGTGAAATCTACCACTCCGAGTGGTTAGCCAATGTAGTCATGGTTCCTAAGAAGGATAATTCACTTCGTATGTGGATTGATTTCAAGCATATCAATCGGGCCTGCCCGAAAGATCACTTCCCTCTCCCTCGCATCAATCAGATTGTTGACTCGACTGCGGGATGTGAGCGCTTGTCTTTCTTAGATGCATATTCCGGATACCACCAGATCCGACTGTATGGTCCCGATGAAATAAAAACAGCCTTCATCACCCCATTAGGGTGGTTTTGCTATGTCACCATGCCTTTTGGTTTGAAAAATGTCGGAGCCACATTCATGAGAATGATTCAGAAATGCCTGCTCACTCAAATCAGTCGGAATGTGGAAGCGTACATGGATGACATCGTGGTCAAGTCTCGCAAAGGTTCCGACCTATTGATTGACCTTGCAGAAACCTTTGCCAACCTGAGAAGGTACGATTTCAATCTTAATCCGTCAAAATGCACGTTCGGAGTTCTAGGGGGAAAGTTACTTGGTTTTCTCATTTCCGAACAAGGCATCGACGCCAACCCAGAGAAAGTTGATACCATCCTCCGAATGAAACGCCCCGTGCGAGTGCATGACATTCAGAAGCTGACTGGTTGTTTGGACGCCCTGAGTCGATTCATTTCTCGTCTTGGTGAAAAGGCCTTGCCTCTTTACCGATTGATGAAGAAGACTGATAAGTTCGAGTGGACTGATGAAGCTGAAGCAGCGTTTGCAGAGCTCAAAACCCTGCTTTCCACCCAACCGGTGCTCGTTGCGCCGATCAGCAAAGATCCTTTACTGCTCTACATTGCAGCCACTGGACAAGTTGTCAGTACGGTACTCACGGTTGAACGGGAGGAAGAAGGAAAAGCCTACTAGGTTCAACGCCCAGTCTATTATCTCTCTGAAGTTTTGACTCCGTCCAAGCAGCGATACCCGCATTATCAAAAGCTTGTCTATGGAATATACATGACCATGAAGAAGGTTGCGCATTACTTCTCTGACCACTCCATCACAGTCGTCAGCGATACGACACTATCCAAAATTCTGAACAACAGAGATGCAACTGGTCGAGTGGCCAAATGGGCGATTGAACTCCTCCCTTTGGATATCAAGTTCGAGGCAAAGAAGGCCATCAAGTCCCAAGCAATCGCAGATTTTCTGGCTGAGTGGCTCGAGCAGCAATTGCCGACTCAAGTTCACTCGGAGCATTGGACTATGTTTTTTGATGGCTCCAAGATGTTGAATGATTCAGGTGCTGGGGTAGTTTTGGTATCCCCCCGTGGAGACAACCTTAATTACATCCTCCAGATTCATTTCGATACCTCCAATAATGAAGCCGAATATGAAGCACTTCTATACGGGTTGCGTATGGCCATTTCACTCGGCGTCCGTCGTCTTATGGTCTATGGCGACTCAGATTTGGTGGTTAATCAAGTGATGAAGGAATGGGATATCAGGAGTCCAGCCATGACAGGTTATTGCAATGCAGTGAGAAAGCTAGAGAAGAGGTTTGAAGGTTTGGAGCTCCACCATGTGCCCCGACTGAAAAATCAAGCTGCAGATGAGCTAGCCAATATAGGTTCCAAGAGAGAGGCTATTCCCCGAAATGTGTTTTTGGAACATATCCATTCACCTTCGGTCCAGGAAGACCCTTTCACCGAAGAGTTGCCACAGCCCAAGAGCGCCACGGATCCGACTGAAGTCGAAGTCCCAGCCATGGTCGACTTAATCATGGAGGTTTTGGTCATTACGCCCGACTGGACAGTGCCATACATTGCATACATCCTTAGGAAGGAACTCCCAAAGGATGAAGAAGAGGCTCGACAGATCGTCCGACGGTCTAAGGCCTTCACTATGATAAGGGGACAGTTGTTTAGGGAAAGTGTAACTGGAGCCTGCCAGAAGTGCATCACGCCAGAAGAAGGTCGAATGATCCTCAACGATATTCACTCGGGGACCTGTGGTCACCATGCGTCCTCTCGGACCATCGTAGCCAAAGCATACCAAGCTGGGTTTTACTGGCCACATGCCAACGAGATGGCAAAGGAAATAGTGGACAAGTATGAAGGCTGTCAGTTTGATTCCAACATGCCCCACAAACCTACATCAGCTCTGAAGACCATTCCACTCTTCTGGCCTTTCGCTATTTGGGGACTGGATATGGTTGGACCTCTGAGGACAGGCAGAAGTGGATTTACTCATGTGCTGGTAGCAGTCGACAAGTTCACCAAATGGATCGAAGCCAATCCCATCAAGAGCCTTGAAGCAAGCACAGCCGTGAGTTTCATCATAGAGCTTATATTCAGATATGGCATCCCACACAGCATCATCACGGATAACGGCTCGAACTTCGATTCGGAAGAGTTCAAAGCTTTTTGCGCCTCCCAAGGCACGAGAGTCAATTACGCTTCAGTCGCCCATCCCCAGTCGAAAGGACAGGCGGAGCGAGCGAATGGATTGATTCTCAAAGGGCTGAAGCCTCGGTTAATGCGTGAACTCAAGCATGC
The DNA here is from genome assembly GCA_963921465.1 of Triticum timopheevii. Taxonomy (NCBI): domain Eukaryota; kingdom Viridiplantae; phylum Streptophyta; class Magnoliopsida; order Poales; family Poaceae; genus Triticum; species Triticum timopheevii. The sequence continues at coordinate 435,879,639 of OY997262.1, forward strand.
GGCAGGGGCTTGGGTCGACGAACTTCCATCGGCGCTTTGGGGACTGAGGACAACCCCCAATCGGTCGACTGGTCGGACTCCATTCTTTCTAGTCTACGGAGCCGAAGCCGTTTTGCCGACCGATTTGCTCCACAACGCTCCCTGAGTCGAACTCTTCTCAGAAGCAGAGGTAGAGCAAGCTCGACAAGATGCAGTCGACCTCTTGGAGGAAGAAAGAGAGATGGCCTTGATTCGGTCGACCATTTATCAGCAAGACTTATGTCAATTCCACGTCAATAACGTAAGGGGTCGTGCATTCCAGGAGGGGGACTTGGTCCTCCGAGTGGGTCAGCAAAAGCCACACAAGCTCGCCCCCGCTTGGGAAGGCCCTTTTGTCATCACCAAGGTGCTCCACAACGGAGCATACCGCCTCTTCAACGCCGAACACAACAAAGATGAGCCGCGCGCCTGGAATGCGGATCTGCTCCGCCCTTTCTATTCTTAGATGTTTTAGACCGATCAGATGTAATAAGGAATACCTTTTAGCTTGACTATCGAAAGACATAATTTACTCCTTCCGAATGGTTGTTGTTTGTTTCTTTTGTGTACATTACCTTAGCCACGAATCTGTTTCTCTTGAAGCAAATCGATAAAAATCCTACCGAGTGATGAGTCCGCCTCTCACTCGGGGGCTTAGCTGCAGCCCAGTGCTCGCCTAAGTGTTAAAAATCCTACCGAGTGATGAGTCTGCCTCTCACTCGGAGCCTTAGCTGCAGCTCAGTGCTCGCCTAAGTGTTAAAAATCCTACCGAGTGACGAGTCTGTCTCTCACTCGGGGGCTTAGCTACAGCCCAGTGCTCGCCTAAGTGTTAAAAATCCTACCGAGTGATGAGTCCGCCTCTCACTTGGGGGCTTAGCTGCAGCTCAGTGCTTGCCTAAGTGTTAAAAATTCTATCGAGTGACGACTCTGTCTCTCACTCGGGGACTTAGCTGCAGCTCAGTGCTCGCCTAAGTGTTAAAAATCCTACCGAGTGACGAGTCAGTCTCTCACTCAGGGGCTTAGCTGCAGCCCAGTGCTCGCCTAAGTGTTAAAAATCCTACTGAGTGATGAGTCCGCCTCTCACTCGGGGGCTTAGCTGCAGCTCAGTGCTCGCCTAAGTGTTAAAAATCCTACCGAGTGACGAGTCTGTCTCTCACTCGGGGGCTTAGCTACAGCTCAGTGCTCGCCTAAGTGTTAAAAATCCTACCGAGTGATGAGCCCGCCTCTCACTCGGGGGCTTAGCTGCAGCCCAGTGCTCGCCTAAGTGTTAAAAATCCTACCGAGTGATGAGTCCGCCTCTCACTCGGGGGCTTAGTTGCAGCTCAGTGCCCGCCTAAGTGTTAAAAATCCTACTGAGTGACGAGTCTGTCTCTCACTTCGGGGCTTAGCTGCATCTCAGTGCTCGCCTAAGTGTTAAAAATCCTACCAAGTGATAAGTCCGCCTCTCACTCGGAGGCTTAGCTGCAGCCTAGTGCTCGCCTAAGTGTTAAAAATCCTACCGAGTGATGAGCGATCCTCCCACTCGGAGGCTTAGCTGCAGCTCAAGTGCTCACCTAAGTATTAAAAATCCTACCGAGTGGAGAGCGATCCTCCCGCTCGGAGGCTTAGCTGCAGCCCAGCGCTCGCCTAAGTGTTAAAAATCCTACCGAGTGGAGAGCGATCCTCCCGCTCGGAGGCTTAGCTACAGCCTTGTACTCGTCTAAGTTTGAAAAAAAATCCTACCGAGTGGAGAGCGATCCTCCCACTCGGGGGCTTAGCTGCAGTCTTGTACTCGCCTAAGTTTGAAAAAATCCTACCGAGTAGAGAGCAATCCTCCCACTCGGGGGCTTAGCTGTAGTCTCGTACTCGCCTAAGTTTGAAAAAATCATACCAAGTGGAGAGCGATCCTCCCGCTCGGGGGGCTTAGCTACAGTCTCGTACTCGCCGAAGTTTGGAAAATTCCTACCAAGCGATGAGCAATCCTCTCACTTGGAGACTAAGCTGCGGCCCAATGCTTGCCTATGTTCTGAAAACCTTACCCAGTCGGTTGACTGGAATGTGCCTTGCCGATAAGCTGATCAATGCTACTTAAGGATCACCCGACCGGTCGACTGGAACGTCAAGACCATTCCTGAGTGCCTTGCTGATGAGCTGATCAATGCTACTTAAGGATCACCCGACCGGTTGACTGGAATGTCAAGACTGTTGCTGAGTGCCTTGCTAATGAGCTAATCAATGCTACTCGAGTATCACCCAACCGGTCGACTGGAACGTCAAGACCATTGCTGAGTATCTTGCTGACGAGCTGACCAGTGCTACTCGAGTATCACCCAACTGGTCGACTGGAACGTCAAGACCATTGCTGAGTGCCTTGCTGATGAGCTAATCAATGCTACTCAAGAGTCACCCGACCGGTCGACTGGAACGTCAAGACCATTGCCGAGTGCTTTGCTGATGAGCTGATCAATGCTACTCAAGCAACACCCGACCGGTCGACTGGTCATTCTTGTCCGGAAGCTGCATTAAGCAAACAGACAATAATACGAGGGAAAGGCGAATTTCATTCGAAGACAGGCGCAATATAAGAAGTGATAAATCCGAAGTTTCTTAAACCGCAAAATAAAGTGCTCGGGCGTCAGGCCTGAAGAAGTTTTAACGATTACAAATCCACTCGGCATTCCGAGGCAAATAAAAGCGGTGGCAGAATGTTTTTCGTCACTCGGTGGGGGAAGGACTGGCCAGGTCGCAGAAGCTGTCAAGATCGATGCTGTCGGCGATACGAGTGGCTACCTCGAGAAAGGTGTCCATGAAGTCCTGGAAGGAATGCTTCTTGGTGTTCGCCACTTTGAGAGCTGCCATCTTGTCTTCCCTTGCTTTCTTGCAATGCACTCGGACCAAAGACAAAGCGACGTCAGCACCGCAGCGGGCAGAAGATTTCTTCCACTCTTGCACTCGATCTGTGATCTGATTTAGCAGGGTCATCAAAGATTCGAGGTCTTGGGGCATCTCCGCTTGCGGCCAGAGTTCAGCATCCACTCGGACCATCGCCGCCTTCAGGCGAGCCAGATAGTCGACTGCATCGTCCAAGAGCGATTCCAGCCGAAGCAAGTTCATCGCGACTTCATCTTTCATGGGGCAGTTGATAGGGTCGAGACCTGTCTCGACCCGTCCGGTTTCGGCCTCGAAGTCCCGACAGAGTTTTGTTCCACCACAACGAACAATGAATGAGTCGACGGTATTGCAAATCCTAGTCGACGACTGTTATCTAACTGAGTAGACATACCTTCCAGCTTCAGGACAAGCTTTGCCGCGAGTTGTTCCAGATGAGACTCTAGCTTGCCGGCCTTGGTCTTAGGCCCTCGACTTCAACGGTCAAACTCTCCTTGTCCTTCTTCAGCTGCTCGACTTCAGGATTGGCGTCCGAGACAGCCGTCTTCAATGTTGCGTTCTCATCCTCCAACTTGCTGACTGAACCCAGCTTCTCGTCCTCAAGCTTCGTCTTCTCGCGTGCTTCCTTTTGAGCAGCTGCCAGGTCCAGATCCTTCTACTCTAGAGCTTCCTTCATCCTCTCTAAAGAAACAACACTCTTCAGACGAGACTGAAGTTGGCGATTTTCGCTACGCACATCTGCTTGTGTGAATTCACTCAGTTCAAAGAGACTGAAAGAAAAGCCAATGCCAAGCATAAAGCTACAAAGCAGACGAGGTGGTCGAGTGATTACCTCCCATGATGGTTGTTTCTTCTTGAGCTTTCTTCAGGTTCTTCTTCACAAGTTCGAGGTCAAGCTCAACACTGATATGCTTCTTCTTCAAGTCGGTGAGCCGAGCTCCAAGATCACAAGACCTCTGCAGCCAGAAAGACAGACATGTCAGTCGACGCATACAGTGAAAGAAAAGGTTTACTCTAAGACTACTGCCGAATCAAACATTCAACAGTAGTCTCGGGGACTACACCCAGTGGGTGCACTAAGCGTGCCCCCACTGGATCAGATCAGTACTCAGCAAAGAGCGCAAAAAAAGGGATCAGACCTTAGTCGACTGCCAGCATCCGACCGTGGTCTCGGGGACTACACCCAGTGGGTGCACTCGACGTGCCCCCACTGATTCGGAAAATGCAAAATCGGAGATTACTCGAGTTCCAAACAGGAGAACACCCAGTGGGTGACCAGATATAAAGCAACGTTCAAAAGTTCAGTCAGAAGTTTACTGACCTGGATATTGGTCTGAAGAGCAGTGCTGGCATTGTAGGCTATCTGGCTAGCTTGATGCATCACTTTCACCTGCTCCATGACAAGATTCGCCTGGCGAAGAGCTTCCCTAGCGGCACTCGGAGAGTCGTCCGGAGTTTGATATGTAGCAAAGAGAGATGGCTCCAGAGGGGCTAAAGTAGCAGCCGGGTCAGACGAGTGGAGTTGCACCGGTGCAGCAGGCGTCTGTGCAGTCGACCCCGACGGACGATCAGTCGTTAACGGGTCAGCAAACGTGACGTTGGTCCGAGCCATTGCCTCAGGTGCCGGTGTCGACTGAGGAATTTGGACTTTGAGTCTCCTCCTGCTCGACCTCCACTCCTCTTCCTCCTCTCCTGTAGAGGCTCTTCCTCTTCTTCGTCATCGGGAAGCACAACGATATCTTGCGGAGCTACGCAAGAAGAGAAGCACCAAATTTTCAGTCAGTCGACCACTCATTCAGTCAAACAGAACTGGGTTGAATGGACTTACTAGCTCGTGAGGTGGCTTCTTCATCTTCTGGTGCCCTATCCACATCCATGTCAGTGGCAGGAGAGGCGGGGCTGAAAGCACACAAGAATTAGTCACTCGGATCGAGAAAACATTCAGCCGACTTACAGAAACGCAAACAAGATACCTACCCTGAGGCAACGGGGACGTCCATCTTGATTCGCGACAGCGTCTTTCGGGTCTTGGAGGGGGCAACCTTTGGCTGCTTAGCCACCTTCTCCGTCGGCTCCAGAGTCTACGTCCGAGTGCACTTCTGGGCGGTGGCGCTTGGAGCCGCACTCTTCACACGACATCCAGATAGATCGTGTTGCTGCTTGGATCGACGTTCAGAGTGTGGCGGTGAGTAAACCTCTTCCTCTCCCGGAGACTTCCATTCGCCACTCTCCTCCGCACTGTCCTCCCCCTCCTGGTCCTGCACCAAGGCCTATTCGCCGTTGGGCATTGAGTACATCTCAGTGAATACCTGCAAAGCAAATCGGTCAAAACAAGAATCAACCAACGCCGAGTGCAGTCGGAACGGAGAATGTACCTTGTCGGGTGGGTTGTCGCTTCCGAAAGGGACAACCCGCCTGGATCCTCTGGGGTTATCTTGATTGCCCGTCATACCCTTCAACCACAAGGCCACGGTGTCGAGCGACACTTCTTCTGGATGGACCCGAGTGGTGTCGCCTGGTCCAGAATACAACCATATCGGGTGGTCACGGGCCTGGAGAGGTTGGATCCGTCGAGCGAGGAACACCTCCAGCAAGTCCAAGCCAGTGACTCCATCGTTGATGAGTTGGACCACTCGGTCCACTAACATCCTCGTCTCCACGGTCTCGGCGGCGGTAACCTTCAGTGGAGCAGGAGTCTGGACACGGTCGAATGAAAAAGGAGGAAGACCGGTCGACTGACCTGGAGTCACAACATCCTGGCAGTAGAACCAGGACGATTGTCAGCCCCTGACAGAATCGGGAAGGGTCACAGCAGGGAAAGCACTCCTATTCCTCTTTTGGATACCCAAACCCCCGCACATCTGGATCTCGTGGGTTTTCGAGTCACTCGACTTCGCCTTCTTAACCGACTGGGAACGAATAGTGAAGATGTGTTTGAAGAGACCCCAGTACGGTCGGCATCCTGAAAAGTTCTCGCACATCGACACGAATGCGGCTAGGTACGTGATTGTATTGGGGGAAAAGTGGTGGAGCTGTGCCCCGAAAAAGTTCAAGAACCCGCGGAAGAAAGGATGCGGAGGAAGCGAGAAGCCCCGCTCGACATGTGTGGCGAGCAAAACACACTCACCCGGTCGAGACTGTGGCTCCGTCTCTCCCTTCGGCAGCCTCGCCGCCCCCGTCGCGATCAGCCCGGACTCCTCCAGCTCGGTCAGATCCTCCTGCCGAATCAAAGACCGGATCCAATCGCCTTGGATCCAGCCCGGCGGCAACCCCGAGCGCGATGACGATCCGCGGCTTGGTTTCTTTCCCTTCACCGCCCACATCGCCTTCTTGGCGCGCTCTAGCGCCGCAGTCTTGTCCTTCACCATGGTGGGGAAGCGGTGGCGTCGGAGGCGGAGGCGCTGGGTACGGCGGAGGAGCAGAGGAAGAAGAAGAAGAGGCATGCATGCACAGTGCAAACACCCCGGTCCCGTCGCCTTATAAAGGCTCACTTCCGAGTGACTGACGCGTGGGGCCGGGCAATCCCGTCAAATCCTGCTACAATTGCGCGCAGTGAATGTGGCGAAAAAGGCGGCACGGTAATCGAGGCGCCTCAGCTCGTCCGGGTCCCCCTTTTTTCGGCGCCCTCCTACCCGCGCGCGCCTCCGAAATTTCGTATCCCGCGGAATCCGGGATTCCTCGCAGGCAATCGCGCCCGAGATCTCACGCTCCCACACGATACTCGACGCATGAGGCCAGCAGTTCAGTTGATGACTTTCTGAATGGATCAAGGCAACTGAGTCGACTCTGAAGTATCAACGCAGGCGTTCAGTCCAACAAGAAACACTCGCGGAGACACGAAACACAGGACAGGTCCAACGTTGTCTTACTTTCCTCTCACACCTTAATCCATTCGGGGGCTACTGACGAGGATACAGACCTGGGGTAGGGTCATAGGCTTGACCCGTACGTCCTACCCAAGGTCCCTATCCTGGAAGATGAAAAGACCAAGAGTCAACAGAAGAGCACCAGTCTCATACGTCGAGTGCAATCCACTCGACGGTCATATCACTCGACGGTCGTTACCTATCATCACTCGACCACAAGGAGGATCACTCGACCATATCGAAGACCAGTAGTCAGGAGAGCACGCAACGGCCAGATATTTACCCCTTGGTCTTCATGAGCATTAAGAGTACTTAATGTTGGCGTTACCAGTAACGCCCCTACTTTATGTACATTAGTTCCCTTGTAATGGAGGCGGGAAGGGTCCTGGCGCACTCTATATAAGCCACCCCCCTCCTCTGGCACAAGGGTTCGCATCCTCTGTAATCCAACACATATAATCCAATCGACCGCCTCCGGGCACCGAGACGTAGGGCTATTACTTCCTCCGAGAAGGGCCTGAACTCGTAAACATCGTGTGTACAACTTCACCATAGCTAGATCTTGCCTCTCCATAGCTACCCCCTTTTCTACTGTCAGACTTAGAACCACGACACCTAGAGCTTGGTATTCTCGGCTCTCTGCTAAGTTGCAGTCACTTGGATTTGTTCCTTCTAAAGGGGATACCTCGTTGTTCTTCTATCACCAACGTGGGATAACTATTTTCATGCTCATTTATGTTGATGACATTGTTGTCACTAGCTCATCCTCTAAAGCAGTTGAAGCTCTTCTCGCGGATCTGAGCAAGGAGTTTGCATTGAAGGATCTTGGCAGCCTTCACTTCTTCCTTGGGATTGAGGTAAAAAATGTAAAGAGTGGAATTTTTCTACCACAAGAAAAATATGTTCAAGAGATACTTCCAAGAATGGGCATGAAAGGGTGTAAGCCATCGTCTACTCCTTTGTCTACTTCGGAGAAGATGTCTCTTTATGATGGAGAAGTGCTTGGAGCAGAGGACTCCACCAGGTATAGGAGTATAGTAGGAGCATTGCAATACTTGACTTTAACTAGGCCAGATATTTCATACTCAGTTGATAAAGTATGCTAGTTTTTACATGCTCCTACTAGCACACATTGGACAGCAGTAAAGAGGATACTCAGATATCTTCAAGGAACAAAGAGTCATGGACTCAAGCTTGGCAAGTCTGACTCAATGCTTGTAGGTGCTTTTTCAGATGTTGATTGGGCAGGCTGTCCTGATGATAGAAGATCAACTGGAGGTTTTGCGGTATTCCTTGGGAGTAACTTGATTTCTTGGAGTGCACGTAAACAGCCAACTGTATCTAGATCAAGTACAGAGGCTAAATATAAAGCTCTAGCCAATGCCACTGCTGAAGTTATTTGGGGACAGAACTTATTGACAGAGTTGGGTATTTCTCACCCGAGAGCAGCATCACTTTGGTGTGATAATCTTGGTGCTACATACTTGTCTGCTAACCCTATCTTCCATGCCAGGACTAAGCATATAGATATTGATTGTCACTTTGTTCGAGAAAGGGTGGCTGACAAATTGCTGAACATCAGGTTTATACCTATTGGCGACCAAGTTGCGGATGGGTTTACTAAACCCCTCTCCTTACGGCAGTTAGAACTTTTTAGGCATAATCTCAATTTAGATAAGTTGTGATTGAGGGGGAGTGTTAAACATTGTAATTGTGTGCGTGCGTGTATATCTGTTGTAACAACCGGCTAGGCTAGAGATATGATCCCATGGTAGTTAGATAGCTAGATTACTTGAAGATCAATCCTAGCCTAACCAACCCTGTAAATCTTCTGGCCTTTGCGCCCATATAAACACGCACGCGTCCCTGCAGGTTGCATACGCTTAAGCCTAACTTTTCTATAGTGACCGCGGCTCAGGTCCGCGGACATCAAGGGTCGAGCGCCGCATGCATGGGCAAGCTAATGCGCAAGTTCGTGCAGTCCCCGACAACGCCGAATGGAGCAGATCTCCGGCGTGTGTAGCGACAGTATGCTCACCGTCTCCGTCGAGAAGCTACCGCTGCCGAGCACAAGAAGGCCAAGACCATCCAGGTCGCCCGAGTCTGAGAGATGGATCTGATGACCGACCCAGAGAGAGGTCCTTTGCCTGCACCGCCTAACGACCCAGCGCCCCGCCGGCCTGATCTCCTCCCATCACCACCCCTCTCGCCCCCCGCCGGCCTGATCTCCTCCCATCACCACCCCTCTCGCCCCCCGCCGGCCCTCTGCTGCCACTGAACCACAGTGTCGCGCTGCGGAGCACTGCTGCCACCACCGACTAGATTCGTCGGTGCGCGGAGCTCCTCGTCGGGCACGTTGAGACACCGGCCTCCAGGGTCGGCCTTGCTGGCTCAGCCGAGATCAGTCTGTGCCGGTCTCCCCTTGGTCGAGGAGCCCGCTTGGCAGGCCGTTGAGCGGTGGTTCCCCGAGCCATGCCGAGCCGAGTCCGGGGCGTCGTAGTCACGATGGTCAGACATCAATGTGAGGTGAGGACCGCAGGTGCTAGCTGTGCATGGCTGCACGCAACGATCGTCAACGCGTACGCCGTACTCATGCACTGCACTTCGGGCTCGGCCTGCTGGCTTCCCCGGGATCGCAGCCTGCACTGGTCTCTCCTTCGTCGAGTATGTTTCTCGATTTGCCGTCGAGCAGTGGTATTGTGTGGGACGTGGTGGTGAAGGTGGACGACACCCAACCCAAGCCGCGTCCGGCGCAACTTCTATCAGCTACGTACGTAACACGAGGCCGTCGGAGTCATGTTCAACATCGACGGATCGACGCGAGGATCGCTGGTGCCGCCAACGGCACTGTGCACGCCGCGGTCTCCAACGCGAATGGGCCAGCTCCAACCACCTCAGGCGGCGCGGACAGCCGACGCCACGTGCTGTGCCAACCAAGCAGCTGTGCATGCCGCGTGCGGTGCCGGCCAAGTCTGCGAGCTCAACGCCAAGTTCTGTCTGACTCGCTCCGCTTGGCGCGCATGAACCCCAGATGAATTGGTGTGTCGCTAGCAGTGCGGTGGTCCAGGTGTCCCCCACTTCCTCGCCGACGCGAGCAGCCTCGAGGTTGCCACATGACGAGGAACGCCCGGGACGGGAGGGACACGAGAGGGTCACCCAGAGCTCCGCTGTTGGACATGGTGATGGCCCGCGCCGCGGCGCACAGACGACGCGGCTGGCAATTGTGCTATTGCGGCGCATGTCCGGCAGGTGCATGGCGGGGTTCGTGCTCGCGCAAAAACACTTGGCGTTTATTTGTAACTTCTTTTGTGAGCATTATCTTTATGTCGTTGCACTGAGGTTTGACAGTCTGATGGTCTTGTCGTCACAACTTGTCGACATAGCACAGGCACAATATTTCTAGCGTTTATTCCTTGGTTGACCGTATCAACCAGATTGGTACTGACGGCACATAGGGTTGCATCAGTTCTCCCTTGATAGCAATTAGGCAGATCCTAATTAGGTACCCATTTTGACTCAATTTGCCCGACCAAAGTTTGACCTCCACGCCACATCTATGTCATATACCTCCGGCGTCGCTGACCGGCGCCGCAAATACAGGCATATCAGCGGCGTCATACTACCGACGTCTGCCCTCTGCACCCGTAAGTTTTTTCCCGCTACTAGGCTTTTTCCTACTATAGTAGGGCGGAGCCCATTGGGCTGACCCGTATGCATAGAAATACGGGTGAAAAAATTGGCTAGCAGTACCTATTAGTTAAAAAGGCCCAGTACATCAGGGTGGCCCAAGAGCTGTGCATCAGGGTCAGCCCATTCCAGCCACTCCTGACTTCTCCGGACTGGCCTAACGCAGCAGGACGCGTGCGTACACGCACGCACGACGGTCGTTTGCGCATCCATCTCCTCACGTAGTTTTTGTCTATAAAAAAAGAGAATCTCCTCACGTAGTCACGTACGCAAACCTAATCTATCCACTTTTTTTCCACTAGAAAAAAATAATCAATCCATCGATCGATTTCTGCGTTGTGCGGACGAACCCAGCCTACCATACTCCATACGCCCTGCGCGTCGCCGTCCCGCACAGCCGTCGGAGACGGCAGCGGCAGTACGCCGGCCGCCGGACGCCACACAGCTTGAGTCCTTACACGGTGACGAAGCGACCCACACGAGCAACAACGTTGCACGCCGTCCGGTGCTCGGTAATTTCGCATCCTTTCCAAATTCCAATCTTGAATGATTGTCTCTGTGTCCATCCATAGATGATAAATTACAAAAGGCCACAATTATGGTAGGGCCTTTGTCTTGCTTTTCCTAGTTTTGTTAAACTTCAACAATCATGTATAGACTTGTAGCGAATATAGTAAATCACTATGTTTTGGTAAAAGCGTGGAGTATTTTCTAGGGTTATAACTTCTAGTTAGGTTATATTTTATTTGCCTATACAATTCTCTATGTCTCATTTTAATTTATATTTGTCAAATACAGATACTATGGACAAGTTTCTTCTCAAAAGAAATGCACCATCACATGCTAGAAGACATAAATTGGTAAGAGGACATTCAATATGATCAGGGCAATCGCGTCAATGATGAAAGTTTGAGTGATGATATTATTTGTTATGTGGAGAAGGAAGAAATGAAAAGGGTCACCAATGCTCAAATCGTTGAGTATTTCATGGCCTGGAGGGATAGAAACATACTAAGGTAATTTTCAATTTTTACCAATCTTAGTACTTTCATTTGGGCTACATTTTAAGTAGTTATGTCCCTTGTTTTATCATTATAGTAAGCAATTTGATGGCTACATTTCGTTTTTACAAATCACTTCTATTATATCCAATAATGTGTGCTAAACCTACGAAACACACATTTATTCGATACATCCACGCTTGAAAATTGTATGCCTTGTTAAAGTGGTGCATCGGGTAAGATTTGCTCCAGCTCCGCCCATCATAGTAGACTAACATTAGGTAACAATTAGTAGACTCCACGTGAACAGGATCATTGATCGTCAAGAGTTGGACATCAAAAGAGGTGTGTACTAACTATAATAAGGAGTTGGACATAAGAGATGTCGTGTCGTAACTCTCAATGAGCATGTCACTCGGCTGCGGTGGATCACCCTGTTCCAAGTTAAAAAAAAAGCAGACGGAAATGGCACCAATTCAGCTATTTGATAAAAGGCAGAGCCCTAAAAGGCAATGCAATTATGCAAAGGCAACGGCCGGCCAGGAGGCCTCCACGTATGTGCGTACGCTGGCTGCATCTCTCTCGGTAAATTTTTGTTACTCGGTTTATTGAAATGATCAATCTCCCCCGCCAACTTCTTTTTGAAAAAATATATTCAACGATCAGCCTGCGTACATATACTCTAGACAGTGCAGAGACTGCAGTACGTACTAGCTATTGTTCCCTAACATTTTTCTGCTGGACTGAGATGAGGGGGCAATGCCCCCCCCCCCCCCCCCCCCTTCTCAGAGGCGGCGGGCACCGGAGGCTCCTTGACGATCTCCAAGTCCGGGGCCGAGGCGGAGCGGGGCGTGGCGGCGCCGCCGGGGCGGTGGAGCGTGCCGGCCGAAGGGTGTTGCGCCGCTCACGCCACCCCGGCTGGCCGAGGGCGTGACGCGCGAGGTAGTCTTCTTCGCGGCGCTGCCGTCGCAGCGCTAGCTAGTAGGAGTACTCGAACTGGCTTCGGCCTTGACTTGAATCAAATTCAAGTAATACTGCATGCTACTAGAGCACACTCGTCTCCTCCCCCCCCCCCCCCCCCCCCTCCCATCTCACTCTCCTTCCTCCTCTCTCGCTCTCATCTCACAACTCGCCATAGTGGACGGGTGGGAAGCTGCAGCTCTCGGCGGCCTCGGTCTGCTAGCCACCGGCGGGGCTAGCTATGCGGTAGTGCGCTGCCTGCGCCGCCGCCCCGCTCCGCCTCGGCCCCGGACTTGGAGATCGCCGAGGAGCCTCCGGTGCCCGTTGCCTCTGAGAAAGGGGGGGGGGGGGGGCATTGGCCCCCTCATCTTAACACATAGCTCTGCGTCTACTAGTATGTTCGCGTGTTGTATTTATGATGTAAATATATTTGTATATTAATTGAACCACCCTGAATTAAAATCCTGGCTACACCACTGCCCACGCCCGGTACGCCTACGCATATTTGTTAGGTAATCTTGTAGTACAGTCCTATAAATTAGCAGTTGAGTCTAAGCAAGTTAATTAGTGCGTGTGCTAATTGACTTGGACACTGCATGTGTGTTAGCTAGTTAAATTTGAGTCGGACACGGTCAAGTTTTTTTTGAAACGAGGCAAAAGACTTACTATTTTCATTGATTAAGAAGGAGTGAGAATTGCTCAGTTAATTAACGAAAAACCGGGCTAAAACTGATACAATCAACCGACATAAAATGGGTATCACCGGCCAACCTGGCCACCGACATGGGATCACAGAGCTACAAAGAGGGAAGACATCCGCCGAGCGGTCGCAAGCGTCATCGTCATCGCCGGCTACCTCCGAACGGGCGACTCCGACTTCACCGTAGACCTTCATCGTCGAAGCCGACCCGCAAACAGCTGCACAGAAACCATGACAACACATGCCAACAGAAGGCCACACCCACGAACAACCGATAGCTCCGACTCTGACGACGATCGTCACAAGGGAAATATGCAGGACTTGCTTCGACCGTGCCCGAAAGAGCACCTCGGACACGCCGGAAAAATCCGACTACCGAAGCCCGAGCCGCGACCAAAGCTCCTTTCAACGCCATCATCGTTGCCAAACAGAAATCCGCGCCCCCGAAAAGGCCGCCTCAGCAAACCACGCGGCGAAGATGCCGCAAACCACGCGGCGAAGATGCCGCAAACCACTGGTCTCCCAGTCGTATCCGGCTCCGAGACGATGCCCCCAAGGAGGAGAAAGACGCGAAGACGCCTCCGTCGCCCAATCCAGCGGATCTGAGGTTTCCCTCCGGAGCCAAAGCAGTGGGGAGAAGCAGGAGCACCTCCACGATGACGCTTCCAAGAAAGATCGCGGCACCCACGAGCGTCGCCGTCACCGGCTCCGATGGAGACCGAAGCAAGGATTTCTCCCGGAGTTGCGCCGACCACCAGCCGCCACCGACCACCGCCTACCAACCACCACCCCTGCTGAGAGCAACCTCACTCCGGCCGCAGGATCCCTCGATCCACCGCAACCAGACGCACACCACCTCCCCGGCCGTAGCCACTGCACCACCAAATCCGGGGCCGCCGCCCCAGCAACCAAAGGCCTCCACCGCGCGACCGCCGCACGCTGCACAACCAGAGAGAAATCCCGAGCAGGGAGGGGGCCGCCACCCCACCCCAACTCGCCGAACGAGCTGCCAGATCCGCCGCCCGTCAGCCGAAACACCAGCCGAAACCACCACGACACCAAGCCGGAGAATGCAGCAAGGGCCCCTCCACGACGCGCAGCAGGGGGCCGAGCCTCCCTCCACCCCAGCACCACCGTCCGCGTCTAGGGTCAAGTGTCCTAGTAGTAATCAGCTTCGGCTGAGTTAGAGTTAGGTTCAAAGTGTCTAGTCCGTGTAGGTTTTGTGTTGTCTCGTGCGTGTATATAAAGCACGGCTAGGGGTGACGTGAAAGTTGTAACACCGTGGCAAGAAACGGAGAAAATATAAAAATGAATTTTTAGGATATGTGACGTATCCCTGGCTATCAGTTTTTCTACCGCGTGTGTTTGTGAGGCACACATGTTCTAGTAGTATAACACTAATAGTGTCTAACCTACTCATGGTGTCTATCGGTTGTTCGTGGGTGTGGCCTTCTAAAATCATACGTGTAAGCTATAATACTTCTAGGTACTTACAAGTACTCTTTGAGTTTACAACACATGCCAACAGAAGGCCACACCCACGAAATGAGGCACACACGTATGATTTTAGAATTCCTACGACTTCTAGGTGTCTTTTAGAATTCCTCATGCCTAACATATACTTACATGATTAACAGATTGCGTCTGCGTCTTCCTCCCTCTTTCCAATAAGTGACAAGCACCACGCCGATATTGAAAACTCAAAGAGTACTTGTAAGCTATAATACTTCTAGGTATCTATATCTATACCAATATAAAAAGACCCAAAGGGGCAGATCCAAACCATCTCGACCGTCAAATCATGTGATCTAGCGGTTCAAGTCGCTCCAATGTTGAGCACCAAACATGTTTAATGCTCTAATTACCCACCATTGCCATTGATTATAAAGAAGTATAGACTCAACGATATCTCATGAATTCTGTCATGTAATTAATATCTTACCATTCCCACGAGAAAAAACAATTAATATCTAACAAAATATCAACGTGCACCAAATATATCTTACCTAATATAACGTGCATAATATCATACCTAATATACACGTGCATTGCACATACATAATTACTAGTCTTTTGAAGGAGGAGATGATTGGTCTATTTTATTTCATTTCTTAGTTAAAAAAAACTGATTAGCTATCGCTTGATTCTCTTCCTCCTCATTTCAACTTTTACATGTAAAGGAACTTATTAACAAAAGAAAAATGCAGATATGAAAATGGGGCATGGGAAACAAAGATCAACCTTCCCATAGAAAAACCCTTTTTTGGAGTATTTGACAAATGCAATCTTGTCAATATATCTCTAAAAATTTCACAAGGCATCATCGATTGGCCAATGTGTTTGTTCTGCCACAGAACATAAAATACTCATGAATGAACTATCAAACTTTAGTGGATGCAAGATTCAAAAACGTGTTACAGATAATTACATGAAAATGAACCAATGAGTTAGCTGGTTGAGGAAGGATGTCTTCAAAATAGATAAAAAGAGATGTATCTAGAACTAAAATACGTCTAGATCCATCCCCTTTTATCCATTTTGATGACAAGTATTTCCGGACGGAGGGGGTACTTATCTGGCTAACTGAATACCAAAAGATGAAAATGATCAACTAAGTTCGCTAATCAATGCCAGATTGATCGCTGACCAGATATGAACCAACTCATCACAGTACTCTGTCTCTAGTGAATCCTCCAAAATTTACCCTGGGCGAAGATCACTTCATCCCTAAGTGCAACGCCTCCATGCACAGAGGTTCAGAAACGACCTGATACACTTTGCACAACCACTATATTGATTCACTTTAACATTAAGTGGTTGATCTAGGGCCTCTGCATCCTCACTAATCCATGTTGTGGGATAGTGTACACACAAACTTCAATTTGCAGAACAACATGACATCTTAAACAAATAGATGTGTCATAGCAGTTTCATGCACATGAGCAAATTGATTGTAGATCTAAGATGCCCATACCAGAGTTGTGCGGTCTGTAAGCACATCTTGGAAATATGAGCTTCAACAAGCCACTCCGTTAGTCTATTTTGTAGCATGCTAGCTCTTGACCAAGCCTGGGAAAAAGGAAATCAGAATAGTAGATTGGAAGAAGCAAATCCCGAATAGGATGAACAAGTTCAGAAAAGAACTATAGAATCATGAGCAAATCTGAAAAAGACCTCCAGATGGTCAGGACTCAGATATGAGCAGGCACATCATGAAATAAATTCAAAATAGCTGATGACTGGAACAAGCACAAAATATCTTAGATCAGGAAAATAACTTGATCTTATCTAAGCTGTCAATCACTACATGTGTCTGTTTTAGATAATTGATCAGAATGTCACGGATTAGGGATTTTATTGACTATAGCAAACATGCCCGTGCGTTGCAACAGGAGAAAAAAAATACCGCGCGTCCCTAGTGCAATAAGCATAGCTCCAATTTTTATGAATGACCTTCTTTACACAATCTACTAATTATGTTTGCCCTTAGTAAGATATCAGAAATGAGAAGTTATGGAATTACCATGTTAATGTGGAGTTAGGGGACATGCAACCAGAGTACAATTAGATCGGCTGGTAGTATCTCCACAAACCTGAGCTCAACAGACATGACAACTACAAATTTCTATAAGAAATGACTAAAAACCGATGACATGTACTTCATGATGAGCAGTTTAATTAATGGTAGTTAATCGGTAATGTAGAAAATAGTGGGATTATGTGTGTATGATTTTATATGCAGCTATATATAGCGGACTGAAATTAGGTAAAGCTTTATTTAGAAAATGAATAAATAGCTAAAGCTTTGCCTCCACCTTTTCTACCTCATTCGAGGTTTCTTCTATTCTGCAGCTGATCAATGGCCTCCTAAAGAAAGAACGTGACCAACTTCGCACCTCCAAATTCCAAGCTCATTATTCACGTTGTCGATCACGTACTGGCGCACATCACCTCCCCTAACACACAAAGCAATCCGACGTTTCCGATCCACTTCCACTCGACCAATCCCGCACAAAGGTCACAGCCCACAAGCAGCTATGCGACGCGCTTGAACCTGCGCCGCCACATTCGCTCCTTCTCGGCCACAAGGAGACGGAACGATGTTGTCACAATAAAAGTGTTCTCAACACCAAGAACAAAGTCAGGAGCTTCTAGAAGGTGTCGACATGGTTGGAATCACCGCAAAAGAAGATCCCCTTGCTATCCAGCATGCCAATGGCTCCAGGCACCAGTACCGGCCAGTGCCGTCCACGATATGCACACACTCGTCATTCTTGTAATGTCTTGACTAAAAGGATAATAACTGCTTGTGTATATCTTGTAATGTAATACAGTGAACTCTCATTATAGAGAAATTATTGACAAAAATTAGCTGATCTATCCATTTGAGCGGAGAGAGCCGTCGTACCAAGTATTAGAGCATGGCATATATAAGTATATGGTACAGTCTGCAGATTCGATCATTAGGGCCTCAAGATTGTGATCCGAATAGATTGTTATGTGCCACACACAACAATCCGCCAACATTACACGAGGCTTACTAACTGACTAGGGGTTGGGGCGCCACCCGGTGGCGCCTCTTGAGAGGAATCTGGGCGGTGCCAGGTTGAAAGCGCCCATTCCACTTACTTTCGCGACAAATTTCGGAAGAGCTAAATAAATGACGCTTAAATACAAGGAGATTAGGGCATGTGAAACACAAAACACTGGATGGCATGATGTAGAACCAGA
Source organism: Triticum timopheevii (assembly GCA_963921465.1). Classification (NCBI taxonomy): domain Eukaryota; kingdom Viridiplantae; phylum Streptophyta; class Magnoliopsida; order Poales; family Poaceae; genus Triticum; species Triticum timopheevii. The sequence continues at coordinate 435,897,470 of OY997262.1, forward strand.
AAGACGGAGTTCACACATACTCATTATCTAATGAATCAGTATATGTTGCAAGTTTCTGCAGTGGTAAGAATTCAACATTCAACCGGAAAGACAAAGAGAGCTCACACATACGCATTATCTAATGAATCAGTATATGTTGAAGTTTCTGCAGTGGTAAGAATTCAACATTCAGTTGTGACATGAAGTGCTACACCAAAACAATAAGAGCACAACGACGGAAAGTTTAAAGGGTATTCAAGCCGAATGCTCAAATTAAAATCACCATGAAATGTGAGGAAAATGCCACCCCTATGTGGATTCTGCAGACATGTCTTGCAAGTAACAATACCATTCAATAAGCCAGAAATTTTGTAGACATCAAGTGGAGTCAAAAAGTGCTTTCAATGCTAACCGTCGGAGGAAGACAGTCTTCAGCATGTCTCCTAAGAACAGAGAAACCACCACGGGTACTTGTATCCGAGGTTGCTAGTGTCCTGCAGAAGGAATGTATGATGACTTTCTCGAGTTCTTGTGGTTTAGGACCCAAGCTTGTGAGCTCACCTTACTAATTAAAGGGGGTTCAAAGGGGAAAATTAATGAACGTACATGTAAACAAAAACATGGAACATTACTAACAAAGAAGACTGCTACATGAAACAGAACTAAACAGGACCAGCGGACCATCTCGTAGAACATCTGACACAGCTAGCGACAATAATCAGGTTAACTCAGATAATCAGGTGAACCTGCAAAACGCAAAGGTACATGCATTCAAATATTAGTGAGAAAACACATACAAATATTGAAGTGCTAAATATTAAAAGGCTTACATTGTCGATATCACATATTCTAATTCTTTTTGTCAAATGGTGACGTATCAAGAATCCCATACTCCAAATGTCCATCGTACTGATATTATATGTGAAGAAATGTACACAGGAAAGGACAAGGCTTTGTTACAAGGTATCTACCATTATGTTTCAGAAGAGTGTCATGTTGTAGCCCTCATTTTGAAGCTTTGCCTCAATAGTCTCAGACAATAAAGAAGGGTATTATGACTATTATGAGTAAGTCCTCTAGAATATCAACCACTACTGTGGGAACTGATGTGCAGATAATGGAATAGAAAGCAGTACTCTAATCTATCAGCACAAGAGTTACAAAATATGTAGTGTGCCTAAATCAATTCATTAAGAACTTAATTAGACCAACGTACATTACAAGAGGTCCAAAAAGGCCAAAAGGGAGTGCGGGATGATGCTTCCGTATATTCATGCATTTGGATAGTCGAATTGTAGGTGACAAGTAACAAAGGTAACACAGATATACTTAGCTTACATCATATGAGAAACACACAGAGGAGGGAATACGTACCAGAAGAGCATTAACACAAAGAAAGCATTCTGGTAGAAGTTATAGAGAATCATGTATGTCATAGCCCGATGGTTCCAGTGCTTGTGCGCAAGAAGCGATCTATTAAAAAAACTGCCCCATAACAAATCTGAGGCCATCACTACTTGACAACCTTCTTGACCACATATACCAAAACTAACATCAGCCATTTGTATCATTGAAATATAATTTGCCCCTGCAAATAGAAAACAAGATCATAAAAAACCAGACTGTCAAGATGAACATGGGAAGATGCCAAATAGTGGAGAAAATAGTTAGCCATGTCTCCAAAATGAAAGGTGACAGTAAAACTGGCAAGTTCAATGTACATCAAAAACTTATATTGGCATAATTTTGCAGTATTGTTTGTTTGATCTTCAATTGTCAGAAATGACTTGTGCCTCTGTAGTCGTTGTAACGTTCAACAGATAGGGAGCTTATTATTGTATAAAACCTTATCAGTATATAACTGGATTGCACAGACAGAAATGCAATGCACATCATGTGATTCCACTCCTTCCTCTTAGTCCAGCCCCCTCTTTTCGATCTATCTCAAATACACATGTCCTCCCTTGAGGGGAAAACATAATGAAAACCATAGATATGGAAAGGCAAAGGAAGGAACAAAACATATATATGAAATTTTGAAGCCATGCCTTCATAGACCTGCTTCTAACTACAGTGCTATGTGTACAATTATTTTCTTATAAAGAACAAGCCCACAAAAACTACAATATCATTGAATGTATTGTATTTGGAGAACCATAATGAGCAGATCTAGAAGAAAGCCTTTTCGCACCGGTATTTGGAGACAATATGAGGAACAGACACAGCCGGATGTCGAGAATGAAGAGCTGGTACCAAAGGCGCCTGCTTGAGGTGGTCCAGGAGCCCGCTGCCACCAAGGCTGAGCTAATCGGCATTGGCAGGGATGACGTGGTCATGCTGTAGTGAGCGTGCCGCCTTTCAGGAATAATGCATTTCCTTAAGAATGGATCTAACAAAACATGCTACAGCCAAGTATGCTGGTGCATATGAGTTGCACCCAGATCAACCGCATGCTTATCATAAGGGATTTAAGGCAGTTTCTTCCTTGACAAAATGCCATTGTTTCCAACTAAATATACCATACTTTCAAGAATGCCAATGCATTATATATCCATTTCATGTTTTCTTCAAAATTGTATGAGTTGAGGGTTCATAATATGTACTAGTGGGCAAGGGCGCTCCGCCGCGCCAGGAAGTTACCCAGATGTTTGCTTAGCTTTTTTTGAAAGGGAAGGTTGTTTGGTTGCCTATATATTATTTCAGTTCTATAAAAAGTATTTAGTTGTCCACCACTTTAATGAGTTGGTTTATTTAACAAATGTGGCATATTCTTAGATAGAAAACATGGCACATTGATAGGTGAACAACACCACAATAGTTCATTTTTAGAGAGCAAAATATACGATATCCACTTTCATTGTCGGAAATAAATGTTCACTGCCATTGTCTTAAAGAGAAGTTCTCAGATGAAACTAAAATTATAATATTATATGCCTAATTTAGCAAGTTACCAGCATGTTAGGCAGCTTTTGAACTGAATGCTTGCTCACAAGAAGTACTACAATTTGTAAAATTCAGCCATTTCTGCATTATTATACCCTTGAAAACAGAAACCGAAGAAATATTTGCAACATGGATGTGTACAATTAGTCTTAAACAAAGAACAAACATAATCTTCACAAGGTCCAGCGTGGCAAACCATGTCTACAGTTTTCAAATAAGATGTCGCGATATCATCACCGACTTGTTATTCCAGCCATACATTAGAAATTCCATCATTAGCATTTGTCAACATGACTCAACGATTACCTTACCTCATCAAATCATCATGACACCTTGTATCCTGCATAGTCAAGTAGTACACCTTCTGATGGCAGTAAAAAATTCTGGATAAGATTAAGGAAAAATTAGCATGCATGCTGATCTTTTCCAAAAAATAAATAAAATATGATTCCTTGGTCTTCAAAGAAAATAGAAATCATTTTCATAATTCCAATATGAAACGACTTTATTTGTAGAAGTAAGCAAGGCAAGCAACTCAGCCAAATGGATGCGGTATATACATGAATACATACGCAGCAAAAGGAAATCATATATGCATGGGACATGGGCACAACACAAAAAATTCTTTATGCATATTTCACATACATAACTAAAGTTAATGATCATCTCATGCAAAAATAGTCACTAATTAATTAAATCAATTCATCCAACATTATACTGCTAGTCTGATACAACTTGTACGGAGGATTATTATAAGAGAGCACTTCTAGAATTATGCAGATATAAACTGTTTGACATTTATGTCAACAAACTACAAACCACCATGCATGTTGTCTGGTCAACTTCTAACGGGATGACTGTAAAACGATTTACCTCCAAACTATATTGACAGAAAAATAGATTGGACTCAGCTTAATCTTTGAACTTGTGTAATTAGCACTCGGTCGTTTGCAAAAACAGTTCATCTGGTTATATTTAGTACCTACAGAAGCGAGCATAGAAATGTTTATCCTCAATTCCTCACAAACAAAGAATAAGAATACATGTGTAAGACCAATACTATAACTGGCTATCAAGAAAACTAAACAATAGAAGAAACATAAAATAAAGGATGGAAGATTGGACCTACCTGACTAAGAATGTCACAGGATACAGTAGGATTTCCTTCTTTATGACTGGCTCCCAGAGAATTTCCAGAGAATGCATATTGACCAAGCTCATGTAGTCCTCGATAGAGCAAAAATCCAGGGACAACCTTCATAACTAATATCCAACCACCTGAGTAGAAAATACAAACCTTGTTATCTGTAGTCATAACATGTAAATTGAATAGCAGATTATTGCTAAGTTAGCAGCTTACAGTGAAAAGTTCTATCCTACAGAAAAGGGAAAAGAAATGCCACCTGTAAGCCAGAGCCAAATATATAGATGGCCAATCATTGCAGCAGCAGAATAAACGAAAATTTTCACTTTAAGAAGGAATCTTAACTCAAGATATTAGAGGTTTAAGTCACTGATTGTGGCTATCTTAACAGATGAAACGAAAGATGCCACAAAAAGGCAAAAATGCAATCTGTAAAAGTATGTAGATGAGGAAAAACATATGCCATAGTAATTGACTCTGAAGATCAATTTGGATTTTGGAGTACATATATTTGCTTTCCACGAAAACTGAAGCTCAGTGAAATATCTGAATTGTACATATATTTGGATTTTGAAGATCAATTAGTTCTTTCAAAAATACTCAGTGAAACAAAGAACTCGAAGCTGCATCACACAAGAGAGAAGGGTGCTTCTCTCCACTCCTGAAAATACCTGCAGGTGATGGCGCGCACGGCGAGCAGCATCTCGTCGGGGCTGGCGACCTCGGCGCCGGCCAGCCGCAGGAGCGAATGCGCGGCGGACTCGACGGGGAAGCAGCCCCCGGCGTCCTCCGTGCAGAACGAGAGCGCCTCGCAGAGCTCCGTGAGCGACGCGAGCAGCACGCCTCCCTCTGCGCCCTCCGAGGCGACGGCCGCCACCATCCGCCGGAACTTGCCGCCCCCGGGCCCCCCGTCCCCGTCCCCGTCCCTACAAAAAGGAGCACAGCGGCAGGGCGTTTCTTCAGTCCACGCTATCCTTCTGCGTCGAGGATAAACACGATGCTGCAGAGAGGAAGAGTAGGCGGGCAGCGGGGCATAGGAGACAGCGGAGGGAATGGGGATTTTTTTTCCTTTCTTTCCGATGAACCCTAGCCTAGATGCTTGCTCACGGGAACGACTGCAGCGGCTAGACGGCGGAAGATAGGAGGAGGAGGAGGGGCGCTGGTGAGGCGGCGGCTCACGTACCGGGAAGGAGAGGCGACACCGCTGGATAGAAGGGGTGGGGTGGCTGCGCCGGAGAAGAGGACGAGGCGGAGGGTGGAGAAGGGTCTGAAGGCGATTTTCTCCTCCTGTCTTTTTCTTAGAATAAAAAGCAAACGATGTGGTGGGCCTGATAAATCCTTTTTGTCTCGTACCGTTGCCGACGTGGCTATCGCGAGCTATCGCCTTTGATGCGCAGCTAAATGGTTTTAATTTGGCTTGGAAGCTTAACATGCTCGTGCATTGCAATGGAAGAAAATAAAATATCACACGCCGCTAGTCACATGCAAATCACCAGCCCAGAACAATTCAAGTATGCGCTATCCTTTTGGAAAAATCATTTGGTCTAGCATCTATTATATACTCCCTCCGTTTCTTTTTAGTCTGCATATAAGGTTTGGTCAAAGTCAAATTTTGTTAACTTTGACTAAGTTTATAGAAAAATATATCGAGATTCATAATATGAAATTAATATTATTAGATGCATCATGAAATTAATTTTCATACCATATAGATTTAGTATTGTAGATGTTGATATTTTTTTATAAAGTTGGTCACACTTTACAAAGTTTGACTTTGACCAAATCTTATATGCAGATTAAAAAGAAACGGAGGGAGTATTTCAGTAGTGACCTAAGACGTCCTATATATGTGTTTACAGAGGGAGTTGTATACAAAAAAAATGACAATCTCAGCTCTAGTTGAATACGACGGAACCTGTTCCTACTCTAGAAGTTCTTCAAAATCACAACCTAAATGTTTTGACATGGGAAAGCAAGAACTCAAATAGAACAAAAAGAGACATGATTATTTCAAAGAGAAATTTGGGGTACTTCATATTACTCCAAAGAGAAAAAGAGTAGCAATTTAACAACCATATAGAGGCACCGCGCACAACTTGCTCGTGCTATTGTACGGTGTTAATTGTACAGGAGGCCATATTCCACCCGCACCAGAATCCCCGCCTCTTGCCCCAAAATCCGACAGAATATGCATACAAACGTAAGTAATGAAGGTCGATGGTAGATAGGAACAATGCAATAGTCATGCATTACCAATACAGCCCCTCAATGCCAAGTTAGGTACACTAATAGAAAAAGGGTCTATTGTCCCGGTTCATAAGGGCCTTTAGTCCCGGTTCTGAAACCGGGACTAAAGGGTCGTTACTAAAGCCTCCCCCTTTAGTCTTGGTTCTTACACGAACCGGGACTAAAGGCCGTCCACGTGGCCGCTGCCTGGAGGTCCATCTAGTACCAACCGGGACTAAAGGAAATTTTATGATTTTTTTTGAATTTTTTTTATTTTTAAATTTCTGAATTATTTTAACCTCTAATCTCTAATCACCCCTCATCACTGCTTAATTTAACCTCTAATCTCTAATCACCCCTCATCATTCCAAATCATCTAACTTCCCGGACGGTCACCCATCCTCTCACTATTCCAGCCTGAGCACGCTTAACTTTCGGGTTCTATTCTCCCTCGTTTAACTTTCGGGTTCTATTCTCCCTCGTTTCCAAGTCTGCACTTGTTGTTTTCCTAACAATAATAAGATGTCAATTCTATTAACCCTCAGGAATTTAGTTTGAGCATGAAGTAACACTAATACTTCTTGAATAAGTAGTTTGACCAGATTTAACAAAAATTAAAAAAAATCAAAAAAACTAAAATTTGAGCATAACTTTTTTCTTTTAGAATTTGAGGATTCTAAAAATTTGCAAACAGGCCGTAGGCCGTCAAAATCGGATGCGGATTTTCGTGCTGAACATTTTGATATATTATACGTTTTTCTGACATAGTATGCAAAAGTTATAGACGTTTTACATTTTTTGCAAAACATGTCCAAATTTAAGTTTTTAAATTTTTCTAACTAGTAGATGTAGTAACATAACTACATCTCGAAGGATTTTAATTTTTGAAGTTTTTATCATTTTCTTTTGCTTTTTACAAAACTGAAAAGGCGAGGGGGGGGGGGAGTTTAAAAATGGGACCTTTAGTACCGGTTCATGGCACGAACCGGTACTAAATGTTAGACATTTAATACCGGTTCGTGCCACGAACCGGTACTAATGGGCATCGCACTCATTAGTACCGGTTCGTGACACCAACCGGGACAAGGTCCTATTTGAACCGGGACTAATGCATTTGTCGCATAAACCGGGACCAATGCTCAGGACTAATGGACTTATCTGTCCCGAACGGAAGCCCTGTTTTCTACTAGTGGTATATGTCTTCAATGAAAAGAGTAATAATCACCTGCAATTTTGGTGCCCCTGTACTCCTATCAGCTCTACTATAGATAGATGTCACCAATCTTCATGCCTAACGGCGTGACTTCTTCATTTGGAGTCACAGCCTGCTCCCAAAAATTCTTAACAAACCTCTTCAAAGTTTTCACGTGTTATGGTGCTCCTGTAGTCCTGTAACAAATAGCATGCAAGTCAAAATGTAAAACCTTGAAATAATTCCTAATCATGATTTAAGATTACACATCAGAGAAGGGAGAGCGGAAAGCATGAGCTGGGCAGGAAGATCAAACATTACATAACAAATCAGGCCTATGGCAAATATTAACAATGAAAAGCTAATTAAGAAACCAATGCAACGTGAATCAGTCTCGCAAGTTCCACACAATCATGTATACGCAAAGACAATGGATATGATGCAGAATTTCAATGTAGTAGAAATTACCCACAATGGGTATGTAAAAGCAGTTCAATACAAATTTTATTCAGTTGTCATCCTTTGAGCATTTTCTTCTACCTGTAACTGCCCAATCAGCGCAGTCTTCTTGAGGACTCTCTCCAGCTCCCCATCCTTCTCGTACTCCATAGAGTACCTCTAATCGTCATCCTCGACTCTTAACAACCTCCGCCGTCTTAGCTATCTAAATCTTGCTGCTCATCCGCGCAAACATTACAGTTGAATTTCACCGGTCCTAATGCTCCTCCCAACCCTCGGTAGCCCCACCTCTAGTTTGTAATCTATTACATCAGTTATATAACTACAGAATGTTAGATAAGCAATGCACAACTACAAAAAGAAAAGGAGGTAAGCAACGCACAGCTACAGGCCAATAATTAACACATAAAAATTTCAGAAATGCCATTCTTTTTTCTTATAAAGAGCAATGTCATTCTATGCGTGGACCTCAGCTCCTTTCTCCCGATCGTCCAGAGTGACTACCCCTGCTAGTACTTGGGAGAGGAATCTGTAGACAGCAAGTAGAAGTAGCTACTCCTCCGGACTGTGGTTATGGTGATGCGACTGCCCACTAGTAGAAAAAAGACCTAATATGAGACACATTAGTGCCGGTTTGATTTTGAGCCGACACTAATGTGTCCAATAGTGTCGGTTTCAACGGCTAGCCGGCCGTCCTCATTAGTACCGGTTCGTGGCGAACCTTTAGCACCGGTTCGTGCCACGAACCGGTACTAAAGAGGGTGGTGGCAGGGTGTTGTCAGTCTGGGGCCCGTCCAGCACCTTTAGTACCGGTTCGTGGCACGAACCGGTACTAAAGGTCGACGTACATAAACCCTTCGTCCCCCCGAGCCATTCTGTTCTTCCCCTTTCCCCTCACTTCCTCTGTTCTTCCCCCTCTCTCCTCGAGCTCCTCACAAATTTTGCCCAAAATTTGTCAAGATTTGAAGGCCCCCATCCATTCAAATGATCACAAAGGTTAGCAACTTTGTCCTTTCAACTCTCATTGCTAGATTAGCTCTTGCAATGCTTTGTATAGTGATTAATTTGGGAGGAATAATTATATTTGCTAGTATTTGATTTATATGCAATTTGAGCACAAAAATAATACTTAGTTTTCATATGTAGGTGTGGTTTACTTAGTGCCTTCTAAATCTCCGTCGTAACCACCGTCGATCGCCCGCACCGTCCCGTCGCCGGCACCACCTTCTGGTGAGGCTCTTGTTCATGAATGTTTTACATTACCAAATTGATGTTTATGTGATTTGGATATATAGTTACTCGTAAAATTATCTTACCCGTACGTTGTTTGTTATACATAGTGCCATGGTTTTGATATCCGTCCCCGTCGGCCCTCGTCCTTGTTATGATTCGGATGTGGTACTCTGTCAATCACTATCTTATCTGGAAGATTAACTCCCACTTGATTCAAGCGATTGTAGTACCCAGACAATCTGAGCACATGCTCACTAGTTGAGCGATTCTCGTCCATCTTTTAGCCATAGAACTTGTTGGAGACTTCATATCTCTCAACTCGGGTATTTGCTTGAAATATTAACTTCAATTCCTGGAACATCTCATATGGTCCATGACATTCAAAACGTCTTTGAAGTCCCGATTCTAAGCCGTTAAGCATGGTGCACTAAACTACCAAGTAGTCATCATATTGAGCTAGCCAGACGTTCATAACGTCTGCATCTTGCTCCTGCAATAGGTCTGTCACCTAGCGGTGCATCAAGAACATAATTCTTCTGTGCAGCAATGAGGATAAACCTCAGATCCAATCCGCATCATTGCTACTAACATCTTTCAACTTATTTTTCTCTAGGAACATATCAAAATATAAACGGGGAGCAACAACGCGAGCTATTGATCTACAACATAGATATGCTAATACTACCAGGACTAAGTTCATGATAAATTAAAGTTCAATTAATCATATTACTTAAGAACTCCCACTTAGATAGACATCCCTCTAATCCTCTAAGTGATCACGTGATCCATATCAACTAAACCATGTCCGATCATCACGTGAGATGGAGTAGTTTCAACGGTGAACATCAATATGTTGATCATATCTACTATATGATTCACACTCGACCTTTCGGTCTCCGTGTTCCGAGGCCATATCTGTATATGCTAGGCTCGTCAAGTTTAACCTGAGTATTCCGCGTGCGCAACTGTTTTGCACCCGTTGTATTTGAACGTAGAGCATATCACACCCGATCATCACGTGGTGTCTCAGCACGAAGAACTTTCGCAACGGTGCATACTCAGGGAGAACACTTCTTGATAATTAGTGAGAGATCATCTTATAATGCTACCGTCAAACAAAACAGAATAAGATGTATAACAGATAAACATCATATGCAATCAAAATATGTGACATGATATGGCCATGATCATCTTGCGCCTTTGATCTCCATCTCCAAAGTACTATCATGATCTCTATCGTTACCGGCACGACACCATGATCTTCATCATCTTGATCTATATCAATGTGTCGTCACATGGTCGTCTCGCCAACTATTGCTCTTGCAACTATTGCTATCGCATAGCGATAAAGTAAAACAATTATTTGGCACTTGCATCTTATGCTACAAAGAGACCACCATAGGGCTTCTGCCAGTTGCCGATAACTTCAACAAAACATGATCATCTCATACAACAACTTATATCTCATCACGTCTTGACCATATCACATCACAACATGCCCTGCAAAAACAAGTTAGACGTCCTCTACTTTGTTGTTGCAAATTTTACGTGGCTGCTACGGGCTGAGCAAGAACCGTTCTTACCTACGCATCAAAACCACAACGATAGTTCGTCAAGTTAGTGCTGTTTTAACCTTCGCAAGGACCGGGCGTAGCCACACTCGGTTCAACTAAAGTTGGAAAAACAGACACCTGCTAGTCACTTGTGTGCAAAGCACGGCGGTAAAACCAGTCTCGCGTAAGCGTACGCGTAATGTCGGTCCGGGCCGCTTCATCCAACAATACCGCTGAACCAAAGTATGACATTCTGGTAAGCAGTATGACTTGTATCGCCCACAACTCACTTGTGTTCTACTCGTGCATATGACATCTACGCATAAAACGTAGGCTCTGATGCCACTGTTGGGGAACGTAGTAATTTCAAAAAATTTCCTACGCACACGCAAGATCATGGTGATGCATAGCAACAAGAGGGGAGAGTGTGTCCACGTACCCTCGTAGACCGAAAGCGGAAGCGTTAGAACAACGCGGTTGATATAGTCGTACGTCTTCACGGCCCGACCGATCAAGCACCGAAACTACAACACCTCCGAGTTCTAGCACACGTTCAGCTCGATGACGTCCCTCGAACTCCGATCCAGCCGAGTGTCGAGGGAGAGTTCCGTCAGCACGACGGCGTGGTAACGATCTTGATGTACTACCGACGCAGGGCTTCGCCTAAGCACCGCTATGATATTATCGAGGTGGATTATGGTGGAGGGGGGCACCGCACACGGCTAAGAGATCCAAGGGATCAATTGTTGTTGTTGTGCCTAGAGGTGCCCTCCTGCCCCCGTATATAAAGGAGCAAGGGGGGAGCGGGCGGCCGGCCTAGGAGGGGCGCGCCAAGGGGAGTCCTACTCCCACCAGGAGTAGGACTCCCTCCTTCCTTGTTGGAGTAGGAGAAGGGGGAAAGAGGGGAAGAGGAGGAAGGAAAGGGGGGCCGCACCCCTTGTCCAATTCGGACCAGAGGGGGGCTGCGCGCCTCCTTCCTTTCGGCCTCTCTCCTCTATTCCCGTATGGCCCAATAAGGCCCATATACTCCCCGGCGAATTCCCATAACTCTCCGGTACTCCGAAAAATATTCGAATCACTCGCAACCTTTCCGAACTCCGAATATAGTCGTCCAATATATCGATCTTTACGTCTCGACCATTTCGAGACTCCTCGTCATGTCCCCAATCTCATACGGTACTCCGAACTCCTTCGGTACATCAAAACTCATAAACTCATAACATAACTGTCATCGAAACCTTAAGCGTGCGGACCCTACGGGTTCGAGAACAATGTAGACATGACCTAGAACTATTCTTGGTCAATAACCAATAGCAGAACCTGGATGCTCATATTGGCTCCCACATATTCTACGAAGATCTTTATCGGTCAAACCGCATAACAATATACGTTGTTCCCTTTGTCATCGGTATGTTACTTGCCCGAGATTCGATCGTCGGTATCCAATACCTAGTTCAATCTCGTTACCGACAAGTCTCTTTACTCGTTACGTAATGCATCATCCCGCAACTAACTCATTAGTCACATTGCTTGCAAGGCTTATAGTGATGTGCATTACCGAGAGGGCCCAAAGATACCTCTCCGACAATCGGAGTGACAAAACCTAATCTCGAAATACGCCAACTCAACATGTACCTTTGGAGACACCTGTAGTACTCCTTTATAATCACCCAGTTACGTTGTGACGTTTGGTAGCACCCAAAGTGTTCCTCCGGTAAACGGGAGTTGCATAATCTCATAGTTACAGGAACATGTATAAGTCATGAAGAAAGCAATAGCAACATACTAAACGATCAAGTGCTAGGCTAACGGAATGGGTCATGTCAATCACATCATTCTCCTAATGATGTGATCCCGTTAACCAAATGACAACTCTTTTGTCCATGGCTAGGAAACATAACCATCTTTGATAAACGAGTTAGTCAAGTAGAGGCATACTAGTGACTATATGTTTGTTTATGTATTCACACATGTATCATGTTTCCGATTAATACAATTCTAGCATGAATAATAAACATTTATCATAAAATAAGGAAATAAATAATAACTTTATTATTGCCTCTAGGGCATATTTCCTTCACCTCTCGAATATATAATCTCGAATACATCATTGTCTTAATATATATAATCTCGAATACTATATATCGAATACATCACTGGCTAGGTACCTAATAAAGATCGAGTACTACAGAAGAATCTAGGGCGCCACTCGCGGTTCCTGGGGCGCGGGCGGTGCACACCCAAAGAGAAGGAACCATCACAGGATCATATCTCCGATCATCTGCCCAAAGAACCCGCCAAGTAGTGGAGAACCTGACGTCGTCCATAGCAGCCATGTAGCGATGGACGTGCTCATCTTCCTCCCTGACACGGCGACGCACCACCTCCGGCGGGGCCGGCTGCCTCTGCACCGAATGTGACTCACGCGAACGCCACCAAAGAAGATTAGGGTCGATGACGGGACCCGAGGTCGGGCTCCTCACCAAGCGGCGCGCCCCTCCAGGTAGCACCTCCCAGTGCCGGCCCGGCGGAGCCCAGTCCCGGACATGGGTCCCCTGATGCATGACGTCATCGCGAACGGGTCAACGGCGAGGATGCGGGCCGGGCATATCATCGAGAACAAATACTATATGCCCGCAAAAAGTAACATTTTTTAAATGATTGGATTGTGATAACTAAAATTCTATATATATGCAAATTCTAACAATTTGACATTAATCTAATTCATCTAGCTAAAACTAATTCTAAAATTTCCTGATTATATAACTAACATTTCCATAACAATTCTAATATTTATATAACTAAAAAACAGAAAAATTGCTAACATTTCTATAAATATTTCTATAACTAAAAACAAAAAACATTTATAACATTTCTATAAAACTAACATTTCTAATATTTATATAACTAAAAAACAGAATAATTTCTAACATTTCTATAACTAAAAAACAGAAAAATTTATAACAAACAAACTAATGTGTGTAGTGTGTGTGTGTGTGTGTATGTGTAGTGTGTGTGTGTGTAGTACTGTGTGTGTGTGTGTGGACATGGCGGCCGGGGCGAGCTCACCTGCGAGGCGACGACAGGACGGCGAGGAAGGGGTGACGGGATGGGGCGGCGACGACGACGGGGCGACGGGACGGGCCGACGACGACGGGGCGGGGCGGTCGGGGCGACGGGACGGGGCGGCGACGACGGGGCGGGGCGCGGCGACAGGGACGACGGGGATGGGGACGGCCGGGGCGGCGACATCGACGGGGGCGGCCACGAGGGGCGGGGACGGCCAGGGTCGGCGACGAGGGGCGGGGGCGGCGACGATCGGGGCAGGGCGGCGCGACGGAGGGAGGAAACAGAGGGAAACTGAATTTTTTCAAGTATTGTATATATAGGATGGACCTTTAGTACCGGTTAGAGCCACCAACCGGTACTAAAGGTCTGTTTTGGCCAGGCCAAGCGGCGGGAAGCGCACCCCCTTTAGTACCGGGTGGTGGCTCCAACCGGTACTAAAGGGGGGGGGGGGGGTCTTTAGTACCGGTTGGAGCCACGACCCGGTACTAAAGGTGTGCGCTGGCTCAAGGCGGTGCGCAAGTTTAGTCCCACCTCGCTAGTCGAAGGGCTACCGCACTGGTTTATAAGCCCCAGTACGGTAGCTCTCTCGAGCTCCTCTCCTAAGCAGACCTATTGGGCCTACCAATTCATTGCTGCCATGTGGGCCTACTGGGCCTTTGCGGGCCTGCATCCTAGCCCAACAAAATGTTGAGTTTCTAGTCGTATGCAGGCCGCCTTGGCCCAGTAGGCGGGCTTTTTTATTTTCTTATTTTTTTTGCTTTTTTATTTGTTTTATTTATTTTTGAGTTGTTTTTTGTTGTATTTAGAGTTTCTTTGTGAATATTTTTGCTTTAGGTACAAAAATTTACAAACTTTGATCTATTAGTGCCGATAGTTTTCAAATTTGAATAGTTTAAATTTTGAATTATTTGAAATTTGTGTGAATCACTAGTTTGTGAATAACTTAACTTTGGAAAAAGATTTTTCAGTGATTCTTTTTTATTATGTTTAATATTAGTGTGTTTTATCATTATATTCAATTTGGTAATGCTTAGGTTATTTAAAAAATGAAATGCCTTTGTAACATTTCAGTTTTCGTCGGAAACCCTGATACTTCGAAAAAGATTGTCCATTTTGTACACGAAGTGTATCCAGTTTTTGCCGTAACCCTCTCTACTTTTTTGCACATGCTATTTGTATGAAATTATGATACCATGCCAACTTTCAACCTTTTCTGAGTTCATTTCAAATGCTTTTCAATTTCAGGGTCATTTAGCTGAAAAAAAATCAGTAAATGCATGAAAAAGAATTTGTTTGCACATAAAATTTCTTCGCGTTTCAAATGCCAAAACACATAATTAACTACCCTAACTATTACAGACATTCCCTCCTGGGTATGAAACACAGAAGAAAGTGATGATAGTGAAGCCGATCACATCCCAGATTTTTGGGTGTGAAACTTTTTCTTCTCGTGTGTCCCTTTGCGCCGTAGCCAGGGAAAATCTTCATCATTTAACTGGATGCTCGGGTCAATATTCACTGTGAATGGATCAATTTCATCAAACTTTTCATAATCTTCTGACATGTCTGTCTTGTCATCCACTCCCACGATGTTTCTTTTTCCTGAAAGAACTAGGTGGCGCTTTGGCTCGTCGTATGATCCATTCGCTTCCTTATCTTTTCTTTTTCTCGGCCTGGTAGACATGTCTTTCACATAAAAAACATGCGCCACATCATTGGCTAGGACGAATGGTTCGTCTGCATACGCAAGATTGTTGAGATCCACTGTTGTCATTCCGTACTGCGAGTCTTCCGTTACCCCGCCTCGTGTCATATTGACCCATTTGCACCGAAACAAAGGGACCTTCAAATCACCTGATCCATAGTTAAGTTCCCATATGTCCTCTATGTAACCATAATATGTTTCCTTTCCCGTGTTGGTTGTTGCATCAAAGCGGACACCACTATTTTGGTTGGTGCTCTTCTTATCTTGGGCGATAGTGTAAAATGTATTCCCATTTATCTGATACCCTTTGAAAGTCATTATATTCAAAGATGATAACTGGGACAGCGAGTACAGGTCATTTTGAATATCGCCATCATTCAGGGCATGTTTCTGCAACCAACCGGCGAAAGTCCTCGTTTGTTCGCGTGTAATCCAGTCGTCAGACTTCTCCGGGTGTTTGGACTGTAGAAAATTCTTGTGTTCCTCCATATACGGAGCCACCAAGGCGGAATTCTGTAGAACTGTGTAGTGTGCTTCAATGAGAGAATGCCCGTCCATACATATTATTTGATGCCCTCCTAGCGTGCTTTTTCCTTCCAGTCTGCCCTTATGCCGCGATTCAGGAACACCAATCGGCTTAAGGTCAGGAATAAAGTCAATACAAAACTCAATGACCTCCTCATTTTCATGGCCCTTCGAGATGCTTCCTTCTGGCCTAGCACGGTTATGAACATATTTCTTCAAGACTCCCATGAACCTTTCAAAGGGGAACATATTGTGTAGAAATACAGGACCCAAAACGTTAATCTCTTCGCAAAGGTGAACTAGGACATGCGTCATGATGTTGAAGAAGGATGGTGGGAACACCAACTCGAAACTGACAAGACATTGCACCAAATCATTCTGTAACCTTGGTATGATTTCTGGATCGATTACCTTCTGAGAGATTGCATTGAGGAATGCACATAGCTTCACAATGGCCAATCGAACGTTTTCCGGTAGAAGCCCCCTCAATACAACCGGAAGGAGTTGCGTCATAATCACGTGGCAGTCATGAGACTTTAGGTTCTGGAACTTTTTCTCTTCCATATTTATTATTCCATTTATATTCGACGAGAAGCCAGACGGTACCTTCATGCTGAGCAGGCATTCGAAGAAGATTTCCTTCTCTTCTTTGGTAAGAGCGTAGCTGGCCTGACCCTGATGTATGTCGTCTTTTCCGTGCATACGTTGCTGGTCCTCCCATGCCTCTTGTGTATCTTTTGTCTTCCCATACACGCCCAAAAAGCCAAGCAGGGTCACGCAAAGATTCTTCGTCACGTGCATCACGTCGATTGCGGAGCGGACCTCTAGGTCTTTCCAATATGGCAGGTCCCAAAATATAGATTTCTTCTTCCACATGGGTGCGCGTCCGTCAGCGTCCTTCAGAACAGGTTGTCCGCCAGGACCCTTTCCAAAGATTACCTTCAAATCCTTGACCATATCATGTACATCAGCACCAGTACGGTGGCGAGGCTCGTCCGGTGATCCGCCTCACCTTTGAAATGCTTGCCTTTCTTTCTTACGGGATGCCTGCTCGGAAGAAATCGACGATGTCCCAGGTACACATTCTTCTTACAACTATTCAAATATATATTGTCGGTATCATCCAAACAGTGCGTGCATCCGCGGTATCCCTTGTTTGTCTGTCCTGAAAGGTTACTGAGAGCAGGCCAATCATTGATGGTCACGAACAGCAACGCCTTTAGGTCAAATTCTTCCCCCATGTGCTCATCCCACGCACGTACACCTGTTCCATTCCACAGTTGTAAGAGTTCTTCAACTAATGGCCTTAGGTACACATCAATGTCGTTGCCGGGTTGCTTAGGGCCTTGGATGAGCACTGGCATCATAATGAACTTCCGCTTCATGCACAACCAAGGAGGAAGGTTATACAAACATAGAGTCACAGGACACGTGCTATGGTTGCTGCTCTGCTCCCCAAAAGGATTAATGCCATCTGCGCTTAGACCAAACCATACGTCCCTTGGGTCACCTGCAAACTCCTCCCAGTACTTTCTCTCAATTTTTCTCCACTGCGAACCGTCAGTGGGTACTCTCAACTTTCCGTCTTTCTTACGGTCTTCTGCGTGCCACCGCATCGCCTTCGCATGCTCTTTGTTTTGGAACGAACGTTTCAACCGTGGTATTATAGGAGCATACCACATCACCTTGGCAGGAATCTTCTTCCTGGGGCGCTCACCCTCGACATCACCAGGGTCATCGCGACTGATCTTATAACGCAATGCACCGCATACCGGGCAAGCATTCAAATCCTCGTACTCACCGCGGTAGAGGATGCAGTCATTAGGGCATGCATGTATCTTTTGCACCTCTAACCCTAGAGGGCAGACAACCTTCTTTGCTTCATACGTACTCTCGGGGAATTCGTTGTCCTTTGGAAGCATATTCTTTATCATTACCAGCAACTTTCCAAATCCCTTGTCAGATACACCATTCTCTGCCTTCCATTGCAGCAATTCAAGTGTGGTGCCCAACTTTTTCTTGTCAGCTTCGCAATTCGGGTACAACAATTTCTTGTGATCCTCTAACATGCGCTGCAACTTCGTCCTCTTCAGATCACTTGCGCAGTTTCTCTTTGCATCGGCAATGGCCCGACCTAGATCATCAGCGGGCTCATCTGATGCCTCTTCTTCAGCTTCTTCCCGCATTGCCGGCTCAGCTTCTTCCCTCATTGTTGTATCATCGTATTCAGGGAACCCATGGCCAGGATAGCCGTCGTCGTCCTCTTCTTCTTCATTGTCTTCCATCATAACCCCTATTTCTCCGTGCTTGGTCCAAACATTATAGTGGGGCATGAAACCGGACTCAAATAGGTGGACGTGAATGATTCTTGACGTAGAGTAACTGTGACCATTCTTACAGCCAGCACATGGACAAGGCATAAAACCATCCGTCCGCTTGTTTGCCTCAGCGGTAAGCAAAAAAGTATGCACGCCATTAATGAACTAGGGAGAGCATCTGTCATCATACATCCATTGTCAGCTCATTTTCATTACACAACACCGAATAGACCAAATTAATACAAGTTCATACATAAAGTTCATACATAAAGTTCATATACAACACTTAATTAAATGCAACATACAAATAACTCTCTAGCTAAAGAATTTAAATGCAACAACAAATGCGATGAAGATCGCAATTAAGGTAACAATTGATCCAACAACATAATGATACCAAGCCACACTATCAATGGCATATTTCCTAATCTTTCTAATCTTCAACCTCATTTTCTCCATCTTGATCTTGTGATCATCGACGACATCGACAACATGCAACTCCAATTCCATCTTCTCCCCCTCAATTCTTTTCAATTTTTCTTTCAAATACTTCACCATCACCAAGTTAGTAGAACTTCGTGATGAACTATAATGCAAGGGATGAAGAAAACGATTCCCGAGCTCTTCGTGATGCTGAAATCGACGAAGGTAGAAATCAAGAAAGACCATCAAGTGTTGATGATTGACAAGACCATTAGTTTCAAGAAAAGGGCAAAGGGAAAGAAAGGGAACTTCATGCAGAATGGCAAGCAAGTTGTCACTCCCGCGAAGAAGCCCGCAGCTGGACCAAAGCCTGAAACTGAGTGCTTACACTACAAAGGAAATGGTCACTGGAAGCGGAAATGCCCTGAATATTTGGTGGATAAGAAGGATGGCAAAGTGAACAAGGGTATATTTGATATACAGGTTATTGATGTGTGCCTTACTAGTGTTTATAGTAGCCCCTGAGTATTTGATACTTGTTCGGTTGCTAAGATTAGTAACTCGAAATAGGAGTTACAGAATAAACAGAGACTAGTTGAAGGGGAAGTGACGATGAGTGTTGGAAGTAGTTCCAAGATTGATATGATCATCATCGCACACTCACTATACTTTCAGGATTAGTGTTAAACCTAAATAAATGTTATTTAGCGTTTGCGTTGAGCATGAATATGATTTGATCATGTTTATTGCGATACAGTTATTCATTTGAAGTTAAAGAATAATTGTTATTCTGTTTGCATGAATAAGACCTTCGATGGTTATACACCCAATGAAAATAGTTTGTTGATTCTCGATCGTAGTGATACACATATTCATAATATTGATGCCAAAAGATGCAAAGTTAATAATGATAGTGCAACTTATTTGTGGCACTGCCGTTTGGATCATATCGGTGTAAAGTGCATGAAGAAGCTCCATAAAGATGGATTTTCAGAATCACTTGGTTATGAATCATTTGATGCTTGCGAACCGTGCCTTTTGGGCAAGATGACTAAAACTCCGTTCTTCGGAACAATGGAACGAGCTACTGACTTGTTGGAAATAATACATACCGATGTATGCGATCCAATGAGTGTTGATGCTCGTGGCAAGTATCGTTATTTTCTGACCATCACAAGATGACTTGAGCAGATATGGGTATATCTACTTGATGAAATATAAGTCTGAAATAGTTGAAAAGTTCAAAGAATTTCAGAGTGAAGTGGAAAAATCATCGTAACAAGAAAATAAAGTTTCTACGATCTGATCGCGGAGACAAATATTTGAGTTACGAGTTTGGTCTTCAATTAAAACAATGTGGAATAGTTTCACAGCTCACGCCACCTGGAACACCACAACGTTATGGTGTGTCCGAACGTCGTAACCGCACTTTATTCGATATGGTGCGATCTATGATGTCTCTTACTGATTTACCACTATTGTTTTGGGGTTATGCATTAGAGACAGTTGCATTCACGTTAAAAGGGCACCATCTAAATCCGTTGAGACGACACCGTATGAACTATGGTTTAGCAGTAAACTAAGCTGTCATTTCTTAAAGTTTGGGGCTGTGATGCTTATGTGAAAAAGTTTCAACCTGATAAGCTCGAACCCAAATCGGAGAAGTGCGTCTTCATAGAATACCCAAAGGTAACTATTGGGTACACCTTCTATCACAGATCCGAAGGCAAGTTATTCGTTGCTAAGATGGATCCTTTCTAGAGAAGAAGTTTCTCTCGAAAGAAGTGAGTGGGAGGAAAGTAGAGCTTGATAATGTAATTTGTACCATCTCCCGAATTGGAAAGTAGTGCATCACAGAAATCAGTTCTAGTGATTCCTACACCAATTAGTGAGGAAGTTAATGATGATGATCATGAAACTTCAGATCAAGTTGCTACCAAACCTCGTAGGTCTTCCAGAGTAAGATCCGCACCAGAGTGGTACGGTAATCATGTTCTGGAAGTCATGTTACTAGACCATGATGAACCTACGAACTATGAGGAAGTGATGATGAGCCCAGATTCCACGAAATGGCTTGAGGCCATAAAATCTGAGATATGATCCATGTATGAGAACAAAGTATGGACTTTGATTGACTTGCTCAATGATCAGCAAGCCATGTTAAATAAATGGATCTTCAAGAGGAAGACGGACACTGATAGTAGTGTTACTATCTACTAAGCTCGACTTGTTGCGAAAGGTTTTCAACAAGTTCAAAGTGTTGAATACGATGAGATTTTCTCACTCGTATCGAAACTTAAGTCTGTCCGAATCATGTTAGCAGTTGCCACATTTTATGAAATCTGGCAAATGGATGTCAAAACTGCATTCCTTAATGAATTTATTAAAGAAGAGTTGTATATGATGCAACCAGAAGGTTTTGTCAATCCTAAAGATGTTAACAAAGTGTGCAAGCTCCAGCGATCCATCTGTGGACTGGTGCAAGCATCTCGGAGTTGGAATATACGCTTTGATGAGTTGATCAAAGCATATGGTTTTATACAGACTTTTGAAGAAGCCTGTATTTACAAGAAAGTGAGTGGGAGCTCTGTAGCATTTCTAATATTATATGTGGATGACATATTGTTGATTGGAAATGATATCGAAATTCTGGATAGCATGAAAGGATACTTGAATAAGAGTTTTTCAAAGCAAGACCTCGGTGAAGCTGCTTACACATTGAGCATCAAGATCTATATAGATAGATCAAGACGCTTGATAAGATTTTTCAATGAGTACATACCTTGATAAATTTTTGAAACAGTTCAAAATGGAACAGTCAAAGAAGGAGTTCTTGCCTGTGTTACAAGGTGTGAAGTTGAGTAAGACTCAAGACCCGACCATTGCAGAAAATAGAAAGAGAATGAAAAGACATTCCCTATGCCTCAGTCATAGGTTCTATAAAGTATGATATGCTGTGAACCAAACCTATTGTATACCTTGCTCTGTGTTTGGTAAAGGAATACAATTTTGATCTAATAAGTAGATCACTGAACATGGGTCAAGAATATCCTTAGTGAGGACTAAGGAGATGTTTCTCGATTATGGAGGTGATAAAAGAGACCGTCGTAAAAGTTACAACGATGCAAGCTTTTACACCAATCCAGATGACTCTAAGTCTCAATCTGGATACATATCGAAAGTGGGAGCAATTAGCTAGAGTAGCTCCGTGCAGAGCATTGTGGACATAGAACATTTGCAAAATACATATGGCTCTGAATATGACAGACCCGTTGACTAAGCTTCTCTCATGAGCAAAACATGATCACACCTTAGTACTCTTTGGGTGTTAATCACATTACAATGTGAACTAGATTATTGACTCTAGTAAACCCTTTGGGTGTTGGTCACATGACGATGTGAACTATGGGTGTTAATCATATACAGATATGAATATTGGTGTTAAATCACATGGCGATGTGAACTAGATTATTGACTCTAGTGCAAGTGGGAGACTGAAGGAAATATGCCCTAGAGGCAATAATAAAGTTATTATTTATTTTCTTATTTCATGATAAATGTTTATTATTCATGCTAGAATTGTATTAACCGGAAACATGATACATGTGTGAATACATAGACAAACATATAGTCACTAGTATGCCTCTACTTGACTAGCTCGTTTATCAAAGATGGTTATGTTTCCTAGCCATGGACAAAAGAGTTGTCATTTGATTAACGGGATCACATCATTAGGAGAATGATGTGATTGACATGACCCATTCCGTTAGCCTAGCACTTGATCGTTTAGTATGTTGCTATTGCTTTCTTCATGACTTATACATGTTCCTGTAACTATGAGATTATGCAACTCCCGTTTACCGGAGGAACGCTTTGGGTGCTACCAAACGTCAAAACGTAACTGGGTGATTATAAAGGAGTACTACAGGTGTCTCCAAAGGTACATGTTGAGTTGGCGTATTTCGAGATTAGGTTTTGTCACTCCGATTGTCGGAGAGGTATCTCTGGGCCCTCTCGGTAATGCACATCACTATAAGCCTTGCAAGCAATGTGACTAATGAGTTAGTTGCGGGATGATGCATTACGTAATGAGTAAAGAGACTTATCGGTAACGAGATTGAACTAGGTATTGGATACCGACGATCGAATCTCGGGCAAGTAACATACCGATGACAAAGGGAACAACGTATGTTGTTATGCGGTTTGACCGATAAAGATCTTCGTAGAATATGTGGGAGCCAATATGAGCATCCAGGTTCCGTTATTGGTTATTGACCAAGAATAGTTCTAGGTCATGTCTACATTGTTCTCGAACCCGTAGGGTCCGCACGCTTAAGGTTTCGATGACAGTTATGTTATGAGTTTATGAGTTTTGATGTACCGAAGGAGTTCGGAGTCCCGGATGAGATCGGGGACATGACGAGGAGTCTCGAAATGGTCGAGACATAAAGATCGATATATTGGACGACTATATTCGGAGTTCGGAAAGGTTCCGAGTGATTCGGGTATTTTTCGGAGTACCGGAGAGTTACGGGAATTCGCCGGGGAGTATATGGGCCTTATTGGGCCATACGGGAATAGAGGAGAGAGGCCGAAAGGAAGAAGGCGCGTAGCCCCCCTCTGGTCCGAATTGGACAAGGGGTGCGCCCCCCCCCCCCCCTTTCCTTCCTCCTCTTCCCCTCTTTCCCCCTTCTCCTACTCCAACAAGGAAGGAGGGAGTCCTACTCCCGGTGGGAGTAGGACTCCCCTTGGCGCGCCCCTCCTAGGCCGGCCGCCCCCTCCCCCCTTGCTCCTTTATATACGGGGGCAGGGGGGCACCTCCAGGCACAACAACAACAATTGATCCCTTGGATCTCTTAGCCGTGTGCGGTGCCCCCCTCCACCATAATCCACCTCGATAATATCGTAGCGGTGCTTAGGCGAAGCCCTGCGTCGGTAGTACATCAAGATCGTCACCACACCGTCGTGCTGACGGAACTCTCCCTCGACACTCGGCTGGATCGGAGTTCGAGGGACGTCATCGAGCTGAACGTGTGCTAGAACTCGGAGGTGCTGTAGTTTCGGTGCTTGATCGGTCGGGCCGTGAAGACGTACGACTATATCAACCGCGTTGTTCTAACGCTTCCGCTTTCGGTCTACGAGGGTACGTGGACACACTCTCCCCTCTCGTTGCTATGCATCACCATGATCTTGCGTGTGCGTAGGAATTTTTTTGAAATTACTACGTTCCCCAACAAGAGGATGTATTCGAGATTCAGATTTTCCTTATTGATTAATTGCATCCATGCATTGTAATTTGAATACTAAATTGTTTTATATTTCTTCTATATTATTAGTAAAGTAAAAGCTATGGCGGACAATACCGGCAGAGAGAGAGAAGAGGAATTGTTCGACATCATACGCAGCCCTCACAGGCTAGATGATCTGAGTGAAGCAGATGACGGCTCCCAATATCTTAACAATACCGGAGAGGGTGATGAAAAGATATTCGATCTCGACGACCGGGCTGATGAAGTCATGAACTATGATTATGATTATGACACAGACAATGTTTGTGATGACACAGACAATGCTGATCTTCAAATAACAAACACTACCGGCGAGGTATATTTATATAAGCATGCATCATGGTGATCATCACATGTTTTTTTTATTGAAGATATATTAACGAATCGATCTTTCTTCTTTCAGCCCTCCGGATCGAGCAAATCTTCTTCTACAGACAGCAAGACAAAGCGAGGCCCGGGCAGATTGTTGAAGGATGGTGTAAAATACCACATCGAATCCATCAAACCTAGTGGTGAACCCCTCACGCCTAAGAACATTGCGAACAAGTGGACTCGTCAGTGCGGAGTTCTTGTGAAGGACAAACTCCCTATCTCCATTCAAGAATGAAAAGAGCCAAAGACTAAACGTCCAGGTGTTACTTGGGTCGACAAAAGAGCCAAAGAAGACCTGGTGAAATCTCTGATGGAACATTTCACCCTACCAGATCATTTCACTAAAGCAGATGTGGACAAAGTCAAGGCCGCTGCTCTTAAGAAGATGGCAAATGCATTCAACACCCACAAGAAAACTGTATGGGCCAACTACCTCGCTAATGAAAGGAAGACTCCAGATTTCAAGGGAACACTAGAGAAGCAAAGAGAACATTGGGACGATTTCGTGACCTTCAAGGATTCATAAATATCTAAGGAACGGTCGATGAAAAACAAGGCAAATGCCGCAAGAAAGACGCAGTTCCATAGGCTGGGTCCAGGTGGCTACGCGGTGGGATTGCCTAAGTGGGATAAGTCTGAGCAAGAGATGGAGGATGCAGGGGTCACTCCGGTTACCCGGCACTGGCCCCCCAGGTGCAGAACTTGGTTCTATGCGCATGGGGGAGCGTTGGACCCGAAGACAGGCGGAGTTTCAAAGAACGCAAGTCTAAAAGGAGCCGAACAAAAGATAATTGACGCAATAGATGAAGCTCGAAGGGGGGTGTTCACACCCAACAGAGAGAACGACGAGCTTACACGCGCCCTGGGAAATCCTGAACACCCGGGAAGAACACGAGGCATGGGCGTTATTCCCTGGTATGAGGGCTTTTCAGAATGGAACGAGGACTATAGGAGCCGTGCAAGAAGGAAGATGGAGGAGGAGAAGAAAAGGAAGCTGGAGGAGGAGCAGAGGAAGCAGGACGCAGAACGCCTTCAAGGCCTAGAAGCAAGGCACGTGGACCTGGCACTCAAATTCTAGCAGCAGCAACAGCAGATCGACTCACTTAGCTAGGAAAGGGGGTCTCAGCAGCGGCAGCAGCAAGCGGATGATCGTCCAGCATTGGATAGCACCGTCCCATCCATGCCGAGAAGCAGCGTTGGTTCTGCCCCGGGCGACACACTGCTGGATAAATACCTTGTGGATGACATCATAGAGAACACTAACTGTGAGCTACACTCCAAAATGAAGAACATATCCATGAAGGTGGCGGACGGCGTTGCTTTTCCAGTTACCTCCGAAGCAACCTACCATTGCATCCCGATTCCAGAGGGCTATGCTCGTGTCATGGTTGATGAAGTGGTGGACCCATATTCGGGGCTAACGCTTGACATTCCTGGAGGTGAAGACGAGCGCACACTGGGAGAGGCCATACATCGTATCATCCTATGGAGAAAGGATTGCATCATCTTTCGAAGTCCACCGACACCGCATCGTCTGTCGACTCCTCGAAGTCTGCCACCGAGTCAGCAGACTCCCGCTCCTACAAGTCCACGAACGCGTGAGACGACTCCTCCTCGAAGTCCGCCACCTCCTCCCAGTCCCCGAATGCGTGAGCTGACTCCTCCGGTTTCAAGCCCGGCATAGCGTCATGCCACTTCTCCGGTTGCAAGTCCGGCACCGTGTCAGGCCACACCTCCTGCTTCAAGTCCGACATATCATCAGGCCACTTCTCCTGGTCCAACTCCACGTCAGCCGTCTCCGCCGTCTCAGCAATCGCAGAAGAGACATCCCGCAGCTTTGGTGCATAGCGGTACGAGTCGAGGTAGTTCAGGAAGTACAGGCGAAGGCAAGCAATATAAATATGATCCAAGCCTCGCTCCTCTTCCTCAGAGGCCTTACGACATGACTAAGGAGCAAAACACAGCCATAGTGCAAGCCCAAGTGGACGCCCATTTTGGACCGAAACCGGCACCGCCGCCAAAGGAGAAAGTGCCTGAGAAAGTAATTGACCACTTCATTCGTATGGCTAGAGAACCAGCTCCCAAGCCTGTTGACTCGGACTATGAGCGCCAAATCAGAAAGGCACATCGAGCACGACTACAGAAGGAAGCGAGCTCAAGCTCGAGCCAACAAGCAGCTGGCAAAAAATGCGGGAAAACCGTTCCCCAGTTGGGAGAACAAGCGGCGCAAGCGATCCCCCCGCTTGTTGTGCCAACAACACATGAGAGGAGTAGTACGCGCGCCAAATATTATTGTGGGCAAACCGTTATCGTTCCCCAGCATGGCGATGTGGTAATAACAGAGGATCATATAATGCAGGCTCAAATGCTCAATATCTCTGTTGAACAACTCCTCGAAATCGAGCCCATGCCTACGCTTAAAGAATCGGAAATAGCATGGCAATATGTCCGGGGCAAATCTTTAGTCCATCCAGACAAAGTCAAGGACCTCCCAACGATAATGTATCAATTGCATCAATGGTACATGAACATTACCAAGATTTCCAATCGAGAGTCCCTCATGGTGAATGTCAAGCATGAGCATTATTACCATGAGAAAGCTCTGACCATTGAGTATCCAGAACTATTTCAGTTATTTAATCAAGACACACTCGACAAGTCTATCGTCAGTTGCTATTGTCTGTAAGTGATTTCTTTCTGTAATTTAAGTCTCAAGCTAGTTATGTAGTGATAATTTTGATCAATCATTACATGTAATTATCCTAACTATATTCTTTTTCTGTGGTATTATATGCAGGATGAAGATGTATGAAATGAAAAAAGCTGGACGCTATGGCGTTGGGTTCATTAACCCAAGTACCATTATTGAGGACATATGGCAGATTGAACATTGTCAAGCTGAAGTAGAGGAAAGCATGCTAGAGTTCTTGAAGCGCCTCAATACCAACGAAGATATACTACTTCCTTACAACTTCCCGTGAGTCACACTGTCTTGTACTACAAATTCTGTTTTTGCTTACTAGCTAGCTAGATGTTAATAATTAAGTGTATACGGTTTACGGTAGTTGATTAATTTTATGCACATGCCCGCTTAATTAAGACATGCAAACGTGTGTGTATGCAGTTGGCACTGGGTCTTGTTAGACATTAAAGTTGAGGAAGGAAAAGTTGAATTACTGGACTCACTAACTAAAAAAGATAAAGACTACACCATCGTGAAGGGGATAGTCAACAGGTAATTTCAATCATTATTAACTATTAGTTCCTGATATGAACTATTTAATAACCCCTTTATTAATTTTCTTTGCCGGCGGGCAGGGCATGGGCAAAGTTCATCAAGGTGACTCCAGGCACGTGGCCAAAAAAGTTGTTTTGGCATCGACCCAAGGTAAGTAATTAAGTAGTACTAGCTAGCTACCATCTCTTTAATTCTTGTTTCAATATCATTAATTAATTATCATGCTTGATTAATCATTATCTGATTCAATTCCATTCTCATAAAGGCCCTGAGGCAGGCGTCGGGGAATAATCTGTGTGCATTCTACGTTTGCGAGAACATTCGCATGATGACGTGCGAAAGGAGCAGATCTGATAGACAGGACTGGGTACGTTTTTTGTCAGAATACTATTTACACCATTATCGATATCTAGTCACACAACTAACACACATGCATATTGATCTCCTTCTTAACAGTTCAGATCGGTGCGGGATAAGCTCCTACCATCGGACTGGATACAAGCACTTCAAGAGGAAATAGCCGGATTTTTGCTCGACCAGGTCATAGATCCGAAAGGAGAATACTATTACCCGCTACCGCCCCCATGAACCACTTGTCATCGTGCTCCGAAGGCACCAAGACAACATGTAGTAGAAATTGTATATGTATATACATGTGTATATGTGTGAATAGTTAATGGTGTTGACTGTGAGACATTCGATGATATATATATGCGATTCTACATACGAGAAAATCTATTTAATATATATGCATAACGTGTACAATTTGTAGTATCGTGAAATACCAGCAAACAAAAAAGAATTAAATGAAAAATAAAGCCAAATTGAAAACACAAAATTAAAGCAAAAATTAAAAAAAAACAGCCAAACATTTAGTACCGGTTGATGTTACCAACCGGTACTAATATCCTACACGCACACGGGCCTGGCTCGTGCCATGTGTTTGCACTTTAGCGCCGGTTCGTGACGAACCGGTACTAAAAGGGGGGCCTTTAGTCCCCACTCTTTAGTGTCGGTTCGCCAACCGGCACTAAAGGCCGTCACGAACCGGCACTAAAGCCCGGTTCTGCACTAGTGGCCAGAGCTACCTGGATTTTGTGATGCGCAGTCTTCTTGAGGACTCTCTCCATCTCCCCATCCTTCTCATACTCCATAGAGTACCTCTAATCGCCATCCTCGACTCTTAAGAACCTCCGCCGTCTTAGCTATCTAAATCTTACTGCTCATCCGCGCAAACATTATAGTTGAATTTCACCGGTCCTAATGCTCCTCCCAACCCTAGGTAGCCCCACCTCTAGTTTGTAATCTGTTACATCAGTTATATAACTACAGAATGTTAGATAAGCAATGCACAACTGCAAAAAGAAAAGGAGGTAAGCAACGCACAGCTACAGACCAATAATTAACACATAAAAAATTCAGGAATGTCACTCTTTTTTCTTATAAAGAGCAATGTCATCCTGTGCGACATCAGCTCCTTTCTCCTGATCGTCCGGAGTGACTACCCGTGCTAGTACTTGGGAGAGGAATCTGTAGACAGCAAGTAGAAGTAGCTACTCCTCCGGACTGTGGTTATGGTGATGCCACTGCCAGAGCTACCTGGATTTTGTGATGCGGCCATCGCCGGTCTGAATCAGGGCTCGTGGTGTATCCCTTCCACGAGAGCCACCCGGGCTAAGGCCGGACTTCCAGATCTGAACGGGGAAGGATTGGACCTGGGGTGAGAAAAGGTGAACGTACATCCATTGGACGTCAAGATGCCCATCTGAGGTAGAATGGCTCCAGTCAAACGAATTAGGCAACGCAAATTAAAGGAAGGGACGTTACCTTGGCGGGAGAGAATCGACATAGTTGATGACCATCTCGTGCTTGCTCCCGCGTGCATCTCCACAGACACGACGTCGGCCACCTGAAGTAGCCGCGCGGGCGGCATAGCACACCGAGCTGCTCCCGCGCCGTCAGAGGCGAGCCCAGCTTGCATCTCCACGGCCACAATGTTGTTAGGAGTAAACCACGTCTAGTGGTTGTTTGGATAGAGAATATTAGCGCCGAGTTTTAGGAAAACAAGTTTTAAGCAGATTTTTTGGTAAACCGGTATTACTTATTTTTTGGGGTATAATCTGTTTAACGAAAACTTTGTTTGGGTTATGGAAGGTATAAAACCAGCGTACGCAGATCCTTGTTTGGAGACCGCTCGCCTATGACTATTCCCTTGCCTCTAGAAAAAAAAAGTATTTTCTATTCTCCTACCCTGAACTCGTGGTCTTCCCAAAGCTGGCCACTTTCCCCAAATTGGCCGGACGGCAGCCTCCAAATCGCCGATTCGTCGTCGCCGTTGCCTCCTGCCACCACCACCACTTCTCGGCAGCTCGCCCTCTTTGTGTCAAGTTAATCACTGCTCGTCCCCAGCTCGTCCAAGCCACAGCTCGCCTCTGCTCTGCTCGCCGGACGACACGGCGCACGCGCGACGCCGGCGGTCGATTTCCCTCGATGGCTAGGTCGCCGCCTCTACCTCCACTTCGTCGGCTCCTCCATAGGCTTTGTACGGATTTGGTAGTCAGCCCGCCGGAGCCCAAGAAGAAGCACGGGGACATCGGTCTCGCCTGCGTCGTCGTCAAGCGCAAGCTCGTGGTGGATGCTCTGCGCCGTCCTTGGCGCCTTCGTCCTCATTGATGTCTCTATCAGCATCATCGTACTCCATGGCCCGCCATCAGTCAAGTACATCGACGCTGTCAACAAGGTGCTCCAATTCTTCAACTACAGAAATGTGAGTACTACTTCACTTCAGAGAGCCAAAAAGATACCTGATTGCGTATGAATGATCTATTATCTTTGCACATTCAGGCGCATATAGGCTAGTCAATTGATTCGTTCTTTAGCTTAGCCCAACACATGGACGTTCACGCGCATTTGTACGTTTTGATCTCAGCAGAAATTATGTGCACAGAGTAGTTATCTATTTCAGATTTACAAGTTCATTTTCAGATTGTTACTACCTTTACAAGGTTAGTAGCTTAGTCTTGTCCATTTAGTTCATCTATCTCACAACCTAGAGAAGGCATACAGAGCTTTTACTGATTGCTTCATTAGGTGAAAAGATTGGCATAGAATTATTATTTCAGCAGTGCTATCATCTGTAGCTGTAGAGACAGAGTGTGCTTGAATATAAATAGAATAGAAAGTTCCTGGGCCTACTAAGAAATGAAAAGTATAATGATAACTATGCAGTGTATATGCATATAAAGATCGCAATAAAATATTGCAGTGTTTAATCATCATCATCTTCTTCTTCTTGCGTGGTACGTCGTTGATGATTAGCCCACAACTGTTGAGCGATGCCTGCACGTAATCGCTCACCAGCAACTCGATCATCTTCTTGTAAATTTGCGTGCCCTCTAACTTGTTGGTCACCTGTGTCAACATTTCCTTCTATACCCTCTTGTTCGAAAAGCTGAAACAACTCATCATCCCTATCAACCTTCCTAATGAAGTTATGGATGATGCAACAAGCCATAACAATTTGGACCTGTTTTTTGTAAGGATAAGGGATTCCTCCATTCCTGGTTAATATTGGAAATCGGGCTTTTAGAACACCAAAAGTGCGTTCTACAATATTCCACAGTTGTGCATGTAGATGGTTGAACAGATCTTTCTCACTACTATACCGACGATTAGTTCCACGAAAAGAACCAATGTGATAGCGATCTCCACGGTAGGGGGCAATAAATCTTGGGGTATTTGCGTATCCCGAGTCAACAAGATAAAATTTACCTGCATGTAAAGTTTGATATCACACTCAAATTTTCTATCATATAATCATATGTTTGAGACAATGAAGATAAACGTTACTTGCATGCATGTAAAATTCATGTATTTAAAATTTTACCTTCTGGAACAACAAAGCCACCATCAGTAACAACCCACCGTAAAACGGCCTGATCCGATGCAGAACCTTCCCATCCAGCAGCCACATATAAAAATGACATGTCAAATGACACTACTGCCATAACATTTTGAGATGGATAACCATGCCTATTTCTGTATGGAGTTTGCTTATCAAGCTTGATCTTTGCATTAATATGTGTCCCATCAATTGCTCCGATGCAGTTCTGTTGGTAAAATTGTGAATTAGAATGTAAGGTTTAAACCATTATGCAAGTCATTTGGAAAAGGAACATGTTCTTGAGATAGGATATATACCTTGAAGTATGGGTAGTACCTTTCATCGGCCAATATTTTGGTTGGAACTTCATTGGCTGGATCAGTTATGCAAACATCACGCAAACCATTTATGGCTTTTAAAACTCTCTTGAAGTGTCGACTAATTGTTTCCCCTGAATGTTGAAATCTATCCTGGAGAACACGATTCCTAACATTATGCCCAATTGTATGTAGAAATATCACTAGTTGTTCATTCACATCCATCTGTTTTGTATCCTTAAGTAAATTCCTCTCGCACAATGCATCTCGCAGTAAGTAGAAGGTGTGCTTATCAACGCGAAGTTGTTCATAAAATCTAACTGGATGCCCTTCTAACCACTCTTTAGTTTTCTAAGCACCAGTTAATTTGGAAGTACTACGTGGTGTTTTGAATAGTCTTCCAAATAGCACATATCGAAACAGTGATACTGCCGAAATGTTATGAATAACCATCTGCTCAGAATCAGAATATTCTTCATTTGCCATATCTTCCATCACTCTCCTTTAACTGATAGATAGACTTTCTGTTAAATGGCAGGACAAAAATCATGTAATGAGCGAGAGAACACCATTCCATCATTGTTGTGTCAAACCAATCAACATAAAGGAAATGTATGGCATCAATTTTATATATTTGGTTCTTTATTGATCTGAAGAACATAAATATATATAACTCCAAATATCAAGAGTAGAAATTTATAATTGGATCTTATAATTAGCAAGCAGCAACAACCAAATAAATATATAAAATTGCAACTGCCATTGATTGTTTGAACACAAAATTACAGAAGGATTAATGAAAAATTGCAAATATGACTTAATCTCAAAGCTCAACGGTACATTACAAGAAAACAAAACTACGCATTGTCAACCCAAAGAGACCGAGTCTCTTCATCCATCTCCACGAAAATCGCCCTTTTATTGGCTTGTTCAAATGCTTCTGCAGCTTTCAATTTTTTATTTGCCTCAAGTCCAGGCATGCTATTTAATATCTTCATACATGCTTTCACTGAGTAAGCTTCTATCTGTTGTGCTGCATTTTTCTTTGATTCAGCGATGATGAGTGATGCGTCCGCTAGGCGATCAATTGCGTTTATAGCATCATCGGCTGATCGCTTCTGTCCCTTTGAAGGTTCTTGTGATCCACTTGCATTGCATTTCTTCTTTTTCTCTACCTTGGTGCTATTAGGATTTTTAGGACAAACAATAGTGGAATCATTTATTTCATCGGATTCTAGTTCTACCACCTCATTCAGATCAATTTGTGTTTTAGTTGTTTCACCTTTCCCTTTGCTAGATACAGCACCGAGTCCGGATGCAGTAGAGCTCGCACATATGTCTTGCAGGTCTATCCAACTAGGCCACACTTTATCTCGGTATTCTTGAATATTCTTATCCTTCTGCAGTTTGTAAGTTCATTGTTAGTCTATTGGTCAAGTGTATGATATGGCAATTATATAAAAGTTACTATTCTTAAACTTACCAAAATGAGTTTTGCCCATTTTTCTTCTGGAGCTTTGATCATTTTGTCATCGTCATCCCAACCAAATCCTATGTGCTTTAGAAGTTTGTCCATGGTAGCATAACAACTCCTGTAGTACTTATGGCGATTTTTTATTTGTTGCAACTCAAGTTTGTCTACCTTGGACTCATTGAACTTTTCTAGGATTTCACGCCATGCTTTTTTTGTGTATCCTGTTCCTTCCTTCCCTCCATTTAAAGTTTGATCTTTTAGTATGTTCAGCAACATTTTGTCCTCTGAAGATTTCCATGTGTGGCACTTTGTGACCTGCTTATCGGTCTTTTCCTTCTTAATGCTTTTGATTTGGTCATCCATATTTTCCTAAAGGGAAATAAAGCAGCAAAATGATTACTAGTTAAATCATTTAAGTTACACAAATACTGCAATCTTTGTTACCTTTGGCACCAACTATGATCTAAGGAAATTATCATGAAGGGTATTCCATCTACAAGGATTGCCTATATTGTAGTAAAAACTAAGACCTGACAATTTACATATGTGACTAATCTATAGGGAATAATTGTCTATTCATCACTCAAGTAAACACACAGCTGCTACAGATTTAAATTTCAATTTCGTAGTTGCATTTATGTCCTGACAGCATGAACCTTCTTCCTACAGATTTGAGTATGGGCCTTACCTGTAGGATGACGAATCTGCAGATTGATCTCTGGTGATGGAAACAAGTTGAGGAAGAGAGATCCCTTCTCTTCCCAGCAGCGGCCAGCTGCCAGTAATTGGTGATCCCAGCCTAACACCGGCGGCCAGGGAATTGGCGATCACAGCAGGGGTTAGCGGCTAGCCATTGAACTAGGTTTCCAGATCTTTTTTTGCTGATGTTTGTTGTGCCGCCATTCAGTTTATATAGATGCGATGGAAAAAATGGCGCCTAGAACTGGCTGCGGGAGGGAAGAATTGGCGCCAATAAGTTTGTTGAGGAAGGAGAGGGGAGGATAAAGTCTGTTACGGAGAGTTTTATGTAATCTTGTTTTCTCAAAAACGAGTATTAGTCGTTTTTGATAAAACGTAGTTTCCTGGCTTTGTGGAAACAGAATTTAAGTTATCCACGGTTTTGTTGGAGGGCCCAAACATGGTTTTAGTTTGTTGGGCGGTTATATGGGTCCACGGAAAACTAGTTTGGCTAATCCATCGTATCCAAACAAGGCCCTAGGTGTGTTGCGTGCGTCTATGTCACGTCAGGTGAGTCAGTTTGCGCATCTTGGTGCATGCGTGGGCACTCTACTCCCAAGGGCTACAAAGCCGGGCCATATTCAGTTAGTTAGCTGGATGAGGTTTGTTAGCTAGCATTAGGCATGGAGAGTTGTGAGTAGGCTCAGTCATTAGAGGATAAGCATCACGATGCGGTAGTGGCCGGAAGTTCAGGCAGTTAGTGCGTGTGTGGAGTTGTGGCCGGGTTGTGTGTGAGCACAGGGTATAAAACCCCTCTCCTATGTAATGATCATTGCTCCGCTGTGTTGCCGAGCAACGGTGACGGTATGAGCCAAGCCGGGGGTATGTGCCCAATAAAGCAAGGCCGTTCGTGCTGCCGAGGCGCCGTTCGTGCGGCGGGGCGTTTGTGCGCCAAAAAAAATTCCAGTGTGCTCCTTCTTCCACCTTCGTCCGAGCAAGCTGAGAGAGAGAGAGCAGCCAGGCTTGGCAACAACAATTGGTATCAGAGCTGGTTCATCTTGGGCGTCGTTTTTCTTGCCGGCGGTGGCGGAGTTCGCCGGCGGCTGCGCGATGCTCCAGGCCGTGTGTTGGTCTATGGAGGTGCGCGGCGCGGCGAGGAGGCCGCGGTGGCTGCGGCGGCACGGTGAGGAGGCCGCGGAGGACCTGCGTGATGGCGGCTTCAACGACACACAACGGCATGGCGGCATGGAGGTGCTGCGTTGCGGTTGAGGCCGCAGCGGTGCAGGGCAATAAGCCGTGGCGGCGAGCCGGGCGCGTCCGGTGCGTGTTATGGGTGCGCACTGGACGCGTCGGGACCGCGGGCGCGCGTACGAGCAAGCGGTTGACGTTGGGAGGAGGCGTATGTCACCGTTGTGCTCGAGTCCGTACTCGAGTTCGGCTACATCCTTCCGGCGTTTGTCGTTGGCGGCTGCCATGGCGGACGCAGAGGCGGCGCGCGGTGAGCGTCTGGTGCAGTCGGGCTCGTCGGGCGCGTCGGGTGCGCGCGGGGCGTGCGGGGCGCACTGATGCGGTCAGGCACGTCGGGTGCGCACGGGACGTGCGGGTCGCTGAGGGACGCCAGGCGTGTGTCGTCGACGGAGAAGGAGCTCGGCGTACGTCGCCGGGGTCGTGACGGAGCACGGTACGCCCGGCGTCAGCGCACCAGTTCGGGTCCATGGCGGTGCGTCCGGCGTCGATGCGCCGGGTCGGGTCCACGGGCTGGGTTACAGCCGTGACGACGACGATGGGAGCAACACAACAACTCTGGCGATGGCTACGACAAGCCATGTCGTGGTTTAGGAAGAGTATGTTAGGAGTAAACCACGTCTAGGTGTGTTGCGTGCGTCTATGTCACGTCAGATGAGTCACTTTGCGCATCTTGGTGCATGCGTGGGCACTCTACTCCCGAGGGCTACAAAGCCGGGCCATATTCAGTTAGTT
The DNA here is from genome assembly GCA_963921465.1 of Triticum timopheevii. Classification (NCBI taxonomy): domain Eukaryota; kingdom Viridiplantae; phylum Streptophyta; class Magnoliopsida; order Poales; family Poaceae; genus Triticum; species Triticum timopheevii. The sequence goes on from OY997262.1 coordinate 435,933,469, forward strand.
AGCTGGATGAGGTTTGTTAGCTAGCATTAGGCATGGAAAGTTGTGAGTAGGCTCAGTCATTGAGGATAAGCATCACGATGCAGTAGTGGCCGGAAGTTCAGGCAGTTAGTGTGTGTGTGGAGTTGTGGCCGGGTTGTGTGTGAGCACAGGGTATAAAACCCCTCTCCTATGTAATGATCATTGCGCCGCTGTGTTGCCGAGCAACGGTGACGGTATGAGCCAAGCCGGGGGTATGTGCCCAGTAAAGTAAGGCCGTTCGTGCGGCTGAGGCGCCGTTCGTGCGGCGGGGCGTTTGTGCGCCAAAAAAAATTCCAGTGTGCTCCTTCTTCCACCTTCGTCCGAGCGAGCTGAGAGAGAGAGCAGCCAGGCTTGGCAACAACAACATCGGCCACCTGGAGCGGCCGCACTGGCGTCGCAGTGCACCGGGCCTCCCGCATCTTGCGGCATCACCACCCCCAACACTACGGATGTTGTCGGCTTGCCGCCCTCGTACATGGCGGGGACTCAGTGCAGGGCGGCGGCGAGGTGTGGTGGGCTGCTTTCGTTGGGGCCAAACGAGCTAGCTTCCCCGAGGATCGCGGGATGGGTGGGTAGGGGATGCTGCGAGGTGGGAGAAGAGGACGGGGAGGGCCGACGGCGAGGTGGGTCGGAGAAGGAAGGGGAGCGGTGGGTGCCGACGACGGCGCGGCCCCTCACCTGCTCATGCTCTGCCCTCGCTGGAGAGGGGAGTCTGGATAAGATGAAACAGAGGATTGTGGGCTGAATTTCTTACAAATGTAGGGACTTTTTTGTAAAAATGAAACATTTTTAGATCCACTTAAAAAGGGACTGTGGGTTTAATTAGCAAAAGTCATAAGGACTTGTTTGCAAAATTGCCGCGATGGTGAACCCGCCAGAATCAATCCGTGCTTTATCTTTCACTAATAATAAAGCACGGATTGACTTCGTGGGTTCACCGTAACAATACGCTTCTTCCCCGTGATTTATGCTTTCAGTTTGAATTTATTTAAAACATACTAGCAAACATGCCTGTGCGTTGCATCGGGTATAAAATAAATCTAAGAGTTCATATGGTATTCAAGTGTTTACCTATCATGGTGAATAATAAGATTTTACAGTTAAATTGGTTGTGAGACTCATACGGATGCACCTTATGAAGATCTCATTGTATTCGAAAAGCTCATAATCTTTTTCTCTACTAATAAAACCTACTTCTTCAACTCGCGCGAAAGAAATTGAATTATGTGTAATAAGTTGTTGGTATTCTACAATCCTGTATAAAAATAATTATGAAAATCTAACCATTTATCCATAAGCGGCTACTCCTTCGTTGCAAAAGTAATTATGCATCATTCGCATAGATGTAACGGTTTCAAATAGATCATATATTAACTCCTATATCTCGGAATCCCTATTAACATTAATTCATAATTTTGCTTTCCCACTTCAAAAATATGATGAGCAGAAAGTAAAGAATTTACAATGCTTGTCACTCTTTTGTTGACACGTTGCTGCCAACAGTAGGAGCACACCCTCCACGCCAACATGACCACTTCCCTGGACATTATCATCGGGCCTCGATGAGATCAGGTTAGGGTACGCAGAACTGTGGGACAGATGGTACAACAAAGGGTAGTGCCCCCCCCTCCCCCCCCCCCCCCCTCACAACTGTCACGCGAGGGCGAAACATGGTGCGAGCAAGATGCACCTTTGTCGCCCTCTCTCGGTTCTTCATCCCTCGCTCAATCCTGCCTATCTTACCGATGATATCAATGACATCTAGAGTTGAGGAATATCTTGATGGTTAGCAAGTACCGGCTTGCTTCAAATATCTTCTCTATTAAGAAATATTTCTTTTCAATATTTCACTCGCTTTTAATTATTGTACTCCATCCATCTTAAAATAATTGTCTCGTTGTACTAACTATAGTATTCCCTCCGTTCCTAAATATAAGTCTTTTTGGAGATTTTAATATGGACTACATACGGAGCAAAATGTATGAAACTACATTCTAAAATATGTCTATAAGCATCCGTATGTGGTCCATATTAAAATTTCTAAAAAGACTTATATTTAAACACGAAGGGAGTATAAAATTGTGTATAAAATTGTAGTGAGAGACTTATTTTAGGACAGAGGGAATATCTGATATATAGTACTAACAACAAACAACATCAAGTAATAATCAGTGCTCTTCCTGAAAATAGAAATCGGTGCTAGCACGCGTGCGTCCAGTAGCTTCTAGCCGGTACAAGACATTGGTCCCGTCTCGCGTGCTAGCAGAGGAGAGCACCGACCGCCCACTGCGTGCCTTATCTCATCGCCTTCCTCTCCTTCTCTTATCCAAATAGCCATTCCTCCTCATCCTAACCCAGCTCCGGCGCTCTTCCTCTTCTCCGTCCAACCCAGCCAGAGTAGCGACACGTGCGCGGGGCCGCGGTGGCTGGCCAGGAAGCACCCCCTAATCGGCGAGGAACCAAGAGGACGCCATGGCTGGCGCCTTGGAGCTGCTCTGCCGTCGGCCTGATCTGGCCGTCCGTCCCAGTCGCCGGCCCCGTGCTCCGGATCAGGCCAGCAGCCTCGCCTCCGACCCGATTCGAACCGCACAACCTTCGCCACCTGCGCCATGCCCCAGAGGTTCGGCTGATCCCGCGTCGCTCATTCTCCCTTCTTTCTCTGCTCGCGGCTCGCGTTGACTGCGAGAGGCCATAGGCCTCGTCCAGCCGCATCCTCTCACTGCCTTGCTCCTCCACCACCACTCCTCCCCTTCTTCCTCCCCTTCCTGCCAGCCAGGGCACCCTCCCTCTCCCGCCTCCCTTCGCCGCAGGATTCCATGAGGAGTGCGCTGATGCGGGTGTCTTGGCCAGCAGCAACAGCTGCGGCAGTTCCGTGCCGGGAGAAGCCTCGCACTGGGCGATGTGGAGGACGACGACCTGCTGCTTCCTCAGTCGCGCGTCCTCCTCCGCGTCGTGGGTGAGCGCTCCCCTTCTTCCTCCATCTCTCTTCTCTCCCATGCTTCTTTTCTCTAAGAGCTCTCTCTGCCTTCTATTTTTCTTCAGAGAGACCGCCATGGCCGGCCGATGCCCGAGAGTCGCCGGCCAAGGACCCGCCGGCGTCCAGACCCCCACCACGCCATTCCCATCTCGCCTAGACCTGCACAAGTCACATCCAGTGCCCGCGCCATTCTTCGGCCCCCGGCCCGCAGCTCTGCAGCCCGATCTCTTCAGCCGCCTCGCGTCCAAAGCAGAGGAGAGGAGCTCCCTGCGACGAGCCTCTCCAGCGCCCAGCAAACCAGCAGGCCGTCCCGGCCTCCTTCTCGCTTCGGCATGAACGAACGGCCGTCGCGACGGCTCGCCGCATTCCAGGCCTCGGGCGGCGCGGACTCCCGCTGCGGCGTGGACGCCAATGGCAAGCGGCAGCGCTTGCCCGGCGGTGGAGAACGCAAATTGATAAGCGGTGCAGGGGTATTTTTTTGCAAAAACGAAGCGTTTTCTCGGATACCCACTTAAAATAGGACTGCGGGTTGAATTCTTAGAAACTGAGGGACTATTCTGGAAAAGTGCCGACGACGGACGACAGAAACCTAAATTTTCTTTATTATTATTATATATATATATATTATATATATATATATATGTATATATATATATACTAGGACTTGGAATAGGAAAATTACCTGTGCGTTGCAACGGGGAACATGCTATTAAAACATTGTCATGGTGTGAAAACATGCATAAAAAATGAAAGGATTATACTCCCTCCGTTCCAAAATAAGTGTTTCAACTCTATACTAAATTTAATACAAAGTTGTATTAAAGTTGAGACACTTATTTTGGGACGGATGGAGTATGTGTTTTTACCTCCTCGTCGTATCTGGATTGATGCCTTTTTTTACTATTGTGTACAATGACATGAAAGTGTACATACCATTGCCTAATATCATATCCGCCTTAGGAGTATTGTACATTATATTTTTCATCTATATATCTTCTGTAAGAAGTAAGATCATGGTTCGAATAAGTTGTTCGCGCTACCATTGCTCGCCATATAATCTCAAAATAATATATGCATAATCGGACTCGCCAAGATAAAGACAAGATGTTGTATTTTATGATGTTATGTTTTCTACACATGCAATGGTAGTTTCCTAGGAAAATAATCTCAGTAAAACAACTGAAATAAAAACGAAGGATATTTTACCGGTATCTGATACGAACGTCAATAAAAATAGATTAGACCACCATCAATTAGCACACACACATATATGGAATTGTGCTCGATTTTTACTCAACGTGGCAAAACAAAAATTCTGCAAATGAATGATAATTGACGAATTGTTATTAGGGTTGAAATTCGATTGCTATGTGATTTGAGTATTTCCTCCTAATTTTACTTTTCTATCGATCATCTGGAAGAAAGACTGCTATATGTTTCTAGTGATTTGGTCAGAACTTGAATTCCATGTTATATGCAGCACTACATGATTGCCTTAACACCCTTTTTTAAGAGTACATGTGCTAATCTGATAATCTAGATCAGAAATATGCTAATGTTGGAACCAAAATATGCAAAAGAACATAAATTATAATATATACATTGAAGATAAGTACTAAAAACACAATTCCATAACGGTGCTAGCTGACTTGTATTATTCTTAAAATAGCATAGTACTGCTACTGCTTGCTTGTTTGATTAACTACAGGGCCAGTTTTTCGATTTCACTTGAGAAAGTAAGTGAATCTTCTTCTGATGCATGATACCACCTTTTGTGTTCATCATGCACTGTGATTTTATCCAGTTGTGTATAAACCAAACTGAAGCTATCAGTTAAATGTGAGATCGATCAAAATGGCTAACAAAATGATGCCAATTTATGCATTTGCAAACATCTAACGTGTTGCAACTAATTTTCTCGGCTCTCTTTTTCTGAGCTACAGGTTGACTCCCAAACAAAGCAAAGGATAAAAGAAATAAAAACAAAAAAATAAACGTGTTGCAACTAATTTTCTCAGCTCTCTTTTTCTGAGCTACAGGTTGACTCCCAAACAAAGCAAAGGATAAAAGAAATAAAAACAAAAAAAAATAAACGTGTTGCAACTAATTTTCTCAGCTCTCTTTTTCTGAGCTACAGGTTGACTCCCAAACAAAGCAAAGGATAAAAGAAATAAAAACAAAAAAAAATGTAAGAACCAGGGATCGAAACCAGAACTCCCCCTTGCAGCCGTGAGGCACAAGCCATTGTGCTACACAACCGCTTCTAGCATACAAAGGACTTTCACTTTTAATAAACTAAAGCCAGCGGCCACTTGAGAAGGGAAAAAACGAATCGTTTTTTTTTCCTTACCGGTGGCAGGGGGATAATTATTAGCAACTACGGGGGTAATTCTTATGACGGACGACAGAAACCTAATTCTCTTTATTATTACTAGCAAATTTGCCCGTGCGTTGCAACGGAAGAAAAACTATTAGATTTTTTGGAGGGTAAAACTATTAGATTATATAGGTGTGATAGAATAAAAAAAAAGTCTGAATCAAATGCCCGGATGAGATAAGGACTTTTAAAATGTCATTTTCATAAACTATATCCGAGTGATGTCATGATGAGATAAGGTACTTTTAAAAAGTCATTTAAAAAAATATGATGGTCTTATCACGACTTGATCTCCTAAGGCGCCACAACGAAAAAAATTCACTGAGCAAACTACATTGATGGACACTGTCTGAGCTACGCTGATGAATGATGTGTCTCACCCTGACCTAGCGTAATGGTGTTTCTCATAATCAGTATTATCATGCCAGAATAAACATAGTTGTAGTTTTATATAGCTTACAAAAAGTAACCCACAGAAAGTTGTGTCAATTTTGGGGGGCTCAACATTGTACAAGATACGAAAACCTTTTTTTACCCGACGCAAGGGACTAAATAAAATCATAAAACGACCTCTACAGATGTCCTAATAAAACCTGTACGTAAGCGACGGTTCGTTATGTTCATTATTTATGGATCTATTTCAATTTTTTGAACATATTCTAAATTTTATGGACATTTTTTAAACTCATGAATATGTTTTGAATAATACTGTTTTAGAAAGCATGAACATTTCTCGTTTCATGACATTTATTTGAAATCGTGATCTTTTTTGTAAAACATGAACAGTTTTTTGAAACCGTGATCATTTTATGATTTTTGAAATGTTTTTTGAATTCACAAACAATTTATGATTTCTCAATAAAAAAATAACTCGCAGCTTTTTAAAATTTGGTTCTTTTATAAATCAAAAATTAATTTAAAAAGGAAAAACTAAAACAAAAATGAGAAATTAAAAAGGAAAAAACAAAATAGGAAAACAGTGCAACTGGGCCGGCCCATTAACTGCTGAGTGCGGGGAGGATGCGCGCTTGCGATAGAAAAAGAGAGGAGAGAAAAGAGGTAGGTCCTGGGGATCGAACCCTGGTCTCCCAGGGGCAGGGCAGCGATCAATGCCACTGCGCCGCTGGGGCGATCCTGTTATATAAACGTAGCGACGTCTAATAACGTAAAACCGGGCGCGATTTTGAAAAAAACGAACCGTTTTTTCAACTTACGGGTGGCATAGTGGGTAATTTATGCCAACTTCGAGGGTAATTCTAATGACGGATCGCCGAAACCCAATTTGCTTTATTATTAGGTATATATATATATATATATATATATATATATATATATATATACTAGCAAAAATGCCCGTGCGTTGCAACGGAAGAAAAAAATTTGCATGTCCCTATCTCAATAAGCATAGTCCCAAGACCTCCACAGGTCCACATCCTTTTTTTTAACATGATGCCCTTTCGTGTCACCGCTTATGTTCCTTCCTACTGTCACTGACAGTTGTCGAAGTGCCCAAGGCTACTTTTGTACTTTGCTACAGAGCAAAGCAAACGCTGCTAGAAATGAGTAGCGCATGTTTATTAACATAATGTCCTATCATGAATAATAAATAGCACTTAGATTATTAATAGTACATACAATCAATTTTTGTGACCTTTTATTGTAACTAAATGTTTTCGCTAACCAAATCACTCCAAGATTTTTTTTGCAGGAAAAACTCACTTTGACATTATGAAGAAAATTAATGATTTTCCTCAATAAAGGATCAAACCATTACATGAGCAACCAATTGGAATATCTATTATATAATTGAATTAAATTAATGTTTGTTACTCATATTATTGCTATTTACTCAAGAAAAAATCATGTTATTTATTTTAATCCACTATACAATTCTTAATTTTGTATTAACCAAACTGCATTTGTTAATTATTTAATTTAACCGGCCATGAATTAAGTTTTAATGTTTGTAACACCGCAAAAAAAGTTTTAATGTTTGTGAGTGAACAAATTTTTTTTGCACATCTGTAACCCTAACATGCACTAATTGAGTTTGTCCTTATAAAAATAAAATGGTATTCTACCCCATTAATATTTGTGAACTGAAACAATGTAAAGTGAAGCAATTGCCACACGATGCAGTTTCGAGACTTCCACTAACTTTTCTTCCCAAGCTAGCTATAGTCATGCTCAAACATATGGCATACAAAAGTGTACTGATTGTGGATCTAGGAAAATTGTGTGTACTCACATTTTACCTCATTAATATTTGTGAAAATAATAATGTTATTTATTTTCATCCACTGTACATTTTTTATTTGTTTGTTAAGGAAACTGCATGTATTAATTATTTACTTTAACAGCCATGCATTGTTTTAATGTTTGCGAGCGGCCAAATTTTTTACACTTATGTAACCAATTTTTAACTTGATGAAAAAAGGAAAAACAATTGACAAAAAAGATGCATCCTCTTCGACACATGCTCCTACATGTTTATGACTCCAGTCGGCTAAAAAAGAGTTCACGTCTTCTTCTTTTTTCCCACTTTAAACTTGATAGAAAAATAGAAAAATTATAAAAAAGATCCAATTTGCTGCCTACTTTTGTTTCTGTTTGCGTCTACGTTAAATTCTCCTCATTCCTTTTTTATTATAGTAAATATGGACGTGCGTTGCAACGGGGAAAAAGAAATGTCATAAACCCCGAACCCAAAGTATAATGTAATCATGGGTGTCGACACCACCACCTCTGTCTCATAGTAGTTGTACTAAACAGGACGAGCCGCGCTGTGTCGTTGACGCCGGCCTAACATCCTTCACTCATCTGGAAGCAGAATGCGACAGGGCCGGCGTAACATCCTTCACTCATCAGGAAGTAGAATGCGCGAGTGCCGTTTATGCTCAGGATGAGCAACTCCGAAGGGGTACACGGGAGGGGCTCGTAGCCGGTGAAGGTTGGACCTTCGGACGTCCACGATGCACTGCATGCAATAGTAAGGTATCTTCCCGTTGATCAAGCTTAGATGGTGACAGTGAAGACATCAGGCCATGGATCACTGTAGACGCTGACGAACCTTGACTGTCGACAAAGGCACTAAATCGATTTTCGCCATAAGCAAGACATGTACAAAGCTTGTCGAACAGAATGAGGTTGATTAGCAGTAGCAGGACATGTATGTCTAGCGGTAGAAGCACGTGTGAGCTAGCAGATCAGGCAGCAGTAGAATTCATGCTCTTTTCGTTGAGGGCACGCACACACACGCCTCACCTTCCTCCACATGTAATGATAATTGATTAGATATTTCCTTTAGAAAAAGATCAATTGTTTACTTTTTTGAGAGACAGGATCGATTGTTTCCATCCGCGACGCACGCGAGAATAGAGCAGGCCCAGCTTCCCTGCGTTGCAGAAGCTCATCAGCAGGCAGCTAGCCGGCCCAAGGCCCAGCTCGCCCTAGCTAACCCTAGCCAGCCGCACCGCATCAGCGCCGTCACCACAGGACAAGTTCCTCGATCCCCACCATTTGCCACTCGTCGCCCGTGCTTCAGCTTCGGCCATCAAGCTCGCCGCCAATGAAGACAGCCTCCGCCGCTCCCCCATGTGCTCCGGTGAGCCCTGCCGCTGCCCCCCCCCCCCCCCCCCCCCCTTCTCTCGCGTTCTTTCTCTCTCTCTCACCCCTCTTTCTCTCTGTTCGAGCAGCATGTCCCAGCCGCCATGGATGAACCCGACACAACCAGATCCATTCGACCACGCCGCTCCAGTCCGAGTCCCTGCGTCGCTGAAGCCCCGGCACCGCTACTCCCACCTCCCTTCGCTTGTTTACTCTCTTTCCATGCTACCTCTTCTCTGATTTCCCCCCGCCATGGCCGTCTCTCTGCAGGTCGCCGACGCACCCGACGGGATCAAACAACCGGAGCAGGAGATCTCCGGTCCGCGGGCTCCGGGGCCCCCTTTGCTCCACCTCGGCCTCGTCCTTGGCCATGCCCGGAGGCCAACCGCAGCCAGCCCCAACTTGGGAGGCCGACACATCGTCCCCTCTCCTCGCTGGCCACCCTCCCGGACCCAGTGGCTGTGGCGGGCCTGAAGGCAGCGTCCTGCTCGTCGGACTACGATTTTTGGTATCTTTAGATCGGCTCTTTGCTCATTTTCATTGGTGGTGCGCCTCTCCTCTTTTTTGCTCCAATTTTTTTTCTCTATCAGAGACCTTTCTTCAGCTACAGATGAACCATATCTCATCCTATTTTCGTTGGCATGTTGATTTTGTAACTCGTGAAGGTATATAAGTTGCTAGGATTCGATGTAAACGTGGGACTATTAATTGGAACGGATGATGAAATAGGCAGGAGCGCGTAGCGCCGAATTGTTGAATCTTTTTTTCCTCACTTATTATGGACTGCGGGTTTATTTTTATAAAAGTCAAGGGCTTTTCTGCAAAAAGTGCAAAAATCGCTAGTGACGACGGACGAACAGAAACCCCATTTACTTTATTATTAAAAAATAGGTAAAGAAAAAAAAATAGGTAAAGATTAGGTAAAGATTCGAGGTAGTACTAAATTCTTGTCCATAATTTTCGTCCGTCCGTTAACTACCAAAATTTCCGTACGTAGGTGATCCGTTTTGCTTCGTTTATTAGGCCTTTGCCTACTGTCGTCTGCGCTATTACCTGGGCTTGGCTGAAGCGTTGCCACTTGGGCCTCAGCCCGTCTGATAAAAATAATTGTACTGGTTAGGATCGAACTCGAGACCTTACGACCGTGCACAAGGGGGTTCAGAGATGATAAAGTTGGTGTTTATGTTAAAAGAAGAAGGTTCTGGCTAATAGCTAGATATAGTCCCATATCGTTTTCTTGTACACGATCTCACCAGTTTAAATATGTTTGCAAGTTTTAAGACAACAAGCGGCCTAGGAGGAGTTGGTCAGGATTTAATGGGATGGAGACCCTATGTTGGCCTGATTTAAACAGGATGCGTATGTGAGACCTGCAATGCACACCGGCGGGGTTCTCCTGCTACAGACCGAGCTCCATGGGGAGGCGCCATTGTTGTGATGGAGATGTTGAGAGAGAAAAGAGAGGGTGAGGAGGAGACCGGGGAAGAGAAGCGCGGGGCTTACCGGGTGGGGGGGTCCTGCTGCCTGCTGCTGCACAGATCGGGCCTCAAGCTTCCTGTTGTTGTTTTGTGGACGAGGATGCAAGGAGGCGCTGGGGCGCATGGGATCCATCCAGCTTGACTATGTAAACACCTGGGCGTCAGCCGCCTTGCGGGATCACGCACGTGTCCACCGCTGGGTCCCACGCACCGCCTACCTCATCTCCCTTCGACCTTATCTCTTGTGTCCAGTCGTTTCTTTCCATCTCCATCCATAGCATCCGTAGACAAAAACGATCTCATGCGCCCCATGGTTTCAAGGTGTCGTTCATGGAATGAGGAGACACTTGCTCAGCAATGGTAGACAAAGACAATTTCATGCGGCCCATGGTTCCAAGGTGACGTTCATGGAACGAGCAGACATTTGCTCAGCAATCAGAACATACTAGCGCATCACGCCTCTGAACAATATGATACAGGGTCGGATACTGGATCGCCAATGGTGTATCACCTAGCCAAGTATCCTCCCAGAAACGGATATCATTGCCATCACCGACTATAAACTTTGTTCTATTAAAGAAGGCTGCCTTAACTCTCATAAGCCCCTTCCAAAATGATGAATCAGTTGGTCTCACTGTCACTTGTGACAAAGTCTTGGACTGCAGATACTTGTTACGGAAAATCTGCGTCCATGTTGCGTCAGTCTCAACTGATAGCCTAAACAGCCATTTATTGAGCAGGCATCTGTTCTTGACCTCAAGATTCTCAATACCCCCATCCCCCCTTGGTCCTTAGGTCTACAAATAATATCCCATTTGGCGAGTCGATACTTTCTCTTTAGTTCATCACTCTGCCAAAAAAATCTTGATCGGTAGAAGTCCAGCCTTTTCCTAACCCCAACTGGAACTTCAAAGAAAGATAGCAGGAACATCGGCATACTCGTGAGCACCGAATTAATAAGAATCAACCGGCCTCCATAAGACATAAGTTTTTCCTCCAGCAACTAAGTTTCTTCTCGAACCGATCTTCGATGCATTTTCACTCTCTGTTTGTCAGCTAACGATGGTGAATGGGTATATCTAGGTAATTAAAAGGTAAAGCCCCTAATTCACATTCAAATAATTGCTATAAGCCTCTTGTTCCTCCTTAGCTCTACCAAAGCAGAACAGCTCACTTTTATGAAAGTTAATCTTTAAACCGGTTAATTGTTCAAATAAGCATAACACCAGCTTCATATTTCAAAATTCTCAAGCAATAAGAATAGACCAGAAAAAGGCTCTTAAAATGCAGCGATCTGTTGTTCGTATTTAAAAAGGCCGGACAGATGCTCGTACGAATGCAAGATAACACTATTGAGATTTGTTTATTTGATGGTGCCCATCGACCATCCTCATGGTGCAGTGTTGCCGGTGTTGGCTCGGCAAGCCATTTTCTCATGCCTTGTCTGCACTGTGCCAAAATTTATACAGCAAGATGAACTGTACTATGCCAGAATTTATAGTGAAGATAATTTATGCAGCAAGATGAATTGCACTATGCCAAAAATTATAGTGCAAGGTAGACTAAATTTCAGCTATCGGTCTACACCATGCTATAATTTATACAACAAGATAGACAAAATTTCATCTATGAAGCTATTAGCTTAACCTGCAAAACAATTTATTAGCTTAACGTCCAACTGTACATTACTGCAACATGTAAGAAGACTTAGTTGTGCCCATAACATGCACACTATGATATCAGTAGCTGAAATATGAAGCTTTCTTGCCATCCCTTTCTCTAAGGTTCGAAAATATGGGTATAAAATGATAACAACCAACCAGTCAATGAAATGAGCCAGAACAAAACCATACAATACTAAACTGTAGCTAGTTGGTCATAATTCGCAATGCCACGTATCATTTAAACACAATTTGTATTGGAAAATGGAAGAAAATTATAGAGCAGAGCAAACCCTCACTTAAAAGAGGAGTTAAGAGAGTTAGATTTTGGAAACGAATATCAAGCCAAGCTAACTAAGCTGAATTCGCTGATAAAAATACATGGTCTGTTACTGTTTCTGTCTTCTTTCCTTCTGAATATAAACAGTCTGCTATGCATGACTATCTATATGACCTTGATGTCACATCTTTGGTGACAATCCTGTAATTTACTGATTATTGCTGAGATGGCCATGCCTTAAAGATACGCTATACATACATCAAATCTTTCCGATCTATGTACGGCGGAACAATAATATAGTTCATTGATTTCTCTTCCATTTTTAATCTTCATGCGGATCCAGATAAAGGCAAACAAATGATTGCAGGAGGCAAACCATTACAAAAAGATAAAAATATATAGATCTGAATTCAGACCCGGGAATCAAAATTCCAAAGATAGGTTTAATTTCTTTAAAATAGATACTTCATACATGAGTCCTTCTAATACTATGCAGCGATACTTCATACATGAGTCCTTCTAATACTATGCAGCGAGAACGCAACATGTTCTGTTTATAATGGCAGGGATCGATGTTTCCAAACTCTTCAGGGCTGATGCAATTCTGTCAAATAACACTGCTGTTGCTGCAGGGACTGAAATATTTGAGAAAGAATCAGTAATCCAAATTCAAATAATTTATATCAGTCCAATTCTGCAAAAAATGTATTCATAAATTCCAGGGAAAATCACATAAATTCATTCATACAATCTAGGTATTTATACAAAATTTGATCGAACAAATCGTGAGCAAAGAGGTAGATACAAACTTCAGATAAGTGCAGCCCACGCAGTTAATGGAGATACATAGTACCATCATGAACAGGGCAAGAACTCACATGTAAGCCACCTTGTATATTCAGACTTGACGAATTTGCAGGACTAAGTAAACCTTCCATAATGCAGAACTAAGTTGCAGGACTAAGTAAACCTGTCCCAACTAACAAATTTCACTCAAATCACACAGGCAGACTTCGTAATTTTATGAAAAATCAAGAACACAAAGCTTGAACGAATTAATCATACTACATAGTACATCCCTACATTCACCCAGGGAAATTGTTTCTGGATCGAAGCCTGAAGTAGGAGCCTGCACTCTGCACCCAAGTATGACCATCACAATCAGCTTGCCGCAATACTAATCAGTGAATAGAGGACACAAAAGATTTGCAGGTATAATAGGGAGATTTCGCCTCACCCGTGGGATCAGCCAGTTAGCCGATCGGAGTGACATGGACGACCTCTGCGGCGTCAAAAACGAACCAGACCTTGACAGCCACATCGCCCCCTGTCATGACCCCCAGACCTCGAGCAGCCACAGCACCCCTTGCCCATGGTCACCCCCACGTTGAGCTAGTCCACCTGTTGTCATTCCTGCAGCTGTGTATTGCTGTCGATGGACCTCCTGAAGATCCCGACGCCGCTACTATTGACGCAAGATACAGACCTCGCCGGCTATTGTACACGCAGCATCGCACCAGGAGAAAGTGACGGCGAGGCTCACCTCAGGAGGTAGCGGCGAGGCCCGCCTCCAATCGCTCCCCACGCCGCCGCCATGCCAGCACCTCCTTCGGCCACTTCACCGTGGCCGCTCCTCCTCCCATCCCTCTCGGCTCTCGCACATCTCCATCGCCTTGACACGAAGGCAGAGCAACGGGGAGATGGGGCGCCTCCTCGCGTCGGCTTCTGCGCTATCCTAGTAGAGGCGGAAGCTTGCCACGATGACGACGGGCAGAGGGCTCCGGTAGAGCGTGGGACGGCAGCATGCCGGTGGCCTAGACGGGCACGAGACCTAGACACATGCGGCGCGGGACGGCTTGAGGCGTCGAGGAGGAGCCAGGTGCGTCTGGGAGAATGAGACGACGGAGCGCCAGTAGCCTGGGCGAGGGGCATCTCGATACATCGGCACGTCCTTGGCCCTGCACCTCCGGCGAGATCATGGAGAGCGGATGGTGCGCCGCCCGATTTTGGAAGACCACAGCTCGAGAGTGGGCGAGGCGGATGGCGAGGGAGGGTAGCCTTTTTATTAGCCCATACGGCGGTGGAACAACGGCAAGCGGTGGTGGTCATGAATATGATCCCACGAGAGTCTTCGGGATGGACACGCGGCGAGAATTGAGAGGTAAGAAATAAGAACCAACGGGATTTCACGGAAGTCATCCAAGGATGAAGAGGCACGTGTAAAGGATTAAGAGAGATGGGCGAAACCAATCCAGCAACTGCAGCTCTACCAAATCGCTAAAGGCACTCCAAAACATACCCCGACAGATCCCCAGTAAATAACGTGTGGCCTTCCCATTGGTCTGTTTTCCGCTGGTAGAAAAAAGTCAAAAAATCCAGATATATCAAACCTAGCTAGGTTTAGTATATTAAGAATATACACGAGCCTTCTTTTCCTCTAATATACAAAGCTTAGGCCTCTTTTGGTTCATAGGATAGGATTGTCGTAGGAATAGGAAATTTGTAGGAAATGAGATGACATGTATCTCAAATCCTATGAGAAGGAATAGGAAATGAGATGTCATTTGGTTCACATCAAAGGAATTTTTCCATTGAGTCTAGGCTCATTTTTATTTTCCTATAAAATGTGGAGGATAGGAACCAATCCTATATAGGAATAGGAATCCATTCCTATGAACCAAAGAGCTCTTGAGGAAAAAAAATCCTATGAGAATCCTATCCTCTAGAATTCCTATGAAATTCCTCCAAACCAAAGGAGGCCTTAGGTTTTGCATATTAAGCTGGTCCGGTACCGAATGTTTTAACAAGCGATGCCTAATAAAAATAGTACATATGCACTGAATTAAAATGGGCTTGCTCTACATGAATTTTTTTTAAAGCCATGTACCCAAAGCACTCGGCTTATATTGATATAAACTCGGTTTATATATAAGCCGAGTATAACACCCGACTTATATGACACGGTTTACACTCGATCGGCTTATAAGGCATAAGTCGAGTGCCGGCGAAAAAACTCTCGGTTTATGTATAAGCCGTGTGTTTATATGAGGCTCTCGGCTTACTAAAGTAACATGACGGCAGCCGAGAGATAACGGCCACGTGTCATCGTCTATGTAAACTGAGTACCTACAGACGCAACACGGTTTATCTATAAACTGAGCGCCTACATGAGCCACACCAAGATAGCTCATGGAAGGCAATGCATTAGCTATCATTGCCCTTCTCAAATTGTAGTACATATATGCTTAATGTCAAGCATCCCGTATAAACTATTATTTGCTTGGTCCTTAGAAGATAAAACCAACATAAAATAGATTATCGTGTGCAATAATTAAATCGAGACTCCAGGTCCCAGCAAATTACCATGCCAGTGATGACTGGTAGCGAGCCGGCTGCAGCAATGCGGGCTGCTGCGACAAGGGGTTGTAACAGTTGTTGTCGGTATTGGCAAGCCGGCTACAGCGACAAGGCACATGAGGATAGATAAGGAACGACAAGTGTGATGACCTGTGCGAGACCTAGAACCAAAGTATTGATGCATACAACTCTCACTAAATCTATATCTACTAATAAATTACGGAACACTTCTGCCCCCTAGTCGCGTCGTGACCAGTGGCGGAGCTACGGCAAGGCCGAATTGGCCATGGCCCGCCCAGCCCATGCGATTTTCTTGCAGTATATACGTATTTTTGGCCAACGGAACACAACCCCTAGAGTAATTTCCTATAGCCGGCCCGCCCAGATTTCTGGCCCAAGCTCCGCCACTGGTCGTGACTCAAGAAAAAATGTTCATTCTTTGCGGAAAACACCCTGACATTTGGTGTAATTGACCCGTAGTCCATATGATATGTTTTCCAAAATAGTCGTATTTTCTAATTCATAAATTTAATTTGTAACATATTATATATGTAATTTGATTAAAAATATGTAAAATCTGAATATGATGGTATTTTACCTGTTAACCATTTTGAAAATATTTATTAAATGTGCAGCCTTAATCAATTATGCACGATCCGCCTCTCTTTCTTATCGATGTACACCCGGATTGAAAATGAATACCTTGGTAAAATTGGATTGGAGACGAAAGAAATTGTCCATAACAACCCATGGACGCATCGGCAAAACCTCGCATGGAAAAAAGAAAATAAATCAGATTTTCATCTTAAGCGGAGAGAAAGACGCCTTAGGATTGACCACATTCAAACGTGATGTGATTGTATGAGCACTGAGGCCATCGTCGCCAAGGGTGGGAAAAGAATAAGCGACAACACATATATGATTCCAATTCCGTGCTCAAATAAAGAACATGGACCTATTGGAGTCTTGAGTCACGACTTTTGGGTTAGGGACGTGTGTTATTTTTTCCTTCCGTTGCAACGCAAGGGCTCTTTATTTTGCTAGTCTTTCCCTAATAATAATAAAGCACGGATTGACTCTATGGGTTCACCGTCACAATACGCTTCTTCTTATTAATTTACGCTTTCAGTTTTTTTCACCTATATTATTTTCTACATCCGAGATGGTACTATTTTACGTGCGTATTTTAGCGACGAGTGCTTCCACGCGTACGCGATGCTGGGATGGGAACAGGGGGAGCAACTAGTTAACGAGCGCTCCTTCGGAGCGCTCGTAACGAGCGGTTCGGGAGCGTCCCGTGCGTGACAAGTGTCGCCCGCGGAGCGCTCCCGCCAAGGAAAACCAGGTGGCGCGATTGGTTTCCGGTTTTCCCTTTCCGGTTTGTGATTTCGTGTGTTTTGCACTTTGACCCTCGTACTACAACATTTTTCTGTTTTCCCTTTCCGCGCGAAAACACAAAAAAAAATACTAGTTCGCGCGCTTGGTTCCCTGTTTCCCTTTCACGTTTTCCTTTTTGTTCCCATTATATTTCCGGGTAATGGAGATTTATGGGATAGTTACGGGCGGGGACTACCGACATTATCAAATGTGACCTTTCAAGTAACGAAAAAAGCAACTTTTTAATGTAAAACGGCAGTCTTCAGAATTGTTCAATCGTGTGACTTCTTTATAGGCACAGGTGAACACTAGGAGAGGCACGGGTGTATAACTTTACTAAATTGAATAAAAGCGTCTCCAGCGCGAGGGAACCTCCTGCTCGCCTTCGGCTCGTTTAATTTTCATAAACGTCTTGAAGGGGGGCATAGGTCGAAGTGTGTGTTGGACGTGCAGCATGCTGGTTCGTGTGGTGCGTTGTCCACCGCGGTGTGACACGGTGCCTCAGACGCGAGGGAACCTCCTGCTCGCCTTCGGCTCGTTTAATTTTCATAAACATCTTGAAGGGGGGCATAGGTCGAAGTGTGTGTTGGTCGTGCAGCGTGCTGGTTCGTGCGACGCGTTGTCTGTCGCAGTGTGACACGGCGCCTCCGGCACGAGGGAACCTCCTGCTCGCCTTCGGCTCGTTTAATTTTCATAAACATCTTGAAGGGGGAGCATAGGTCGAAGTGTGTGTTGGTCGTGCAGCGTGCTGGTTCGTGCGGCGCGGTGTGACACGGCGCCTCCGGCGTGAGGGAACCTCCTACCCGCCTTTGGCTCGTTTAATTTTCATAAACATCTTGAAGGGGGGGGGGGGGGGGGCATAGGTCGAAGTGTGTGTTGGTCGTGCAGCGTGCTGGTTCGTGTGGCGCGTTGTCCCTCGCGGTGTGACACGATGTACACTGATCAGAGACATTTGCCCAAAAGCAAATGCCACTTATATTACTTATACTGGTAATTTAATAATTAATATTAATTATTTATAATAGTTCAATTTAAAATTATACAATTATTACATATATTACTTATATTGGTAATTTAATAATTAATATTAATTATTTATAATAGTTTAATTTAAAAATTGAAGCCTGATACTTTTGAATGGAAAATGGTTGCTGCTTCTTCTATTCTGTTTATTATTATAGTAGCAAAACGGCACGTGCGTTGCAACGGCAGAAAAAAATTTCATAATCTCCAATGGCCATGACCAAATTTTGCCGCATCACCAAAATACACTATCACTCTCATTTTCATGAGACTGTGAACAATTTTTGAAAATCAAGAACATTTTAAACTCATGAACATATCTAAAATTATGGACATTTTTTAAATTCATGAAAATTATTTAGAGATTTTTTTTCTAAAATCATTAAAATTTTATACTATTTCAAAAAAAATATCTAACATGGTGAACATTTTCCCCTTATAACAATTGTGAACATTTTCTAAAACACTTTTCTTGAATAGACGAACATTTCTAGAATCAATGAAATTCCTTTTTTTGAAAATTGGTAGAACAATTTTTTAAATTCATGAACATTTTTTAGTTTAACAAACATTTTGAAATGCATGATCATTTTTTGAATCAACGAACATTCTATGAATCTATTTTTAATACACAATTCTTTTAAAACAATTATGATTTTTTATGATTTTCCGAGCGTTTGTTTTCATTATATTGAACATTTTTTGAATACATGAACATTTAAAAAGTTACAAATATTTTCTAAATCAATAAGCATTTATGAGTTATTAAGAAATATTTAAAAATTCCAATGTTTTGAATTTCTGAACATTTTTGAAGTCCCAAATTATTTAAAGTAGAAAAGGATGGAAAAGGAAAACAAAAAATAGAAAACAAAATTTTAATATCAGGCCGCCCGGACATGGGCTGGCCCAAACAGGTGTGCTATGTCTTGTCACAGCGCATAAAGCGCAGTATAGGAGGTTCCTACTACATGGACTGGCGCAGGCAGGGATTCTCCTGTGTGAAACATTTTTTTATTACTTATAGGTGGCATCGGTGGTAATATTTTGCAACTTTGGGGGCAATTTCGACGAGTACCGCCAGAAGCAATAGCCGCTAGATATAGGCAACTCCAACTTCAAACAGTTCACTGGGCAACGTGGTATATATATTTACTATTGCCGGACGTGCAAAGTAGTATATGTATTTTGTTGCTGCCGTAGACGAGTTAATGGGCTGGCTTGAAATCCCAACTAGCCAGATGTGACAGAACAAGTCAGCTATCTCGCAGCCCATACAACATACAAATCGTGGTTCATATAAAGATTAGTACCACATTTGTTTACCTATGAACAAATGAAACGTCAAAACTTCTACAAAATAATGACGGACGGAATAGTGGATGGACCAAACAATCAGAGAAATGCACCATACTTTATTATTATTATTATTATTATTATTATTATTATTATTATTATTATTATTATGCATGCTACAGGAGCCCACTCATCTCCTTCCTCCAAACAAACTGGCTTCGGCCTTGGCTTCATTCAAATTCAAAGAATCCTGCATGCTACAAGAGCCCACTCGTCTCCTTCCTCCCCTCTCATCTCACAACTCGCCATGGTGGACGTGTGGGAAGCCGCGGCGCTGGGCAGCCTCGGCCTGCTAGTCACCGGCGGGGCTAGCTATGAGGTACTGCGACGGCAGCACCGCGAAGAGGAGCGGCGGCGGCGCGAAATGGAAGACTACCTCGCACGACACGCCCTCAGCCAGCTTTGGAGATTGCCGAGGAGCCTCCGGTGCCCACCGCCTCTGAGAGGGGGGGGGGGGGGGGCATCGGCCCCCTCATCTTGACACATAGCTCTGCGTCTGCTAGTATATTCGTGTGTTGTATTTGTGATGTAAATATATTTGTATATTAAAATTTGATGATTTTTTTAAAATTTCTGCATTTTTTAAAATCAATGAGGTTTTTTCAATTTTGATGATCTTCTTTTAAATTTGATGATTTTTTCCAAATATGATGAACTTTTTTAAAATTAGATGAATTTTTTACCAAATTTGATGATTTTTTTTCAAATTTTTTGAAACACACGATGAACAAAGGGGTCACGGGTTCGAACCCCCTTGCCTGCAAGTCTCTGATGTTTCTAAAAACAGGGTAGAAATAGAAATGGGCCGACCTAGCTTGAAGCTCTTTAGGCGCCCATTTGTGAAATGGACATTAACAGGCGCCTGAAGCGCCAAATAGGATCTGCCACCCCTTTGCCTCGCTTACACGTCAGGTAGCCTTGCCTGAAGAGAAGGCCAGAATGGGATGGCCCAACACGCTGGGCCATAGGCCACAACGTCGTGTGTGTTTTGTTTTGTTTTTTCACGTTCTTTGTTTTTGCTTTTGCTTTAGCTTTTACTTTTATTTATACTACCAAATAGTAAAATGTATATATATATTATAAAGCATACTTTACATACAATATTTCAAAAATATTAATCAAGCATTTGAAACATGTAAAATGTGTATAGAAAAAAAAACTTTGTGTACGAAAATGTATTAAAAAATACAATGTGTATGAAAACAGTTGATCATGTATTTAAAAAAATGTTAATCAAGAATTTGAAGACATGTTGATCAAGTATTTGAGAAATTTTAATCAAGCATTTGAAAAATAGAAAATGTATACAATGTATATGAAATTTTTGATAATGTATTAAAAAAATGTTAATTAAGCATTTGAAAAAATATTGATCCGTTATTTGATAAAAATTTATAAAACATTGTTTTTGCATGGTATTACATGTCTCATTCATATCATAAGGATCATAGTACAAGCCACGTACATACCGACCTGGTAAAACTGAACAAATAGCATAATGCTAGCCTTTGCACAAAGAAACAACAACCAAGAAATAAGATTACAAATAAGACCGAAGAAACCTCTAACCTTGACACCAACGCTCGTCACCTGCCTCTAACTCCACCACAGCAGCCACCAAAGAAAAAAAAATGATGGATCACCTCCATACCGAGCACGTTCTTGATGCGACCGTCGACAAAAAAATGATGGCGCGAATAATTTGCCCAATCTTTCACGGTACTAAAACGACGTGACGTTCGCGATCTTGTAGATACAATCACCATGAAAACAACACGCACACCTTGATGAAGAAATACGTGGACGATCCTCTAAGAATCAGCAACAATTTAGAGACGGCGTCTCCAATCCCTCACCCAAACACAAAGCAACGATAAAAGCTTCTCAACCAGTAATGCATGGAATAGCTCGCCAAAGGAAGATACCCGGGCTTGCTAGTCTCTGTTCATCAACCTAAGAAATAAGCTAAAACCTGACCTCTCCTAATGATACGATATAAACTATAAATACTACTTCAGCCGGCGGCGGACAGATCGGAACCGATTCGTATTACTCTTACTTCCTAAAAATCCTAACCGAATAGTAATAGGCGTAATATTTCCTTGTCCAGCTAACGTGCGTACAGAGGCCAGCTTGCAGTCCTTGTGTTCTGCAATTTCCTTGTCCATGAACATATTGGGCAAACGTTTTGGACCAAAACCAGTCTTGGGCAAACGTTTTGGACCAAAACCAGTCTTGGGCTGGGTCATAGATTGCACTCTTTGCGTCATCCGACCTCCACGCCTCCTTCCGCCTCAAGTCTGTCATGTAATGCAGGCACCTTGTAACTTCTTTTGTGAGCATTATCTTTATGTCGTTGCACTGAGGTTTGACAGTCTGATGGTCTTTGTCGTCACAACTTGTCGACGTAGCGCAGGCACAATATACCTAGTGTTTATTCCTTGGTTGAACGTATCAACCAGATTGGTACTAACGGCACATAGGGTTGCATCAGTTCTCCCTTGATAGCAATTAGGCAGATCCTAATTAGGTATCCATTTTGACTCGATTCGCCCCACCAAAGTTTGACCTCCACGCCACATCTATGTCATATACCTCCGGCGTCGCTGACCGGCGCCGCAAATATAGGCATATCAGCAGCGTCATACTACCGACGTCTGCCCTCTGCACCGATAAGGTTGTTTCCCGCTACTAGGCTTTTTCCTACTATAGTAGACTAACATTAGGTAACAATTAGTAGACTCCATGTGAACAGGATCATTGATCGTCAAGAATTGGACATCAAAAGAGGTGTGTACTAACTATAATGAGGAGTTGGACATAAGAGATGCCGTGCAGTAACTCTCAATGAGCATGCCACTCGGTCGCGGTGGATCATCCTGTTCCAGAGTAAGTCAAATCCAGAGTAAGTCAAAAAGCAAACGGAAATGGTACCAATCCAGCTATTTGATAAAATAAAAAGGGAGGCAGAGCTCTAAAAGGCAACGGCCGGTCAGGAGGCCTCCACGTACGTGCGTACACTGGCTGCATCTCTCTCGATAAATTTTTGTTACTTGGAGTAGAAAAGACCACCTGGTAGCTGGGTGTACTAGGTCATCAATGCTACTGGAGCCCACTCGTCTCCTTCCTTCCCTCTCATCTCACTCTCCTTCCTCCCCTCTTGCTCTCATCTCACAACTCGCCATGGTGGACAGGTGGGAAGCCGCGACGCTCAGTGGCCTCGGCCTGCTAGCCATCGGCGGGGCTAGCTATGCGGTAGTGCGCTGCATGCGCCGCCTGTTGGAAATATGCCCTAGAGGCAATAATAAAAGCATTATTATTATATTTCTTTGTTCATGATAATTGTCTTTATTCATGCTATAATTGTATTATCCGGAAATCGTAATACATGTGTGAATAACAGACACCAACATGTCCCTAGTAAGCCTCTAGTTGACTAGCTCGTTGATCAATAGATAGTCATGGTTTCCTGGCTATGGACATTGGATGTCATTGATAACGGGATCACATCATTAGGATAATGATGTGATGGACAAGACCCAATCCTAAGCATAGCGTGAGATCGTGTAGTTCGTTTGCTAGAGCTTTTCTAATGTCAAGTATCTTTTCCTTTGACCATGAGATCGTGTAACTCCCAGATACCGTAGGAGTGCTTTGGGTGTATCAAACGTCACAACGTAACTGGGTGACTATAAAGGTGCATTACAGGTATCTCCGAAAGTGTCTGTTGGGTTGACACGGATCGAGACTGGGATTTGTCACTCCGTATGACGGAGAGATATCACTGGGCCCACTCGGTAATGCATCATCATAATGAGCTCAAAGTGACCAAGTGTCTGGTCACGGGATCATGCATTACGGTATGAGTAAAGTGACTTGCCGGTAACGAGATTGAACGAGGTATTGGGATACCGACGATCGAATCTCGGGCAAGTAACATATCGATTGACAAAGGGAATTGCATACGGGGTTGATTAAATCCTCGACATCGTGGTTCATCCGATGAGATCATCGTGGAGCATGTGGAAGCCAACATGGGTATCCAGATCCCGCTGTTGGTTATTGACCGGAGAGCGATCTCGGTCATGTCTACATGTCTCCCGAACCCGTAGGGTCTACACACTTAAGGTTCGGTTACGCTAGGGTTGTAGGGATATGTATATGCAGTAACCCGAATGTTGTTCGGAGTCCCGGATGAGATCCCGGACGTCACGAGGAGTTCCGGAATGGTCCGGAGGTAAAGATTTATATATAGGAAGTCCTGTTTCGGCCATCGGGACAAGTTTCGGGATTATCGGTATTGTACCGGGACCACCGGAAGGGTCCCGGGGGCCCACCGGGTGGGGCCACCCATCCCCGGGGGCCACATGGGCTGTAGGGGGTGCGCCTTGGCCTGCATGGGCCAAGGGAACCAGCCCCACATAAGCCCATGCGCCTAGGGTTTGAGGGAGGAAGAGTCCTAGGAGGGGAAGGCACCTCCTAGGTGCCTTGGGGGGGAGGGAAACCTCCCCTTGGCCGCCGCCCCCCTAGGAGATTGGATCTCCTAGGGCCGGCCACCCCCCCTTGGCCCTCCTATATATAGTGGGGGAGAGGAGGGACTTCAGACCTTGAGTCTTTGGCCTTTGGTTGCCTCCTTCTCCCTCTCCAACACCTCCTCCTCCTCCATAGTGCTTAGCGAAGCTCTGCCGGAGTACTGCAGCTTCATCAACACCACGCCGTCGTGCTGCTGCTGGTGCCATCTCCCTCAACCTCTCCTCCCTCCCTTGCTGGATCAAGAAGGAGGAGACGTGGCTGTTCCGTACGTGTGTTGAACGCGGAGGTGCCGTCCGTTCGGTGCTAGGATCTCCGGTGATTTGGATCACGTCGTGTTCGACTACATCATCCCCGTTCTTTGAACGCTTCCGCTCGCGATCTACAAGGTATGTAGATGTATATAATCACTCGTTGCTAGATGAACTCATAGATGGATCTTGGTGAAACCGTAGGAAAATTTTTGTTTTCTGCAACGTTCCCCAACAGTGGCATCATGAGCTAGGTCTATGCGTAGTTCTCTTGCACGAGTAGAACACAATTTGTTGTGGGCGTAGATTTGTCAACTTTCTTGCCGCTACTAGTCTTATCTTGCTTCAGCGGTATTGTGGGATGAAGCGGCCCGGACCAACCTTACACGTACGCTTACGTGAGACGGGTTCCACCGACTAACATGCACAAGTTGCATAAGGTGGCTGGCGGGTGTCTATCTCTCCTACTTTAGTTGAAGCGGATTCGATGAAAAGGGTCCTTATGAAGGGTAAATAGAAGTTGACAAATCACGTTGTGGTTTCACGTAGGTAAGAAAACGTTCTTGCTAGAACCCTACTTCAGCCACGTAAAACTTGCAAACAACAATTAGAGGACGTCTAACTTGTTTTTGCAGCAAGTGCTTTGTGATATGATATGGCCAAAGTTGTGATGAATGATGAATGATCTATATGTCATGTATGAGATGTTCATGCTATTGTAACAGGAATCACGACTTGCATGTCGATGAGTATGACAACCGGCAGGAGCCATAGGAGTTGTCTTTATTTTTTGTATGACCTGCGTGTCATTGAAGAACGCCATGTAAACTACTTTACTTTATTACTAAACGCGTTAGTCATAGAAGTAGAAGTAGTCGTTGGCGTGACAACTTCATGAAGACACGATGATGGAGATCATGGTGTCATGCCGGTGACAAGATGATCATGGAGCCCCGAAGATGAAGATCAAAGGAGCTATATGATATTGGCCATATCATGTCACTACTTTATATAATTGCATGTGATGTTTATTATGTTTTATGCATCTTGTTTACTTAGGACGACGGTAGTAAATAAGATGATCCCTTACAAAATTTCAAGAAGTGTTCTCCCCTAACTGTGCACCGTTGCTACAGTTCGTCGTTTCGAAGCACCACGTGATGATCGGGTGTGATAGATTCTTACGTTCACATACAACGGGTGTAAGACAGTTTTACACAGCGAAAACACTTAGGGTTAACTTGACGAGCCTAGCATATACAGACATGGCCTCGGAACACGGAGACCGAAAGGTCGAACACAAGTCGTATGGAAGATACGGTCAACATGAGAATGTTCACCGACGATGACTAGTCCGTCTCACGTGATGATCGGACACGGCCTAGTCGACTCGGATCGTGTAACACTTAGATGACCAAAGGGATGTCAAATCTGAGTGGGAGTTCATTATAATTTGATTAGATGAACTAATTATCATGAACTTAGTCTAAATGTTTTACAATATGTCTTGTAGATCAAATGGCCAACGTAGTCCTCAACTTCAACGCGTTCCTAGAGAAAACCAAGCTGAAAGACGATGGCAGCAACTATACGGACTGGGTCCGGAACCTGAGGATCATCCTCATAGCTGCCAAGAAAGATTATGTCCTACAAGCACCGCTGGGTGACGCACCTGTTCTCCCTGCAGAACAAGACGTTATGAACGCTTGGCAGGCACGTACTGATGACTACTCCCTCGTTCAGTGCGGCATGCTTTACAGCCTAGAGCCGGGGCTCCAAAAGCGTTTTGAGAGACATGGAGCATATGAGATGTTCGAAGAGCTGAAAATGGTTTTCCAAGCTCATGCCCGGGTCGAGAGATATGAAGTCTCCGACAAATTCTTCAGCTGTAAGATGGAGGAAAATAGTTCTGTCAGTGAGCACATACTCACTATGTCTGGGTTACATAACCGCTTGACTCAGCTGGGAGTTAATCTCCCGGATGATGCGGTCATTGACAGAATCCTCCAGTCACTTCCACCAAGCTACAAGAGCTTTGTGATGAACTTCAATATGCAGGGGATGGAAAAGACCATTCCTGAAGTATTTGCTATGCTGAAATCAGCAGAGGTAGAAGTCAAGAAGGAACATCAAGTGTTGATGGTCAATAAAACCACTAAGTTCAAGAAGGGCAAGGGTAAAAAGAACTTCAAGAAGGACGGCAAGGTAGTTGCCGCGCCCGGCAAGCAAGCTGCCGGGAAGAAGCCAAAGAATGGACCCAAGCCCGAGACTGAGTGCTTTTATTGCAAGGAAAGTGGTCACTGGAAGCGGAACTGCCCCAAATACTTAGCAGACAAGAAGGCCGGCAAAACCAAAGGTATATTTGATATACATATAATTGATGTGTACCTTACCAGTAATCGTAGTGACTCCTGGGTATTTGATACCGGTGCCGTTGCTCATATTTGTAACACACAGCAGGAGCTGCGGAATAAACGGAGACTGGCAAAGGATGAGGTGACGATGCGCGTCGGGAATGGTTCCAAGGTCGATGTGATCGCCGTCGGCACGCTACCTGTACATTTACCTGCGGGATTAGTTTTGAACCTCAATAATTGTTATTTTGTGCCAAGTTTGAGCATGAACATTGTATCAAGATCTCGTTTAATTCGAGATGGCTACTCATTTAAATCCGAGAATAATGGTTGTTCTATTTATATGAGAGATATGTTTTATGGTCATGCTCTGATGGTGAATGGTTTATTCTTTATGAATCTCGAGCGTAATGCTACACATATTCATAGTGTAAGTACCAAAAGATGTAAGATTGATAGTGATAGTCCCACATACTTGTGGCACTGCCGCCTTGGTCACATAGGTGTCAAACGCATGAAGAAGCTCCATGCTGATGGACTTTTAGAGTCTCTTGATTATGAATCATTTGACACGTGTGAACCATGCCTCATGGGTAAAATGACCAAGACTCCATTCTCAGGAACAATGGAGCGAGCAACCAACTTATTGGAAATCATACATACTGATGTGTGCGGTCCGATGAGTGTTGAGGCTCGCGGTGGCTATCATTATGTTCTCACCCTCACTGATGACTTGAGTAGATATGGGTATGTCTACTTAATGAAACACAAGTCTGAGACCTTTGAAAAGTTCAAGGAATTTCAGAGTGAAGTTGAGAATCAACGTGACAGGAAAATCAAGTTTCTACGATCAGATCGTGGAGGAGAATACTCGAGTCACGAGTTTGGTACACACTTAAGAAAATGTGGAATAGTTTCACAACTCACGCCGCCTGGAACACCTCAGCGTAATGGTGTGTCCGAACGTCGTAATCGCACTCTATTAGATATGGTACGATCTATGATGTCTCTTGCCGATTTACCACTATCCTTTTGGGGCTATGCTTTAGAGACTGCCGCATTCACTTTAAATAGGGCACCGTCAAAATCCGTTGAGACGACACCGTATAGATTGTGGTTTGGGAAGAAACCTAAGCTGTCGTTTCTAAAAGTTTGGGGATGCGATGCTTATGTTAGGAAACTTCAACCTGAAAAGCTCGAACCCAAATCGGAAAAATGCGTCTTCATAGGATACCCTAAAGAAACTGTTGGGTATATCTTCTACCTCAGATCCGAAGGCAAGATCTTTGTTGCCAAGAATGGGTCCTTTCTAGAGAAAGAGTTTCTCTCGAAAGAAGTAAGTGGGAGGAAAGTAGAGCTTGATGAAGTATTACCTCTTGAACCGGAAAATGGCGCAACTCAAGAAAATGTTCCTGAGGTGCCTGCACCGACTAGAGAGGAAGTTAATGATGATGATCAAGATACTTCTGATCAAGCTCCTACTGAAATTCGAAGGTCCACAAGGACACGTTTCGCACCAGAGTGGTACGGCAACCCTGTCTTGGAAATCATGTTGTTAGACAACAGTGAACCTTCGAACTATGAAGAAGCGATGGCGGGCCCGGATTCCGACAAATGGCTAGAAGCCATGAAATCCGAGATAGGATCCATGTATGAAAACGAAGTATGGACTTTGACTGACTTGCCCGTAGAACGGCGAGCCATAGAAAATAAATGGATCTTTAAGAAGAAGACAGACGCGGATGGTAATGTGACCATCTATAAAGCTCGGCTTGTCGCTAAGGGTTATCGACAAGTTCAAGGGGTTGACTACGATGAGACTTTCTCACCGGTAGCGAAGCTGAAGTCCGTCCGAATCATGTTAGCAATAGCCGCATTTTATGATTATGAAATTTGGCAAATGGACGTCAAAACGGCATTCCTTAATGGTTTCCTTAAGGAAGAATTGTATATGATGCAGCCGAAAGGTTTTGTCGATCCTAAGAATGCTGACAAGGTGTGCAAGCTCCAACGCTCGATTTATGGGCTGGTGCAAGCATCTCGGAGTTGGAACATTCGTTTTGATGAGATGATCAAAGCGTTTGGGTTTACACAGACTTATGGAGAAGCCTGTGTTTACAAGAAAGTGAGTGGGAGCTCTATAGCATTTCTCATACTATATGTAGATGACATACTTTTGATGGGAAATGATATAGAACTTTTGGACAGCATTAAGGCCTACTTGAATAAGAGTTTTTCAATGAAGGACCTTGGAGAAGCTGCTTATATATTAGGCATCAAGATCTATAGGGATAGATCGAGACGCCTCATAAGTCTTTCACAAAGCACATATCTTAATAAGATTTTGAAAAGTTCAAAATGGATCAGTCCAAGAAAGGGTTCTTGCCTGTTTTGCAAGGTGTGAAATTGAGCTCAGCTCAATGTCCGACCACGGCAGAAGATATAGAAGAGATGAGTGTCATCCCCTATGCCTCAGCCATAGGTTCTATTATGTATGTCATGCTGTGTACCAGACCTGATGTAAACCTTGCCATAAGTTTGGTAGGAAGGTACCAAAGTAATCCCGGCAAGGAACACTGGACAGCGGTCAAGAATATCCTGAAGTACCTGAAAAGGACTAAGGAAATGTTTCTCGTTTATGGAGGTGACGAAGAGCTCGTCGTAAAGGGTTACATCGACGCTAGCTTCGACACAGATCTGGATGACTCTAAGTCACAAACCGGATACGTGTATATTTTGAATGGTGGGGCAGTAAGCTGGTGCAGTTGCAAGCAGAGCGTCGTGGCGGGATCTACATGTGAAGCGGAGTACATGGCAGCCTCGGAGGCAGCACATGAAGCAATTTGGGTGAAGGAGTTCATCACCGACCTAGGAGTCATACCCAATGCGTTGGGGCCGATCAAGCTCTTCTGTGACAACACTGGGGCTATTGCACTTGCCAAGGAGCCCAGGTTTCACAAGAAGACAAGGAACATCAAGCGTCGCTTCAACTCCATTCGTGAAAATGTTCAAGATGGAGACATAGAGATTTGTAAAGTACATACAGACCTGAATGTAGCGGATCCGTTGACTAAACCTCTCCCTAGAGCAAAACATGATCAACACCAGAATTCCATGGGTGTTCGATTCATCACAATGTAACTAGATTATTGACTCTAGTGCAAGTGGGAGACTGTTGGAAATATGCCCTAGAGGCAATAATAAAAGCATTATTATTATATTTCTTTGTTCATGATAATTGTCTTTATTCATGCTATAATTGTATTATCCAGAAATTGTAATACATGTGTGAATAACAGACACCAACATGTCCCTAGTAAGCCTCTAGTTGACTAGCTCGTTGATCAATAGATAGTCATGGTTTCCTGGCTATGGACATTGGATGTCATTGATAACGGGATCACATCATTAGGATAATGATGTGATGGACAAGACCCAATCCTAAGCATAGCGTGAGATCGTGTAGTTCGTTTGCTAGAGCTTTTCTAATGTCAAGTATCTTTTCCTTTGACCATGAGATCGTGTAACTCCCGGATACCGTAGGAGTGCTTTGGGTGTATCAAACGTCACAACGTAACTGGGTGACTATAAAGGTGCATTACAGGTATCTCCGAAAGTGTCTGTTGGGTTGACACGGATCGAGACTGGGATTTGTCACTCCGTATGACGGAGAGATATCACTGGGCCCACTCGTAATGCATCATCATAATGAGCTCAAAGTGACCAAGTGTCTGGTCACGGGATCATGCATTACGGTACGAGTAAAGTGACTTGCCGGTAACGAGATTGAACGAGGTATTGGGATACCGACGATCGAACCTCGGGCAAGTAACATATCGATTGACAAAGGGAATTGCATACGGGGTTGATTAAATCCTCGACATCGTGGTTCATCCGATGAGATCATCGTGGAGCATGTGGGAGCCAACATGGGTATCCAGATCCCGCTGTTGGTTATTGGCCGGAGAGCGATCTCGGTCATGTCTACATGTCTCCCGAACCCGTAGGGTCTACACACTTAAGGTTCGGTTACGCTAGGGTTGTAGGGATATGTATATGCAGTAACCCGAATGTTGTTCGGAGTCTTGGATGAGATCCCGGACGTCACGAGGAGTTCCGGAATGGTCCGGAGGTAAAGATTTATATATAGGAAGTCCTGTTTCGGCCATCGGGACAAGTTTCGGGATTATCGGTATTGTACCGGGACCACCGGAAGGGTCCCGGGGGCCCACTGGGTGGGGCCACCCATCCCCGGGGGCCACATGGGCTGTAGGGGGTGCGCCTTGGCCTGCATGGGCCAAGGGCACCAGCCCCACATAAGCCCATGCGCCTAGGGTTTGAGGGAGGAAGAGTCCTAGGAGGGGAAGGCACCTCCTAGGTGCCTTGGGGGGGGGGGGAGGGAAACCTCCCCTTGGCCGCCGCCCCCCTAGGAGATTGGATCTCCTAGGGCCGGCCACCCCCCTTGGCCCTCCTATATATAGTGGGGGAGAGGAGGGACTTCAGACCTTGAGTCTTTGGCCTTTGGTTGCCTCCTTCTCCCTCTCCAACACCTCCTCCTCCTCCATAGTGCTTAGCGAAGCTCTGCCGGAGTACTGCAGCTCCATCAACACCACGCCGTCGGGCTGCTGCTGGTGCCATCTCCCTCAACCTCTCCTCCCTCCCTTGCTGGATCAAGAAGGAGGAGACGTGGCTGTTCCGTACGTGTGTTGAACGCGGAGGTGCCGTCCGTTCGGTGCTAGGATCTCCGGTGATTTGGATCACGTCGTGTTCGACTACATCATCCCCGTTCTTTGAACGCTTCCGCTCGCGATCTACAAGGTATGTAGATGCATCTAATCACTCGTTGTTAGATGAACTCATAGATGGATCTTGGTGAAACCGTAGGAAAATTTTTGTTTTCTGCAACGTTCCCCAACACCGCCGCCTCGCGCTGTGACGGCAGCGCCGCGAAGAGGAGAGGCGGCGGTGTGAAATGGATGACTACCTCGCGCGTCACGCCCTCGGCCAGCCGGGGTGGCATGAGCAACGCAACACCCTTCGTACGGCGCGCTCCACCTCCCAGGCGGCGCCGCCACGCCCCGCTCCGCCACCCCCGCGCCGCCGCCACGGCCCGCTGCCCCGCTCTGTCTCGGCCCCGGACTTGGAGATCGCCGAGGAGCCTCCGGTGCTCGCCGCCTCTGAGAGGGGGCGGGGGCATTGGCCCACTCATCTTGAAAGTAATTAATGACCTAGTACACCCAGCTACCAGGTGGTTTTTTCTACTCTAGTACATAGCATGCAATACTATTGTGTCTCCTTCCTCCCCTGCATGCTATTGGAGCCCACTCGTCTCCTTCCTCCCCTCTCATCTCACTCTTCTTCCTCCCCTCTCGCTCTCATATCACAACTCGCCATGGTGGACGGGTGGGAAGCTGCGTCGCTCGGCGGCCTCGGCCTGCTAGCCACCGGCGGGGCTAGCTATGCGGTAGTCTGCTGCGTGCGCCACCGCCTCGCGCTGCGACGGCAGCGCCGCGAAGATGAGCGGCGGCGTCGCAAAATGGAAGACTACCTTGCACGTAACACCCTCGGCCAGCCGGGGTGGCATGAGCGGCGCAACACCCTTCGTCCGGCGCGCTCCACCGCCCCGGCGGCGCCGCCACGCCCGCTGCCCCGCTCCGCCTCGGCCCCGGACTTGGAGATCGCCGAGGAGCCCCCGGTGCCCGCTGCCTCTCAGGGGGGAATATATTTCTCTACTACTATAGTACATCAATGTTTGAACATGGACTACCCATCCATCATGTTGTAGAAGCAAAACCCTTAGCCATTGATTTGTTACACTAGGTGAATCTCCACTGTTTATCAATACCAGACTTAATTGATCCAATGACTGATGTTCTCCGGATTCGCGCCATATCGGCGCGCGCCAAAACGCTGCCAATCTGGAGCTTCCAGACTTGTCACTGATGCGTTGTTTGCCAGCAACCATAGCAGGAGAATTAAATATTCCACCAATAAGTATTTACACGTACAGGCTGAAACTATCTAGACAAGTGAGAGTGGCGTTTTGGCTCCTAGGTGCATATGCATCCATTGTCGAAATACACATTTTGGAAAGTTGAAAAATTCGGAACAAAAATCTCGCGTGTATATCCGGACATTTTATGTGCGTTCACAAGGTTTCGGTGAAAAACGATATTTTTTGTGGCTTGTGTAAAAAAGATAAAGAAATGCCTCGTGAATAGTTAGAATGAAGCATCATAAATTGTCCTTTTTACCCAAGCCACAAAAAACGTCGTCTTTTATTGAAACCTTGTGCACGCACATAAAATGTCTGGATATACACGCGGGATTTTTGTTCCGAATTTTTCAACTTCTCAGAATGTGTATTTTGACAATGAATGCATATGCACCTAGAAGCCAAAAACAATTACCGATATAGAGCCTAGCAGCCTATAGTACTACAGTAGCGGTTTACTTCTCACGGAGTGCTACATGCATGCAAGCAATTCTTTCTTTTCTCAAAAGTAGTGTGCTGTAGAAAATTATACACAGTTTTTTTGCAGGTGAAGAAAAGAGTGTACACATGGCAATGCTCTACTACCATGACCGAGGCTGGTTGTAATGAAAGTATTATATACTAGTATCATATGCATGATACTAGTATATACTACTACCTCCGTCCGGGTTTATTGGTCCCTATTGTATTTTGTGTCAAATTTTGACTATAGATTAAACTCATAAAATGTTCACACATGTCACCAAAAATTATATTTTTAAAAACTATGTTCAAATATGAATCCAATGAGATAATTTTTCTTGACATGCATTAACATTTTATTAGTTAAATTTTTAGTCAAAATTTGGCACAAACTACAAAAAGGATCTATAAACAGGATGAAGGTAGTATGTCCCTAATGCATAGTATCATATAGTATTTTATTTATTGTCATGCATTACACATAGTAGTATAGCATTTATTATGATTAAGTATTATGATATGATACTCGATCCTTTCTTTCTTCATTTAATTTTATGACACCTCATCAAACTTGCCTAGTTTGCATGCATGATACTATCTATGATACTACCATTACAACCAGCCTGATGCTCGCTCCGTCGATCGATGTGTACCTGCGACCCTGCCCCCTGCTACATCGTCTCTGCCTGCTCCTCTGTCCGGCCACCATGTATCTAGGTTAGGTGTTTGATATTGGTTTCATTTGCTTTTTTTTAGATCTAGAGCAGGTATGACCTACTCAGAAAGGACAGTACATTCAGCGAGCTCAGAAAGGACAGTACAATCAGCGAGCATCAAAGGTCGAAGACTAGACGGAACATTTTCTATCATCTCTTGCTCTCCTGAACTCCTAGTAAGAGCTGCAAGTCCATGGGCCACTGTCTCTTGACGCATAGCAAATCCATTCATGGCATTCTTAATGTCCATGATTAGGCCATAATGAGGGGACCTTGTCTGTTCTTGGACCGTCAGTTCGTTTGCAATGTTTTGGTTATCCACTTCAAGGATTACCTGGCCATTAAAAACTCTCGCCAGTGACTGTAAGCCAACCAGGGCGGAGTGGGCCTCAGCTTCCTCAAGGCTCTGACATCGAGGTAGTCTTTTGCAGGCAGCCATGATGACGAGGCCCTGGTGGTCTCGCCCGACCACTCCCGCCGCGCTTTTTCCCGTCTCAGCCGGGTATGCAGCATCAGTATTGATTTTGACAGTACCTTGAGCTGTCGGCGTCCACTGGTTGGCATCGTTTTCAGTGTCTCGGGCGCAGGGTTTCCTCTCATTTTCCTTGTTCTTGCCTCCATGTTCATCATTGGAGTCTGCAGCGTTCCTTAGTTCCTCCTCGTATCACTACAGGAATTGCACTGAACTACTGATCGACTCCCTCCCATTATTTCGGAGACAATCTTCTCTTGGGTGCCAGCTCCGCCATAGAATCAGCAGGATCTTGGTGCGACCTTCCTCACTTTCCATGTCCAACAGAGTTTGTAGCCAATCATCTCCAGTATACCAAAACTTTCTCTCTGGTGGTAGCTTCCACACATCCCTCATTTCTGCTCGAAGGGCCCTACTTTTTGTACACATAACCACCGCATGATGCTCGTCCTCAGTTCCATTTCCACAGATATTGCAAGTGGCATCCACTTCTAGTGTTCTTTTCCACTTGTTTTTCTTGGTGGCTAGCGTATTAGTAGCCACCCTCCATCCAAAAATATGTAATTTCCCAGGCACATTCGTCTTCCAAATGAGGTCCCATACGCTCCGATCATTTGATTCCCTAGACGAGTTTGAAGGGTTTTGGGCCATTTGCGGGAGGCTGGCCATAGCAAGTTTATACGCACTCCTTACTGAGAAGCTTCCATTCTTCTCGTAATGCCAAGCTATACAATCCTTCACGTCCGAGCTCGGTATGTTCAGCTTGCAGATTTTGTCCGCATCAAACGGATAAAAGAGTTGCCTAATCAAATCCTCATTCCACTCTTTCCTATCTGCGTGCATGAGCTGGCTAACCCACCGGATATGCGACCTCCGAATGAATGTTGCCGTCTTCAAGCCCTCCCTTCTGGGGATCCACTGGTCCCTTTGAATCTGTATATCCTTCCCGTCTCCAACCCTCCAGATAATTCCTTTTTTCAAGAGTTCCAATCCAAATTCAATGGCTCTCCACACCGGGGATGCATCTGAGGCAAAAACCGTATCCAAGAGATCGCCATTCGGAAAATATTTGGCTTTTAGGACTCTCGTGCATAGGCTGTTTGGGTTCTGAATTAGTCTCCACGCTTGCTTGGCCAACAGTGCTTGGTTGAAAAAATTCATATCTCTGAATCCGATGCCTCCAGCCCTTTTAGGCCTTGTCATCCTTTTCCACGACATCCAGTGCACCTTCCTATGGCCGTCCTCATCTCCCCACCAGAAATCTCGGATCATTCTTTCATACTTCTCACAAAAACCTTTGGATAGCATGAGCACACTCATGACGAAAGTTGGGAGGGCCTGTACCACCGATTTGACATGCACCTCTTTAGCAACATACGACATGAACTTTTCTGACTAGTCGCTACATCTTTTCCGAAACCTATCCATGATTGGTTCGAATTGCTCATCTTTCATCCTCCCTTCCGGAGTAGGCAGACCTAAATACTTGCTCTCAAACGTGTTTGAAGTCATTCCTAGGATGTTTTTAATAGCTTCCCTTGTTACCAACGGGCACACCTCACTGAAGAGAATAGAGCACTTGTTGGCACTTAGGAGTTGTCCCGTACACTTCTGAAACGTTGTTAGGACTCTGTTTATAGCCTCGGCTTGCTCTGGGACGGCCTTGAAGAAAATTAGACTATCATCCGCAAACAGTAGGTTGGATATGCACGGGCTGTTTCTTGCGATTTTGATAGGTGTCAACCTATTTTCCATCCCCTCTTTCCGCAGGAGGTAAACCAGTACATCCGCAATAAACAGGAACAGGTATGGGCTTAGGGGGTCCCCTTGCCGCAGTCCACGAGATGGAGTGAAAGGCTCAAGTAATTCTCCGTTGCATCTAACAGAGTACCTCACTGACTTGACACACTTCATGACCCACCCTGTCCACTTCTCGCAGAATCCAGTTTTCCATAAAACTCCTTCCAAACATCTCCAATCAACTCTATCGTAGGCTTTTGCAAGGTCTAATTTGTACGCACAATAGTTGTCCCTTGCATTCTTGCTGCGTTGAATCTTATGGAAGCACTCAAACGCGATGATGGCGTTGTCCGCGATCAATCTACCAGGTATAAACGCTTTGTGTTTCTGAGAAGATTTCATCCAACATGGGCCGAAGGCGGTTTACCAGGAACTTAGAAATCACTTTGTATATGATGTTACAAAGGCTTATTGGTCTGTAGTCCTTGAGGGATTGCGGGTCATTTCCTTTGGGGATGAGGACTATTACCGTGTCGTTAATTCCTTCCGGTATAGCGCCCTTATCAAAGAATTCCCGGACTGCTTGCACTATATCCTCTTTCACAACCTCCCAATTCTTTTGAAAAAACCATGCCGGGAAACCATCAGGGCTTGGCGCTTTCAGCAGGCCAATTTGGAACAAAGCGTCGCTAATTTCCTCCACTAAGAATTGTTTTGTTAGCGCCTCATTCATGTTGTTGTCGACTCGCTCGGTGAATAGGTTTAGGATTTCTCTGGGGTCTACTTCCTCATCCCTTTCGTACAGATTCTTGAAGAAACTGATGGTCATATCCTGAACCTTGCTGCCGTCCTCAACCCAGGCCCCCTTCTCATCTTTCAGCTTCACAATTGTATTTTTCTTCCTCCTCCAAGTTGCCCTATGTTGAAACCATTTTGTATTTTGTCCCCTTCTTTGATGTAGGTTGCACGGGAGCGCTGTCTCCACATAAGTTCCTCTCTCAGCAGCAACTCATCTAGTTCCCTCGTTAGCCTACCACTACTGGAATCAGCTTCTTTGCCGTCCGCCATGGCAGACGGCAAAGGCATGGATCACGGACGGCAAAAGCCTTTGCCGTCAGCCAGCGGACGACAAAAGCCTTTGCCGTCAGCCAGCGGACGGCAAACCGTCCGGCTGAACACGTGCCAGCAAAGGCCTTCTTTGCCGTTCGCTTCGTAGAAACGGACGGCAAAGGATTGTGCCGTCAGCCATCCGAGGCCAGCAGACGGCAACGACGACGGACGGCAACGGTGTGAGGTGAGAGCCGTTAAGGGTTAACGGTGTTCTTTGCCGTTCGCCAGCCGACGGCAAAGAGGCAGTGTTAGCTAGTAGGAGTACTCGAACTAGTATATATTTTACTATTGTCGGACGTGCTAAGTAGCACATGTATTTTGTTGCTGCCGTACACGAGTTAATGGGCTGACTTAAAATCCCAACTAGCCAGACGTGACAGAACAAGTCAGCTATCTCGCAGCCCATACAACATACAAATCATGGTTCATACACTTGATAAAGATTAATACCACATTTGTTTACCTATGAGCAGATCAAACGTCAAACGTCTATAAAATAATGATGGACGAAATAGTGGATGGACCAAACAATCAGAGAAATGCGCCGTACTTTATTATTATTATTATTATTATTATTAGGTATAGATATAGACATGCATCCGGTTTTTTCCTATTGGTGGGATGGGAACGGGGAGGTGCCTTGGGTTTTTCCCTGTCTGTGATATGCTGGCACCCCTATGGGGAACTAGCCTCCGTGCTGGGCCTTCTGCGTTTTAAGAAGCAAAAAAGAAGCACAATATCTGTGAATCAAAGCACTGATCTCCCTCTTTGATATAGGATGGTGCAACCATCGTGCCACCCAGCGGGATATCGTTACAATTACTTTCCTCTTTTATTTTTCGGTTTCCTTTTTTCCTTTTTGTTTTTTATTTTCTTCCTGCTTTGATAAATTATTTGCAAAGAACTTTTTTTTGGAACGATGAAAAGTTTCTTAAAATTTGTTGATTTTTTTAAATTTCTGCACTTTTTTAAAATCGATGAGGTTTTTTTCAATTTTGATGAACTTTTATAAAATTTGATGAACCTTTTCCAAATATAATGAACTTTTTCCAAATATAATGATCTTTTTAAAAATTAGATGATTTTTTTTCCAAATTTGATGAACTTTTTCAGTTTTTTTGAAACAGACAATGAACCAAGGGGTCGCGGGTTCGAACCCCCTTGCCTGCAAGTTTTTGACGTTTCGAAAAACAGGGTAATAATAGAAATGGGCCGACTTAGCTTGAAGCTCTTTAGGCACCCGTTTGTGAAATGGACACTAACAGGTGCCTGAAGCACCAAATAGGGGGTGCTCCTAATCGGCGCTGTATGCGCCTGACTTGGTTTCGGGCCGGCCCATTTACAAGAGCTGGGCACTCGCCTGCTCCGAGCGATCGACGGGACCAACTAATTAATGAGCGCTCCTTCGGGAGCCTCGCAAAGATCAGCGCCACTTGACGCGCTCTCAATCATTCGCCACGTGTCGCGCTCTGGATGCTCCCTCTGAATTTTTTTTTATTTTTCTGCACGCGTTTTCGGCTTTTTAAACAGTTTTTTCCGGGATCTTTTGACGTTTTGGTTTTTCACCGGTCTTCCCTAGCTTTTCAACCAAAAAACGAAAAAAAAACGTGTTTTTTCTTTCGTGAAAGTCATGGTTTTGCTTCCGTGAGAGACACGGTTTTCCTTTCGCGAGAGTCACGGCCGTGCCTCGGAAACCAAAAAAAATGCATTTTCTGTTTTTTTTTCTTTCGCGAGAGTTATGGTTTTGCTTCCGCAAGAGGCACGGTTGTGCTTTCCCTGAGAGTCACAACCATGCCTCCCGAAAACAAAAAAAAACTTATTTTCTATTTTTTTCTTTCACGAGAGGCACGGTTGTGCTTTCGCAAGAGTCAAGGCCGTACCTCCTCGGAAACAAAAAAACACGTTTTCTGTGTTTTTTTCTTTCGCGAGAGTCATGGTTTTGCTTCTGCGAGAGGCATGATTGTGATTTCGTCAGAGGGACGGGCGCGCCTCTTTCAGAAAGGGAAAAAACCCGTGCTCCTAGTTCGGTTTTTTCATCTGTTTTTTTTGTGAAAAAAAGTTCGTCAAAATCTATGATGGGATTTAGTTTCGAAGATCTCGACGCAAGGAATCCAACAACGAAAGCTGTTCAAGATTTGAATGCACGGTTTAAGAGATAGAACATTTTGAATAAACGAATCTATCAAAAAAAGGAAAAACTTCCAGGTTGCGAGAAGTGATGCACATGCAGCACGTCACTTGTCGTAGCCTGGGGGAAGTTGGAGTGATCTTCGCAACGAGTACTCCTTAACTAGTGATTTCGGCGCTCGACTCCCGCTGCCTGGTCACCCGTTCGCTCTAGCACTATTTGAATGGTCGTGGTTGACTAGTTGACTGGTCAACATTGACTTAAAAACATGAATTTTCTACAAAAGATCGAAAAATTCGAGAATTCAAAAAGGTTCATGGTGTTTGAAAAAGGTTCATCCAAATTTGTAAAGAGTTCATCAAATTTTAAAATGGTTCATCGACTTTGAAAAAATTTCATTGATTTTTTAAAAAATCATTCGAATTTGAAAAAAAGTTCATCAAATTTATAAAAGTTCATTGCATTTAAAAAAAGTTCATCAAATTTGAAAACAAATCATCATTTTTGAAAAAAAGTGCATCATTTTTTAAAAAAGTTCATGGAATTTTAGAAAAAGTTCATTGGTTTTTTAAACAAAAATGTTTATTAAAAGGAACGAAAAGAAAACTTGAATAAAACCATCCTCGAAAATGACCAGCGAATCAGTGAAAATCCGGTTGAAGAGTAAACAAAAAAAATGCTTAGAATGCACAAGTCCTTTGTTGCCCTAGTGGTTACGCTTGATTGCCTCGAAGGAGCTGGGTTCGGGTTCGACGTCTGGCGGCTGCATCATTTTTGAACGTTTTAAACAGTACAAAAAACACAAATGGGCCGAGCCCAGCTACCGCCAGTTTGCAGAAATTGAAGAACCGGCGCCTGCAGCGCTAAATAGGATTTTCCCCAAATAGGATCTGCCACCCCATGCCAACGTCAGGTAGCCTTGCCTGAAGAGCAGGCCAGACTGGGACGGCCCAACACGATGGGCCATAGGCCACAACCTCGTGTGTGTTTTGTTTTGTTTTTTCACGTTCTTTGTTTTTGCTTTTGCTTTAGCTTTTACTTTTGTTTATACTACCAAATATTATAAAATGTATGTATGTATGTATGTATTATAAAACATACTTTACATACAATATTTCAAAAATATTAATCAAGCATTTGAAACATGTAAAATGTCTATAGAAAAAATGTTTCTCTATGTACGAAAATGTATTAAAAAATAAAATGTGTATGAAAACAGTTGATCATGTATTTAAAAAATGATAATCAAGAATTTGAAGGCATGTTGATCAAGTATTTGAGAAATGTTAATCAAGCATTTGAAAAATAAAAATGTATACAATGTATATGCAAATTTTGACAATGTATTGAAAAAAATGTTAATTAAGCATTTGAAATAATATTGTTCAGTTATTTGAAAAAATGTTTATAAAACATTGTTTTTGCATGGTATTACGTGTTATTCATATCATAAGGATCATAGTACAAACCACGTACATATCGACCTGACAAAACTGAACAAATAGTAGAATGCTAGCGTTTGCACAAAGAAAGAATAGCCAAGAAATAAGATTACAAATAAGACCGAAGAAACCTTTGAGCTTGACATCAACGCTCGTCACCTGCCTCTGGCTCCACCACAACAGCTACCAAAGGAAAAAAAAATGACGGATCACCTCCACGCCCGAGCACGTTCTCCCTTGATAGCAATTAGGCAGATCCTAATTAGGTACCCATTTTGACTCGATTCGCCCCACCAAAGTTTGACCTCTAGGCCACATCTATGTCATATACCTCCGGCGTCGCTGACCGGCGCCGTAAATATAGGCATATCAGCGGCGTCATACTACCGACGTCTGCCCTTTGCACCGATAAGGTTGTTTCCTGCTACTAGGCTTTTTCCTACTATAGTAGACTAACATTAGTTAACAATTAGTAGACTCCACGTGAACAGGATCATCGATCGTCAAGAATTGGACATCAAAAGAGGTGTGTACTAACTATAATGAGGAGTTGGACATAAGAGATGTCGTGAAGTAACTCTCAATGAGCATGCCACTCGGTGGATCATCCTGTTCCAGAGTAAGTCAAAAAGCAGACGGAAATGGTACCAATCCAGCTATTTGATAAAATGAAAAGGGAGGCAGAGCTCTAAAAGGCAACGGCCGGCCAGGAGGCCCCCACGTACGTGCGTACGCTGGCTGCATCTCTCTCGATAAATTTTTGTTACTTGGAGCAGAAAAAAACCACCTGGTAGCTGGGTGCACTATGTCATTAATGCTCCTGGAGCCCACTCGTCTACTTCCTCCCCTCTCATCTCACTCTCCTTCCTCCCCTCTTGCTCTCATCTCACAACTCGCCATGGTGGACAGGTGGGAAGCCGCGACGCTCGGTGGCCTCGGCCTGCTAGCCACCAGCGGGGCTAGCTATGCGGTAGTGCGCTGCGTGCGCCGCCGCCTCGCGCTGCGACGGCAGCGCCGCGAAGAGGAGCGGCGGCGGCGCGAAATGGAAGACTACCTCAAGCATCATGCCCTCGGCCAGCCGGGGTGGCATGAGCGATGCAACACCCTTCGTACGGCGCGCTCCACCTCCCCGGCGGCGCCGCCACGCCCCGCCGCCCCACTCCGCCTCGGCCTCGGACTTGGAGATCGCCGAGGAGCCTCCGGTGCTCGCCGCCTCTGAGAGGGGGGGGGGGGGGCATTGGCCCTCACATCTTGAAAGTAATTAATGACGTAGTACACCCAGCTACCAGGTGGTTTTTTCTACTCTAGTACGTAGCGTGCAGTACTATTGTGTCTCCTTCCTCCCCTGCATTCTATTGGAGCCCACTCGTCTCCTTCCTCCCCTCTCATCTCACTCTCCTTCCTCCCCTCTTGCTCTCATCTCACAACTCGCCATGGTGGACGGGTGGGAAGCTGCATCGCTCGGCGGCCTCGGCCTACTAGCCACCGGTGGGGCTAGCTATGCGGTAGTGCGGTGCGTGCGCCACCACCTCGCGCTGCGACGGCAGCGCCGCGAAGAGGAGCGACGGCGTCGCGAAATGGAAGACTACCTCGCGCGTAACGCCCTCGGCCAGCCGGGGTGGCATGAGCGGCGCAACACCCTTCGTCCGACGCGCTCCACCGCCCCGGCGGCGCCGCCACGCCCGCTGCCCCGCTCCGCCTCGGCCCCGGACTTGGAGATCGCCGAGGAGCCTTCGGTGCCCGCCGCCTCTCAGGGGGATATATTTCTCTACTACTATAGTACATCAATGTTTGAACATGGACTACCCATCCATCGAGTTGTAGAAGCAAAACCCTTAGCCGTTGATTTGTTACACTAGGTGAATCTCCACTGTTTATCAATACCAGACTTAATTCATCCAATGACTGATGTTCTCCGGATTCGCGCCGTATCGGCGCGCGCCAAA
Organism: Triticum timopheevii; assembly: GCA_963921465.1. NCBI lineage: Eukaryota > Viridiplantae > Streptophyta > Magnoliopsida > Poales > Poaceae > Triticum > Triticum timopheevii. Next base: position 435,976,125 of record OY997262.1, read on the forward strand.
ACGCTGCCAATCTGGAGCTTCCAGACTTGTCACGGATGCGTTGTTTGCTTGCAACCATAGCAGGAGAATTAAATATTCCACCAAAAAGTATTTACACGTACCTGCTGGAACTATCTAGACAAGTGCATAGATAGCCTAGCAGCCTATAGTACTACAGTAGCGGTTTACTTCTCACGGAGTGCTACATGCATGCAAGGAATTCTTTCTTTTCAAAAGTAGTGTGCTGTAGAAAATTACACACAGTTTATTTTGCAGGTGAAGAAAAGAGTGTACACATGGCAATGCTCTGCTACCACGACTGATGCTCGCTCCGTCGATCGATGTGTACCTGCGACCCTGCCTCCTGCTACATCGTCTCTGCCTGCTCCTCTGTCCGGCCACCATGTATCTAGGTTAGGTGTTTGATATTGGTTTCGTTTGCTTGTTCATAGGCTGTGCAGGCTTGGCAGATTAGCTCTCGGTGTACATATAGGCAGCGGACGTAGGTAGTTGTTTTCTGAATTCTGACTGCTACTCTGGGTTTCAAGGCTTGTCCGGTGTGGCGTGGTGCTCCTAAGTCCTGCAATGGCTAGGATTGCACATGTATCAATCTGTCTTGGGTACACTGTTGGCATCTCGGTTGTGTTTTTGCTCTGTGCGAAACGAAAGCCAAAAAAAGAAAAGGTTGTCTAGCTCTTTGTCTTCCATTGTGTGATTTTTGCTGTTGAAGCATGATTGCAATCAAATGTTCTTGCGTCCTCCAAACATCATTTGTTTGGACGATTCTCCACACATATGGCCATGTCAAATGAGCTCAATTTGCGGCTGTAATATCCAGATGCGACCGCCAAAGGTACTAGCTGGAGTACTCAGTGTCTTTTGTCAGAATTAAAATAGTGATGCGCACAACCAAATAAAAATCCACACTTATCATCGTAGTATTATTTTTAAAGATACTCAGAAAACTTGGAGCATTGTTACTTGTGCTGTCGGGGGTAATTATTTAATTACCTATATTGTTCTTAGTTCGGTAGTACTTTGGAAACTAACATCATCACATAGAAATTAATGGAAATGCATACCTTAACTTTCGCCCACCTAGATGGCAGCGCACTTGTGTCGCTAAATTGACAAAACAAAAGGATATAAATGGCACATTTTATGTTTTAGTTACCTATATGGTCGAATTCAGCAATGATATGTCATTCATGAATGCAGTTTTGAAGGCCAAAATGTTGTCTTGGGAAACGATAATAGTATTTTCGCAGAAGTCTTTCTATAAAGTTCATTAGATTGTTAGTAAGAACCCTGTTGTGTCCCAACTGGATATCTGTGAGCGCCCTGAGATCTGTGGTCCAATGTACAACAAACCTGTAGAGTTTACTATTAATCTCTAACTTTCCATCTTCCACTCCTCGACACTTTCTTAGGTACAATAGATCATATAGGCTAAACAATAAGCTTTTTTTCTAATTATGTGGGCCCAGAAAAGAGGTGGATCCCACATGTCATTATCTTCTTCTCTTACGGACCCTTTCTCCACCACATACCAAATCCCCACCTACGATATGCTCCATACAGCACACAACAACCGTCGACACCACGCAAAACCCCGCTGCAACTCGCTAACAAGCAAAACTGGTGGGCCCGCCTACCAGTTTGGCCGAGTTTTATTTAGTTTGGACAAAATATTGTAGCTACAAGATGCTGGTCCAGTCAGTTATTCCCTACAAAACGGCTTTGGTGGGATTTTTTTAAGAATACTAAAATACATTCAGGAAATTTTAAAAATGTTCCAAAAATGAGAAATGTTAGCAATTTTTAAAAAATGTTCGCTAAAATACAAATTTGCAAAAAAAAACTTTCAATATTTCTCTAAAATGTCCATGATTTAAATAAATAAATGGATTATAAAAATATTCTAAAATTTTAAAATTGATCAATTTTCGAAAAAAATTCACAAATTTAGAAAATTGCTTAACAATTACTCCCTCCTAAAGTTAGTATAAAGTTGAGTCACTTATTTTGGGACGGAGGGAGTTTAAAAAATATTTATGAATTTTGAAAAGTGTCCATAGATTTTGAAAACTGTTCAAGATGTTTAAAAATTGTTTATGGATTTCAAAATATGATCTTATTTTGTTAAATCATGAATTTCAAAAAAGTTCAACAACCTGAAAAAATGGCTATGAATTAAAAAATCGTGAATTTTGAGAAGTGTTCACGATTTTTAAATTATTTTGACTTTTTAAACTGTGTTCCCAAAATAAAAGTTGGAAAAAGAAGAAAAAGTGAACAAAAAGGGGAAACCCAAAAAAAAAACTAAAAGAAATTGTGAACGAGAAACATGAAGAAACAAAAAAAAAGGGCAGGCTGGTGCACGTAGCTCCCGCTTGCGCGGGGTTCGGAGAAGGGCCCGATCACTTTGGGTCTATAGTACGCAACCCTTTCCTGCATTTCTGCAGGAGGCTGTTTCTAGGACTCGAACCCATAACTTCATGGTCACAAGGCAACAGCTCTACCGTTACGCCAAGACTCCACTTCAAACATGAAGAAACAAAAAAAAAATCCCAAAATCAGGCGGAAACTACCCAAAACCAGGGAAAAGCTCCCCAACACGGAAATAACCTCGCGTACATTGGCCGCCCCATTGCAATCGATGGGAGTATGTGCCTGATGTAACTAAACCCCACAAATGAAGAACAGTGCAAAAAAGTTTACGACCCTCTAGTAACTGGTCTGAAGGTTCAAAAAGTTACTTAGCACCCTTGTTGATTCATATAGTGTGACATCTACTCCGAGGCTGAGGCACGACGTGCCCGCCGTGAGAAGGAAAAGTCGCACCGCGGCTGTTGGGGATATAACTTCGAGGTGTGACCCGCCCAGGAGGGGCCGGGTCACACCGTTGGTGGTTTAATATGAAGAAGGTCTAAGGAGGCCCAAGGAGAAGTATGAAGATGGCGGCTCATGGAAGTAGACCCGGTGAAAGCCCAAAGCCCGGGCCTATGAACCGGCTCCGGGTTGATGACTCCAGGTCATCCTGCTCCGACTCTTCCTCTTCACCGATCTGTAGGTTAGGAGACGTCCAGTCGATGCCGGTTAAGGCTTCGAATACAGCTTCATCATTCATAATTGGGGACGGATCAACATCAGGAACAAAGGTATGCTTACGCGTTGGAGGAGTGAGGTCCACGATGTCGTAAGTCGACACTTTCAATTTGGCATTCTCCATGGTATAAGCCGACTGATATCTGGATAAATCAGTTTCCTCGGCCAGCTTGCATGCCAGGGGACGCATCTCCTTTACGCACTTGGCAAAGTCTTTCTGATCAAAAGGAGACCCATCTTCTTTGAGGCTTGGACAACCGGTGGCCATCTCCTCCGGGTCAACTTATGCTTGCCATGCTTTCGCTCGGCTAAGAGCTGTAATGGCGCCCGCGCGGGTGGATGATCGTTTGATTTCTTTGAGCTTTTGGGGCATTACAGACAGCTTGTCTAGCACTTCCCTGAGAAGGGTCGGCGGCTCTTTACCATTGGAGATGGTTGTAAGAGTCCGTTGTGTGCCAGTGTATAACTGTTCCACCAGAGTGTAAGCGGCTTTGAGCTTCAACAACATGTGTTGGCCAAGATTGGAGCTCCTGGGGCCTATTGAGTAAAACAGACACATGAGTCGCCAGTCGGATTAAAATTACAACTTGGGAAAGGTTAAAACATTTTGAATTACTTACCAAAGATAGCAGTTGTCATTTGTGAAATATGGCATTTTAAGCCGGTCAGCTCTGCAGTAGTCTCCTTCAAGGAAGATTCGGCAGCTTCTACTTTCTGTAGTAAAGAGGCCATTTCCTCCTCCCATGCGGCTCTCTCTGTGGCAAATCCGGCTTTGAGCTTCTTATTCTCATCCAGGCTAAACTTAAACATGGGTTCAGCTTTGCGTGTTTCAGCTTCTTGGTGCTCAAGCCTGTTCTTCATTGCTACCTCTTGAGCATGCGTTGGTTTTTCCTTGAAGAGGAAAGGGTGATGCAACAAAGTAGCGTAAGTATTTCCCTCAGTTTTTGAGAACCAAGGTATCAATCCAGTAGGAGGCTACACTCAAATCCCTCGTACCTGCACAAACAAATAAGAATCTTGCAACCAACGCGATAAAGGGGTTGTCAATCCCTTCACGACCACTTGCAAAAGTGAGATCTGATAGAGATAATAAGATAAATATTTTTGGTATTTTTATGATATAGATTGGAAAGTAAAGATTGCAAAATAAAATAGATCGGAAACTTATATGATGGAAAATAGACCCCGGGGCCATAGGTTTCACTAGTGGCTTCTCTCAAGATAGCATAAGTATTACGGTGGGTGAACAAATTACTGTCGAGCAATTGATAGAAAAATGCATAGTTATGAGAATATCTAGGCATGATCATGTATATAGGCATCACGTCCGCGACAAGTAGATCGAAACGATTTTGCATCTACTACTATTACTCCACACGTCGACCGCTATCCAGCATGCATCTAGAGTATTAAGTTCATAAGAACAGAGTAACGCATTAGGCAAGATGACATGATGTAGAGGGATAAACTCAAGCAATATGATATAAACCCCATCTTTTTATCCTTGATGGCAACAATACAATACGTGCCTTGCTGCCCCTGCTGTCACTGGGAAAGGACACCGCAAGATTGAACCCAAAGCTAAGCACTTCTCCCATTGCAAGAAAGATCGATCTAGTAGGCCAAACTAAACTGATAATTCGAAGAGACTTGCAAAGATAACAAATCATACATAAAAGAATTCAGAGGAGGTTCAAATATTGTTCATAGATAATCTTGATCATAAACCCACAATTCATCGGATCTGGACAAACACACCCAAAAAAGAATTACATCAAATAGATCTCCAAGAAGATCGAGGAGAACTTTGTATTGAGATCCAAAGAGAGAGAAGAAGCCATCTAGCTAAGAACTATGGACCCGAAGGTCTGTGGTAAACTACTCACACTTCATCGGAGAGGCTATGGTGTTGATGTAGAAGCCCTCCATGATCGATTCCCCCTCCGGTGGAGCGCCAGAAAAGGCCCCAAGATGGGATCTCACGGGTACAGAAGGTTGCGGCGGTGGAAATAGGGTTTCGTGGTGCTCGTGGATGTTTTCAGGGTATATGAGTATATATAGGCAATGGAAGTCGGTCAGGGGAGCCACGAGGGTGGGGGCGCGCCTACCCCCCTGGGCGCGCCCTCCTGCCTCGTGGCCTCCTCGTTTCTTTCTTGATGTCCACTCCAAGTCTCCTGGATTGCGTTTGTTTCAAAAATAACTCTCCCGAAGGTTTCTTTCTGTTTGGACTCCATTTAATATTCCCTTTCTGGGAAACACTGAAATAGGCAAAAAAACAACAATTTGGTCTGGGCCTCCGGTTAATAGGTTACTCCCAAAAATAATATAAAAGTGCATAGTAAAGCCCATTAAACATCCAAAATGGATAATATAATAGCATGGAACAATAAAAAAATATAGATACGTTGGAGACGTATCAAGCATCCCCAAGCTTAATTCCTGCTCGTCCTCGAGTAGGTAAATGATAAAAGCAGAATTTTTGATGTGGAATGCTACCTAGCATATTTCTGAATGTAATTTTCTTTATTGTGGCATGATTGTTCAGATCCAAAAGATTCAAGATAAAAGTTTAATATTGACATAAAAATTGTAATACTTCAAGCATGCTAACCAAGCAGTTTATGTCTTATGAAAATAACATAGCCAAAGAAAGCTTATCCCTACAAAATCATATAGTTTGGCCATGCTTCATTTTCGTCACAGAAAATGCTCCCATCATGCACAACTCCGGTTTCATCCAAGCAATTGGTTCATACTTTTTAACGCGCTTCAGCCTTTTCAACCCTCATGCAATACATGAGCGTAAGCCATGGACATAGCACTATGGGTGGAGTAGAGTATGATGATAGGGATCATGTGAGAAAACAAAAAAGGAGAAAGTCTCACATTGACGCAGCTAATCAACGGGCTATGGAGATGCCCATCAATTTATGTCAATATGAGGAGTAGGGATTGCCATGCAACGGATACACTAGAGCTATAAATGTATGAAAGCTCATCAAAAGAAACTAAGTGGGTGTGCATCCAACTTGCTTGCTCACAAAGACCTAGGGCAATTTGAGGAAGCCCATCATTGGAATATACAAGCCAAGTTCTATAATGAAAAATTCCCACTAGGTTATGAAAGTGACAAAATAAGAAACTCTCTATCAGGAAGATCATGGTGCTATTTTGAAGCACAAGTGTGGAAAAAGGATAGTAACATTGTCCCTTCTCTTTTTTTCTCTCTTTTTTTATTTGGGCCTCTTTGGCCTCTTTTTTTATTTGGGCGTATTTGGCCTCTTTTATTTTTCATGAAGTCCGGAGACTCATCCCGACTTGTGGGGGAATCATTGCTTCCATCATCCTTTCCTCACATGGGACAATGCTCTAATAATGAAGATCATCACACCTTTATTTATTACAACTCAAGAATTACAACTCAATACTTAGGACAAAATATGACTCTATGTGAATCCCTCCGGCGGTGTACCGGGATATGCAATGAATCAAGAGCGACATGTATGAAAGAATTATAAAGGTGGCTTTTCCACAAATACGATGTCAACTACATGATCATGCAAAAGCAATATGACAATGATGGAGCGTGTCATAATAAACGGAACGGTGAAAAGTTGCATGGCAATATATCTCGGAATGGCTATGGAAATGCCATAATAGGTAGGTATGGTGGCTGTTTTGAGGAAGATATAAGGAGGTTTATGTGTGATAGAGCGTATCGTATCATTGGGTTTGGATGCACCAGCGAAATTTGCACAAACTCTTAAGGTGAGAAAGGGCAATGCACGGTACGTAGAGGCTAACAAATTGCGGAAGGGTAAGAGTGCGTATAATCCATGGACTCACATTAGTCATAAAGAACTCATATACTTATTGCAAAAGTTTATTAGCCCTCGAAGCAAAGTACTACTACGCATGCTCCTAGGGGAAGGGTTGGTAGGAGTTAACCATCACGCGATCCCGACCTCCACTCATAAGGAAGGCAATCAAAGAACACCCCATGCTTCAAATTTGTCACACAACGTTCACCATACGTGCATGCTACGGGACTTGCCAAATTTAACACAAGTATTTCTCAATTTCATAATTACCCAACTAGCATGACTCTAATATTACCACCTTTATATCTCAAAACAATTATCAAGCATCAAATTTATCATAGTGTTTGATGCACTCCATATGAAAGTTTTTATTATATCCCACTTGGATGCCCAACATTAGGACTAATTTTATAACCCAAGCAAATTACCATTATTTTCTAAAAGACTCTCAAAATAATATAAGTGAAGCATGAGAGATCAATAATTTCTACAAAATAAAACCACCACCGTGCTCTAAAAAAATATAAGTGAAGTACTAGAGCAAAATTATCTAGCTCAAAGATATAAGTGAAGCACATATAATATTCTAATAAATTACGATTCATGTGTGTCTCTCCCAAAAGGTGTGTACAACAAGGATTATTGTGGTAAACTAAGAATCAAAGACTCAAGTCATACAAGACGCTCCAAGCAAAACACATATCACGTGGTGAATAAAAACATAGCATCAAGTAAAGTTACCGATGGACGAAGACGAAAGAGGGGATGCCTTCCGGGGCATCCCCAAGCTTAGGCTTTTGGTTGTCCTTGAATTTTACCTTGGGGTGCCTTGGGCATCCCCAAGCTTATTCTCTTGCCACTTCTTATTCCATAATCCATCAAATCTTTACCTAAAACTTGAAAACTTCACAACACAAAACTCAACAGAAAATCTCATGCGCTCCGTTAGTGCAAGAAAACAAACCACCACTTTAAGGTACTGTAATGAACTCATTATTTATTTATATTGGTGTTAAAACTACTGTATTCCAACTTCTCTATAGTTCATACCCCCCGATACTAGCCATAGATTCATCAAAATAAGCAAACAACACACGAAAAACAGAATCTGTCAAAAACAGAACAGTCTGTAGTAATCTGTAACTTTCGAATACTTCTGGAACCCCAAAACTTCTACCAAAATATGAAGTCCTATACAATTTATTTATTAATCTTCTGCAAAAAGAGTCAACTGAAAATCACATTTCTGTTATTTATTAAAATTATTCTCGTGCGTGCAAAAGTTTCTGTTTTTCAGCAAGATCAAATTAACTATCACCCAAGATGATCCTATAGGTCTTATTTGGCACAAACACTAATTAAAACATAAAGCCACATCTAAATAGAGGCTATATGAATTATTTATTACTAAACAGGAACAAAAAGCAAAGAACTAAAAATAAAATTGGGTTGCCTCCCAACAAGCGCTCTCGTTTAACGCCCCTAGCTAGGCATAAAAGCGAGAATAGATCTAAGTATTGCCATCTTTGGTATTCAATTCATAGGTGGCTCTCATAATAGATTCATAAGGTAATTTGATCTTCTTCCTAGGAAAGTGTTCCATGCCCTTCCTTAATGGAAATTGGAATCTAATATTTCCTTCTTTCATATGAATAATTGCGCCAATCGTTCTAAGGAAAGGTCTACCAAGAATAATAGGACATGAAGGACTGCAATCTATATCAAGAACAATAAAATCTACGGGAACATAATTCCTATTTGCAACAATAAGAAGATCATTAATCCTTCCCATAGGTTTCTTAATGGTGGAATCCGCAAGGTGCAAGTTTAAAGAGCAATCATCAAATTCACGGAAACCTAACACATCACACAAAGTTTTTGGAACCGTGAAAACACTAGCACCCAAATCACACAAAGCATAGCATTCATGATCTTTAATTTTAATTTTAATAGTAGGTTCCCACTCATCATAAAGTTTTCTAGGGATAGAAACTTCTAATTCAAGTTTTTCTTCATAAGATTACATTAAAGCATCAACGATATGTTTAGTAAAAGCTTTATTTTGACTATAAGCATGAGGAGAATTTAACACGGGTTGCAACAAGGAAATACAATCTATTAAAGAAAAATTATCATAATTAAATTCCTTGAAATCCAAAATAGTGGGTTAATTGCTATGTAAAGTTTTGACCTCTTCAATCCCACTTTTACCAATTTTTGCATCAAGATCTAAAAACTCCGGATCATTTGGACGCCTCTTAACTAAAGTTGACTCATCTCTAGTCCTATAATTATCAAGATTCATATTGCAGAACAAAGATTTAATAGGAGACACATCAATCACTTTTAGATCTTCATCCCTATTTCCTTCTAACCCTTCTGGTTTGGCGGCCATCTTATTAACTAAGGTGGCATGCTTATCCGAAATTTGGGCTATTAAGTTTTCAAGACGAGCAAACTGAGAATTCAAACCATAAAATTCCTTAGACATATCATCAAGCTCTTTATTCATGTATCCCATAAAGCTTTTTTGTTCTTTAAGCTCGTTTCTAAAGAAATTATTATGCTCAAATTGTAAAGTCATAAAGCTTCTAACGTTGTTTTCGATTTCTTCCAACCTTCTAAGGTGAGGATCAATGTTTTTAGGCAAAGCCATCAGGGAAAACATGCACACAAGAAGCAAGAGAAAAAGAGGCGAATGGGAAAGAGAGGGCGACTAAAACGGCAAGGGTGAAGTGGGGGATAGGAAAACGAGAGGCAAATGGCAAATAATGTAATCCGAGGGATAAGAGTTTGTGATGGGTACTTGGTATGTCTTGACTTGTGCGTAGACCTCCCCGGCAACGGCGCCAGAAATCCTTCTTGCTACCTCTTGAGAATGCGTTGGTTTTCCCTTGAAGAGGAAAGGGTGATGCAGCAAAGTAGCGTAAGTATTTTCCTCAGTTTTTGAGAACCAAGGTATCAATCCAGTAGGAGGCTACACTCAAATCCCTCGTACCTGCACAAACAAATAAGAACCTTGCAACCAACGTGATAAAGGGGTTGTCAATCCCTTCACGGCCACTTGCAAAAGTGAGATCTGATAGAGATAATAAGATAATTATTTTTGGTATTTTTATGATATAGATTGGAAAGTAAAGATTGCAAAATAAAATAGATCGGAAACTTATATGATGGAAAATAGACCCGGGGGCCATAGGTTTCACTAGTGGATTCTCTCAAGATAGCATAAGTATTACGGTGGGTGAACAAATTACTGTCGAGCAATTGATAGAAAAGTGCATAGTTATGAGAATATCTAGGGATGATCATGTATATAGGCATCACGTCCGCGACAAGTAGATCGAAACAATTCTGCATCTACTACTATTACTCCACACAACGACCGCTATCCAGCATGCATCTAGAGTATTAAGTTCCTAAGAACAGAGTAATGCATTAGACAAGATGACATGATGTAGAGGGATAAACTCAAGCAATATGATATAAACCCCATCTTTTTATCCTCGATGGCAACAATACAATACGTGCCTTGCTGCCCCTGCTGTCACTGGGAAAGGACACCGCAAGATTGAACCGAAAGCTAAGAACTTCTCCCATTACAAGAAAGATCAACACTACAAGAAATATGGTCAATTATGACTCCCCATTTTGGTCGTTAATTCGTCATTGTTTTCATTTATTGACCTTTTTTTGACCAAATTCAAAAGGTCAACAGTTGACTGTCAAGAACGAACAAACGTGACCTTTTCTGGAATTTTAGTCATGACCGCCCTTGACCAAAATTTTCGTCGTTAAATCTTTGACCAAAATTATGGTCATTACTAATGAGCCTAGGCCACGTAGGATCTGATGTGGCTGAACCAACGTGGCGCTGACGTGGAAAAAATGATGACGTGGATGCCATGTAGGATCAGTCCAAATCAGTTGTTTTAATGGGCTGAGCCCAATAATTTAGCCCATTTTTACATTTATTTTTGGGCCACGGCCTTTTAATGTTAGTTCTTGGGCTCAGGCAATGTGCAGTCCATTTATTCAATCTATCATTAATTGGGCCAGCCCTTCTCTCTAACCAACCAAAAATATATGAATCTTTTTCTATCAAAAAAATCTATATTGGGCCTTGAGACGAGCCAGCCCACTCATATAATTTAGTATTTTCGGTCCAGCCAATAACCAACAATAGCTCAAAAAAAATCATTGCACAGTTTGGGAGTCAACCAATACAATTCTCCAAGATTTCATTAACTTAGGCCCAACAGTATCATTACACCACAAGTTCATAAGATGCACCAACCGAAATAACATAGCCAGTAGCTTAGTATTAGTACACCATGTTCATAAGATTAAGATGCACCAACCAAAACACAACATCATCAAACCACAGCCAATCTCTGGTCCATATTGTGGTTCACATGTCCAGTCAAAGAAACTCATCAACCCCAGGTCGAAACAACTCAACATCAAAAGTCCCAAAGCCAACATCAACCACGCCGTACTAAACTATTTTACCTTCGAACAGATCCATGAGACGCGCAAACTAGCATCGGTGGCCTCCACTCTTTGCAGTAACAACTGGTACTCTGCGGCGCGTGCAACTTCGGTCTCCTCTGATTTCTTCTTGACCTCAACAAGCTCCTCTCGCATCAACTCAGCAACTCGCCTCTCCTTCTCAAGCCTGTACTCTAGTTCTTGTACATGAGCATCCAAAGCAGCTGCAGATTTGTTGAACTTCTTCTTGGAGCTCGACTCAAGGCCAACATTTTGAAGGAGTGTGCTCGAGGGACATTCTTTAGTGAGAATGTCAACAACAACAGCAGCAACATTCTTTGGTTCTCCACCTTCTAGTACCCCTTGTTCCATAGCTTTTTCCATGTCAGCCTGACATTTAAAGAAAGATGCACACACATGTCATTGCAGTTGGTTCTGAATAACTAGGAAACTTTATAAGCAAACTACTCAAGAATGTTGACTAAATAATAATCCAGTCTCCATGCTACTAATTAACTAGTTATTTGAAAACTTTGAAGCACGCAAGCAGAATTAATCATCCTTGGGAATCACTTTTTTTTGCAAGTTATTATCAGCTACATGAAAGAAGCATGGCACCAGGTTTATTAAACAGGTAAGCATACACAACAAACCATTGTTGAAATTTAAATTAGGCAACTATGTGCATCTCTGTTTAGCTTAAATGGGAACATGGAGCAGAGAAGAATGTAGTACGTTTCAGGAGCGCATATGTTGTTTCTTTAGTACAGTATACAGTATCAGAGAAATCCACTTCCACAAATCCTAAACATTTCATTCAGATCGTATATGAAATGACAGAGTTTCTCCACTCCGAAAGATGGGAAGATAAATGCTTCAGGCAATCACTAGACAAATAATCAAAGAGCATACACCGCTCTCTATTAATTAACAGTGTCCAACGACAAGCAATACCTGCTGGACTGCAACAAGAACTAAAATTGCCTGAATATTGTCGCATTTCTAGTACCAAAATGAATATGCAATGCAATGAAATAGAGGACTGGTACAAACAAACTATAACAAAACATGAAATAGAGGACACCCATATGGACCTAAATCAACATCTTTACCTACAAAGAGAAATGGGGACAGGCCATAGAATCCCGCCGTGAGAAGGCCATAGTTACGTTTGGAGCAGTATGAGAAAAGACAGGCATTGCAAGCCTGCTCTTCACACATCATTAGACCTGCAAACAACCTTGCAGGTAGCTGGCTCTCACTTAACTGAACATGCAGGCAATGAAAGCACCCAACATTTTTATTTTAGCAGCCTGATTAATAAATGTATACCAAACAAACAAAAATTGCAATGACCTAGTATGAACCATGTAATACATACACTTCAATATGTATCCTAGTTTATCGTCATCACCTCATGAGCTTAATAATTACATAAAGTAATTATCATCATATCCAGAATTACAGTAGCAGCAGCCAGCACTAGGACTACTAAATTGATTCAAATTTCTTGCCATTGTGCAACAACTTGAGCTCTCAACTACTAGCTCCTGGTACTAGCTGATCTGAATGTGTTAGAAGTTTGATATAAATTATGAGTAGAACAATTCTTCAGAGCTAAATGTGCAACGAGCTTCTGCATATTATCACTTTGGAGGGTTACTATTCTTAGTTCTAAGAAGCCAAGACAACAACAAGCTTATAATCAATCCAAGATGACAGCAAGTCCAAGATCTTATGGCCAAAGCAGAAATTTCCATGGCGCCAAGGCCATCATAAGATTTACCACATAGAGCATGGGAGATAAGCAGAGGGGAGGAATCAGTGGGATAACTTAGAGGAGAGAAGCCGACGGTGAGGACGGCCAAGGCGATGGACCACCTCCCCTTGCAAGTCGGCCTTGTAGTCGATCCACCTCCCCATGCGCATGACGACGGCCTCCCACTCGGCGACGTGCTTGGTGACGATGCTGCGACAGGTCTCGTTGTACTTGCCGATGCCAAGGTTGAGCTTGTCGATCTCAGCATGGGAGCTTGCAGATGCCCATCCATGCGACCTCCCCTTATTCGCCTTCTTCTCCCTGCACACCATGACAAACAGCAGCCAAAGCGTGAGCAGAGGAACTCCACACGCAAAAGCACAGCTTGGAACGGCCAGCGCCGTGCCGTGAGGAGAAGGAAGGAAGAGGGCTAGAGACTGACAAGTCGGCGGGGAGGCCGTGGCAGTCCCGCCTGAAGTGGCGCATCACGTGGCGCCCGCACACGAGGAGCCCCTCCCGCTCCGCCCATCTCTGGTGACCTGCCATGGCCGCCGCCGGCTATGGGGTGAGGAAGAGATGCTCCATGGCCGCCGCCGACTGACCTGCTTCGGATCCTTGCCATGGCCGCGGGCAAAGAGGTTGTTGGGAGGAAGGGGCGCCGGCAAAGGAAGGGAGGATGGATGGCGTTGGGTGGTGGAGGGGCGGCGGCGGCGATCTGGATCGGGGAGAGGGAGGCGGAGGCGATGTGGATCTGGATCTGGATCGAGGGACTGAGGGAGGAGATGTGTCGTGCGCGTGCGTTTAGGATAGGTGAGCGAGAGACGCTGGATCGAGGGACTGAGGGAGGGTGTGGACGGCTCAGATCAACTACAGTGGGGGGTGATCCGTGGGCTGCCTCTTGATTGGTTCAAAAATATAAAATTATTTCTTAGTGCTAAAAACAGGGAGGTTTTGTGAAGCAACTATCAAAACTATTCTGCAAATTGGCATCACTAAAATTTTCACTTAATATAGACCACATTTTATGGATGATTACCAATTTTTATGCATTTCCGATCCTTCTAGCTATTTTTGGTCATTTAAACAAATTTCCGCCGATTCGGTAGAAAGCGGGTCAAATTTGAACTACAGGTGCCTCATACTTTCCTCTTTATTTTTTCAAAAATAATTTCTAGGTACATAAGTATCTATTTAATCAGAGATACTTCAAATTTTTTTGCAAGATTCGATCCTTAGCTATGAACGGTCATGCCCGTTGTTTTGACCGCATTTTCAAACGGGCATAAAAAATTCAAGAAAATTCAAAAAATTGGAAAACCTTCGCATTGTGTCATTAAATGTGACCAAGTTATTACGAAAAATAATAAACTTGTAATACATCAATTATTTTTTAAAAGTGTTCTCAGAAACGAGCTACCATGTGTGGAGATCAATGGCTTCCAAGCCAAATGATCAATCTTATGGCCACATTCATGGCATAGTTTGTTCAAATGATCTCATATTGTGCACAAGGGTGCATATTGGAATGAAAAACAATGTTGCCTAAAGAAGTTTTCATTTTCAATGGCCAAAAAAATCATTTTTCATTTTCCGAGTGCCCGAAATGAGTTTTTTTGTGAAGGACCTACCATATATTTGTTGAAAAATTGGACCTAATCAATTTTATAAAATACTAGGCCATATTTAATGCACAACTGTGTCAAATTTTTTGATCCACCTCTGGTGAAAAAGACAAATTCCCGTCGATTCAGCTGGAAGCGGGTCAAATTTGAACTGCAGCTGCCTCGTAGTTTGCTCTTTATTTTTTCCAAAAATCATTTCTAGGTAAATAAGTATCTATTTAATCAGAGAAACACCAAAAAAAATCCAAGATTCAACCACTAGATAGGAACGGTCAAGCCCACCGTTTTGACCGCATTTTGAAACGGGCATAAAAAATTCAAAAAAAATCAAAAAATTGGAAAACCTTCACATTGTGTCATTATATGTGACCAAGTTTCCAGGAAAAATAATAAACTTGTAATACGGTAATTATTTTAAAAAAGTGTTCTCAGAAATGAGCTATCAAGTGTGAAGATTCATGGCTTTCAAGCCAAATGATCAATCTTATGGCCACATTCATGGCATAGTTTGTTCAAATGATCTCATATTGTGCACAAGGGTACATATTGGAATTCCAAACAATGTTGCCTAAGGAAGTTTTCATTTTCTTTGCACGGAAAATTCATTTTTCATTTTCCGAGGGCCCAAAAGGAGGTTTTTTTGTGAAGGACCTACCAAATAATTGTTGCAAAAATGGACCAAATCAATTTTATAAAATACTAGGCCATATATAATGCACAATTGACAAAATTGTTGGGTGAAAATTTTTTGATCCACCTCTGGTGAAAAAGACAAATTGCCGTCGATTCAGGTGGAAACGGGTCAAATTTGAACTGCAGCTGCCTCATAGTTTGCTCTTTATTTTTTCCAAAAATCATTTCTAGGTAAATAAGTATCTATTTAATCATAGAAACACCAAAAAAATTCCAAGATTCAACCACTAGCTAGGAACGGTCAAGCCCGCTGTTTTGACCGCATTTTGAAACGGGCATAAAAAATTCAAAAAAAAATCAAAAAATTGGAAAACCTTCGCATTGTGTCATTATATGTGACCAAGTTTCCAGGAAAAATAATAAACTTGTAGTACGGTAATTATTTTTAAAAAGTGTTCTCAGAAATGAGCTATCATGTGTGAAGATTCATGGCTTTCAAGCCAAATGAACAATCTTATGGCCACATTCATGGCATAGTTTGTTCAAATGACCTCATATCATGCACAAGGGTGCATCTTGGAATGACAAACAATGTTGCCTAAGGAACTTTTCATTTTCTTTGGACGAAAAATTCATTTTCCATTTTTTCGAGTGCCCAAAATGAGTTTTTTTGTGAAGGACCTACCATATATTTGCAAAATTGGACCTAATCAATTTTATAAAATACTAGGCCATATATAATGCACAATTAACAAAAAGGTTGGGTGTCAAAAGTTTTGATCCACCTCTGGTGAAAAAACAAATTCCCGTCGATTCAGTTGGAAGCGGGTCAAATTTGAACTGCAGGTGCCTCATAGTTTGCTCTTTATTTTTTCCAAAAATCATTTCTAGGTAAATAAGTATCTATTTAATCAGAAATACATGGTTTGATGGCGATACATCGAGGTTTGGATGGTGGCCGAGGGCCCCAACTCTAGAGCGCATACGCTCGCATGCCGCCGCGTGGTCACCGCGTGACCGTGGCGTCGCCATGCGTTCTGGGAGGCCTAGGCATGTCTAGCGGGTTGGGAACTCCCCGGGTAGGTGCTAGGAAGAAAATTATAACATAAGATTCTCATGAGGAGACCAAACTATGCTCAAACATGAATAAGCAGCCAAGTGTTTGATTTGCGGTACGGGAAATGCACATGGCCAATGGGCGTGAGTTTTGGCTGCGGATGATCAGTTACTAATAAGACCGTCTTCACAAATTTTCACCTCAAAAGGAGGAACCTAGGTGGTACTTGCTTTACAAAGTACCACACTGGACATAAATACGAATGTTGAAGCTGGGCTCAAAATAATGAATGGATTGAGCTGGCATTTGGTGGAGGATGGTTATTTGGGCATAGGAAAGCACTGTAGAAAATGGATACCATTTGGACATGCCAAAGTGGTACTTTCTTCACAAAGTGCTGCTCCGAACAGAATAGGAAAATGAATATTTTCGAATTATTTTTGAACTAGGCAAGGAAATTACGACCTTTCTGACCAAAATGGTCACAATGGTTTAGGGTTTGGAGCCCCCCGAACAGCTCCTGACCAATTGGTCTGAAATGGTCATAGATCTATGACTAATTCTTCTAGAGTCACTGACAGAAGGTCACTACTTGACATATTTCTTGTAGTGCAATCTAGTAGGCCAAACTAAACTGATAATTCAAAGAGACTTGCAAAGATAACAAATCATACATAAAAGAATTTAGAGGAGATTCAAACATTGTTCATAGATAATCTTGATCATAAACCCACAGTTCATCGGATCTTGACAAACACACCGCAAAAAGAATTACATCGAATAGATCTCCAAGAAGATCGAGGAGAACTTTGTATTGAGATCCAAAGAGAGAGAAGAAGCCATCTAGCTAATAACTATGGACCCAAAGGTCTGTGGTAAACTACTCACACTTCATCGGAGAGGCTATGGTGTTGATGTAGAAGCCCTCCGTGATCGATTCCCCTCTGGCGGAGCGCCGGAAAAGGCCCCAAGATGGGATCTCACGGGTATAGAAGGTTGTGGCAGTGGAAATAGGGTTTCATGGTGCTTCTGGATGTTTTCAGGGTATATGAGTATATATAGGCGATGGAAGTTGGTCAGGGGAGCCACGAGGGGCCCACGAGGGTTGGGGCGTGCCTACCCCCCTGGGCGCGCCCTCCTGCCTCGTGGCCTCCTTGTTTCTTTCTTGACGTCCACTCCAAGTCTCCTGGATTGGGTTTTTTCCAAAAATAACTGCCCCGAAGGTTTCATTCCGTTTGGACTCCGTTTGATATTCCTTTTCTGCGAAACACTGAAATAGGCAAAAAAACAGCAAGTTGGACTGGGCCTCCAGTTAATAGGTTAGTCCCAAAAATAATATAAAAGTGCATAGTAAAGCTCATTAAACATCCAAAACGGATAATATAATAGCATGGAACAATAAAAAATTATAGATACGTTGGAGACGTATCATTCACATCCACCAATTGGGACTCAGTCAAGCTTAAGGCATCCTAGAAGTAAGAACTAAAAGGTTATAAACATATTTTTCAGGACACAATTTATATACAAGTCCCAAGCACATTGCGAGCAAAGCACTTGGCACTTGGGGGCTAATGTATGAGGAAGTTCTTTTCAAATTGTATTATTGAAGCCGGTTCATCTTTATCAGATAAGCCGACCTTTGAGGGCTATGAAGTGAATTTATCCTTGCAAGGCGCTTAAGGTGATCCGGTCCATCTTTGTTAGATAAGCCGGACTAGAAGGGCTATGACAGGAAATTTGCAATAGCATATTCATAAGTCTTAAACCATACTCAACATATTTTTTCCTATGGATAAGACTTGGGGGCTGGACGAATGTATATGCAGGAGGAGAATGTATTCATACCTCATATTTCTGTCGCATTCTTTTAAGTAAATCAGCCTCCAGGTCACGACCAATATGCAGATGACTCAAATAACCAGAGTATAGTTCATCGACACCCAAGTTTGAGTAGCTCGCAATGTCAAATTTAGCTTTGATCTTCTCAGAGGAAAGCAGTTCCTCCTTGGCAAAATGTTTAGCTAAAACAATGGGATTTCCCGGTTCTACATAGCCAGTGCTAATGACCAAGACATCCTTAGTATTTTCTTCGGCAGGCATTATGGGGCTTGGCGGCTTAGCACTTGACGGGTTAACGCCCATTGGTTCCACGAGGGTGTCATGAGTTTCTGGTGGCGGGTCACTAGCAGTGTCTTCGGGGTTCTGATTTGAACCTCCCGATGCTGGCGTCTGTTTCTCCGGTTCATTGACCTTGGGATCTTCGGCCGATTTGCTTACCTTCAATTTCTTGCTTGGTTTGGCTATACCACTGAAAATAAGACATATGAGGATATGAATATATCAGTTTAAAAGTTTTAAAACAAGGAAGTCAAATGTTCTTACCCAGGGGCAATCTTAAAGGGAGGCATCTGAGTCCCAGTAGAGTCGCTAGAGGATGAATGAGAAGTTCCCTGATAATTCGAGTTGGAAGGATTAAGTGGTTGACGAATAAGACCCGCCTTTGGAAAGAATAGGATTGAACTCTGAGGCACCTCTTTTCAGCATTTGCGAGGGACTGGCGTGTTGGGTAAGCCGGCAGAAAGGTCTCCACCTCCACTTTTCTGGGTTGTGCACTGTGCTTCATATTGTTGTTTCTTCAAAATAAAGTTTGGATCCAAGTAAGATAAAGGGTGAGAAAACCTTACTTTCCGGGTCACTTGTTGAACTTTCTGTCTTGGAAAAGGCTCTGAGTCGGAGGAAATAATAGTTACCTCTTCAACTTCTGCCTGGCTGGTCTCCGCGTCATCCTGAGAGGAGTCTGCGTCAATAAGATGCATAAAAAGGAACCAAGAGAATCGAGTTCTACCTACGACTCATTATCCAGGGCAAATAGCTCTGATGTGTCTGATTTCTTCTTGGTTTCTTCCGAGCCTTGGTCTTTGCCCTGACCTTTTTGGCTGCTTTATCCTGCAATTTCTTGCTCCAAAAGAAAGAATGGGCCTGCATAAAGCAAATAATGATAAGGAATGTGCAGTTTACACGAATAATGAATAGAGTAAATGGGTTTGAACACTTACATCTGGAGCCGGGTTAAGAGAACAGAAGGGATTCAACCCCGTCATGCTACAACTTTCTAAGCTTCCTCGAGCAGTGTTTTAGTCATCTCATTGATTGCTTATCCTCCACACACACTTGGCAGTGACGACGTGGATCTTTGACATCGCAAGTGTATTCATACATTAAGCCGGGTCGGCGGCTCAAAGGTATGATCCTCCAAGCGACCTAGCATCGGACCAAATCAACCCCGGTTAATCCGTTAGCCATCAAGGCTCTTACCTTCGAAAAGGTGGGCATATACTTAGGCTGTTCCACGGTGTTGATCCGGTCCAGAAGTGGATGTTTTGGGTAAAGCTGGAAGTCACGGAAACCCGACAGAGGGTTTTCGTCAGATGGAGATGTGTCTTCGCAGTAAAACCAGGTCTGATTCCATTCTTTAGGGTGACGTGAAAGTGCGGCTGCAGGGAAGATAGCATCTCTTCGTCTTTGGATTGAGATTCCACCAAAATCTAAGATGGGTCCGTCTGTAAATTCAATCTAGCGGTTCAAACAATAATACTCTCTGAAAATGTCAACACTGGGCTCTTCTTGAAGGTATACTTCACAAAAGACTTTTGCAGATGTTCAAAACAAAGTTGGGTCCAATGTCTTCAGTGTGAAGTTGAGAGAAGTTCAATACACCGCGAAAGAATCTTGACCCGGGCGATGAGAAGCCACGGTTTATATGGTCGGCAAAGACTATGACTTCGCCTTCCTTTGGTTGAGGTCCAACTTCTGGCCCTAGAACTCGCTAGTGGATGACATCTTTGGCTACTAGGATGCTCGTCTGAACATATTCATTAAGAGTTTGCTCCATAACAGTTGAAGCAACCCAATTGCACGAGGTGACGGTCCTAGTCAATTTTTATCACGTAAAGCCTAAGAAGGAAATATTGGCAGGTTAAATTCATGATGGTAAGCCACCCAAAGGTTAAAGAAAGCAAGTTTATTATGCAGAATTGGTTATGTGCAAAGATTGATTGCTATGGAGGAGGAAAATAAATGGCATGGTTAAATCGGCAAGGCACAACTGGGTAATATCGGCATTGGATAAATACTGGTGATTTAAAAGTTCATAAGTAAGTCAGTTGGCATTTGGCGGGTTACAAAATATCATTTAAGCCGCCCATACATTAGTGATAAAGCAGTTATCTACAGATCTGGAGTTGAGTGAAATTTCACCAAGTGCTAAACAAACAAGTTTCGCAGGTTCTGCTTATAATTTTGGATCTACTGCAGTTTAGAAAATAGATGGAAATTATTAAACCTAAAACATGGAGGATGAACCGCTGTGTTAGGGGGTGAATCTCAAAAGAAGGGAGTGGATCTATATTTGATAGCAAATACTAAAATAATCAAGGCCTTTTCTTAGCATCGCGTCTGGGCTCGACTGAGCAACATAGCATATGAACTACGGGCAAGCACGATGAACTTTGATGAACACCGAAGAACTAGAGGAACCCTAATGCAGATTGGAAGCGCAGGGAGATGGGTATCTGGCGATGGTAATGGACAGCAGAGGGGCGCCACCGTTTTTCTGGTCAGAATTAGGTTGATGCAGCGGCCAAGACGACGTTGTTGATTGGGGTGGTGGAGCTCCGTTGGCATTGGTTGTCGCGAGGAGGAAGAATAAGAGGCAGAGGCGGGGGTAAAAGTGAAAAAGAGGGCCCCTGACCCTATTTATAAGGAGGTGATAAGATGGCATGCATGGAGATCGAGGAGGCAAAATGATTATGTTAACAATGCGGGCGCCTCGATTTTTGGGAAGCCTATTAAAGGTAAAGATCTGTTGAGATATCCTGGGTCCTGTGCGGAATTAATGCACATGAGTTCATGGCGGGTTACAATGATTTTTTTGGCATGACATCATGGCGGGTTATAGTGGTCTGCATAAAACTTGACACTGATGCACAGTCTGTTAGGTTAACAGTGAAGATTGACATGAACAAGTTCAAATCAACCTGGGGCCTAATGTTGGGGATATAGCTTCGAGGTGTGACCCGCCCAGGAGGAGCTGGGTCACACCATTGGCGGTTTAATATGAAGAAGGTCTAAGGAGGCCCAAGGAGAAGTATGAAGATGGCTGCTCATGGAAGTAGGTATGGTGAAAGCCCAAGGCCCGGGCCTATGAACTGCCGTAGGATAACTTACCCTGTAAGGCATAATTAGTTAGAAACTACTTGATGTCTACTACACAACCTTCTTCTTGTAGACGTTGTTGGGCCTGCAAGTGCACATGTTTGTAGGACAGTAGCAAATTTCCCTCAAGTGGATGACCTAAGGTTTATCAATCCGTAGGAGGCGTAGGATGAAGATGGTCTCTCTCAGGCAACCCTGCAACAAAATAACAAAGAGTCTCTTGTGTCCCCAACACACCCAATACAATGGTAAATTGTATAGGTGCACTAGTTCGGCGAAGAGATGAAGATACAAGTGCAAAATAGATAGTAGATATGGGTTTTTGTAATCTGAAATTAAAAAAACAGCAAGGTAGCGAGTGATAAAAGTGCGCGTAAACGGTATTGCAATGATAGTAAACAAGGCCTAGGGTTCATACTTTCACCAGTGCAAGTTCTCTTAACAATAATAACATAGATAGATCATATAACAAGCCCTCAACATGCAACAAAGAGTCACTCCAAAGCCACTAATAGCGGAGAACAAACATAGAGATTATGGTAGGGTACGAAACCACCTCAAAGTTATTCTTTCGGATCGATCTATAAAAGAGTTCATACTAGAATAACACCTTAAGACACAAATCAACCAAAACCCTAATGTCACCTAGATACTCCATTGTCACCTCAAGTATCCGTGGGCATGATTATACGATATGCATCACACAATCTCAGATTCATCCAACCAACACAGAGTACTTCAAAGAGTGCCCCAAAGCTACTACCGGAAAGAACGTGTGCCAACCCCTATGCATAGGTTCCCAATGTCACGAACCCACAAGTTGATCACCAAAACATACATCAAGTGGATCGCAAGACATACATCAAGTGTTCTTATAAAAGACTCAATCCGATAAGATAACTTCAAGAGGGGAAACTCAATTCATCACAAGAGAGTAGAGGGGGAGAAACATCATAAGATCCAACTATAATAGCAAAGCTCGGGATACATCAAGATCGTGCCATAGAGGGAACACAAGAGAGAGAGAGAGATCAAACACATAGCTACTGGTACATACCCTCAGCCCCGAGGGTGAACTACTCCCTCCTCGTCATGGATAGCGCCGGGATGATGAAGATGGCCACCGGTGATGGGATCCCCCTCCGGCAGGGTGCCGGAACGGGCTCCCGAGAGGTTTTTGGTGGCTACAGAGGCTTGCGGCGGCGGAACTCCCGATCTATCTTCTATTCTGGAAGTTTTAGGGTACGTAGGTATATATGGGTGCAGGGGGTATGTCGGTGGACCTCCGGGATGCTCACGAGGCAGGGGGCGCGCCCTAGGGGGGGAGGGGCGCTCCCCACCCTCGTGGGCAGCCCGGGACTCCCCTGACGTGCACTCCAAGTCCATCAGGTTGCTTTCCTTCCAAAAATAACTTCTCCAGTTGATTTCGTTCCGTTTTGACTCCGTCTGATATTCCTTTTCCTCGAAACACTGAAATAGGCATAAAACAGCAAATCTGGGCTGGGCCTCCGGTTAATAGGTTAGTCCAAGTGGATAATAAAGCCCAATATTGCCTAAAACAGTAGATAAAGTAGCATGGAGCAATGAAAAATAATAGATACGTTGGAGACGTATCAAGCATCCCCAAGCTTAATTCCTGCTCGTCCTCGAGTAGGTAAATGATAAAAAAGAATTTTTGATGCGGAGTGATACTTTGGCATAATTTCAATGTAAATCTTCTTAATTGTGGCATGAATATTCAGATCCGAAAGATTCAAGACAAAAGTTCATATTGACATAAAAATAATAATACTTCAAGCATACTAATCAAAGCAATCATGTCTTCTCAAAATAACATGGCAAAAGAAAGTTCATCCCTACAAAATCATATAGTTAGGCTATGCTTCATTTTCGTCACACAAAGATGTTCCCAACTTCTATACCCCCGATGACAAGCCAAGCAATTGTTTAATACTTAAATAATCTCAAACTTTTTCAACCTTCACGCAATACATGAGCGTGAGCCATGGATATAACACTGTGGGTGGAATAGAATATGATGATGGGGATTGTGTGGAGAAGACAAAAAAGGAGAAAGTCTCACATTGATGAGGATAATCAACGGGCTATGGAGATGCCCATTAATTGATGTCAACATGAGGAGTAGGGATTGCCATGCAACGGATGCACTAGAGCTATGAATGCTCAACAAAAGAAAACTAGTGGGTGTGCATCCAACTTGCTTGCTCACGAAGACCTAGGGCATTTGAGGAAGCCCATCGTAGGAATATACAAGCCAAGTTCTATAATGAAAAATTTCCCATTAGTATAAAAAGACAACTTATGAGACTCACTACATGAAGAACAAGGTGCTACTTTGAAGCACAATATATGAGACTACATGAAGAACAAGGTGCTACTTTGAAGCACAAGTGTGGAAAAAGAGATAGTAGCATTGCCCTTTTTATTTATTTTCTTTTTTTGGGCCTCTTTTTTTGGCCTTTCTTTTTTTTTGATTGGGCAATGCTCTAATAATGATGATCATCACACTTCTATTGATTACAACATAAGGATTACAACTCGAAACTTAGAACAAGATATGACTCTATATGAATGCCTCCGGCGGTGTACCGGGATGGTGCAATGAATCAAGAGTGACATGTATGAAAAATAATGCATGGTGGCTTTGCCACAAATACGATGTCAACTACATGATCATGCAATGGCAATATGACAATGATGGAGCATGTCATAATGATGATGATGGAAGTTGCATGGCAATATATCTCGGAATGGCTATGGAAATGCCATGATAGGTAGGTATGGTGGCTGTTTTGAGGAAGATATAAGGAGGTTTATGTGTGATAGAGCATATCGTATCACGGGGTTTGGATGCACCGGCAAAGTTTGCACCAACTCTCAATGTGAGAAAGGGCAATGCACGGTACCAAAGAGGCTAGCAAAGGCGGAAAGGTGAGAGTGCGTATAATCCATGGACTCAACATTAGTCAAAAGAACTCATATACTTATTGCAAAAATTTAGAAGTCATCAAAAATCAAGTACTAGGAGCATGCTCCTAGGGGGATAGATTGGTAGGAAAAGACCATCGCTCGTCCCCGACCGCCACTCATAAGGATGCACAAGCCAGGTACACTTCATGTTTCAAATTTGTTACACAACTTTAACCATACGTGCATGCTACGGGACTTGCAAACTTCAACACAAGCATTTATCAAATTCACAATTACTCAACTAGCACGACTTTGATATTATCACCTCCATATCTCAAAACAATTATCAAGCATCAAACTTATCTTAGTATTCAACACACTCAAAAGAAAGTTTCACATATCTTGAATACCAAGTATATTAATTTTAAGCAAATTACCATGCTATTAATGACTCTCAAAATAATATAAGTGAAGCATGAGAGTTCATATATTTCTTCAAAATAAAACCACCATTGTGCTCTAAAAGATATAAGTGAAGCACTAGAGCAAACAACAAACTACTCCAAAAGATATAAGTGAAGATCAATGAGTAGTCGAATAATTATGCAACTATGTGAAGACTCTCCCATTAAAGGATTTCAGATCTTGGTATTGTATTCAAGCAGCAAGCAAAACAAAATAAAATGACATTGCAAGGATAGCACAACTCATGTGAAGAAACAAAAACTTAGGCTCAACCGATACTAACCGATAGTTGTTGAAGAAGAAAGGTGGGATGCCTACCGGGGCATCCCCAAGCTTGGATTCTTGAGACTTCTTGAAATATTATCTTGGGGTGCCTTGGGCATCCCCAAGCTTGAACTTTTGTGTCTCCTTAATTCCTCTCATATCATGGTTTCTCTTTTTATCAAAAGCTTCATTCACAACAAACTCAACAAGAACTCGTGAGATAGGTTAGTATAAACAAATGCAAAACCTTATCATTTTCTACTGTAACAAATCACTATCATTATTATTCAACATTTCATACTAAATGTCTCTGCATATTTAACACTCCTATCCTCAAATAGAATCATTAAACAAGCAAACATATGCAAACAATGCAACCATAACAGCAATCTGCCAAAACAGTACAGTCTGTAAAGAACGCAAGAGTATCAATACTTACCTGACTCCAAAAATTATGAACTAAAATTCCCACTGTAATACATTTATCAGATCTCAATATGCAAAAACATTCAACGTTATACCATGCTCTGACTTTTCTAGGGAATTTTTGCAACAGTGGTAAACTTTCTGTTTTCAAGCAGCAACATGTATACTAGCAAAATAAGCATGGCAAAGGCTATCCTTGACTTTTTTATGGAAACTAAAGATGCAAAACATTATTGTAACTAACAGCAAGTAAAAACTAACAAAATAAGATGACGCTCCAAGCAAAACACATATCATGTGGTGAAAAGAAATATAGCTCCAAGTAGAGTTACCGATGAACGAAGACGAAAGAGGGGATGCCTTCCGGGGCATCCCCAAGCTTAGTTGCTTGGTTGTCCTTGAATATTACCTTGGTGTGCCTTGGGCATCCCCAAGCTTAGGCTCTTGCCACTCCTTATTCCATAGTCCATCGAATCTTTACCCAAAACTTGAAAACTTCAACCACACAAAACTAAAAACAAAACTCGTAAGCTCCGTTAGTATAAGAAAATAAAACCGCCAGTTAGGTACTGTAATGAACTCATTCTAAATTCATATTGGTGTAATATATACTGTATTATAACTTCTCTATGGTTCGTACCACTTAATACTAGCCATAGATGCATCAAAATAAGAAAACAACACATAGAAAACAGAATCTGTCAAAAACAGAACAGTCTGTAGTAATCTGTATCAAACGTATACTTCTGGAACCCCAAAAATTATGAAATAAATTGCTGGACCTGAGAAATTTGTCTATTAATCATATAAAAAAAGAATCAGCCTAAAATCACTCTCCAGTAAAAAATGGCAGCTAATCTTGTGAGCGCTAAAGTTTCTGTTTTTCACAGCAACATCACATAAACTTCACCCAAGTCTTCCCAAAGGTTCTACTTGGCACTTTATTGAAAGAAAAGCTATAAAACATGATTACTACAGTAGCATAATCATGTGGAAACACAAAAACAGTAAGGATAAATATTGGGTTGTATCCCAACAAGCGCTTTTCTTTAATGCCTTTCTAGCTAGGCATGATGATGACAATGATGCTCACATAAAAGATAAGAACTGAAACATAACGGTAGCATCATGAAGCATATGACTAGCACATTTAAGTCTAACCCACTTCCTATGCATAGGGATTTTGTGAGCAAACAACTTATGGGAAAAATAATCAACTTGCATAGGAAGGTAAAAGAAGCATAACTTCAAGATTTTAAGCACATAGAGAGGAAACTTGATATTATTGCAATTCCTACAAGCATATATTCCTCCCTCATAATAAATTTCAGTAGCATCATGAATGAATTCAACAATATAACCAGCACCTAAAGCATTCTTTTCATGATCTATTTGCATAGAAAATTTTCTACTCTCCACATAAGCAAAATTCTTCTCATCAATAGTAGTGGGAGCAAACTCAACAAAATAACTATCATATGATTGAAAATTAAGATCAAGATGACAAGTTTCATGGTTATCATTATTCTTTAAAGCATACAAGTCATCACAATAATCATCATAGATAGCAACTTTGTTCTCATAATCAATTGGAACCTCTTCCGAAATAGTGGAATCATCACTAAATAAAGTTGACACTCTTCCAAATCCACTTTCATGTTCATCACAATAAGATTCAACATCCTCCAAAATAGTGGGATCACTACTTCCTAAAGTTGACACTCTTGCAAACCCACTTTCATCAATATAATCATCATAAATAGGAGGCATGCTTTCATCATAACAACTTTGCATATCAAAACTTGGGAGACAAAAAATATCATATTCTTGAAACATAGCTTCCCCAAGCTTGTGGCTTTGCATATCATTAGCATCATGGATATTCAAGGAATTCATACTAAGAACATTGCAATCATGCTCATCATACAAAGATATATTACCAAACATTCTAATGCATTCTTCTTCTAGCACTTGAGCACAATTTTCCCTTCCATCATTCTCACGAAAGATATTAAAAAGACGAAGCATATGAGACAAACTCAACTCCATTTTTTTTCTAGTTTTTCTTTTATAAACTAAACTAGTGATAAGACAAGAAACAAAAAGATTCGACTACAAGATCTAAAGATATACCTTCAAGCACTAACCTCCCCGGCAACGGCGCCAGAAACTGCTTGATGTCTACTACACAACCTTCTTCTTGTAGACGTTGTTGGGCCTGCAAGTGCACAAGTTTGTAGGACAGTAGCAAATTTCCCTCAAGTGGATGACCTAAGGTTTATCAATCCGTAGGAGGCGTAGGATGAAGATGGTCTCTCTCAAGCAACCCTGCAACCAAATAACAAAGAGTCTCTTGTGTCCCCAACACACCCAATACAATGGTAAATTGTATAGGTGCACTAGTTCGGCGAAGAGATGAAGATACAAGTGCAAAATAGATAGTAGATATGGGTTTTTGTAATCTGAAATTAAAAAAACAGCAAGGTAGCGAGCGATAAAAGTGAGCGTAAACGGTATTGCAATGATAGGAAACAAGGCCTAGGGTTAATACTTTCACTAGTGCAAGTTCTCTCAACAATAATAACATAGATAGATCATATAACAAGCCCTCAACATGCAACAATGAGTCACTCCAAAGCCACTAATAGCGGAGAACAAACATAGAGATTATGGTAGGGTATGAAACCACCTCAAAGTTATTCTTTCGGATCGATCTATAAAAGAGTTCGTACTAGAATAACACCTTAAGACACAAATCAACCAAAACCCTAATGTCTCCTAGATACTCCATTATCACCTCAAGTATCCGTGGGCATGATTATACGATATGCATCACACAATCTCAGATTCATCCAACCAACACAAAGTACTTCAAAGAGTGCCCCAAAGCTACTACCGAAGATTCAAGAACGTGTGCCAACCCCTATGCATAGGTTCCCAATGTCACAAAACCTGCAAGTTGATCACCAAAACATACATCAAGTGGATCGCAAGACATACATCAAGTGTTCTTATAAAAAACTCAATCCGATAAGATAACTTCAAGAGGGGAAACTCAATTCATCACAAGAGAGTAGAGGGGGAGAAACATCATAAGATCCAACTACAATAGCAAAGCTCGGGATACATCAAGATCGTGCCATAGAGGGAACACGAGAGAGAACACGAGAGAGAGATCAAACACATTGCTAATGGTACATACCCTCGGCCCCGAGGGTGAACTACTCCCTCCTCGTCATGGATAGCGCCGGGATGATGAAGATGGCCACCGGTGATGGGATCCCCCTCCGGCAGGGTGCCGGAACAGGATCCCGAGAGGTTTTTGGTGGCTATAGAGGCTTGCGGCGGCGGAACTCCCGATCTATCTTCTGTTCTGGAAGTTTTAGGGTACGTAGGTATATATGGGTGCTGGGGGTACGTCGGTGGACCTCCGGGATGCTCACGAGGCAGGGGCCGCGCCCTAGGGGGGGCGCGCTCCCCACCCTCGTGGGCAGCCCGGGACTCCCCTGACGTGCACTCCAAGTCCATCAGGTTGCTTTCCTTCCAAAAATAACTTCTCTAGTTGATTTCGTTCCGTTTTGACTCCGTCTGATATTCCTTTTCCTCGAAACACTGAAATAAACATAAAACAGCAAATCTGGGCTGGGCCTCCGGTTAATAGGTTAGTCCCAAAAATAATATAAAAGTAGATAATAAAGCCCAATATTGCCTAAAACAGTAGATAAAGTAGCATGGAGCAATCAAAAATTATAGATACATTGGAGACGTATCAGAAACCGAGCCGATTACGTTGTGTGAGCCGGCCGGGACTCTGTAGGCTTCCGGGTCTCAGCCTGTGTATATAAAGGTGAGACCCGACAGAGGGTTAACTCAAGAAACAATTGATCGATAGCTAGGTCAAGCGTATTCGCTCCCTTGTAATCGAATTCAAGCAATACAACTAGAAGCGGGACATAGGCTTTTACCTCGTTGAGAGGGGCCGAACCTGGGTAAACTCTTTGTGTCTTTTGACCGGTTCAACCCCTTCAAGCTAACCAAGCTACGATGGCTCCACACCTAAGTCCTTTCACTAGGGCATCTGTCATGACAAAACCACGACAACAGCTCCTGCTTGTCCGCCGCACCCGCTATGGTGCTAGTGCCAGCTCTATCTGACAATGACTCGATTGTCCATGTTGTCAAGTAGTTGTCCCTCACCTCCAAGGAGTTGGACACGCACCATCGCCGCCAGATCAACACCAAGATTCCCGCGGAGGGCATTGAGGAGTCGCGTCGCGGCCGTGAAGAAGAAGGTCGTGGATGAAGCTCATGCCCGGATTCTTGTGAATGTGCATGCCCAGACCGGTTGTGCCCTCACAAAGGAGGAAGACTGGGCCGTCCCTGCCCTCGTCAGCCTGCCACCAAAATTGTACTAGAATATGTTTGGCACCAATCACTACAAAAAACATACACTTCCGTGATGATACGTGTTTGTCACAGTAGGTCGCGTTTTTTGTCATGCATGTACATCCATGACAAATTTATGACAGAATCAAGATAGTCATACCTGTGCCGTCGTAGAAGTGTTCCATGACATTACCAAAATTATCATCACGGAAGTGTCCACTTCCATGACGATAAATCGTGCGTCACAGAAGTGCTTTCCTCAAGGGTGACCGACATGTGGCATCCACCGTAACGGAACGCCGTTAAGCTATCGGGTCGGGTTTTGGATCCGATAACCCGTTAACAGCCCCGATAAATGGGGATTTTCCACGTGTAAAATCATCATTGGCTGGAGGAAACATGTGTCGGCTCATCGTTGGGAAAGATGCCATCCACTCATTGGACAGAAGGCGCCTATGATACGTCGACATGTGGCACGGCCCAACAGTGGCCCATTCCTGTGAAAAGGCTGGCCCGTTTGACTTGGTCAAAAGGTGGCGGGCCGGCCCATGGAAAGCCTGTTAACGGCCTGTTCGCATATAGCCCATTTACAGCCCGCTAACCCAAGGCCCGTTACGCCCTATCCGAATTAGGCCCAGTAGTGTCATCTGGGCCATTCAATATGATTCCAGCCCGTTTTCACTTTTGGCCCATGTATGGCCCATGACGTCTTTCGTCCCATATGAGGCCCTTTGTAACTATTGCCCCATTAACGACCCGTGTTGAAACTGGCCCGTAATGAACAATGTATCACTTTACACCCAAAAACGGCCCGTGGTGAAACTGGCCCGTAATGAACAGTGTATCACTTTATACCCATTAACGGCCCGTTATTCCATTGGGCCGTTTCCAGCCCAACTTATCTTTCGGCCTTATGAGGGCCCATTTATTCTTGGGCTCATTTGCAGCATTTGGTTACTTACGGCCCGTTACTGTCATTTTTTGCTTGTGGGCCAAATTCAGTCCATCGTTACAGTCGGCCCGTTTGTGGACCGTTAATCTGTTGGGCCATTTTCATAGCATCACAAAATATGGCCTATTAACGGCCCGTTATGGTTAGCCCATAAAACGTACGATTTCCATTAAAGGCCCGTCTACGGCCCATTAAAGGCCCGTAAAATACCCATAAATGAGTCGGCCCTTACAAGGCCCATGGATCCTACGAGACGTAGAAGGCCCATGTGACACCCCAAAATTTTAATCTTGTTTTACTAATTAAAATTTTGCCTAGAAACTAAAACTTTTATTTTTTGTATTTTCCTTCTGATTTCAGGACCACTCTTTTCTTTATTATTATGGAGTTTTACCCCCTAGTGAAATCTTTTCAATCATTGTTGGACTTAATTTTTTTCCCTCTCAAATAAAACAATTCTTTATCAGTGGGATTATTTGCATAATTATTTTCCCTGATGCCTTATTTCTGTAAAAATAATTTTTCTAAGCTTCAAGGCCTCTTTTACACTGCAACCCTTTGATAAATTTATTTAAAAATTCCACCAAAAATTGGAGATGTCATGTGATGTTTTTAAAACAATTTTATGCAAAAATATATTTCATTCCTTGGATATTTTGAGTTCTACACATGATTTTCAAATCTGGTCCAGTGGGCAGTTTTACACTACAACCTATTTAAATATTTCTTTAAAACTTCCACCAAAATTTTGGGATGTCTATATGAGTATGTTAATTATTTTGCAAAAACCCAGTGACGTCCTTTGAAAAATTTGAGTGAATCAACCTATTTTCCATTCTGGTCCAACTTGATGATTTGTACAACAACTATATTTTAAGTTGCTCCTTTATCCATGATTTCTTTTCCTACTTGTAGTCCTCCCTGCTAAACCCTTAAGTCCAGAAGAGTGGACCCATTGGAGGATTTTTAGTGCATGCAACCATGCCCTCTTCTTTCTGTCCAAAACTGATGTTTTGCAAAACTTGCACCAGCAAGTTTGTGCTTTGGACAAACTAACCTCACCACCCTCTCTTTCAACTAAAGAGACCCCACTCTGGAAGTTTTGGCCACCCCAAGAGATTCCTAGGTGCATGTGGCATTCTGTCAAGCACCCTGTAGGCATGACCAGTTTTGACATGAGTCTTAGCTTGCACTGTGATCTTGCTTCCCTTGCCTAACTACCTTGTCCAATAGACTCCTAGCTACTCATAACCTAGGTCTGCTAATTCCCAGCCTCACCCGAGACCTCTAACACGCCCTAACATTTCGTCGAGCACGTCCCGTGCGTGCTCTGGGAGCGAGCAGAGCGCGCGTTTTGCACGTGCCGCGCCCGAGCCGCCACGTCGCGCCCCTGGTTTTGCCCACGCCACAGAGATACGCCACGCACTCCCCTTCTCACCAGAATGCGCCAAGCAGCCCTAGTGCCCCGCAGCACCGCTGTCAGAGCCCTTGGCGGCACGCCGGCGTCCGCAGCGCGCCTCTGCCAGGTCGGTGCCGCCCAGGCCTCTCCCGCTCGCCACCTGCCCCTGGAACAGCTCATCCTCATCCTCTCAAGTGTCCTCTAGCTCTCGTCGTCGCCACGACGCCCTGACGCTAGAGGGAGGCGGTTCGCCGACGAACTTATCCGGCCGCTGCTAACCGACCTCGTTGCGGTATATAAGGAGGCCCCCAAACCCATTCGAGCATGGAGGCAACCTCAGGCCACCTTCATGGCACCCCCACAGCCTGCAATTGTCGGAGGGAGGCCTTCTTCCCCATCTCCGGCAACCGCAGCCGCCGCCACTGCCTCGGCCATTCCAGCACCACCAGAGCCTCCCCCTTTCCACTCTCTTCACCAGAAACTCCCTCTCCCCCTCGTGAATCCATCCCCGTGCTCGATTTTGATCGGGACTCATTGTGGGAGAAAAATCACTTTGCCCGACGACCACCGTCCGCCGCGAAGCTCACCGCCGGCAGCTCCGTCCACCCCAGAGACCATATCAACCATCAGAGTGACCGTCTTGATCCCCTGAGCACGCGGATGGCCTCCGTTCTCCGAACGGTGCCGTCATTTGCCGGCGAGCCTCGCCAGAGCTCCGCCTCTGTTTCGGCCGGAGGAGGCGACGCGCGCGTGGACTGGTCAAACCTGACCAGTGGGCCAGGCGGGTCCACTGTCAGCGACCCAGTGCCGATCCACGCGGGCATAAGTGGAAACGTATTTTTAGAATATGCCTTCGACGTGGTCAGTCCGAATCGTTTTTCTTTTTCTGTTTTATTTTCTTTTTAAAAACAGATTTTGACCACAACTTTGACTGCTTGTAACTTTTTAATGACAACTCCAAATGAATTGATTCTTTTCCCTACCTCTCTCAAATTTAATCTAGTTTATTTTAAGATTTATTTGAAAAAATTTCAAAACAACTTTTTGTGCTGTTTTTGAATTTGTTTGTTAATTCAAATTTATTTAAAATAGGACTTTGGAGAGAGAGAAGAAAACTTTCAAAAGTTTTGGAGTGCACCCTGCCTTTCCACACATTGAAGGCAAGCATTCTGAACCCTGGCATAGTATTTTTGCATGCATTGTTTGACACGATCATGACACCACCTCAATACATGGAACTCGTTATTTTATGTGGTGATGTGATCGTTTGCATGAATGTTTATTGAAAATTTCCTTGCTGTTGGAAATGGATATGCTTGTGATGATGATTATCCTCGTATGCCTTTCGTGCCTACCGGAAGGAAAACGGGAAAGTCTCTGTCTTGGGTAGACCCGAGCTTGTCCCTAGTTCCTCGTCGAGACGAGTGTGTCCGGCATGGCATGAGGGGTATGATGAGCGGTGACTCTGTCTGTTGGATGAAATATATTTGTTATGCTAATCATGCAGGGAATACTTAAAACCTCCTGAGTCGACCATAGATCGAGTCTTGTTCCAGTAACCCCCACACTTGTTTTGTGCTACCACTTGTCCCTACCACAGGTAGGGTACGGTTCAGTAAATTGTCAACCCCTTTCTAGTACACACCGTACAGAGGGGCCGGGATGAGGGTACCAAGGCCACAGGTAGGGCATGGGTGTTTCGGTTGTAGCCGAGGGGGTAGCTTCCCCAGTTTTGCGCGCGGTATAAATTTTGTGATCCCATGCTAATCGAGGTTGTAGCCACCCCACTTAGAGTTTTGCTTAACGAGTGTCGTGGGTGATTCCAGACACCGGTAAGTTACTGTGATCTTGATTTCCTGTATGCTACCCAGTGATCTTGATTTCCTGTATGAGTAGTTACTGAATCCTGTTTCACTTGCTAGTACTTGGCTGTGTGTTCGATTAATCAGAATACTACCAAAAAGACTGTCCTATTTCTGAACCATTTACCTTTGCTGTCTATTATTTTGTTTTGTCTTTCTTTGATCCTGTGACTACTTATGCTATGTTACATGATCAATACTCTCATAAGGGGCACAAACATGGAAGAAGATGCAGAAGAGCAGATGTTTTGCTTTGCCCCTTATGCTATGTTCTTGAGCAGAAGAGCAGATCATGATGCAGGTGGTGGACAAACAAAGCAAATGGCAAATTTTCTCGCCACTGTCTCTCTCTGAATTTCTGTTTTTTCATGATCTAGCCAACTACGGAACTTAACTTATTTACCCTCATGTC
Source organism: Triticum timopheevii (assembly GCA_963921465.1). Lineage (NCBI taxonomy): Eukaryota > Viridiplantae > Streptophyta > Magnoliopsida > Poales > Poaceae > Triticum > Triticum timopheevii. Next base: position 436,010,909 of record OY997262.1, read on the forward strand.
ACATATACTACCATGTAACAGTAATACTATTTCTTCTTCCATCAACCAAATTTTGATTTACAATGTATAGATAAATTTTTGCTTTACCATGTGACAGTAAAACTGGTATGTATGTATCCCTGTTGTCTTGTCTTGTAATGCAGCTAGTGATGCTATTGACTGTAATGCAGCTACTAAAGCGCCTGTTATGTTTGTTTAACAGGATTGGCTTTACGGAGATAAGGCAAAAATGACACGAGATAAGAGCTGGATGGAGAGGGATAGAGGTTCTGTTGAGTGGCAAACTGGCATGAAGGATTTCTTGAATTTTGCCTTCGATGGTGCTCACCCAGACTCAACAGTCCCATGCCCATGTAGGAGATGTCTCAATAGTGTTCCGAAAAAGAAAAAAGGATGTTCATACTGACTTGCTGTTCAATGGGATGGGTCCAACCTACACTCACTGGATATACCATGGTGAACAATCAGATGAGGGAAGCATGTCTGAAGATTCTGATAATGAAGACGCTGTAGATGATGGTGCTGGGGTATGTGACATGCTCAATACTCTCATAAGGGGCACAAACATGCAAAAAAATGCACACATTGGTGAAGGTGCGGGAGACACTCATGTGGATGCTTCTAGCGGTGATGAAAGGAGCCAGGAGCCAAATGCAACAGCCAAGGTCTTCTTCGAACTATTGAAAGAGGCAAAAAAAGAGTTGTACCCAGGTTGCAAGGATTTCACGAAGCTATCTTTCATTGTGAAGCTTTACCAAATCAAGTGCGTGTCTGGGATGACCAATAGAGCATGTGACTTAGTTTTGCAGATGTTCACACAGGTGTTGCCAAAGGGTCACTGCATTCCTACTAATCTCGCCAAAGTAAGGAAGGTGATCCGAGATCTTGGGCTGGACTACAAGAAGATACACGCGTGCATTAATGATTGTGTGCTATTCCGTAATGAACATGCTGATGCAGAAGAATGCCCTGTCTGTCATGCGTCTCGATGGAAATCTACTCCTGCTACTGATGACGACAATGCATCAAGTCGTAAATCAAAGAAGCTAGTGCCACAGAAAGTTCTAAGGTATTTCCCGCTCATTCCAGGACTGCAAAGGCTGTACATGACAGAACATATGTCATCACATATGAAATGGCATAAGGAGGGTCGGGTGGATGATGGCGTAATGAGGCATCCTGCAGATTCCAAGGCCTGGAAGCATTTTGATAAGAAATATTATAAGAAATTCTCAAAAGATGCTCGCAGTGTTCGGCTTGGCCTTGCTTCAGATGGATTCAACCCCTTTGGGCTCATGAGTATATCACACAGTACATGGCCTGTCATTCTTATTCCATATAACTTGCCACCTTGGATGTGTATGAAACAAGAAAATTGGATTATGTCAATGATTATTCCAGGACCAAAGTCACCAGGAAATAACATAGATGTGTACTTGCAGCCCTTGATTGATGAACTGAATGTTCTATGGGAGGATGGTGCTGAGACATATGATGCTGCAACTAAATTTTTTTTCCAGATGTATGCATGCTTGTTGATGGAATGCCTACCAAGCTAAGTCAGTCCGAACGTCATGAAGACGGGGGTACAGATCAATCACCAACATGGATTAGCATAATGAGTACAGTTGATTACTCCAAGAAAGGTTTTGTTTGTGAATCATTGTCTTTGGCTGAGGTTAATCAAATGAGGCATTTCATAATAACAAACTGTGAGGAAACCACGCCATGGATTGAGTAAGGATACTTATGTATTTAATTCACATCATGATATGCTTTAATACTTTCCTATTCAACTAACAATCATTTCTCTTTGAAGTGAACATCGTGAGGAGCTCAGAAGGAACAATTCTCCTAATCCTAAAAAGCAGCACAAGGAAGAGTTTGTTGGTTGGTTTGAGAGACGGGTAATTTTCTTTCGCATTTTCACTAATGTTCCTTGTAATAACGTACCAACGCTGTACACTACACTCACACATATTCTATTTCATGAAACAGATCACAGAACTCCACAATGATGGGAAGGTCAACAATCTTATTTATGCACTAGCTAAAGGACCTGATCACCTAGCTCGAGTATACAACCGTACAGTTCTGAATGGATATTTATTTTGGAATTCCTATATAGAGCAGGACTTGAGGACCCAAAATAGTGGCGTCATAGTCAAGGGCGATGCAAACACAGGAAATATTGATTATTATGGGGTGATCAAGAAAATCATATTTCTTGACTTTCCTCCTGATAAGGAGGTTGTTCTATTCCAGTGTGACTGGTTTGATGTGCCTCCTGCCAACAAAACTGAGAGTAAGGGGTATAAGAAGGACAAATATGGAATTATTGACCTTGACACTACTCTACACCAATTCCAGGGAGACCCTTACATTCTAGGCCTCCAAGCTCAACAGGTTTTCTATGTGAGATATGTGAAGAACCCTGATTGGGCAGCTGTTATTAAAATGAATCCACGAAATTTGTTTGCTCCTTCTGTTTTAAATGGTGTAGGCCTTGATGAAGCTGTTGAAGCTGATGAGGGTGGTGAGGCAGATGTACTGGATGTCGTCGATGCAGAAATTACAGTGCCAAAAATTACAGTACCTGAAGAGATCACTAGTTGGTGTAGAAATGATGACGAAGGATCCAGCATTGATGTTTCAGTCATAGAAAAAATAAAACCTATTGAGTTTGAAGATGTCCAATTCGAATCTGATGATGATACAGATGATGATGAGGCTTACGTAAATGATGGCCATGTTGCTCCTTTGGGACAAGAAGAATTGGATGATGACCAGGGGTTCTTTGTATAGTTTTTAATTTCTTGGTAAGGTGCTTTTCACATGTGTAAGCCATGAGTATAAGTTCCTGAACTGTTATGATGGTTACCTACGAGAAATATCTCTCCTGAAGTTTAATCTGATATAAAACAGGTTGAAACAAGGCATGCCTACATAGGGTCATATGTTGTGGCAAATGGGAACAAGAGCTAGTGCCCAGCACTAACAATTTGGTGATGAAGAGAAGAGAAGAGTAGTTGCTGTTCTTTTAGTGTTGTTGCTATTTTCCTTTTGACAGTGATGCTATATACACACTGTTGCTATGAACTTATGGTCTTTTAGTGTTTTTGCTATTTTCACTACTTGGCCTTGAACTTATGGTCTTTTGTGTGAACAATCTATACAAGTATAGCTGCTGAAACTTGTGTGCTGTCATTTTGAAACATCTATTATATATCTCGCTAAGATGGTTTGTTATATCCTACTAAAATCTTGTGTCATATGTCCTTGTATATATCTTGATGTAGTGTTGTCGATCTGGTGATGAATTCTTGCTGAAAATTACTTTAGGATAAAACTGTTATGCTGCTCAATTGGTGGCTGAAGAGCTGTTCAAATGAAGCCTGGGAGTGTTTAAAAATAGCTAGTATGCAGCCTTGCACAATTTCTCTATTTAACACATAATTTCATATTGAATCTCCTTTTTTATTAAGAGCACATATAAATACATCACATCAAGCAAGATACAGAAAAGTTAGGAAGAGAATGTGTGGTGCTCAGTTCTCACGACTCACCTTTGTGAGAAGGGCACTGAGCTTGCCGTCTTTCGGGTGCCGAGCACGACCTTGCTACCGGAGGAGGTCAGTAGGGTAAGTGGAGGAGACCCTGGCGGTGCAAGAAACCCTAAAGTGAAGGGCGCCCCCGAGTGTGCAACGCTTCGCACACGCGTAGAGCATTCCTCCAAGTTGTGGTACCACCGATGTCCACTTTGCAAGATATGTGACTAAAATGCAACTTAGGTGCAAGTTGTGGTACCTAATGTGTTAATACCTCTGTAAACTAGTACGCCCCTTTAATCAGATCCTGCCAAATAGTATAATAAATAAAGGAAAAAATGAGGAGCACAGTAGAGAATATCGTTGTAATATCCTGCTCCTTTTTGGCAACACTAGAGGATTGTTGCATTATGTTGTATGTATTACCATGGATGCTCAATTTGTCGCAATATGTAACAGTTATTGCAACGCAACGGAGGTGAGGCAAAAAGTCACCCTATTACAACCAATACATGCTTTGTTGCAATAGTATCTCTGACTAGCGCCACATGTCAGAGGTGTTGTAATAGTACCTATGTACTTTGTTGCAATACCTAGCCTTTATTGCAACAAGATGACCAATTCACGCAACGGGACAGGGCTGTCGCAATATCACTACCATATTACAACGACGATGCAACTTGTGGCAATACATGGCTTCTATTGCAACAAAACAAGCACTTAGCGCAATGAAACGAAATTGTGGCAATATGTAGAACCTATTACCACGAACTGGAATTTTGTGGAAATATAGCATTTTATTGCAACAAAAGATAGTTGTAGCAATATTTTTTGTTGCAATAGACCGGAATCCTTGTAGTGGGTGCGTTTTCAATTAAAAGACCGTAGACGGAATTAGTCCCGATGGACTAAAGGAATCCGTTGCTCGCGGGTAAAGAGTACACCCTCTGCAGAGATTAAACCTATTCGAATAGCCGCGTCCATGGTTAAGGACTACAGTCTGGGTGGGTCAAGTGTCGATCTTAGTGTCGGTCTTCGAAGGAGAACTACTAAACCAGAACATGGATCATGACTGATGACTTGTGATAAATATGTTTATGTTTATTATGGACTAACCCATTTTATTATTTGAATTATTGGGTATCCCTGGGACGGTTCTACCCCCTGGATATTCATTGTGTTTATTTATTTTATAAGCCCTTTATGTGGTGTCGCTGAGACGCCCGACTGGGGCATTGCTTGTTATTTATTTACTTTATAAGCCCTTTATGTGGTGTCGCTGAGACGCCCGACTGTGGCATTGCTTGTCATTTATTTACTTTATAAGCCCTTTATGTGGTGTCGCTGAGACGCCCGACTGTGGCATTACTTGTCATTTATTTACTTTATAAGCCCTTTATGTGGTGTCGCTGAGATGCCCGACTGTGGCATTACTTGTCATTTATTTACTTTATAAGCCCTTTATGTGGTGTCGCACAGACGCCCGACTGTGGCATTTTATTTCCACTCCATTATTGCATATCATGTTACACATAAATAACCTGCTTGCATGCATAAGAGATTTTATTTATGACTGGCGATGTGAGCATAGAATACTTCAGTGCATGAATATCATTTATATTATCCCAGTGTTCATAATGTTTGCGAGTACATTCAAAGTACTTAGTGGCTTGTCCCTGGCTATTGTCTTGGCCAGATTTATTGCACGGAGAGGAGTGATGTGATGACAGCCCTGGAACCTAAGCAACGGTGATAGCAGCCTCACAAAGATAGGAGTAAACCTGGTCAGCTGTTCCTGTGGGAAATGGAGTCCCATAGACACTGATGATCCGCAAAACCGCTTCTGCCATCAACCACTAGAACCATTTGTTGTACTCACAGGCCAGAATGGTCTTGTACTACATATGTTGTATTTTGCTTGGAATTTTTGTATCAAGTTGGTGCCTCATCAGCTAACAGTTATCCTGGGGCTGGTGAGCACAACGACCATTTTCTGGAAATTATTACCCGGAAAACCGGTCGCGACAAACTTGGTATCAGAGCCAGGCTGACCATTGGCTAATCCTATCTTGGCCAGGTCGAAAAACTTAGGCAAACCAACCCACCAGACCTTAACCAAACCCCAACCAAGTTTCTCGTGCAAGATAGCCACACAGTGACCCCGACACTTTTGGCAGTCGGTGCCCAACCTATCAACCTAGCCTGTCTATCACGCACCAGTGACCAGCACCCAAGATGTCTCATTCGCAAGCGTGCGAAGGAAGACTCCGTCCCCTTTTCCTATAAAAAGGGCACGCTAGCCCCAACCCAGCACAACACAGCCTCTACCCCAAACCGAGCCATAATGCCTGGACCCGTCGTGCACAGTGAGACCACAACAACCAACCTTGGAGGTTTTGTGACCATACTCGCAAACCTCACCCGTCGTGCCTATGCATTAGAAGAGCCCCCAGAATATGTTGTGTACCAAGGACCCATGAGCGGTGAGGACCGTCAATTCTGGTCCACTGTGCACATCTACGGTAGGAGTCTGTCGCCAGAACGCCCCTACAAGTTCACCGGAAGGACAACTTCCTTTGAGCCACAAGCCGTCCAACTAGCAGCGCGAGAAGCTATAGTTCAACTCCGGCACTTGTCGCCCAGAGTTAACTGTCGCTCGTTCTACTACTACCCCAGACGTGAAGGGTATGGTAGACCACCCCAAGTTGCCAACGGAGATCACGAGTCGGATCCTGCATTGCTGCACCTAGTGCGCTATGTAGGTGCACTAGAGGAACTGTTCGATCAAATCACCATTGATCTGATCGCAGCTCATGGAGAGCTGGTTTGCCGAGCCCCGGCAAGAGAAGAGAACGAGCCCGATGCCAACAACCCAGTCGTGCTGTTCGGACACCCGATCGAGACCCTGAGGTCAGCCCCAGCCATCAACCAAGATGCTTTGATGACCCCAGAAGTGCTTCGTCGCCTTTTGGGATCCCACTCCAACGGGATTGTGGCCAACAATCCCCGCAATGGTCATCATCGCTACCCCGACCCTGCAGTCCCTCCACCATCTCCGACTAATTCCAATGGTGAGACCCGTGGAGAAACCTCGACGTCCACAAGGCACGCCCGTTTAGATATAAACGAGGTAGACTAAGTCACCAAGCAGTGTCGAGTCCCAGTGTATCCCCGCTTTGTAATCGTGTGACTTTGTAAATAAACGCAGCCTGTCGTCGTGCCTCTGTTATTTAAATAGTAGCCTTGCATGGATATGTCAGCATGCGGTATACAATTCTATCCCAGGAACAGTTACCAAAAACCACCTCGACAGCCCCCACAGTGATACGTCACTTTAGTGAAATGTGTGTATCTGTGGCTTTGACCTCGACCCTTGGAACTAAGCTGGCAAATTTATTACCTTTCACCACGGTAAAATGACCCAGCTCCAGTGCTATAAAAGGGCCACCTCGTGACCTTGCCAAGCACCCCTCACCTTGTGCACCATTTCCTGCCATGCCGAGCCCTAGTATTTATCTGAGAACCCCTGATGCAACCCCGGGTAGTTTTGTCAAAATATTGTGGGATTTTACCTGCAGTACCATGGGCGCTACCCAGCCACCCCAGTACGAGCTGTTCAAATCGAGAATCACCCCTTCCACCTCGAGATACTGGGCAGTAGTGCACATCCCTCCTGTAAACCCAAACCAAGACCCAACAGAGGTCTCCTTCGTGGGGAAATCTATGCCGACCCCGCATATGGCCATAGAAGCTGCTGCGTACGAAGCGCTTGCTCGCCTTCGATTCGCGGTACCCTATGCCAGCGAACGAGGGTATTATTACTTTCCGAGCCGTCCAGCACCCGGGGAAGTAACATCCTTTCCCGGCGGACGAATTGAGAGAGATCCAGTACTGGCTAATCTTGTCCAGTACGTCATCGCTCAAGAACGTTTAACCCAACGTGTGATGGGTTATCTCCAGAGCCTCGCGGATTTAAATCCTCAGATCGCCATCGGCAGATCACTGAGGCCCGACCAAGAGAGACGCATTCATCGACTGGTCAATCCACTTCCCCCGATAGAAGAGGAGTGTGTCCCAGTACCAGAGACGTTTTCTAGGGACCCCATCCAGTTACCGTTTGCATTATAGACGTCGCTGCTGTATTGATTATTGCAACTTTTATTTATAAGTTGTAACTTATGCGTGGTACCCCGAGTTTGCGTGGCGAGTAAATTATTTAGTTTCTATTAATGTGAGTAGTTCTGTTGCGGTTTGACTCTATTATATTACTATTGTTCTCTAGCGAAAAATCCTGGAGTGAGATTTCTTTTCCATGAGTTGCTGCATCGTATATCTTATCACGACGTGGATCTTTTTATTTCACACAGCACCACGGCAGCAGACTCACAACCACTCGAACTCATTCACTGCTTGCAAAAACACGTAACCATGGGGTATTTGTTTTTTTTTTCAAAACCGCTCTTAGCAAATCTCGAGGACGAGATTTTTTCTTAAGGGGGGTAGTGTTGTGACACCCCAAAATTTTAATCTTGTTTTACTAATTAAAATTTTGCCTAGAAACTAAAACTTTTATTTTCTGTATTTTCCTTCTGATTTCAGGACCACTCTTTTCTTTATTATTATGGAGTTTTACCCCCTAGTGAAATCTTTTCAATCATTGTAGGACTTAATTTTTTTCCCTCTCAAATAAAACAATTCTTTATCAGTGGGATTATTTGCATAATTATTTTCCCTGATGCCTTATTTCTGTAAAAATAATTTTTCTAAGCTTCAAGGCCTCTTTTACACTGCAACCCTTTGATAAATTCATTTAAAAATTCCACCAAAAATTGGAGATGTCATGTGATGTTTTTAAAACAATTTTATGCAAAAATATATTTCATTCCTTGGATATTTTGAGTTCTACACATGATTTTCAAATCTGGTCCAGTGGGCAGTTTTACACTACAACCTATTTAAATATTTCTTTAAAACTTCCACCAAAATTTTGGGATGTCTATATGAGTATGTTAATTATCTTTTTGCAAAAACCCAATGATGTCCTTTGAAAAATTTGAGTGAATCAACCTATTTTCCATTCTGGTCCAACTTGATGATTTGTACAACAACTATATTTTAAGTTGCTCCTTTATCCATGATTTCTTTTCCTACTTGTAGTCCTCCCTGCTAAACTCTTAAGTCTAGAAGAGTGGACCCATTGGAGGATTTTTAGTGCATGCAACCATGCCCTCTTCTTTCTGTCCAAAACTGATGTTTTGCAAAACTTGCACTAGCAAGTTTGTGCTTTGGACAAACTAGCCTCACCACCCTCTCTTTCAACTAAAGAGACCCCACTCTGGAAGTTTTGGCCACCCCAAGAGATGCCTAGGTGCATGTGGCATTCTGTCGAGCACCCTGTAGGCATGACCAGTTTTGACATGAGTCTTAGCTTGCACTGTGATCTTGCTTCCCTTGCCTAACTACCTTGTCCAATAGACTCCTAGTTACTCATAACCTAGGTCTGCTAATTCCCAGCCTCACCCGAGACCTCTAACACGCCCTGACATTTCGTCGAGCACGTCCCGTGCGTGCTCTGGGCGCGAGCAGAGCGCGCATTTTGCACGTGCCGCGCCCGAGCCGCCACGTCGCGCCCCTGGTTTTGCCCACACCACAGAGCCGCGCCACGCACTTCCCTTCTCACTAGAACGCGCCAAGTAGCCATGGTGCCCCACAGCACCGCCGTCAAAGCCCTTGGCGGCACGCCAGCGTCCGCAGCGCGCCTCTGCCAGGTCGGTGCCTCCCAGGCCTCTCCTGCTCGCCACCTGCCCCTGGAACAGCTCATCCTCATCCTCTCGAGTGTCCTCTAGCTCTCGTCGTCGCCACGACGCCCTGACGCTACAGGGAGGCAGTTCACCGACGAACTTATCCGGCCGCCGCTAACCGACCTCATTGCGGTATATAAGGAGGCCCCCGAACCCATTCGAGCACAGAGGCAACCTCAGGCCACCTTCATGGCACCCCCACAGCCTGCAATCATCGGAGGGAGGCCTTCTTCCCCATCTCCGACAACCGCAGCCGCCGCCACTGCCCCGGCCATTCTGGCACCACCAGAGCCTCCCCCTCTCCACTCTCTTCACCAGAGACTCCCTCTCCCCTCATGAATCCATCCCCCTGCTCAATTTTGATCGGGACTCATTGCGGGAGAAAAATCACTTTGCCCGACGACCACCGTCCGCCGCGAAGCTCACCGCCGGCAGCTTCGTCCACCCCAGAGACCATACCAACCATCGGAGTGACCATCTTGATCCCCTGAGCACACAGATGGCCTCCATTCTCCGAACGGTGCCGTCATTCTTTGGCGAGCCTCGCCGGAGCTCCGCCTCAGTTTCGGCCGGAGGAGGCGACGCGCGCATGGACTGGTCAAACCTGACGAGTGGGCCAGGCGGGTCCACTGTCAACGACCCAGTGCCGATCCACGCGGGCATAAGTGGAAACGTATTTTTAGAATACACCTTCGACGTGGTCAGTCCGAATCGTTTTTCTTTTTCTGTTTTATTTTCTTTTTTAAAAACAGATTTTAACCACAACTTTGACTGCCTGTAACTTTTTAATGACAACTCCAAAATAATTGATTCTTTTCCCTACCTCTCTCAAATTTAATCTAGTTTATTTTAAGATTTATTTGAAAATTTTCAAAACAACTTTTTGTGCTGTTTTTGAATTTGTGTGTTAATTCAAATTTATTTAAAATAGGACTTTGAAGAGAGAGAAGAAAACTTTCAAAAGTTTTGGAGTGCACCCTGCCTTTCCACACATTGAAGGCAAGCATTCTGAACCCTGGCATAGTATTTTTGCATGCATTGTTTGACACGATCATGACACGACCTCAATACATGGAACTCGTTATTTTATGTGGTGATGTGATCGTTTGCATGAATGTTTATTGAAAATTTGCTTGCTGTTGGAAATGGATATGCTTGTGATGACGATCATCCTCGTATGCCTTTCGTGCCTACCGGAAGGAAAACAGGGAAGTATCTGTCTTGGGTAGACCCGAGCTTGTCGCTAGTTCCGCGTCGAGACGAGTGTGTCCGACATGGCATGAGGGGTATGATGAGTGGTGACTCTGTCTGTTGGATGAAATATATTCATTATGCTAATCATGCAGGGAATACTTAAAACCTCCTGAGTCGACCATAGATCGAGTCTTGTTACAGTAACCCCCACACTTGTTTCGTGCTACCACTTGTCCCTACCACAGGTAGGGTACGGTTCAGTAAATTGTCAACCCCTTTCTAGCACACACCATACAGAGGGGCCGGGATGAGGGTACCAAGGCCATGGATTAAAGCCAGTCATCCGGTCAGGGGGCATGGGTGTTTCGGTTGTAGCCGAGGGGGTAGCTTCCCCAGTTTTGCGCGCGGTATAAATTTTGTGATCCCATGCTAATCGAGGTTGTAGCCTCCCCACTTAGGTTTTTGCTTAACGAGTGTCGTGGGTGATTCCAAACACCGGTAAGTTAAGCTGGTGTGTGCAAGTCAGGTGCGTTTTCAATTAAAAGACCGTAGACGGAATTAGTCCCAATGGACTAAAGGAATCCGTTTCTCGCGGGTAAAGAGTACACCCTCTTTAGAGATTAAACCTATTCGAATAGCCGCGTCCATGGTTAAGGACTAAAGTCTGGGTGGGTCAAGTGTCGGTCTTAGTGTCGGTCTTCGGAGGAGAACTACTAAACCAGAACATGGATCATGACTGATGACTTGTGATAAATATGTTTATGTTTATTATGGACTAACCCATTTTATTATTTGAATTATTGGGTATCCCTGGGACGGTTCTACCCCCTGGATATTCATTGTGTTTATTTATTTTATAAGCCCTTTATGTGGTGTTGCTGAGACGCCCGACTGTGGCATCGCTTGTTATTTATTTACTTTATAAGCCCTTTATGTGGTGTCGCTGAGACGCTCGACTATGGCATTACTTGTCATTTATTTACTTTATAAGCCCTTTATGTGGTGTCGCTGAGACGCCCGACTGTGGCATTACTTGTCATTTATTTACTTTATAAGCCCTTTATGTGGTGTCGCTGAGACGCCCGACTGTGGCATTACTTGTCATTTATTTACTTTATAAGCCCTTTATGTGGTGTCGCACAGACGCCCGACTGTGGCATTTTATTTCCACTCCATTATTGCATATCATGTTACACATAAATAACCTGCTTGCATGCATAAGAGATTTTATTTATGATTGACGATGTGAGCATAGAATACTTCAGTGCATGAATATCATTTATATTATCCCAGTGTTCAGAATGTTTGCGAGTACATTCAAAGTACTCACTGGCTTGTCCCTGGCTATTGTCTTGGCCAAATTTCTTGCACGGAGAGGAGCGACGTGATGACAGCCCTGGAACCTAAGCAACGGTGATAGCAGCCTCGCAAAGATAGGAGTAAACCTGGTCAGCTGTTCCTGTGGGAAATGGAGTCCCATAGACACTGATGATCCGCAAAACCGCTTCCGCTATCAACCACTAGAACCATATGTTGTACGCACAGGCCAGAATGGTCTTGTACTACATATGTTGTATTTTGCTTGGAATTTTTGTATCAAGTTGGTGCCTCATCAGCTAACAGTTATCCTGGGGCTGGTGAGCACAACGACCATTTTCTGGAAATTATTACCTGGAAAACCGGTCGCGACAGCCCATGGATCCTACGAGACGTAGATGGCCCATGGATCCGACGGCCCACTGAAGGCCCATGGATCCGACGGCCCACTGAAGGCCCATGGATCTGACGGCCCAGTAAAGGCCCATGGATCCGACGGCCCACTGAAGGCCCATGGATCCGACGGCCCACTGAAGGCCCATGGATCCGACGGTCCACTGAAGGCCCATGGATCCGACGGCCCGTACATGACCCATGGGATCGTACGGCCCGTGAAGGGCCATGGTCGGGCGAGTTGGCCCCCGTTTGAACGATATAGCATATTTAAAGAATTATCCTACTCAATACTATCACCTCTAAAAAGCATACACTATACAACAAAGAGATCAAGGCATAGAAAGGTAGAATAATCCCACACTATACAATAAAGAAATTACAGCCGATTATACCCACTGGGCATTATGGTTTGGCACAGGTGTTAATAAAGCATACAAAAACATCAAATTACATACACTAGGCAAATACAACTCATACATCATGTACGCACATCAACTTAACTCCATTTGAACTATAATCGATTGGCCGGATTCAGGTAGCACAAATTTCACTCTGCAAAATCTCCAATTCCTTCATGGTTACCTCAGTGTCTTGTTTCATTTTTTGACTCCTGCATCTAATACCTGCATGTCCAGTCTCAACTTGTTGATTAAATGTTGACAATCATGTACACGTTGTCTTGCCACCTCTAATTGATGCTGAAGAACATCAGCACATTCCAATTCCAATCCATAATCATTCAGTAACGGCCATGCCGCACTGCTTGCAAATCTTTGTGTTGATGTCACTTCATCCTGAAATGTTTCTGTAAGTACACATGACTAGGGCAAAAATATAGTTACAACTGTGAAGCGAGCAAGACACTATTTTGTACTACATGGCAAAACAGGACTAACAATAATGTTACACGTCATGAAGCATAAGCAGGTGATATTTTAAAAATTATAAGAAAGATAGTCTATGCAGCCTGCATACAGAAATCCCTCTTAGTTCACCAGAGGAGCATGATGTTGGGGCCCAATCGAAAACACATACAAGTTACAAATTTAGACATCACGTTGCGTATAAGCAAGCAGTTGGCCATTCTGTATCTCAATTAAAGTCTTAGGGAGCATAATGAACAGCAGAGGGTTTCATACAAACATACTACAACAGGCAAAACTATGCAATCATTAGCGTAGTATAAACTAGATTGTGAGCCTCATGCAATAATAGTTGGTTAATAGACTTCAAAGTTTCGGGCACACTTCGGCAGAGTAATTAAATGGTAAGGCCTTTAATTATGTCTACTAATAGTTATACAAGTACCGAACATTAGGCATGATTATTTGGGCATCTCATTAACTAAGGACAAATAAAGCAATTGAAAAGAGCAAATTAACTATGCCTGGAACAAACAAGGAATTGAACTGTTGAGTTGCATACAGTGACTTACCTTAGCAGGTTGAAGAGGCTCAGCGCAGCTCCTACTTCTCTTGCAAGGCTCCTTCCTAACATCTTGTACTTGGAAATCCTCAATCTTATCTTCATTGCACCCCCTCTGCAAGGTGACACAAACTAGTTACTCGTCTCCTTGGAAGATAAATATGCATACTTTCCAGTCTGTGAACACAAAAGGATGAGATTATAAGAAAACAACACCACATAATGAAACATGCCGCATCACTTGCACTTGCACACAATGAAATGAGCATTTACTATGTCTGCACTATGTAAAAACTAGGCATACCTTCGAACTAGATCTCCAGGTACTCTTGGAGAGCCTACTGTAGTGTACATCCAAACCTTTATGTCACCTATGAGTTAGACAAGGCCCCACTACAACAGCCCTTAGTGTCTAAATCGTTGACAAGCTCTGTTAGAGTGTTAGGTCAAGAATAGTAAGTAATCAAAGCAAAGAGTCCTAGTACTGATGCAAACAAGCAATTGAACAGATGTGTGAGCAAATCTTACATATCAAGAAAAGAAGCAAAGAAGGAGGCTTAAAGACCATCACTTGATTGACCAGATTTAAGGGGCATTTAAACATCATGTGCAACGTATGAACTAACATAAACATTGCACATTCCAGATTCTACAATGGAATGCACATGTATTAGGTTATGCCATGTATGATGATGCCTAAATGTACAGATAGCAGGCAGGAGTGATTCATCATTGCACGCACAATTGAATTGCAGGTTAAGGGCCAGTTCGATTCCGCCTTTTCAGGGCATATTGTCAAAATAAGCCATAAAATATGTTGTCGGTGTCAAAACCGGCGGATCTCGGGTAGGGGGTCCCGAACTGTGCGTCTAGGCGGATGGTAACAGGAGGCAAGGGACACGATGTTTTACCCAGGTTCGGGCCCTCTTGATGGAGGTAAAACCCTACGTCCTGCTTGATTAATATTGATGATGTGTGTTACAAGAGTGGATCTACCACGAGATCGAGGAGGCTAAACCCTAGAAGCTAGCCTATGGTATGATTGTTGTTCGTCTTATGGACTAAAGCCATCCGGTTTATAGAGACACCAGAGAGGGCTAGGGTTACACAGAGTCAGTTACAATGGTAGGAAATCTACATATCCGTATCGCCAAGCTTGCCTTCCACGCCAAGGAAAGTCCCATCCGGACACGGGACGAAGTCTTCAATCTTGTATCTTCATAGTCTTGGAGTCCGGCCGATCACGATAGTTCGGCTGTCCGGACACCCCCTAGTCCGGAACTCCCTCAGTAGCCCCTGAACCAGGCTTCAATGATGACGAGTCCGGCGCGCATGTTGTCTTCGGCATTGCAAGGCGGGTTCTCCCTCCAAATAATTTATAGAAGATTGTGAACACCAGGATAGTGTCCGGCTCTGCAAAAAATAAATTCCATGTACCACCGTAGAGAGAATAATACTACACAAGTTCAATCAACTGACGTATTCTATGGCGTGACGTCACACCACTACCAAGCCTTTACTCGAATTGTCTTTACTGTACCACCTCAGCTCGTTTAGCGAAGCGGTTTCCTTGGCACGTCTTGTCGAAGCAGAGATCGTGTTCCCCTTATTCCGGGATTCCCATCAATACAGACGTGGGTAACCCAACCGCGCCATTGATCGCGGCGCTTGGGAGATAAGCGAGTTTTACCAGGCCAGTGGGGACACATGTTTTTGTCCGCCCATATAAGGGGATAAAGATCCAACCCTTTTACCTGCGCCTTCTTCCTCCTTGGCTTATCCATCTCCGCGAACTCAAGCTCCAGCGCCCAAGTCCGCACTTCTCACCTCAACCTTCTCCAACTATGTCCGGAGCGGGAAGCAAGTGGATGGCCTCCTCCGTCACGGAGGGGCAGATCCAGAGGCTGCGCAACACCGGATATTTGTCCAGCAACATCGCGCACCGGCTCCCCGAAGAGGGGGAGATTATCCCCACCCCCAGGCCCCATGAGAGGGTAGTATTTCTTCCCCATTTCCTCCGCGGGCTAGGCTTCCCACTTCATCCCTTTGTCCGGGGCTCATGTTCTAGTACGGCCTAGATTTCCACGATTTGGCCCCAAATTTTATCCTCAACATCTCGGCGTTTATCGTCGTGTGCGAGGCCTTCCTCTGCATCCAGCCCCACTTCGGCTTGTGGCTCAAGACCTTCAGTGTCAAGCCAAAGGTTGTAAAGGGCAGCCAAGCGGAGTGCGGAGGCGCCATGGTGGGCAGGATGTCCCACGTTACTTGGCTGGAGGGCACCTTCGTGGAAACCATTAAGGGGTGGCAATCGGGGTGGTTCTACATCACCGAGCCGCGCCACCCAGATTGGGCAGCGGCCCCCGAATTTAGATCTGGCATCCCTACACGGCTCACCTCCTGGAAAGAGAGCGGCCGGATCTGGGGCGATTCGGAGGAGCTGACAGGACTCCAAGCTTGTATCCAAAAGCTGGTGGACAAGAAGCTCAAGCTTGTCAACGTAGTCCAGGTCATGCTCATCCGCCGGATTCTCCCGTGCCAACGACGGGGCTTCAACATGTGGGAGTTCGATCCGGCGCAGCACTAGACTCTGAACAGGCTCTTCGACACTACGTACGAAGATGTCTGGAGGGTGCTGTTCAAGAGCGCCGAGGCTCCCGCATCCGCTACCGAAGATCGCGGATTCAGCTCGCAGCGTCCAGCTGACGAGGTAAGTGATTTAGTCGCTTGTTTTCCATAGTCTGACTCTATGCGGGATCTAAACTCCCTTTGCCTTTAACAGGACTGGCTGGCGAAGGCCGGACAGACTATCTGTCCGGCCCCATTGCCAGAGGACCCAGCGGAAGCCCGCCTAACGGGGCTGCTGGCCCCGGCACCCCATGTGGTGCCAGAGAAGAAGGCCAAGAAGAAGGCCACGGGTACTCGAAAGAGTTCCCGTTTTCAAGTGTTATCGGATGATGAATCCGAGGCCGACTCCTCCTACAAGGGCGAGGAGGAGAAGAAGAAAGGCTCTCCCCCAGCGGGGGGAGGGAAGAAAAGGAAGGCCTCCCCAACAAGGGAGGCCAAAGGGTCCAAGAAGGGAAAAACTATTTCCTCGGACTGCTCTGCCAACGCCTGTGACGACGATGAGGACTGGCCTCCAAGGGCCAAGCCTCTGGTGAGATCGTAAGTTCAGACTCCCAAATAACTTCATGGTTTTTCTTTTCGCCACATATTGTCTTTATAATGTCGCATACAACCCTGCAGTCCGCCCAAGGATGATCTCCCTGCTTCGTCGAGCGGGTCCTTAGGTGCGTCGGACATGGATTCCCTTCCGACTGCCTCCACCCCCCGTGATGTGGACGATACCGAGGCGGGATCCCAAGAAGGGACCCGCCAGGAGGAGGAGGCCCCGGAGGTGTCGCAAGACAACCTCTCGGACTTTGCACCGGACTCAGCTCCGAAGACTATAGTGGCTCCGGAGTCCGGCGGGCGACCCCTTCGTAAGAGGGGCAAGACCGTGACACCGGCAGCCTCCGTCCAATCGGAGGAGCCGGATAACTTGCTGGAGGCGCTCAATAGCGCCTCCATTGAAGAGGGACACCGCACTGTTATGAGTGCGGTGGTTCAGAAGGTCCAGCTCGCCAAGAGCGGGCTGACCGAAGCCTGCAGCAGCCTTTTAACAGGCTTTGAGGTAAGAATTTTGATATATATAAAATGGTACTGCATAGACAGTAGCCCCTGATGCTCGGTTCGGTGTTCGGAAAGAAAAGCCGGACTGAGAATCTAAAAAGATATACGCAGGAGTCATAAGAAATATGTCAATATGGGATTGCAGGCTGTGCTGCTGACCTCCGCCACACTGTCTGCGGAGGTCAATACGTTGAAGGAAAACCTCGAGCGATCGGAGAACGAGCTCGGCCGTGCCAAAAAGCAGCTCGAGGACAAGGAAGGTGAGCAACACCTTATTAAAATTGTACCTTATAGAAAAGGATTTTGGTTGCAAGAAAAATGACAAGGATAACGATCTTGTGACAGGGGCCACGAACGAGGTGGCGACCTTGAAGGAGGCGGTGTCCGCGGCCGAACGTAGTGCGGCCACGGAACGCACCGAGCGAGAGAAGCATGAGGCGCGGGTGGTGGAGGTACAGCAAGAGCTCCAGGCTCTCATGGAAAAACATGAGAGCTTGGAGAGTGACTCGAAGACTCGAGAGTTCGAGCTTGCGACGGCTCTTGAGAGTGCCAAGTCCGCGAAGGCAGAAGCCTATAAGGCCCTCCAGGAAATCGAGGCGTTGAAGAAAATAGCGGCGGGTAAGGCATTTTTCATGCAAAGTAAGCATGTGAGTGTGAGTTACCTATCACTTACCCGAATTCGGAGCTCTCCAGGAGCGTTCGCAGATCTTCCTCGCAGCGTATCCGATGCTGCCGCATTCTATCGGGACGAGGAGGGGAGCTCGACGGAGAAGGTCTTCTGGTCTCAGTATGCTGAGGCCGGAGTTCCGGTGCCCCTTAGCGACCAGCTGAAGCAGCTGGTCGAGCTCCACAAGGTGGCCGAACAGGCCATGAAGGGCCTCATAGTTCGGCTGTGGCCTAAGGAGGCCATGCCTAGGAGCTACTTCGGCCTGGCGCGGCGGCTGGTGGATGCGTGCCCGTGGGTTGAAGTCATCAAGCACTCCGCTTGCATTGAGGGTGCTCATCGGGCCCTTGCCCGCGCAAAGGTGCACTGGGGCAGGATGGATGCCCAGAAGCTTGTGACGGACCCGCCGCCGCAGGGCAAGGAGTACCGCACGCCCGAGATGTATTATAAGAGTGTCCTGAAGGGTGCCCGCACTATTGCAGGTGAGTGCTCCAAAGATGTAATATTTGAGTAGACTCGCATTTTGTTATCCTGTGCGCTGAAAACTTAGTTCATATGCGCTAAGCAACGCTTGTTAATTTTAAATATTACCTTCAGTGCGGCTGTTTATCAAATCTGAGAGATGGCAAGTCGTCGGCTTCAGCCCCCATGCTGCAAGTGCTGGGGTGTTCGGGATAAACTTGAGCACTCTTGTTCCCATTTATGGGTCCATCTAGGGAGGCGCTCAACACGACGAACAAGGCAACCGGACTTATAATGCTTGAACACTCTCACTTAGCCATAGAATTCTATAATTTTAAATTTCGGCGAAGCCCCTAGTCTTCGGAAGGCCGAATTTGGGGCGCTATCCACGCCTGGGCTGGACAAAAACCGGCTCCTCGCTCTAAGCGGCATAAGTCTTTAAGGACTCGCAAAAAACCTCTCGAACAGCGACCGGCTCTCGCCTTATCATGACGGTCAGTTTTAGCTTTCTCCACTGAGGCGTTAACCCAGCTCAACTGGTGCGCAATCGCAGTGGTTCTCCCAGTGCTACCTTAGCCGATACAACGGAACGTAAGGTACCAAAACATGGGAGCCGGGCAAACCCAACTATTGACCCAAGACATGATTCGGAGCCGATGCATATAATGCTATAAGTTTGGGGTGCCGCACTTGTGAAAGTGTTCGGACTTATCACACCATGATGCGGGAAAAATAAGCCCCTGGTGCATTTGAGCCGTACCAAAGTGTACGGATGCAACATGCCATAAATGGACATATTTATAAAAAGGAAATGCAATTATAAGCAAAAAGGTGCTGCATTGTTTTATTCAGGAATTGCTGCTATGAATGCAGAACGATACAAATAGTGCGATAAGCAAGGGGCGGGACTGTTTAAGCGTGTCCCCCTCCAGGGGTAGGTTGCGGAGTGGTGTATAAAACAGATTTAATGCTCGTAATGGAGACCACCTGGATATTCGTTGTAGCCTTTATCCTTCCCTGGCTGTTGCATCGTGAGTTCGGCAGGTCTGCTGCCGGACAGGGCCTTTGACGAACGGAGTCCTGTGGGTAAAAAATAAAAAAGAGAAAAGAAAAATAGAACGACACACTTGAGAGCTCCTAGTGTGGTTGAGCCGCAGTTTGGGCCTATCGTGGTCGTGCCCCTCTCCCCATGCCCATGGTATCTTCAGAGTGTAATGGTGTACGCGAAGGACCTGTCTTGACGTTTTGCGGGGGCTGGGGTTGGGGCCGCACTGCTACGCGTGCTCAGAACGTGTCAGGTGGTCTTGTTGTAGGTTACTCCGGGCGCGCTTAGCTGTGTCCAGCCGCTTAACGTCCGGACACGAGAATTGCCTTAGGAGGCTGCATTGTGCTTCTGCCGCGAGAGCTGCTATATGTTCCTCCGTGCGGAGAGAACGTTCAGTGTTTCCGTTGACCGTGATGAGTCCTCGAGGGCCTGGCATCTTGAGCTTGAGGTATGCGTAGTGCGGCACCGCGTTGAACTTTGGAAACACGGTACGTCCGAGCAGGGCATGATAGCCGCTGCGGAACGGGACTATGTCGAAGATTAACTCCTCGCTTCGGAAGTTATCCGGGGATCCGAAGACCACTTCCAGTGTAAGCCTGTACAATTGGCTTCTACACCTGGTATGACGCCTTTAAAGGTCGTCTTGGTAGGTTTAATCCTTCATGGGCCCATGCCCATTTTGCGCACTGTATCCTGGTAAAGTAGGTTCAGGCTGCTGCTGCCATCCATCAGGACCCTGGTAAGGTGAGATCCGTCGACGATTGGGTCTAAAACCAATGCGGCGAACCCGCCGTGGCGGATGCTGGTTGGGTGGTCCCTTCGGTCAAAAGTGATCGGGCAGGAGGACCATGGGTTGAACTTCGGGGCAACTGGCTCCATCGCGTATACATCCCTGAGTGCACGCTTCTGCTCCCTTTTGGGTATGTGCATTGCATATATCATGTTCACCGTCCGCACCTGTGGGGGGAAACCCTTCTGTCCTCTATTGTTCAGCGGTCGGGTCTCTTCCTCGTCATCGCTATGCAGCCCCTTGTCATTGTTTTCGGCAATTAACTAGCCTGGCTGCTTGAATACCCAACGGTCCCTGTTGGTGTGGTTGGCTGGTTTTTTGGGGGTGCCATGTATCTGGCACGAGTGGTCGAGTATTCTGTCCAAATTGGACGGACCCGAAGTAGTTCTTTTGAATGGCTTTTTCCGCTGACCGGGTTTAGAGCTTCTGAATCCGGCATTAACTGCCGTATCCTCACTATTGTCGCCGTTAGTGCGGCGTTTGTTTTTGTTATGACGCGACCTGCCATGTCGGTCCTTAAAATCCGGACTGCCAGAATTTTTGCTGAGGTTGTTGCTGCGTGCTAGCCAGCTGTCCTCACCCGCGCATAAGCGGGTCGTGAGTGATGTGAGGGCTGCCATGGATTTCGGCTTTTCCTGTCTCAGGTGCCGGGCAAGCCACTCGTCGCGGATGTTATGCTTGAAGGCCGCGAGGGCCTCCGCATCCGGACAGTCGATGATTTAGTTTTTCTTGGTTAAGAACCATGTCTAGAATTGTCTGGCCGATTCGTCTGACTGCTGAATTATGTGGCTTAGGTCATCCGCGTCTGGAGGTCGCACATACGTGCCTTGGAATTTATCGAGGAATGCGGATTCCAGGTCTTCCCAACTCCCAATTGACTCTGCTGGCAAGCTGTTAAGCCAATGCCGGGCTGGTCCCTTAAGCTTGAGGGGGAGATATTTGATGGCGTGAAGATCATCACCGCGGGCCATGTGGATGTGAAGGAGATAATCTTCGATCCAAACCGCGGGGTCTGTTGTGCCATCATAAGATTCGAGATTGACGGGTTTAAACCCTTCGGGGATTTGATGATCCATTACTTCATCTGTGAAGCATAGCGGGTGTGCGGTGCCTCTGTATTGGGAGATGTCACGATTGAGCTCAAGAGAGCTTTGTCTATTATGTTTGGCCCAGCCGGACTTACTGTGTCCGACGCGATGGTTGTCGTCATGTATTGTGGGGCGCCCACGCGATCCATAGATCGATCTTGATTGTCTTGCCTTATCCTCCAATATATCCCGCAAGTCCGGCGCGTTCCCCTGTGGCCTTGTGCTTTTCGAGCGATGCTGGGGTACGGTTCTAGTGAAGGGCCTAGGGGCCTCTCTGTCTCGACCACGAGGTGGTCGGTCAGCCGTATTGTCTGCTGGTGATGCAGGTTCATATGCCTCCTCCTCTAATCGGGGGAGCAGCTTGCGTTTAGGGTAGCTTTTGGAGGGGCGTTCGAGCTCATGCTCTTCGGCCGCGAGGACTTTAGTCCATCTGTCAGCTAGCAGATCTTGATCAGCTCTAAGCTGTTGTTGCTTTTTCTTGAGGCTGTTTGCCGTGGCCATAAGCCTGCGTTTAAAACACTCTTGTTCGACGGGATCCTCAGGCACGACGAATTCATCGTCGCCGAGGCTCGCCTCGTCTCCGGAGGGAGGCATATAATCCTCTACCTCTTCTTCTGTCGCTCTCTCATGAGGGCTGGCGTCTCCATCCTCCTGCGCTGAATCTTGGCTGGAGGGGGTTGTCTTCGGCATTTTCCGGGGTACTATTATCTCCGGTGCCGGAATCGCCATTCTTGCTGTGGCGGGATTTAGAGCGGCGCCGCTGACGTCGACGCTTGGGATGTTTTTTGGAGGGGTCATCCTTCGCTGCTCCTTCGCCCTTCCCGTCCTTTGGGGTATCCACCATGTATATGTCATATGATGAGGTGGCTGTCCAGTGCCCGGTAGGCGCTGGTTCTTGGTCGTCTCCGGCATCGTCGTCCATACCATCGATGTCTTTGGAGTCTTAGTCTAGCATGTCGGTTAGATCGTCGACAGTGGCTACCAAGTGGGTGGTGGGTGGGCTTTGAATTTCTTCGTCGTCCGCATCCCAACCGTCCTGGCCGCAATTCGGCCAGGGCTCTCCTGATAACGAGAGATACTTTAGCGAACTCAAGATGTTGCCAAAAGGTGAGTGTTGGAAGATGTCCGCCGCGGTGAACTCCATGACCGGCGCCCAATCGGATTCGATCGGAGGGGGCGCGGGAGGTTCGGAGTCCGGCGAGGAGTCCGGCACCTCGGAGTCACGAGCTTTATGAGGGACAAGGTCAGTGTTTGGCCCTATCGCCGTAGAGGTTGCAGCCCCCGAGGCGGTGTCTAGCCATCCGTCCTCGATCTGCACAGCCGGCTCCGAATTGAAGATCGGAGCGGGTTCGAGTGCGGCCTCCAGGGTACTGTCCGGCCGCAGAGCTAAATCATGTTCGCCGTGACAGTGCGGCACGCTCGGCTGTGGCTCGAATCCATCGAGGATCAAGTCCCCGCGGATGTCAGCTGTGAAGTTCAAACTTCCAAATCTGACCTGACGGCCAGGGGCGTAGCTTTCGACCTGCTCCAGTTGGCCAAGCGAATTGGCCCATGGTGCGAAGCCGCCGAATACGAAGATCTGTCCGGGGAGGAAGGTCTCACCCAGGACTACGTCGTTGATGATGATCGGAGAAGCCATCGAGCCTATCGGTGACGGCACAGAGGAACTCTCAATGAAAGCACCAATGTCGGTGTCAAAACCGGCGGATCTCGGGTAGGGGGTCCCAAACTGTGCGTCTAGGCGGATGGTAACAGGAGGCAAGGGACACGATGTTTTACCCAGGTTCGGGCCCTCTTGATGGAGGTAAAACCCTACGTCCTGCTTCATTAATATTGATGATGTGTGTTACAAGAGTGGATCTACCACGAGATCGAGGAGGCTAAACCCTAGAAGCTAGCCTATGGTATGATTGTTGTTCGTCCTATGGACTAAAGCCATCCGGTTTATATAGACACTGGAGAGGGCTAGGGTTACACAGAGTCGGTTATAATGGTAGGAAATCTACAGATCCGTATCGCCAAGCTTGCCTTCCACGCCAAGGAAAGTCCCATCCGGACACGGGACGAAGTCTTCAATCTTGTATCTTCATAGTCTTGGAGTCCGTCCGATCATGATAGTTCGGCTGTCCGGACACCCCCTAGTCCGGAACTCCCTCAGATGTAAAGAAGTCATTTTTGAGTTATGGGCTTGGGCTTAACTAATTTCGCTTGGGAGGGGGGTGTTTCGGGTAGAACCTCACTAAAAATTGAAGGGAAGGGGAATAGTGAAATGACTCTGTTGTTTGCCTATATTATACTGAAAATGCAACTGCTGATGCCCATGCCACACCTGACCCTCAAGTAAAAACAAACACGCAAGCATTCATTGCCTGCCCTCTTGCATCTCCTATCCCCTTTCCCTCTACCTCGATCCCCTGCCTACAACACTAGGGTTCCTCCAGCGAGCCGTCGCCGCTGGTCCCATCTGGCCTGGTCCTCGATGATGCTATGTACAACTAGGCTACATGGCCGGCGGGTAGGGGCAAATCTCCCTGGCTGCTCCTCCCTCTGGCGCCGCCCCTCATTCTCATGGTCTCCAGCAGCTACTCCACTGTGGTTCGTCCAACGCACTACTCCGGCAGGCGCTGCACAACTACGGCTGATGCCACACTGCAGGAGAAGGCACCTTATTCCCCCTCCCCTCCTCCCAGGCCATGGCCTTGAGGTGCTGTTGAAGGATGAGCTCATCCAACAAGGTGAGTATCTCCTCTGATATTTTGCCAAATTTTCATTCTGATCCACTATACGATGAATTGCTATGAGCTGCTTCTGCTATTGCTATATGATGCATTGCTATGAGCTGCTCCTGTTGCTGCTATATGATGAATTGCTATGAGCTGCTGCTGCTGTATGATGAGTTGCCATGAGCTGCTACTGCTGCTATATGATGAATTGCTATGAGCTGCTGCTGCTATATGATGAGTTGCTATAAGCTGCTCCTCCTGCTGCTATATGATGAATTGCTATGAGCTGCTCCTGCTGCTGCTATATGATGAATTGCTATGAGCTGCTCCTGCTGCTGTTATATGATGAATTGCTATGAGCTGCTGCTGGTATATGATGAATTGAAGACTGCTGGTGCTGTATGATGAGTTGCTATGAGCTGCTGCTGCTGCTATATGATGCTTCCAGGTGGTGCTGCTATATGATAATAACCAACCACTTGGACCATCGAATTTCAATAAATAATTGTTCTTCATTTAAATGTGGGTCATGCGTTCTTCGTTTAAATTAGGCAATGGGATCTCTATGGAAAACATTGACCAAAGTAGATTGTGCCAAGTAGATGGTATCTTTGTATTTGCATTTTGACCAAATAGTGATGGTCTGTTTTCCCATCATATTAATTACTGCACTGGGTTCAATTTGTGATGTTTGCAAGTAAAATTAATTTCCATATGGGCAGCAAAATGAAAAAAAATATAATGCAATCTAGACTTTCCACTGATCATACCAAAGATACGCTGAAAATGCAATGAAAAGAACTGGTTGGCTTATTACATGGAGCTTATATTCACAGGTGCTTATTTTCTTAGGATAACTCGTAATAACTGTCCCTAAGAAACTTGGCTAATTGAACTGGCATACAAATAACTACAATGGAGGAGTGACGTACCATAGCACACTGTATAGGCTCACCGCTGCCTCTCCTTTTTTTTTGCGATGTTCCATGAAATTGCCACATACATGTTGTACTTTTTCATTGTGTAACCCTATCTGCAAGTTGACACGGCTAATTTCAGACACCTCTACATGATACTACATTGCATATCCCTTGCGCATATTTAAACCACCAATTAACGATTGTGTGCGTACCATAAACTAGCCATGACTCTGTATGCTGGACTAGCAGGCACTCTAAGGGAGCCTACTGTAGTGCACTGGAATTCCTACATGCCACCTACGATTTTGTGTAATGTACTGCCCCTGTTCCTATATATATGTCTTCGTAGAGATTCCAGTATGGACCACATACAGATGTATATAGATGCATTTTCGAGTGTAGATTCACTCATTTTGCTCCGTATGTAGCCTATAGTGGAA
The DNA here is from genome assembly GCA_963921465.1 of Triticum timopheevii. Classification (NCBI taxonomy): domain Eukaryota; kingdom Viridiplantae; phylum Streptophyta; class Magnoliopsida; order Poales; family Poaceae; genus Triticum; species Triticum timopheevii. Next base: position 436,036,391 of record OY997262.1, read on the forward strand.
TCTCTAGAAAGACTTATATTTAGGAATGGAGATACGAGGTAGTATCATGTATGACATCTACATATCTAATTTAGCAGCCAGTAGTAGAAATCATTGTCTGCACAAAGGGATTACTGGTCGAAAATCCTAGCAAAGCACGCTGGCAGGCACAGAACAATACAAGAGAGAGAGACACGCTTACAAGATCATAGCAATGCCTTAGTCCAGGATCTTGGTTGGCCAAGCTGTTAGATCCAGAAGAAATATCGTCCTTGTAGTTTTTGCCAGCTGCATAACAGGTAACAGCGACCGGTTAGTATATTTGAAGTACATCGGGCAGGTGATGCTGGACGGGTTTAAAGGTGACAAGTACCTAGGCCATGGCGGGTGCTTGGCATCTCTCCAGACGGTGGGAATCAGGTTAGAAACGTCAAGGGTGATGACGCTGCGCTGGCTGATGGGGTCTGGTATGGAGATCTAGAACCGTCGAGTAGGGTGCTTGTGGAGTGGCTCTGGTAGGGTGGACTATGGTGTGGGCGAAGCGGATCTGTGGCCGTGGACGAGGGCGTAGGTGAAGCTGCTCCGGTGGTTGGGTTAAGGATAGTGTCGACGACACAGATCTATGGCCGTGGACGGGGCGTTAGAAGCTGCTCCGGTGGTTGGGTTAAGGATGGTGTCGACGACGTGGGTCTGCGGCCGTGGACGGGGCGTCAGAAGCTGCTCCGGTGGTTGGGTTAAGGGTGGTGTCGACGATGCGGATCTGCGGCCGTGGACTTGGCGTCAGAAGCTGCTCCGGTAGGTTGGATGAGGGTGCGAGGAAGCGGATCTGAGGCCGTGGACTTGTGAGTTGGCAAAGCGGCCCCGGTAGGAATGAGAATGGTGTAGGCGAAGCTACTCCGGTAGGGTTGATGATGGTGTCGACGAAGCGGCTCTGGTAGGGTTGAGGAAGGTGTCGGCAAACTGGCTTCGATAGGGTTGCGGAAGGTGTCGACGAAGAGGATTAGAGTCCGTCGACGGGGGCGTCGGTGGGGCAGCTCCGGGGGGTGTGGACGAAGCATCTCCTGTGGGGAGTACGAATGAGCCGCTGCAGATGCGCGGCGGTTGACGAGAGTACCGGCGAAGCAGATCCGACACCGTGGACAAGGCTGACACTGAATGGCTTGTGGTACAGTGCTAGATGAGCAGTCTACTTGTTTCTAGGGGAGGTGGGAGGGGTAGATGCAGCCGTAGAAGCAGATCCGGCGAGGTGGACGCCGCTGGCAGTGAATGGGCTATGGTACACCGGTGGATGAGCAGTCTAGGGTTTCGAGAGGGGAGGGGAGAAAGGGCGATGAAGTACGGACGACGTGATGTAAGATGCTCTAGTGCTGTGGAGTTAGTCGTTTTTGTGGGACGAGGAGAGGAAATGGGGGTGCCGTGTAGTGGGGGGAACCGGAAGTTACCGAAGCAGCCCCGACCTATCATGTAGATGAGGGCAGTATTGTAACTGTTGGTCTCCGTGCACCAAGGACAAAAGGGGGATTTCACATGCTAAAGACTAAGGTGGCGGAAATTTTAGAAGGAGGCGGGAGATTTTGCTGCCCGCGGGATCGTTCGTATCCGGTTTCAACTAATTTTGGACCGTGCTAGAGGGAACGTCATGCTAGACTGTGTACACGGGGCATGCGTCAGTAGTTAATAACTGGTGTGAAGTCCACACCAGAAAAAAAGACAATAACTCGGGATGATGCGCTGATAACTTGGACGTTCACACGGGCGCGGCCAATCGTACGGGTGTAGTGGCGCGTTCACAAAAAAAGGGATCAAACGCTCAGCCTTTGTATTTCTCGTGTAAATAGATAATTTAGTGCCATTGGTTATTTACTTTAAACATAATGCATTGACATGTTAGTGTAGAGGCGCACAAAAAGAAATGGATATTGTAGCCAGCTACTTAAAAGTCTTACCTCATATTATTACATAGCCTCCATTTCATAAATTGCGTACCCGTTGAATTCATATATGAATATTACATAAATTACTTCAAAATGGAAACTTAAATCATCCAAGACTAATGAATTTGAATGCAAGAGTAACAATGGTGCATGTACATGATAGCTACATTGGTTGTTTGAAGAAACATCACTGTAACTTTGGCATGCACAACTGAAAAGGTTTATCTAAATAGAAAAAAAGTGATATGTGAGTGTCCAATCTTTATAGCGTTGAATCGATATTGTACCTTTGGCCACGATACAAAGTAGATATTGACTTATGTTCAAGCGATGCACGTCCACGATCGCTAGATAGTGATACGTGAATGAATTGTGAAATCTCTCTCACACGCATACATATCTCATTTCCATGTGGGCATCGGAATCACGCACGCGCACTTCGTGTATTTCTCTCCCTTCGTCAGGGTTAAATTCGTCTTTCTACCCCGTCCTACAAGTCTCTCACAGAGAAAGACACACACTCTCTATGTCTAACACGCCCACCCCTTTAATTCCGCCCACCCACAACCACCAATGTCTCAAAGTATAATAATGTCTCTCACACATATGCTATCTACCTATCCATTAATATAGCTAGATATGTGTCACACAAACTCCTTCTCCCTACTAGCAAGATGCATTTGTATGAGAAGTGTATCTTGTGGGACAAAAGGATGAACGACAGAAAGCCTTATTTGCAAATGCGGAGAGGGGCGTGGGTATCTTTTTGCAAAATTGCCATAGTTTCCTTCCTACCCGTCGGATATAAATCGGATGGCCTATATTGCAGGATGGCAGGAACACCATCATCACCAACTCTATTTTTTTATAAGAGTAGAGATATGTGAGTGTCACTGCCCCCCCCCCACACACACCCACACACCCACCCACACACCCACACTTCCCAACACCGAAGGAGTAGGGTGACACCTCGATCTTGATACTAATCTATCGACTGGCTTCTCTCTCAAACATACACACACACACACACACTACCCGGCACTGAAGGAGTAGGGTGGCCCATCGATCTTGGTAATAATCTATCTACTCCTCTTTCAAACACACACACACACACACACACACACACACACACACACACTCTAGTTGTGCCTCTGTGCCTACCACGCACACTCTCGATACGTCTTTCTCCCCCCCCCAACAATGACAGCAGAAGGGTGACAACTCGATCTGGTCATAATGTGTAAATTGGTTTCTCTCTCAAACATTGTGTTTCGATGCCTCGCTCGGTAGCCCCCTCGATATGTAGACTTCTCGCGCGCGCACAGCTGTAGTGACGATGACGTTGAACCCAGTGTGCCTTGTTTTTACCGCCCTCATGTGATAGTTTTCACCCTATTTTCTGTTAATTAACAAGGCAAACTTTTCTTTGTTACTACTAGTGAATCTGAAATCATTCGGGCAGACATAAAATATATCACTTCAACCCAATTACCGCAACAACTATTTTAAAAGAAATTAGCTAGCTGCCTGTGCGTTGCACGGAACATCAAGATGCATTTGTATGAGTAGTTTATCTTGTGAGAGAAAAGGCTGAACGAGGGAAGGCCTTATTTGCGAACGTGGAGAGACGCGTGGGTATATTTTTGCAAAATTGCCATAGTTTCTTTCCTATCCGTTAGATATAAATACGACGGCCTATATTGCAGGATGTCACGCACACCATCATCACCAACTCTGTTTTCTACTCCCTCCATCCGAAAATACTTGTCATCAAAATGGATAAAAAGAGATGTATCTAAAACTAAAATACGTCTAGATACATTTCCTTTATCCATTTTGATGACAAGTATTTTCGGACGAAGGGAGTATTTGTCTTTTTAGAGATTTCAACAAGTGACTATGACCGGACCTTACCAACATACTCAAAAAAGTAGTCCATAATTTTGATGTTACCCTCTTTTCTTGGCGGTGCAGTGCCATCTGGATACCTCATAAATAAATCAAGGACAAATCTGACCCCTTCCTAAAAAGCCATACGGAGCAAAATGAGTGAATCTACACTCTAAAATATGTCTACATACACATCCTTATGTGGTAGTCCATTTGAATTCCGAAAAAGACAAATATTTAGGAACGAATGGAGTATATATAAAAGTAGACATGGAGATATATCTCCAGCATGGTCTACAACAAAAATGTGCTGGGTTGGTTAGCGTCGGATGCTCGCAACGCGATGACATGAATTCAAATTCTGTCTTTTAACTTTAGATTTTTATATTATATATTACTCTACTTATTTAATATATACTTCTTTCGCTACTGTACTAACAGTGAAACCCACAGAGTACTTAGAATACAAGATTAAGGATGGACTTGTTTCTTTTTAACTTTCTGTACGAAGCTATAGCCACCCTGCAAGTCACGTGTACACTGTACATGCAATTAACTTTTTATAGAGGGACACTCATACAGGCAATTAACTCCAATGGATTGGATGTCACTCTATTATTTCCAATATAAAGAGCATCTCCAACGGCAGCCGGCAAATTTCCTCCTGCTTCCTTACGCGGAGGACGACATCAAAAGCCAGCGGCATACATTTTTACAACTCTAACCAACCAAATGAATTTCGTGCAAACATGGACTGATTTCATATAATCATGAAGGATTTCGTATAAAAAGCCGGATCTTCATATAAACATGATGGATTTCATTACATTTACATGAACTAAGAGGTGCCAATCCGGCTCTCTTGTATAATTAATACTCCCTCCGTCCGGAAATACTTGTCCTAGAAATGGATGTATCTAGACTTATTTTGGTTCTAAATGGCCGCCCGCGGATCCCTTTGTCTTTCTCATGTCCGTCAGACACTTGCGGGGTCGACGAAGGTCCTCGGAAGAGACGAAGCATCAAAGAAACCACCTGAATCCGCGGTCGTCGCCTCGGCGGTGGCCTTCATGGGTCCCAAGTGGCGGCGGCCTCCCGTGTTCTACTTCTCCTCGATGATGGCGGCGGACACGGAGAAGCTGGCCACCGACTCGTTGCTCTCCACGCACCCGGCTTCTGTCTCTGCCTGCATGGCGCTGCCGCGGGCACGGGAGGCACGCCCACAGACACGGGAGGTGCGGCCACCGTAGACACTGGTGGCACGGTACGACGCGGTAGCGATAGCGCCCGTATCGGCGTGCTCGCTGCTGTGCCGGCATGGAGCAACTCGCCACTCCTCATCAAGCTGAACTGGAGCGACGAGTTGTTGAACCACGCGCCTGCTTGGGGCGGCAACTGGCTCCGTCGGGCCAAGCGAGGTTGGTGAAGCACCTAGTGGCCTCGCCCGTATCCGGAGGGCTCGGCGGGCCACCCAGCCGGGTAATATGCCGGAGAACGGCTCATCGGAAGCCATCGGAAGAGTGGAGAAAATGGTGAAGGAGGAGATGGGGGAGCGGCGGAGGGGTGCGATTCTTTCCCGCTGTCTGTCTGGCCTCGTGTAAATAGAGGGCGGATGGTAGGAGCTTGGCCGGCGTCTGGCCTCGTTTAAACTGAGGGTGGACGGGAGGAGCTCGGTCGGTGTTGCGTTTAATTCCGGCCCGCTCATGAACGGACGTGTGGCCGGAGTAGGATTCTCGGTTTGCATGCGGGTTTAATGGAGGGGTTTAATGGAGGCGCCGGGCGTGCAGCGGGCGGTGCAGTACTATTCGGTTTGACAGAAGTAATGAGCTGTCAAATCACAAAGGCCCTCGCCTATCGTGAAACCAACCGAGCTAGACTGCCCCGCCCTCTAGCCTTTAAAAATGTATACTTTTATACAGCAGTAGTACCGATGGATTGCACCATGGAGCAAAACTTGAAATTAAAAAAAAGTGGTACATATAGAGAGTGATCGTCGCCAAATTATGCATATAGTACTATTAAAAAGGCTAGTCACAATAACGGTGTCCAGCACAACCCACCCCTCAAATAAAACTAAGCATCCTGGAATTCTTTGACAAAACTAAACACCCTGAAATTCTTTGACAACTAAACTGCTGGCTATATGATGTTGGCCATATATATTGTACGTATATAATGTGAAGAAACGAGTGGTAGTACTATACCAACTAAAAGATGAAATGTAAGAAATACTAGTATGTACGTACTGAAGAGTTAAAGTAACGAGAAGAAACATAACATAGTTCTGCTGGGGGCTCAACACAACACACCCCTCAAATTAAGTTAAGCACACCTGAAATTAAACTTTGCAACTATTCCGGAGACACTGCATTAGAACCACCATGAGCAACGACACTGCCACCTTACTCGGAGGAGTCCTCGTCCACGTCCTCGACTTCGTCCTTGTCCCTCTTCCTCTTGGCCGATACTTCTTTGCTTGAACCGCACACTTGGCTCTTGCTCTTCATCCAACCCTTGTAGATATTGAAACAAAGGTAGCCATCCATTGCAGCGTAGTGGATGTGGTCTATATCTAGTACATTCCACTGCCATGCATAACAATGAAACGTGTAATGAGGTTTCTCCAGTTTACCATACGAAGGATGAACCATGGCTCCTGCCAAGGTCAGCATTAAAGGCTGACGAGAGGACACCAGCCGATTCTTCTGGAGGTCGAAGGTGTTGCCTACAACGAGGCCTATCCGACCCAGGACTTCTTTGTCTTTACCAAAGTCTACAGTAACGAATTTGACTAGGTTGCTCTCGAGGAAGTCCTTAAAATCCAGGCATTCAACATCGCATGGCATATGTGGTAGACCAAGCATAAGTCATGCACGCAAACCTGGATCACGACGGGCTTCTTCCTCTCTTCGTCCTTTAGATCCTTCTCTCGTCCCAGGACTGTGGTGTACTCAACATCTAGCCCAGCGACCTGCTCATCATCTGAGTCTTCGAACATGCGTCTGAAGCGAGAAAGGCATCCTTTCATCGTCGCGGGTGTAGATGACGTCGAACTCATCACTAGTCATGGTTCTAACCTTGTACTCACCGTCGATCGTGGAGATTTGGGACGCCATGGATTTGGGAGGAGGGTTAGGATTAGTGGAACTGCCATAATGTGAATGGACGGGACGACTAGGAGTGAACCGCCGTAGTATTGAAGGACGTGCGGGGATGAGTAGGAGCGAACTGCCAGCGTGCGAACAGCAAGGTAGTGTCTTTCCATTCTCCCATGATACGGGCTTCCGAGAGCCCTTGGATCTGAGATCGAACGGTTGCATGGCGTGATTCTAGACCTATGGGTGAATATCCTATCCTGGAGGGTTATTCTGCAAATTTTCAGCAACTTAGCATGCGACCGTTTGATCTCAGATCCAAGGGCTGCCAGCAGCCCGTATCATGGTCGCGCCTACCACGACCGTCGCGTCGCTTGTGCAGTCGCGCCGTTGGAGATTTAACACAGTGCGTTAGGTTATCTGATGTTGGCATGTCATACATAGTCATCACTTAGTCACTCATACTACAACAAGGTTAGCTATAAGGTTGGCTATAAGTGTTTATTTTTTTACTCCTCTCTATCTCTTTCTTCGTACTCCCTCCGTCCCATAATATAAGAACGTTTTTGACACTAGGACACAGGGAGTACTAGTATTTATTGCATTTGCCAAGGAGTGACCTCTTCCAATGAAATGGTGTTGCCAAGTTTGCTTCATTTAATTAGCTATAGACTCAAAATTATCTTTTCACCTAGGTACACGCGCTTAGCACCGTTTCTTCCTTGGGTCACCAAACTAGTCTCTCTCTTCTTGATTAACTTGCCACATCAGACTTTATGCCTATGTGGCAAGCTTAGCACCTGTAGGAGCAAGTAAGGCTGCTTGTAATGGGAGTAGTATCATGCATGCCAACTATGCAATCTTGATGAGGTGACGTCGAATTAAATGAAGAAAAGAGAGAGTTGATTATCATAATATGATACTTACTGTAGTATCATATTAAATGATGTGCTACTATGTGTCATGCATGACAATAAATAAACTATCCTATGATACCAACACATGATACTATGCATTACGGATGTAGTATCATACAAAAGTATCATATGCATGATACTAGTATATGATACTTTCCATTACGACCAACCTAAGTACAATAGTGCACTTTACATGGCATTTTTGCATATGTGGAGGAAAGAGAGGCAAGGAAAAAGTGGAGAAGTGGGCTCTCATGCAAGAGCCAGCCTCTACTACATGGTGGAGCATTGGGAGAGGCACCTTTATGGAGGTGGTTAGGAATCGGGAGACTCACGCCGGTCGTAGCGCCGCAGTTAAAATGATAATGGCAAGTCAAATCACGGGGCCCCACCTGTCCAGTAGTAAATCGATGTCAAATCACGCAGCCCTACATTTGCAGCAGCCTACTCCCTCGTCTTCTCACGTCTCTGTCGAACCGACTGGGCGGAATTGCCCCGCCTCCTACCGTGCAGGAAAAGCCCGCGCAGTATACTCCCTCCGTCTAGGTGACCAAGGTGGAGAGAAAAACGAGAGAACTTAATGTTTACGGAGTATTTGCTAAGGCTGGTTGTAATGGTACTAGCCTTAGCAATTTTGATGAGGTGTCATAGAATTAAATGAAGAAAGAGGGAGAGTTGAGTACTATGTGTCATACATGGTAATAAATAAAGTACTACATGATACTACCTCCGTTTAGATGAATAAGTCATTCACGTAGTTCTAGGTCATTGATTTGAGGAATTAAATATGTGTTATATGTCATGAAAAGTATATCACTAGATTTCTACACGGATGTAGTTTCTAAATATATATTTTTTGTCACATATAATACATATTTAGAGAGTTAAATCGTCAACCTAGAACTATGTGAATGACTTATTCACCTAGACGGAGGTAGTACTAATATATGATACATGGCGCAGGAGTATTAAGTATTATTAATACAATTTTGCTAGAACTCATCTAGATGAGATATAATTTGGTCTCATTCATCTTTTATAGCCATTGGATGTGATGCTATAAGATGCGTGTGTGTTTACGTGGGTTGTATTTGTTCTTGCGCAACGAACTGACCACTGCATGTCATGTTTGATAGTCTCAAGTCATTAAAAGCATACAAGCCCCACATCTCTTATTGGTTGATTCCTCTATTTATGTCAAAAAATAAGAAACAACGTGAGAGTTAATGCATCACGCCTATGTGTTTACTATTTGGTTTTCGTAAGATGACTTAATACTCACCTAGATGGAGGGAGTATTCATTTGACAGCTGGCGGCGTAGTTCTCGATACAACTTTAATGCAGATGAGGGAGGGAGTAGCGGTTCCCGATATGTTGAACGGCCAATGCATCCTCCTTCAATTAATGCATGAGGGAAGTAATGGGAGGAGGTCCGGGAAAAGAGGCTGCACAATGTGAATGCAACGCAGTTTGCCCTCATTGCCCTCATATAAAGGCCCCCCTCCATTCCAATGCATCTACCACATCGTACGCACCTAAGCATTTGCCTAGGCACCTACACTAAGTGCAAAAGAGCTCACTCCAGACCCATGGCGGCGATGCGCGTGAGCGTCCAGCGGCTGCGCCAGATGGTCCATGACGCCGACTTGCGGCATGGCGCCGAGGATCGTCTCCAGACGGTGTTGGAGACCGGCTGGTGAATGGCCGCCGTCGACGCCAACTACGACTCTCAGTTGGACCAGATGATCATTGCCACCAGCAACAAGTTCACTGTCCTCAAGAAGCTCGCGGACCACATCGCCGTACTCCTCCAGCCCGCGCGCCCGGGCTCCTCATTGCCTACCACCCTAATCGGCCTCCATGGCCGAAACCTCTTTCAAGCACTGGTGGCCCTGCGACTGCCCGCCGACGCCATGAAGAATGTCCACCTGGAGGTCGCGTTCGCTGCGAGGCGCCTCGCCCTGCAAGAATTCGTCGACCTACACATCCACGTGTACGAGCAAATCGTGTACATAGGTATCTACAAGGCCAGTGAGGACGCTACGACGGTGGCCTTCCTCAACCGGCTGGAAGCCTTGGATGCCTTTGCTGAGAAGCACCTCGACCTCGCCACAAAAGCCGCCACTCCTTAGCCGCTGGTCGGTGGCCCAGCGCACTAAGTTGAGGAGTATTAGGTCATACGTTCATGGATCCATCTTTCTTCTTGCCTTCTGTAACCACCACTGATATCACATCATCGTGGCCTTAATTCTTATTGTGCTGTTGCATTCTCGTTCCAGTCAATACCGACATGTGCGATCCCTTTGCTTAATTATATGCATCACTGTAACTAGTACCCCATCCGTCAATTTATAAGTTGTGCTTACCTTTTCCATCAACTTCATGCAACGCGCGGGCATCTTGCTAGAAACACTAGAATATGTCTATATAATCCGTATGTGATAGTCCATTTGAAATCTCAAAAAAGACAAATATTTAGGTACAGAGGGAGTAATATATTAGGAGTATATCAAAACAATAGTGATTTCTTTCAAGTTTGTGAACAAATACTACTATTCTACTACTTTGGATCCGTCGCAACGCACGGGCACATTGCTAGTAAAAGGAAAAGGCCTGCCGCGTTCGCGTCGCACCCCCACACGCCCGGGAATCGGGAGTACTCCACGGCCCATCCGGCACGACACATAGCTTAGGGAAGGCGTGTTGCCTAGCATTTTCACTTTCATGTGGGACCGCCGTTGAGCAAACCGACACCCCGCCCTCCGCCGGGTTGGAAAACAGAAACGAGGGGAAGATCTAGCTGTAGCACGGAAGCCAAGAAATTTGGTGTCAGATGGGGCTCATTGATAGAGTAGGAGTATTTTGTACTAGTACTACTCCTACTAGTACCAAGTTTGTACTTCTAACTATATTACTAGTACTACCACTATACAACTAGTAGGTACGTGCACGGTACAACACCGTAGGAACAAAAAAGGGAAGATCTTGTTTTGGGTGATTTATCTTTTTTTTCAATCAACATAGTATGAATAATATGATGTGGGGGGCACCCATGAAGCTTATGTGGCTTGGTTGCATGGCTACAAAAGATTAGAGAAAAATAAATAGATAATGTGTTTAGAGTGCACTCCCTTAAATAGATATACTTTGGATCCATTGCAACGGACCGACACATCTGTCTATACCCCCTATATAGTGTGTGAAAAAACTTTGAAAGTTGGTCGTTGGATGAAGCCAATCCGATGGTGCAAAGATGGCAAATCCGAGAACTACTGGCATATGTATAATCTAGAAGACTCCATGGTTGAACTTAGGGGTTGTTTGGATTGTGACTATCTTTGCCATATATTACCACATGATTTTTGCCACACTTGCCTTAGTTGAGTTGCTCAAATTGTTAGCCACACTTTGGCTTGCCTAAGGGAATCTTGCCACACTTTTTATGTCTATGACATGTGGGGCTCACTGCTCATAAAAAAATCCTTGCCTTAGGTGTGGCTAGAACCAAACACCTACCTAACTTGGTCAAACTTGCCTAAGGTTAGGTGTGGCAAAGTGTGGCAAGGTGAGGCTAGGAACCAAACAACCCCTTAATTCATGACTAACTTTGCCACAACTAAGCTTAGGCAAAGTTTTCTTCAAAATGAGATCCACAAGTTGGCAAGCGTAAGGGAATCTTGCCACATTTTTTGTGTGTATGTCATGTGGGGCCTTAGTGTGGCTTGCCTAAGGTGTGGCTTGAACCAAACACTCACCTAAGTTAATCAAACTTGCCTAACCTTACATTCCACCAGATTTTGCCACATGTTAGAATCCAGAAAACTCCACATGTAGAAGCATAATGCACAAACCACCAGAATCTCATGCGTGCAATGCACGTGTACCTTACTAGTACTAGTTGGTAGTAGTAAGAAACAAATTCTAGTTTTGGCACGAGCTCGTACCGCGGGAGCACCACAAGGCCTACCGCAGGAGTTACATTTCCCTCTCGGGGCCCACGGGACCGAACTTCAGTGGCTTAGTGCCCGGCCTATGAGTCAATGACATGCGGACCTTAAATGCGGTTGGCCCACCTGTCAGCGAAGGAAAGGAAGGGCAAGGCAGTGATAGCCACGTCAGAGGATCCATGTCCACGTCGGGGGACATCGTGTCGTGGGTTGGAGCAGCGTCGTGGGAATCGCGTGTGGGTGTGGCAGTGGTAGAAACAAGAAACGTGATGGTCTTTGTGGTTCAACTTCCATGGACAAGCTGTCATGTCTGCTGACACATGTATATCAAAACTAGAGTGTTTATATTTCAAGCACGTGAACAAGTATTATTCTACTACTTTGGATCTATTGCAACGCATGGGTCAGCACATTGGTAGTAGTAACTTTTCGAGGAATCCTTCATCAGTGGTTGTGAATGGCTGACTTTTTCAATCCTTTCGACCTTGGTTCCGTAGGAGCAAGTCATAAAGGTTGAGAAATAGAGTGCCCATCTCTATCTCTAGAGGCCTTCCCTCGTTCATCCTTTTCTCTCACAAGATAAACTACTCATACAAATGCATCTTGATGTTCCATGGAACGCACGAGGATGTTTCCTTGGGGGTCTCTCCAGCACGGCGTGGCCGTAGTTGCAAGTTGACGCCCCTTGAGATGCCGACGTTGAGGGGCCCTCCGGATTTCCTCCGATGAGCAAGTAAGATGAGTTTGATCACGTAGTAAATGCATTATAAAGACTACTTCCGTGTCCATTTCCAAATTCTCCCCTGCCCACTGTTTGACAGGTTAGGCTCGGTGCGAGTGGAGATTGGCTTGCATATGTACGGGAGGGTACCAACATCAATTTGCACAACATTTACAATGGTGACACCGTTCTCGTAGAACCTTTGTCCAACATTGGGATCAGCCATGCAACGGGCCACCACATGAATTGGTACGATGGAACCATGGTGAGATTGAATAAGATAGCACGAACCTTGCACATGGCGGTCAAAGGCGGACCATGCTATCTGCGGCCGATTTGTTGCCGTACGAGTAGGAAGACGATGTGCTCCTTTCTAACCGCATCTTCGCGATGACAAACTAGGGGACTTATTTTGTATGGGACACATCCTACGATATACTCCCTCTCTCCTAGTTTGCTTGTTTTGAATCTTTTTGTTTTATAAGTTTCAAATTCAAATTTTGAGCTCCCCATCACATGTTGAGATTACAATGTCCATTAAATCGTTGCGTGCATGTATAGTAAAGAAACAAATCTCGAGTTTGGCACGAGTTCGTGCTGTGGGAGCACCACAAGCCCTGGCGCGGGAGTTACATTTCCCTCTCAGGGCCGTCGGGACTGATCTTCAGCGCCTTTGAGTCAATAACATGTGGACCCGATAGGTGACTGGTCCACATGTAATGCTCCCGAAGGAAGACGGGCAGTGGGGCCAAGAGGGGTGAGCTGCAGGTCAGGGGACGTGTGGTGTCATGGGTTCGAGCGGCGTCGTGGGAATTGCGTGTGGCTGTGGTAGAAACTTGATGCTCGCTGCATTTTAGGTGGCCCACATGTCATGCACACAAAGGCACAGGGGCGGGGTGGCCGAGAGGGGTGAGGTGCACGTCGGGGGGCGTGGTGCCGTGGGTTGAGAGGCGTCGTGGGAATCGCGAGATGAAACATGATGGTCGCCGTAGTTGAACTTCCATGGAAAAGCAGTCATGTCTACGGACATATGCACTGCATACCGATCACTGGAAGGAGTAGCAGAGAAAGCTATATATGCGGATAAATAGTTCCTTATAGTCAAGCGGACCCACGCTACACACCATCGAAATAGTCCATCTATATCAATATACACCGAGAGGGAATATTTTTTTTTACAAGAGAGGAAATAGTTCATCCATCCATAATGCCCTCCTGCTGGTGCAGCCTTTTCTTCTTCTTCTTCTTCTTCTTCTTCTTCTTCTTCTTCTTCTTCTTCTTCTTCTTCTTCTTCTTCTTCTTCTTCTCATTCTCTGTGGGAGACGGCTTCACAACAAGCTCTTTGGACCTTTCAGCTATCTCGAAACTCACACGGGCATCGAGGGCAGCATATTTTATCCGCTCGTATGTCAAGGGATAATTCTGCCATCCAGACGACCTTAATGCCACCGTCTCGTCACCCTTCTGAAGATTTGTACCGAGCACAAATTTTACTACGTCGAATAGGGATGGTGTCTGTTTATCACAAACTTCTACAGGAATTTTGATTCTGGTTTGTACGTCAATGATGCTTTTCAAATCATGGTTGTACGGCTCCAGCTTCTGTTTGTCCCCTTCGATGGCTGCCCCACAGAAGTATACGTCCTCCCGAGACAAGAAATCGTGAAGCTCACCTGGTATGGAGGGCGAGTGTATGATGTGGTACACCAAAACATCATCTTCGAGGCACAGCTGAAGGACGACGGCGCGCTAGATCTTCCCAGGGGCACGCTCCGTGTACTCTGCGTCGAGACCGATGACCCTCGTCTCTACCTTTTCAAGGGAGTTGGATACATTGTTGATCCACTGCCGAACAACCCTTGGGTGGACGGTGACGGTGGCATCTATGCGCATCGATCCTTCGACGAGGACATGTTGGACGCTAAAAACCTGCATCTCGATCTCTTTCGCCATTTGGAACTGCTGGGACGGAGGGCTATGGTTTGGAGAATTAGGATTAGATGGTAGTCTAACTAAAGTAGTAGATGATTATTTAAAGACGTTAAAACAATGTGAACGCAGTGGGGTTTGGATGCAAATGAAGACGAAGGGGAGGTGAATAAGCCGAGGAGAATTGGTTCCCGATGGAGAAATAAACGGGAGAATTGGCATGCAGGCAGTTGATTAGACGGCTAGGTAGACTAAACGAAAAGGCTATGCAGGTATACTGATGAGTCGTACCTGTTCGTGTACGTGCCCATCCTTCCTGATAGGTGGGACCTATGCAAACAGATAAAAAATTTGTCGTAGCTTCTTTTTTTAGCGCGTGAGTGGGAGACACAACATTCTCTGGTTAAGGAATACTCCCTCCGTTTAGGTGAGTATAAGTCACCTTATGAAAATCAGGTTTTCCCAAAACCTTTAGGCGTGGAGCATTAACTTCCTGCTCGATCCCCTCCCAGACTCGTTAGCCAGCGTTCTCTACCTCTGCTGCCGTGTTCTACCTTTCCATTTTTCCTCTTCTCAAGTGTGGAACGATTTGCATGCCGTCCTTGATGCACCAGAACAACCACTACATGCATCGCGGCAGGGCGTTGATTGGGCATGCACGAGAATTTGGTTCTGCTCGCAATATGGATGATACCTGAACAATGAAGTGAATAGGCATGCTAGCACGGGAGACCTATTTCCGCTATACAATACTGGAGTACTCATGTTCCTACTAGTAGTAGTAGTAGTAGTAGTAGTAGTAGTAGTAGTAGTAGTAGTAGTAGTAGTAGTACAACTGTGGTACACTTGATGGTCCAAATACTATTCATCCAGTCCTCACAGTGAAGTGACAACACCCTGCGCGTGACACTAGTCCAGGCGGCGTGTTCGGGTTACCAAAGTCAACCTCACATTGTGCACTGTGCAGTCTGTCACCGCCGCTGTACAGCACATTGGCGCCTCGCCTCGTCTCCCTCTCCGCTCCCATAGCACCACTCCATCTCCATCTCCTTCTCCATCTCCTTCTCCGCCTCTGTCTCCATCTCATTGTGCCCCTGTGTACCGTCGCCTCACTCGCCTCCCCCAGTACCACTATTCCCTCGCTAGCCGCTCCAGCACCGACAGCCTTCTCCCTCGTAAATCAAGCCCCCCAAAACCCCCACCTTTCAAACTCCGCCATGGCCGAACGCAAACCGCGCAACATCCATATGAGCCGCGGTTGGAGCAACCTCCCCAGTGACATCCTTGACCTCTGTTGTTCATGTATGGATATGTTGAGCGCCCTGCGGCTGGCTACATGCTCGAGGGACATGCACACGGCCATCGTCGAAGCGAGGCCTAAGCTTTTCAAGACACCCTACTTGCTGCTATCCGGTCTTAGATTGGCTCACCTTGATACGGAGGCGTACATGATGCCCCTCGACTTCAATCCGATCTCCATTAGCCGAAACTTCTTTGCAGGTATGTAGTGGGTCGCCGTACATCATTTCCCTCGACAGCGATCCGATCACCATCGCCCGAAACTTCTTGGCAGGAATGTACTGGGTCGGCATGAACTCCCACTGGATGGCTGCCTTCAGAGAAGACAGTAAAAAGTTGGTGCTTGTGAACTTCCAAACCTCCCATGAGATTATCCTTCCTCCGTTGGATTATATAGAGTATTACCATCGCGGTCCAAGTCATCTAGATTACCACGTCAGTTGGACGGACCTTGTTTTGCAGAAGATTGTAATCTGCCAAGTGCCCACATGACATGCGAATTACGCAGACTTCAAGCTAATTGCCTTGTTCGACCGCGGACTCGCCTATCTTTGCGCCGGTGCCTTCTTTAGCTGGAGAGAACCCAGCTCGCAGTGGATCATTGTCAAAGCTGATACACTCTTCTGTGATGCTATTGAACACAATGGCATCATCTACGCGATCGACAAAGCAGATGGCACCACGTATTGCTGGGACGGCGCATGTAAGTTGTTTCCGTCACATGTTAATGATGACGCCATGACACTGTTTGAACTTTTTGTGATGATTCACATATCCTTGTTTGAGCAGAATTTGAGTAGAACTATGGCAATGTATTAGAGACGCCATAAATCAGCTATATTTAGAATGAGTTAATTCATGCAATTGTGACCATGTCATTACAGCCAATTTGTACCCTGAATAATCAAACGGTTAGGAATATATGGATATTATCCTTATTTTACAGTAATCTATATGCTACTACTAAATATGAGTGTGTATCATGGCACTTCTATATTTTTGAACCCAGTATACATTTCCCTGTATTTTCCTCCCAGTTCCAACAGGGACATATCAATGCTATTTCTTGCATTATCCTACTCCTACTCTGAACAATGCTGATCTTACATTAACAATGTCTGTCCTTTTTGATATGATACATGGTAGTTTCCTATGAAGAATCGATTGCGAGATAACATGAGTATAACCATGCATGGCACTTCTATATTTTTGAACCCAGTATACATTTCCCTGTATTTTCCTCCCAGTTCCAACAGGGACATATCAATGCTATTTCTTGCATTATCCTACTCCTACTCTGAACAATGCTGATCTTACATTAACAATGTCTGTCCTTTTTGATATGATACAGTGTCCCTACAGTTACTGCCCTTTGTAATCACACCACCTTTGCCAAAAACAGGGAAGCCAACTGGTTCCTCGCTCGATCAGACGATGGCAAAAGACTGATGATCATTCGGACACATGAGCCGGAAAATTTATATTGCAAAAACCCCACTGTATACAAGCACCGTGAAATACATGAGTATACGGACAGTGGCTGTTACGTCTATGAGCAGGATACCAGCTTGTTGGGGCCATCAGGATTATTTAGTTGGAGGCGGGTAAACAGCCTTGGTTCACACTCTCTGTTTCTCGGACTCAATTATCCGATTAACCAGGAGATCACCATTGGCAAGGACCTTGATGGCAGAGAGGCTCTGTTTGCTATGGAAAATTGTGTCTACACGATGAGCCCTAGGAGTTCGGGAGCAAACTCCCCTGATTGTCAATGATACAGCCTGTAGCCAAAAGAAGGTGAGAATGACAAAGGCATCCGGATTAACTTTGATCCTTGGATGTCTCAATTATGACAGGCGGTGATGTGGTTCAAGCCTTCAGGTTGATAGGTAATTGGGCTGTTGCATCGAAAGGGTGGAGTACTGGTGTCTCCGGACTGGTCGCTGAAGCGGGGCTGCAAATTATGATGGTGTTGGATCATCTCTTCGAATGACTTTGTTGTCTTTGATGCTGGTTCTGGATGGGTAGTTCTTTCTTTTGTTATGCATATTCCTTGTCATTTGGTCATCCTCGTCTATGTCACTCTTACTATGTAATAGTTTCTTTTGTTTACAATGTCATTCTCGTCTGGATCACGAGAGTCTGAGCACTGCAGATGGGTGCGTTTTGGTGGTGTAGCAAGACTTCTTATGAACTATCATGTCTTGCTGTTTATGTCAGTAGTAGTCACTAGTTAGTGTTTGAATGTTGTATATATCGTTGTTTCGAACTATTTATTGTCTCGAACTACTGGTGGGCTAAATGAGGGCATCACCATTCTCCAGTGTTCAGAGTATATCTCCTTTTTTCAAGTTATATAATTTGAGTTCAGTGTCTTTCCGGTGATGTACACTTGTTTGGGCGTGTCGTTGAATATGGGCCGAGTAGTAACGCAATGCCAAACAGGTCAATTATGACTCTCAGGCCGGGCTCTCAAAAGATCCTGAAAAAAAGGCTATGCTCTCCAAAAAAGAAAGAATAAGAACTCTTAGGCCGACATGTGGGCGCCACCGGTGTTTTCGTGCGCTTGCGCGCCGAGAGCATATTGGCGCGTGCTCGAAATTCATACTACCTTTTCATTCCCAGTCTCCCGCCCCTCCCCCACCTTTGGAATCTCGATTCCTACTCCAGTTCCCCCAAATCCCCCTCCTGTACTCCCTGTACTCAAGCGCACTATCATGTTGCCGGTCAATGCAGATCTCCGAGCTGGAGATCCTGAGGTCCGTCCTGCCTTCGGTCGCTGTGTGCTGTCGCTCAACAGTGGCATGGCGGCGCTTGACGACCAGTTTCCCGGCAAAGTGCTGATGGTAACCATCAACGGCGACCCGCCTCCCGTCTCGCCGGATGACCATGTCAAAGCTCTTGGCATTGCGCACAGCGTCCAAATAAGTGACTTGCTCGTCGAAGTCTGTCCGCCACCGGCTGATTTCTTCATCAGGTTCCGGACAACTTTCGACTGCAGTCGTGTGTTCGAATCTTCCCGGCGTTTGTTCTGCGATGGCGCGCTGGTGAGCTTTGATCGGTGGCACCCAGGATGGGGCTCGGTGCCCTCTGAGCTTGAGTTTTTAACAAAGCTTACCTTCCACGGCATGCCTCGACGTGCTTGGAACAGCGAGTCCATGAACGAGCTTATCAACGACCTTGGAGGTGGGCTCGTAAGTATGTTTGTTCCTCCAGACAGCTGGGCTCTGACAGTTATGGCATGGATGAAGAAGCCGTCCACCATACCAAAGGTGATTGGTGTTGAGATACCGGTGGAGGAACCGGGGTTGTACTATTCTTCGCCACCAAGGCCACCGCGGACCACGTTAGGTATGTACATGTATCTAGTGTTCGTGCATGTCGAAGAAGTGATCAATCCATCAATCGAAGTCCTACCGCCGCCGCTGGTGCCAGGGTCCGTCGACGACGTCCATTATAGGAGTCAACGTCAGACTTTCCCCGTGTTGCTCGGAACGATGGATGGCACAGGGCCTACTCCATCGCGCGGCGGAGGCCACTGCTTCTTTGGGAGAAGAGGTAGGGCTGGCTGCCTGGATGTGCTCTAATTTGAGGTAACAACTGAATCTTGTCAGATACTAGTTAAATTCGAGCTATGGGTGTGAAGCACTGATATGCCAGTACATTTGATTGTGACCTGTTCTAATTTTGTACCTGAACTTTTTTTAGAAAGGGATGTACGTTAACTTAATGTGCTAGCAGAACTTATTGTGTTGTCTATCTGTTTTCTTTGCACAACATTCAAGATATTTCCTCGTCATTGATAAAGACGATGAACGTTATGTACGAGTTTGTTGGTTTCAACATAGCCCTTCCCGTAGCGATCCAATGCTTTCATCCTGATTGTGCCGCCTGCATGAAATTTTTGTATGCAAGTTCAGTGTGCTATGATGTTCTATATGATTGTGTCAACTATATAAGTTTTTACTGAGCATCAGCAATGCATATGGCTGAAAGATGTATTTACGAGCATCGACCGATTGGTCTCTCTCTATCTATCTATCTATCTCTCTATCTCTCTCTCTCACACACACACACACACACACGCACACACACACGCGCACACGCATAAGTGGGACCCGTTGAATTATTTATTTGCTCGTGACACCTTTTAATTAGGTTCCACTGTAATCTAACTTTTTTCTTAAGTTATTAATTGAGCTCAGTGACTTCAAAAAGTTGTACAGAAGCCTTGTTTGGACCTTTTCGGCATCGCTGAATGTGGGCTAAGTAACCATGTTAGGTTGTACTGTACTACACAGGCCTTTTTTTTCAACATCAACAATGCAACTGGGCCGACAGTTGTACACAATATCCGGGTCAACTTGTTATTCTCCGACCCGCCGGGCTGCAAACTTTCCTAGGAGGTATGCATTAGGCTTAACAAAAAAATGGACTTTAAGAAATAATAAATGGGATGTAATTATAATAACTGGGCAGTAACTATGCACCAAACACATAATTAGTTTAAAAAATATATTATTTTTTGAACTTGAAAATTTTAATTTCATTACTTGTTGCGCGCACAATATTTCATTGGATTTTAACATAATACAACTTTGTTTTGAAATTATATTTAACTTGAGTAGAAATTTCGGATAAAAATATTTCGGATCCCATCATAATATGGGAATTTTTTTAATTCTGTTTTGAGCGGTTGTTTGAAATTATTAATCGTTGTCCTAGCTCGAAGTTGGGCTGTACTTTTAACAAACTGTAAATGAACTGTAGTAAATTTCATTAGAATTAAAAAATATGCTATACATTCTTACAAATCGCAAATGGCCTATATGTTCTCTGCCAAATCCGAGCTGTGGGCCTACTAAGTTGACGCGTATCAAGGACTTTGTCTTTGCTAAAAAAACAAGGACTTTGTCAACTTAGTCAATATAAACGATTCTAGCTGCAGTGATCGTACGATGTCCATCCAACGGCCGTAGTGCTTCTTCAACCTCTGGTCTTCTTGCTCCAGCCGCCCAAACCAGCGTCGGTCGTGTCGCATGCTCCTGCCTCCCATGGTCGGCTATGCTGCCATGGAGGCCTCACCGCCCCCTACTATTCCCACCGCTGGCCAGGCCCTGCAGCGACGACAGCCTCACACCACAGTCGAACCAGTCAACCCTCGTACTCCTCTCCGCGCGGGCTTCCACTGCTATGTCTTCCCCGGCTCCCCGTCGTCCCCTTCCTAGGCCTCGCCCTCGTCCACCGCCGTGGTGCTCTCGGTGCGGTGTGGTCAACGTGGTCAAGGAACGACTTTCAACGGACGTGGACTGTACGTGGAGAGGCTGATAGCTGGGTCCACGACCGCAGCAAGGAAGTGCCTCCTTATTACGCGGAAAATAATTATTCCTCCACCTGACGGCTGGGACCCTCCGGACGGGCCACTATATTTGATGAAAAAAAACGTTTCCCCCTGACTACTGGGACCCACCAGCTACATCTTCGCACGCAAGGAAGTGCGTCCGGGCAAAAAAAAAACGATTCACCCCCCTGACTGCTAGGACCCACCAGCTACATCTTCGGACGCAAGGAAGTGCGTCCGGGCAAAAAAAAAAAACGATTCGCCCCCCTGACTGCTGAGACCCACCAGCTACATCTTCGCACGCAAGGAAGTGCGTCCAGGCAAAAAAACGATTTGCCCCCCTGACTGTTGGGACCCACCAACTACATCTTCTTACGCAAGGTAGTGCGTCTGGGCAAAAAAACGATTCGCCCCCCTGACTGCTGGGACCCACCAGCTACATCTTCACACGCAAGAAAGTGCGTCCGAAAAAAAATGATTCGCCCCCCTGACTGCTGGGACCCACCAGCTACATCTTCGCACGCAAGAAAGTGCCTGACAGTAGGGACCCACCTAGTCGAAGCGTACGTAGCCTTGTCATTCTGGTCGCGAACATGTACGTACATATATACTGGTGGATGTAGAGGTGCGCATGTGTCGTAGTAGAGGCGCGCACGTAGCATGTACACGTACGTACAACGGCCAGGGTGCAAGAAAGAAAATACGGCCATGTATGTGTACATACGGGCGGGATCTCGAACGCCTACTCGTGCATATATACGTACTGCTAGGACTTGTGTACATTAGCTGGGTCGGAACGGAGAAACAGCGTCGTCGTCGTGTTCATGGGGAGGCAACAGAATGCGTCGTGTTCATCGGGAGGCAACGAAATGCATGGTCGTGTTCATCGGGAGGGCTTGGACGGAATAGGCGATGGAAACGAGGCCTGGCATACCGCAGAATAGAGGAAACGGCCTTGTGTTCCACCGGCCATGTTCGAAACGGGATCCTGTACATCGGGAGGGGTCTGGCGTACCGCAGAACGGAGGAAACGGACCTCCTATAGTCGAAACGGGGGTCCTGTTGATCGGGAGGGGTGTGGCGTACCGCAAAACGGAGGAAACGGACCTCCTAAGGTCGAAACAGGGGTCCTGCTGATCGGGAGGGGTGTGGCGTACCGCAAAACGGAGGAAATGGACCTCCTACGGTCGAAACGGGGGTCTTGTTGATCGGGAGGGGTGTGGCGTAATGCAAAACAGATGAAATAGACCTCATACGGTCAATACGGGGGTCCTGTTGATCGGGAGGGGTCTGGCATACCGCAAAACGGATGAAACGGACCTCCTACGGTCGAAATGGGGGTCCTGTTCATCGGGAGGGGTGTGGCGTACCGCAAAACGGGACTCCACGGGATACTGTTCATCTCCACCGTCAACCTCCTCCAGCCTCCACGGGCTACCATCGACCTCCTCCAGCCTCCACGGGCTCCTGTTCATCCAGCCTCCACCGCGCGCTACTCCACCGGCTACTGTTCAACCACCCCTCCACGGGCACCCCTCCACCGTCTACTGTTCATCAAGCCCTCCACTCCATGGGGGCCTGTTCATCCACCCCTCCACGGGCACCCCTCCACCGTCTACTGTTCATCCAGCCCTCCACACCACGGGGTCCTGTTCATCCACTCCTTCACCGTCTACTGTTCATCCAGCCCTCCACACCACGGGGTCCTGTTCATCCACTCCTCCACCGTCTACTGTTCATCCAGCCCTCCACACCACGGGGTCCTGTTCATCCAGAGGCAACGCCACCGCTCACTGTTCATCCACCCCCCCCCCCCCCCCCCCGCAACGCTCACTGTTCATCCAATCGATCGACTTCAGTTAGTAGCAGTAGCGAAGGAATCGCTCGATCGGGTTCAGTTAACAGCCATCGATCGATCGCTCGGGTTCAGTAACGCGTAGCCTGCAGTGTAATCACTCGGGTTCAGTTAGAGCTCAGTTAGAGCCAACACCTCGCACACACGCGCGTACGTGTATGAGAGAAACGCGCATCGCTCGGCCCCCGACCTCCCACCGTAATCGGGAACTCCCCGAAATTTTCCTCGCCCTCGCTACTACCACGGTTTTTTCCGTCATGGACGGCCCAAAGAATGTCATGCAGCTGCGTCTTCGGCCCTCCTAGGACGAAAAGCCCATTTTCTGTCATGATTTTTTGTCATAGAAGTAGGAGCCCACCACATATATGATAATACCGGGTTTTGTCACAATTATCGTCATAGAAGTGTCATATGTATGATAAAAAAAAATTCATTCGGCCCAAAATGTCGCGGATGTGTCTTTTTTTTTGTAGTGAATGCCGCCTTCACCCCTACGTCGCCTTTGGTCGCTACTTTCGCGACATAAGACGATAAGGGCATGGCAGGTGCAAGGGCGACCGTCGATGAGCTTGCCCTATCTATTGTTTAATCTTATTTAAATGACATCCGCTGTTGAACTTTCATGGTCATATGTCCTCCGCTTTTTTGACTATGTCCTATCTATGCTACATATGTACTCCCTTCGTTTCAAAATAGATGACCCAGCTTTATACTAAAGTTAGTATAAAGTTAGTATAAAGTTGGATCATCTATTTTGGAACGGGGGGAGTACGTGTGAACTAACATTGCTTGACTTTATATGGATTTGAGTGGACATATAGGGGGTAAAAGTTAGAGAAGTTCGATTGAAGATGCTCCAACAGAGTAAACTAAAAAGCAGCTTAGGTAAAATTTCTGATATATACTCCATTTGTTTAATTTACTCCGCATATAAGATTTGTCTGAAGTCAAACTTAGTAAAGTTTGATCAAATTTATACTTAAAATATCAATACCTATAATACTTGATTTATACAATATGCAAATTAATTTCTTGATGCATCTAATAGTATTTTGTTTTATGAAAATTGATATATTCTCCTACAAAGTTGGTTAAAATATATGAAGTTTGGCTTCGTACAAATCTTACACACACAAAAAAAAGAGTAAGTATATAAGATGAGATCTTGATGTCGCTGTTCTTTAGAGTTTCCGGCATTGTATAGTTCATTAACCACATAGCGAGACCACGAACAATTTATATTTTGTGTGTGGACTTTGTAGTACTTGATATGCCAGAGGATGATAGTTTGTCTATTATTTTGGGAAGGTCATTTCTTAACAATTCAGCGTTGTTATTGTTTGCATGGAAGGGAAGGTTACTTTTAATGTTAATGATAAGCAACATACTGTTTACTTCCTAAGGAAATGTGTGAATCTCAAAAAATATTGTCCACATCCATTGGAAGGGTTGAATGTCCTATGACACCAATCAAAATCAAATGTCAAACTATTATGATAGGATCCATATCTATCGAGGTTGAGGGGACATAAAGCGATATTTTGGTGTTCCAATCATTTTGTTATGATGCAAAGGTTATTGATAATGACCGATCACCCTCACGAATAGTTCATAACAGAGCAAGTTGAAATTGTCATCTCAATGTTCTGGAGAAAACCACAAAACTTTTTTACAAAAGAAAAATAATAATTTGGGCGCTTACATGCAGAGAGAGCCTGAAAAAGGCAAATGGGTCACCTGGGCCTTTGTGGGCTGCCTATGCGCCTGATGGGCCTGGGCGCCTACAAATGCTGCCAAGGCATCTGCAATACTAAAGTTATACAATATGAAATATAGTTTTATGATGCATCTAATGACAATGATTGTGCATTGTGAAAGTTGATACGTTTTTTCTATAAAATGGGTCAAAATTTGGTAAGTTCGACTTGAGATAAATCTTAGACACAGAGAAAAAGGAAACATAATGAGTATGTGTTAAATGAGCAACCCTCTTATCCGGCGACGGTTCGCTGGGAAGGGATGGCATTTGCGAACTTTTGATGACAGTTTTAGTTGACCGGGGGTGGCAGTTTCTTCAGAAGATCATGACATTTTCTGGAATGAAGGTTCATAACTGTCATCCTCCTAGAAAATGTCATGTTGTTCTAAAGAAACTGCCACTCCCAATACAACTAAACTTGATAGAAAAAAACATTCAAAATGCCATGCTCTCCCGACGAACGGTCGTCAGTTAGCTTTTCCATAAATGAGATGTTGATGGTGGTGGTCTTTAGATATTTCCTGCATTGTATAGTCCATCAGCCAGATAGCTGGACCCGAACAATTAAAAATTTGCTTGTAGATCTAGACGCAAAATTTCAATTCCTTCCTTGTATTCAGGTATGCCAGGTATACCTAGCAAAGGACCCTGGTAATTTGCGTATTTAATTTCAGGATAGCTAAATTTGCTGTGATCAACAAGGCCACCATTCTCGTTGTTGGTCATGACCCATGATCAAAGTCGCAAAGGAAAACTACTAAAGCGTGACACTTAAAGTACTTGTTTCTTGTCTGCAAGATACGATTTGCTGTCCCCAGGGCGATCGACGAGCATTAGAACTATTCAATCATATCACATGCTACTACCCAGCAGTAGTGCAGCACGAGCGCGCGAGCAGGAGGAAGCAGCGGCGGCCCCCTTGCATGCTGCATGTGGTGAGATCGCAGACCAGTAAATTAACAAGAGCAATAATGCAGTAGGTTGGCAATAAAGCGCAGCTTAGTCAGCCAGGATCGCCGCAAAAGCACGCGGCTTACTCACAACATCTGCGCTGCATCATGTGTTGCTTGCATGTACTACATGACCCCTAGCAGACGGAGCACACAGTCAGCTCCACGCTCCAGCTACAATTGACGAGGCCGGCTAGCCGGCCGGCCGGCCGGAAGGGGCACCGTTGCTACCACCTGTATCTGAAGAACGGAAGCAGAGAGACGGAATGTGATATGGTATCTCTTCTGTCATTAACAAGGAAAAGTATCCGATCGTTGGGTTTGTGGACCTAGCAACTTCTGGGTTTGACCTAGGTAGAATTGTAACTTAATTTATATTGCTACTTCTTGATACATTAAGTTTATTGATTGAATCTTGAGTTTATGTTTATAGTGAAATCAAGGTAATTTAAATATACTCAATAAATTAGAAATTTTATATTAAATCTTACATTTATGTTATAGAAATAGTTACCACGTGACATATGTGGTAAGCAATCCAAACAATTCAAATAAAAAATAGAAAAAGTTTCGGTATTTTCTGGAGGTAAAATCATGTCAATGAATTTTTTTACTTCAATTTGAATTTAGGGTGAACATAATTTCGGAATAAGGTTGTTTCTTAAACTTGTTTACAGCATAGTTTAGACTACATTTCTATAGAAAATTTGGAAGAGTTATCACTTGATACTGAACTAAAGCAAAATTTGTGTTCAAGGTGATAGATTTCACAATAAAGTCTGTTTTATTTTTGTAAAATACATGGTTGACTGGTATTTCAAAATTTATCACTTCATACTGAACTAAAATGACATTCGTGTTATTCTTGTCAAAAATGACAAAATCAGGACTATATTCAAAAAGATTGCCTGAAGGAATAGTAAGATTGGGTTATATTTTCTTCCCTACGGAATACCCTGTGTGTCATTTCTTTATGAAACTTAATGTGGGTAGGATGGTCGACCAACTGTGATACTCCAAATTTTTAGAATTATTTTATTTTTACTGATATTATTTTTGAATTTACTGTTCACGTGGGCGCATCAGATCATGTTCACATGTGTATTCTCGCTAAAATTTCCTTCTATTTTGCATCTTCCTGGAATGCCCCCACTACATTGGAAGCTAACTGGAATAATATCATGAAAAAATCCTGCATATACAATGTTCGCCTGTACAACCACATGCGACAAATGATAGCCCAACCAAATGATTATTAGACTAAAAAGCATCCTCCAAAAACAAGGTGCTTCCACTAAAAAAAGTGTACATATAACAAAACCAAAAGCACTCCTAAAAACACCCAAAAGTAGTCCTTCTGAAATCTATAATTACTAAAGGGATTATTGCTTTTGCCCGTCCGTCCAAAAAATTCCCTTAAAGTTGCTATAAATTACCCACTATGCCACCCGTAAGTGAAGAAAACGATTCGTTTTCTTTCCAAAGTCCCCCTCATGCTCGGTTCTTTATAGAGATGATACCCCATATGCATGACACACACACCAATACCGTAGTGGCTAAAGCCTTACTCATCCACCCAAGAGATTAGGGTTCGATCCTCAGGTTCTACCGTTTCCCCTCCATTTTCTCACGCACCTCCTCCCCCACGTACGCGTTCATGGGTCGGCCCATGTGCGGGGTGTGAGGCCCCCTGTTTTTTTATTTTGTTTTTTGTCCTTTCTTTTCTCATTTCTGTTTTTCTTTTCTCCTTCCTTAAACTAATTCGGGATTTCCAAAATTTAAAAAGTTGTGAGGCAAAAAATATTTGAGAAATCATAAATTGTTAGTGAATTCAAAAAATGTTGGGAAAATCATATTTTTTGCAAATTCACCTCATCGACAGTGCCTCTGGTGTTTTCCTGATCACAATCTGCCCGGATATGGTCAATCCTAAGGCAATGATATAAGACAACTGCCGTTGAATAACGCTAGCCCAATACACTTTTCAAATTTTAGAAAGTACACACTGAAAAACTTGGTCATGTAACAATGGTCATTGGTGGTGTGCTTCCGGCAATGCCAAACTTTTGTTGATACTAGATAATTCCCCGCGCGTTGCCGCGGAAATTCATAGCAATTTATTGGATAGGTGTTCTTATAGATGTAAACTGATTAAATATAATTCCAAATGTTTTCATGCACACTTGGTAGTGCAATTGTTAAAAAATGCATTCATTTCAGAATTGATTTCCACAATGCTTTGCTATTATGATCGATGCTCTCTATAAAATTGATGGAAATATGCTATTCCATTTCTTATAGAGAATAAACAGTCACAACTGGGTAATCATACACATTTGATGTTTCAACTTTTAAATTTGAGCAGTATTTGTAGGTGTAACGAATTCGGTCGCATTATTTTTAGATGCAGGTTGAATTAGGTGGTACCCTAGGTAAAGTCTATCGCGGTTCATTAATTAGTGCAGACGCATAGTTGCGAAAATAGAAAATGTGCAGTTAAAAAACTTTAATAGAGGTTTTTTTTTTGCGAAATGATAGAGGTATTTTTCAATTCTCCATTCATCCCAATGTTATCAGCCATTAGTACCCAAGTGCAGAAACTTGCCTGCGGGGCAGTTTGTGTTCAAGTTTCGAGAATTGTGGTCAATATGGATTAGTTCCAGAGTTGCAACCATTTCTCTCCCTAATAATAAAGCACGGAGCACGGATTGAGTCTTCGGGTTCACCGTCACGCATGTTTTATAAAAAGCCCCCTATGGTATTAATTAATTAACCCACAATACAGTAAATAAGTGAGAAAAAAACGCCCACATCGATCTCCTTCACGGACACAAATACTTCTGCTGAAGGTGTATCCGTCCTCTTCTTTGTTCCAACCAAATCTCCTTCATCTTCACGGGCACAAGTCCTCCTGAACGCATATCAGATCGAGAGGGAGGGGGCTACGGGGACCAAGGACAAAGTGCTTACGGCTGCTGCTGCTCACCTCGCCGATCCCCTATGTTACACCGCCGCTGCTCCTTGCTTGCTACGCTCGAGCGACGAGGTGATGGGAGGCAGTGGAAACCGACCACCGGTGAGCGGCTCCAGCAGGGTCAGGGTGCATACCTCGTCGACGGTGACCACCCAGCCGTAGGAGGAGCCTACGATGCGCGTCGGCTGCACTGCTGAGTCGGTCTTGCTCTCCAAGGAAACGGTGACGAGAGGGCCAGTACCGTTCGTCTGTCGGAGGCATACTTTTTGTTCCATTATTCAGGTTCTGTCCTAGCAGGGGCGCTTGTTTCGCAGCCGCAGCGGGCACTCGCAGCAACGCTCCACGTACACATGGTGTGGCTGGTTCGGCAGTTTGATCAGGCGGAGGAGTGTGGCCTTGAGCGCGCGGCGCCACGGTGCACAAACGGCGGAGCAGGGCGACATTGTCGAGGGGGCCGGTGCGCAGCGCGATCTGTTCCAGGGCCTCCATCGGCAGGTCGCGGAAGCCGGTGGGCGCCATGGAACGACGCCCGTGTGATCGATGCATGTTGGCCCTGTCCACATACACGTAACAAGCTTACGGCGACGGTGACGCGCGTACTGAAACTTCGGAGCTGGATCGATTACTTTCCGAGACGATCAATCTTTCGGCAAGACGGCAGTACACAGCGATGGATTGATTGATTCACTGCAAAGCTAGCTAAGCCATGGTGCAACACATGCACGCGAGACATCAAAGCGATCTATGGCCGCCGTTCTATATTTCTCAAAATCATGGGTGATTACACCAAAACGATCTATGGCCGTTCTTTTTTTCTAGCTGCTTTTTCTGAAAACAACCGGTGGTTCAGTTCATAGGAGAACTTGATATGGATGTGTATTTTGATGATAGTGCACTCAAGAACTCACATGTTCGTCGATGACTTTACCTCCACGGGTATTGATAATTTTTCGTAATTATTTTTGTTCTCCTTAAGGGAGTTGGTATACTTGATCTTGCTCATGTTGTTTTCAGGATGCTTTTTTTTTTGTTCACGGTTGTTTCAAGATGGCAAAATTTTCTCAACGTGTGCCACGATATCTTTGAAACTAACAACGACTTTGGGAGATTATGATTCTACTCTCAGACGTTTAGCTCGGAGCTCAAGATGCCATTGATTGTTGGTGAGAATGCAAGCCCACCCTAATGTTTATTTGATCAATGATCATGATGAGTTTATGACGTGCCAACTATCCTTGTCACTATATCGGCATTCTTGCAAGTGGTTCAGATTTCAACATAATTTTACTCAGTCTATATTTACAATTTTCGTGATATAGTGCACATGTAAAGGATGTTGCACGGAACCTTCTCATCTTATTTCTCTAGCACAGTTGAGAATATCACTAGACTTTTGCTGCACAACTTACACCCCTTGAGAATGAAATGCGACCAGTAATGAGGGTGAACTGTAATAGTCCATGTGATTTTCTATTTGCTTATATCTGATTTATTCTTAATGTTGAGGGCTTCAAGCTACCATGGTACGAATGTTGTTCAGTTTTGAGGTCTGTAGATAGTGAATGCTTTAATATGTTGTTATTTTCTATTTTCAGGCCCTATGAGTCTTTAGATATTGCATACTTTAATATGTTGTTAGTAACGTCAAAAAAAATGTTGTTATTAACATTTCGGTTTTATCTGACAGGCAAGTGCACAATGAGAAAAGAGACAAGCAAAGCTATAATTCCTTTCGGTTTTGTTCATCTTTTTAGTTACACTTACACATGCCCATGAGAATTTCTTGATAGTTCCCGTCTATCACATGTTGGATCAGAATTGAAGATGTGACATTGGCTTGCAAATTAACTACGAGTAAAACAAATTTTGTTTGGAAATATATTTATTTTTCAGGGTAATTAAAAAACACATGTGATAAAATTTTCTCCCGTTGCAACGCACGGGTATTTTTTGCTATCTCTCCCTAATAATAAAGCACGGATTGGGTCTCCGGGTTCACCGTCACAATACGCTTTCTTCCTGTGAATTTACGCTTTCACTTTGAATTTAAAACATATACACAAGGTGGTACTAAAGTAAACTTCCCAGATATTGGCTCTTTTTCCTCAAGCACCCACGATTGGTTTCCCAGGCACGATCTATCCTTCCTGACCGATGCCTGGTCAAATTGTTCTGGCCCATGCGGCCCAATGAAGCCTGACGGCCAAGCTGAAGAAGGATGGCCCAGTGCAGTCTGGAGGAGGCAAAAAATAAAGGCTGGTTTTGTGATTTGAAAACGAGACCTGATGGCAAACAAATACTTTCAATACCAGCTAAGGTACCACGAACTATGCGTTGTAAAGAAAGCCTGACCTGTATATTAGTCCCACCTCGTTCCCTTACACGCAATCCTCTCAACTTAAATACGTCTTTGAATTTTCTGGATATCAAGGAGCCTTTTCAGGAATCAGAAAGGAAGGAAATAATTTGTCATGCTCAGATAAATAAGGAATGAAAGAGAATATAAGGAAGGAAAGGAGAATAAGCCGGTCCATTCCTCCACATGATTGGAAAGAGAATAAGAAGATGAATCCTGCTCGTGAAATTAAGGAAGGAAGCAAAATTGAATCCTATCCGTGATGGTCCTTAAAGGAAGTAAGCAGAATGGCCATTGCCCCCGATATCGATGATGCCATGCGACCACTCCGACAGAGAGCGCCGCTGATGCCACTGCACTTAATGCGCGACCATGGTGCATCACATACTTGCCGAGTGCTGATTACTTCCAAGCCAATGCATGTAACCGTTCCTAGGTAAAAACACACGTACGCAAGAGCAGCAGCAAAATACAAGTTGCCGGCTAGCTTGATTGATCTGTGTTAGCATAATGAGAATACACACGCACGCTACTTACGTATTATGTTTACACAGCTGCATCGATCCGGCGGAGAGTAGATGGCTCGATTTATTGGTACTGAGAACTCGCATGTAAGCCAACGGGACGAGTACGTGCACCCTGTGAAATCAGTTTTTCCATAGCTAAATTGATTACACAGGAAGTTACTATTCTACAAGGAGGAGGAAAGAGGTTTTTTTTTTTTATGTATGAAAGAGGAATTTCGTATTCCTACTATTCTGAATTTTTCAGCTATTGATTTATTTCTATCTGACTTCATATGTGTTTTTGCATAACTTGAAGAGTGCTAGAGAGATATTTTTCAGGAATTGGGATCCTCAACGCAGTGCATACCCTAATAGCATTCATGTTACCTTTTCTGTTCATCATCTCCAAGGTCAAAATATTTTATTTTCATACTACTTTCGGTGCAGAAGAAAACCGACATTCACTTAGACTAATTTGCATATCAAGCTAGGTATGCGAAGGAGGAACTCAACAACTACGCATGCAAGCTCACATTAATCAATCAATGTGAGCTCTTCTATAATATTAATTGTTGAATAGTTATGCAGAGGTGTAGCATTTTTGCAAAGATGGTTATGCTGAAAGTACATAATTCTTATTCATGGCGGGAATAATTGAAGTGTATCATAAATGAAAGAGTAAATTCCGTTTTTAACCCCTAAAGTTGATGCTTGTGATAGAAAACATCACAAAAGCGTACATTTAGGTTTTTGCTTACGTTTTAGGCCAAATTTAGGCTTAAATCATTACATGCTTACTGGGATAGGAGAGTGAAGTGTTTTTTGTTTCTTCCATAGCATATGATGGACATATTTTGGTGGTACCTTTAGAATGTTGTTATGAGACATTGGCAGTCAATAAATACAAAAAAGTCTACCCCATTGGAAAATATGCCCGTGCATTGCAACGGGAGAAAGAAAATACCACATCTCTAAGAATGATTCAAGACCATTCACTCAGGTCCACGTTCTCTATTTCAACATAGCATAAAAAATGCCGTCACTTATCCTCCCTCCCATTCTCCCCTCCCTTATGTGTGGTCCGTAACTGCAATGCTTTAAGACTAAAGTAATATTGAAAGTCCTATTATCCACAATATTCTCACGATATGCAAAAGTAATATTTGATAGTAATATTCATAATTTATTATCCATAATATTCTCACAATATCCAGGAGTTTAAAACATAAGAGCCAGTAGGTACCAAATATGAATATTTCTTAAAAACACGGGGAAAATTCCACTCAAACAACTTTACAAGTAATAAAAAAACAAAGCAGGGCAGCATTATTCAAACTATTTTTGTTGAATATATAGTAAACATGCCCGTGCGTTGCAACGGGAAAAGAAAAATATCACATGTCTTTAATCCAATAACGACACCAAATCTGTATTAATCCACACGGTGCTAGCATGGTTGAGCGCAACGCCTGGACAGATTTGAAACAGCCTCCGGCTGGAATCACGTGAGCAGCCGCACCGTGTGCAGGCCGACCCTGTCGACGTATTTCCCTTGAGAGATCTACATCAATTTCATTGGCTCGCTTTTCGTGTAGCTCCTCCCTACTTACGGCCATTGATCGGTAAAGGCGAACTCCGGGAGTTGTTTGTCTGGTGATGTTGGTGATGATCACGACTACCGGCGGAAGTGGAGGAATTTTTCCATACTTTTAAGCTGGGAGGAACCAGACCAATTTACAACAGAAGCCTGATAAATCACTTTACAAACCAATAAATCTGCCCAATGATTAACACAGCCGATATGGCAAATTTTAGATACCCACTTGCTGCCAATAGGAATTGAGCCCCCCATTAAAATAAAGGAAGGACATGCACTGCTTGCAGATTGACTCTAATTAATCCAACAAAAGCGGAAGGACATGCAATGTGCTGACTCACTCTAATTAAACGGCTGCTTGGTTGGCTTGTGTGTAACCCCGTGAAAGAGAATAAAGCCGTTGTGTGACTCCGCTAGCGCATTTTACTAAGTATCTTTTCGGTGCTGCTTTTCCATACTGTCAATGTTTTTATTTCTCAGCGATTTTGCTACGTCAAATGGGAATTTGCTGCATATTTAACAGCAAAAAATCTGCTTGATCTACATGCAGTTTCGATCGAGCATCGCTCCAGCAAACGAGACACACGACATTGCAAGCCCAGTTAATGCTGCTACAAGAAGTACGCAATTCTCCAAAGCTGGACCACCGTTGTTGTTGTAAGGCGGACCGCATGTTGCAAAGCTCGACCACCATTGTTGTGAATTCGGATGCCACTATTGCAACGACCTTCTTCTTCAGAGTCAATCACAGCTTACGCTTAGCGACACCTATGACATGGGTACAACTGCATATAATTTAGTTTCAACAGTAGAAGTTTTGGTGGATATGTTAATTTTTCTCCCGTTGCAACGCACGGACATATGTGCTAGTAGATTCAAACTATAGAAAGTAGCAATAGGTAACTCGATAATATTCTACGGAAGGTATTAATTAATAATTCTTACATTATTTCCTAAGAAATTCGTTAGGTAGTCAAAGCATTTTTTTCAAGCGTCTAATAGGCAATCTAGCAAGCTTGGATGAAACAAAATTGTACAACAAAACACATCAATTGCTATTTACGGTAGTTTTAAAAGGGCATTTTCTTCCATCTACATCAATTAAAAGATTAATCCCTAATCCCCTAGTTAATTAGGTGACTAATTAGGGGCTAGTTAATTAATTCCTAAAAAATGGGGCTAGTTATTTGTCAACTGTGTGACAGATTGCAAAAATACCAACCGATCCTGCCAGCGAGGCCCAGCTCGCTCGATCCGTCTAAGGAGGCCCTAGTGCGTTCAATTTTCATTTTTTTTCTCTCGTCCCCGTTGGCCACGCACGGAAAATCCTATTCGCCGCTCACTGTGGCGAACTGTCGAGCAATCGCACAGAAGCAGCGCAGCGAGCTACATATATGGGCCGGCCCACTTATACGTAGTGCGTCCAACCGGTTTTGGGAACCTTCTGAACCGGGTTTTTTTCCTGTATCGTTTTTTCTGGTTCTTTTTGGCTTTCTATTGTTTTTTTATTTCTCTTTTTTTTTTCGTTTTTTCCTTGTCTGTTTCTTTTCTTTTTTAGTTTCTCTTTCTTTTCTTTATGTTTTTTTAAATTTCACAACTTTGCAAAATTTGTTTGCATATTTAATAAAAATGTTCATATTTTCAATTTTTGTACGTGAGTTTCAATAAATGTTCCTATTTCGAAATTTGTTCACAATTTTCAAAAAAAAATGTTCATGTTTGAAATTTTTGTTCGTAAGTTTCGTAAACTGTTCCCATTTCAAAATTTTGTTCACACATTTCAAATTTTGTTAGGGAGTTTCAAAAAAAATGTAAACAATGTTTGTGTTTTCAAAAATATTTCACGAGATTGAAAAATGTTCCCGTTTGAAATTTGTTCACAAATTTAAAATTTTGTTCGGAATTTTCAAAAAATGTTTGCAATATTTTAAACAATGTTTAGTTTAAAACATGTTCTTGTTTCCTGACAGTTGTTTGCATTTTTTGAAATATTTGAGTATTTTCAAATTTTGTTCACAATTTTTCAAAGTGTTCGCAGTTCCACTTTTTTGTTCGGAATTTGATGAAAAGTTCCATTTTTCAATTTTTGTTCATAGTATTCAAAAATATTCGTAGTTAAACTTTTTTGTTCAGAATTTCATGAAAATTTTCATTTTTCAAGTATTTGTTAAAAAATTTGAAAAATGTTTGCTGTTTCAAATTTGGTCATGTATTAAAAAAATACTCCTGATGTTGAAAATGTGTTCAGAAATTCAGAAAATGCTTGCATATTTCAAAACATACACTAATATGAAATTGTTCAGAAATTAAAAAAAATGTTTCCATTTTTTAAAGTTGAGCACCAATTTTAGAAGTGTTTGAGTTTCAAAAAATGTTTGCATTTTGAAAAAGATATCCAAAATTAAGGAAATGTTCCTTCGTGTTTGAAATATCATAGATTCAAAGATTGTTCACACTTTCCAAAAATGTTCATGTTTTTAGAAAATTGTTCAGAAATTAAAAAATGTACACATTTTCAAATTTTGTTCAGGGTTGAAGTTTTGAAAAATTCTTCAGAAATTTATAAATGTTCCAGTTTTCAAATTTTGTTCACAATTTAAAAAATGCTGGCACTTTTCAAAACATTATACATTTCGTTCGCGTTATTTAGAAAATGTTTGGGTTTTCAAAAAAAATTGCCTTTGAAAATTTATTCTGTATTTTCCAAGAAATGTCCAAAATTGCCTTTGAAAAAAGCACTATCAGCATTTTCGAATCTTTTACACTTTTGCCGCTGTCGACAATTTCTTTTAGGGTTGCGCTCCTAATTTAGCACAACAGCTGGTCTAGCGCAGTGGCTAGCCCATCCCGCTCGTTACTACAGAGGAGGAGGTTCGAATCCTGGTACTGGCGCATTTCTTATCCGCTGTTTTTCACCTCGCGGACGACAAATGGGCCGGCCCAAGTGAGCGCCCCTGTGCGGCACGTCGACTCTTTGACGCAAAGAGCGTCACATAGGAGCTCCCGCCACGCACATCCCACGTTCTCTCGGGGAGGATTTGACGGATGGGACGGCATCTAGGGTTAGGTGTCTATATATATACGAAATGGGTAATGATTTGGATCCTCCGATCACGATCGGACGGTCCGGAATAACTGGGTTAGGGAGTCCAAATAATAAAACGGAGATATCTTATAGATGTTAGGGGATGATCCGGACTCATCGGTCACGACTGACCGGTTCGGGTTCGGGGAAGTTTCGGACGCGCACGCAAGGGGGGTTTGGTCGTCACGGTCCAGAGGGAAGCAAAAACCCGACTGGTCTGGAATGGTCAGCGCGGGCAAGGCGATCCGAGGGAAGGTGATGAAGGCAAAGGGAGAAACGGCAACGACGAACGAATGCAAGTTTTAAAACATGACGGCAACGGAGTGCCGATGCAATGCGAATGATGCGGTGATGAAATGCAAGACATGAACAAAATGCAAAACAAAAAAACAAAAACCCAACCACAGAGGAAAACAAAATATCGCATCTCCGAAAAAGGCAAGAGTTGGAGTTACGAATATGGAACGTTGTATCCGGGGCGTTACAAAGGGCTCCCTGGAGGATCGTCTCACATGTAAGGTAGTCGTTGCCGGAGCCCTTGAATGTCCTCGACTGAGGCCTCTGGCTTTAGCAAGATCGCCTTGGCACTGTTTATTCTTCTTCTTCTTTCTCTTCATGCTTTGTTTCTCTTTCTTCTCACCAGTTGGTGAAACCAAGTACATGATTTGCCTTCTAATTCAGAATTGGTTTTGTCAGTGAGGGAGTACAAGTGTACTAGTAAAAAATAGCATTATTTTCTCATGGCAGTCGGAAAATAGAAATGAACACATGCATTAAATATCATTCTTACCTGATGGAAGGTTATGGCGCCAATATGGATGATGAGGATTGGAACACAAATCTCCCTTTGTGCAGTTCCACCAAAATGAACCAACTGTTCCATCCTGACATTCCAGTTAAACAACACAAAAGTCACTTCTTTTAAGAAGAGTTTTGTGCAGTGCACCAAAAGGTCACAACAACAACCAGGTGAATTGGATATCCCTATTTGCACAAAAAGGCACAGAGGAAACAGTCAGAGTCTCAAACAATTACAGGCAAAAACATTTGGCTAAACTTGTCAGAGTCTCAAACAATTATAGGCAAAAACAGTGGCATGGCTTCATTTTTACCAAGGACATTAGATTAAGAACAGCTAAGGCTGCGTTCGGTTCACATGTTTGGTGCAGGATTTTTGTAGGAACACAATTCCTACGGTATTCTTTCCCTTCCAACCGTTCGGAACATGGGAAAGGTGAATACTGTTTCATAGGAAAGCTGGTCTGGTAGTACTGATTCCATAGGATTAGAAACATCCATGCGCTGCTCATTTTTTTGAGCGGAAGCCCGAGGCAGGCGCTCGCTGCCATGCGTTAGACAGGTTGTTGTGTTGTGTTTGCCGGAATAAAAAATCAACCTATGTGTGGTACGTGAGGTGAGGACAAGAGTAGTCACTGTGCAGCTGAATAAACAAATAGCATCTCATACTGCCAAGCATGCTACTCTAAAAAAACAAATATATACATTTCGTAGTCCATCCGAACACATTCTCTTGAGAGTTTCCTCCGGTTCGCTGTTCCATAGTTTTATACCTACATTCCTTTCATATTCCTCTATTTTCATCAAGATCTATGTTTTCTGCCCCTTTATTCCGACCAGAGCCTAAATATTTGGTATAAGGGCATGGGATAGTGGGTGCACCAGCAGTACAGCACCATGTACGTAAACAGGGGCATAAAGTGGTGATTCATAGTTTGTTGCCCTGAGAAACAAACATCCAAGAAACATATCTAGGTTGGTCCCATTTTTGTTCACTCTAGCCACCTACTCCTATGTGTGGATAGCAAATCTAGTCCTGGTCATACCACTTTGTACAGCGTTACCCCTATATTTCCCTTTTCGACCAAGAGACCGGTTGGATGACCAGTCTGTACTACTTTCACCCCCTTTCCTTCCTGTTTGTACAAAGTCCGATGTACATACTAAATTCCCCCACCCCCACTTTATTTCTTGTTTGAACCAAGTACTCCCTCTGTCCAGAATTACTTGTCATCAAAATGGATGTGTCTAGAACTAAAATACATATAGATACATCCATTTCAATGACAAGTATTTTCGGACGGAGGGAGTACAAGATTCGACTCCATGAAGTAGCTTTACCTCTAACAATAGAAAAAAAGGTGACGTTGGACCATCCGATCGAGAGGGGCTGAGAGGTAGAAAATAATGCACATGCAGCGACGTAGCGAGCTGGGGAAGTAGAGCTAAGGCAACTTCAAATGAAGATATACCTGAAGGTTGTCGGGATGTGGATAGGTGGGAGGCGGGAGGCCGGATCCGCCCATAGGCAACGACGAAGGGATCGGAGGACCTCCCGCGCCGGCGCTCGGCCAGAGATAACGGTGCGGCCGGCAGTGGGTCTCCTCCCTCGCTGTCGACGACGGCCTAAACGCTGCCCCTCCTCCCCTTCACCGGCAGAGGGGGATACGTCCGGATGTGTAACCAGCGGTGAGGATAGAAAGCCGGTGTTTTTGAAGGGAGAAAGACAGTGTTACTACCCCTATCTTGTTTAGATCTGGAGAGGATGAGAGTATGTGAATAGAGCAACCCTAGCAAGCAAGCGCGGAGGCTCCGGCCTATATATAAGTAGTGGGGTAGTTTTCCTTTTTCACTCCATCAAAAGAATCGTTTAAAATTGTGTACTACTACATGCCAAGTCGCGGTTTTTTAGTTGTTTATTGTTTTTTGAGATAGCTACCCGCTTGTTCCAAGTGGTGTTACGGTGTGTCAGGTCGCACTTTGTATCGTTCAAGTCCGGTACTACAAGTCCCTCCATTAAATGAACAACGACCCCCTCGTAAAAATTGTGAACAAGCCCACGGCTAAAATTAGCGGAAACGTGGGTTGCCCCAACATGCATTATTATTTATATTTTCTAGTCCTCCGTTCCTAAATATAAGTCTTTTTTATTAGCCACACCTAAGACAAGAATTTTTTTATTAGCAGTGAACCCCACATGTCATAGACACAAAAATTGTGGCAAGATTCCCTTAGGCAAGCCAAAGTGTGTCTAACAATTTGAGCAACTCAGGTTAGGCAAGTGTGGCAAGTGTGGGAAAAATAATGTGGCGACATAAGACAAACATAGTCACAATCCAAACAGCCCCGTAATTTTTTGTGACATGCATGAAAATTTGGTTAGTTAAATTTATAGTCAAAATTTGGCAAGGTGCATCAAATCAACACATGCAAGTATCAAAAGGAAAGTCACGGCATGCATGCATGTGTTGTACTCCCTCCGTTTCCAAATCTAAGTCTTTTTAGAGATTGCAACAAGTGACTACTCCCTCCGTTTCGAATTACTTGTCACACGTATGGATGTATCTAGATGTATTTTAGTTCTAGATACATCCATTTCAGCGACGAGTAATTTAGAACGGAGGGAGTACATACGAAGCAGAATATGTCTACTCCTACATATGAAGTAGCCCATTTGAAATGTGTAAAAAGACTTTTATCGAGTGCAATGCTTTGATGTGTCGCGTCAACTCGTACAAGAACAAGAAATTTGATTACTACGACGCCCTCTCCCTCGCGGACTGAGCTCCGGTGCCTTAACTGCACCTGCCTCTGGCTGCATGAAAGGATGGCCAACCACCTGTTGGGCCCACCTGTCATAGACACAAAGGCAGGAGCAGTAAGTAGAAGCTTTCGCTACACGCTATCCCTCCCACACGAGGTGGATGGACATGCAGCAGTGGATTCGGTACTGTAGAAGTAGGAGTAGCATCATTGTTCATCTTCTCGAAGAGGCGAAGAGCCAAGCGCAACCCAAACGTGGCAGTTGCAAACGCTCGCGTGGTGCGGTTCCTTGGAGCACGCATATAGTAGCCACACTCTTGCATGAGACAAAATTGCTACTCCCTCCTTTCCGGTTTATAGTGCTCAATTCAAAAATCTCACCAATCAATGTAGATGGTAAGTGATGGAATACATTTTGTAGTTTTGCAAAAGCACCTAATTAATGCTCTTCTTTTCCTCAAAAAATTATGTTTATCAATGCATTAGTTGCAATGCATGCATGCATAAAGTACATGCATTGGTCAAATTTCTCTTAATACTTGCATGCAATGATTTAATGCACCTTGGAATCTGAAAATGTGATGGAAAACAACCAAATTGAGCCTTATAAAATGGAAAGCCTAAAATTTTGAGATATGCCCTATAAACCGAAAAGGAGGGAGTATTGTTTAACAATTAAACTCCATTATCCATTGGTTTATACTCATTCTGCATAGGTCCACGCGCTTAGCACCGTTTCCTTCTGGGGTCACCAATGTTTATTTGCTAATTAATAGCATTGCATGCAATGAACTAGCCACTGCAAGTCATTAAAAGCATGCACACCTCTCATCTCTTATTGGTTGATATGTTAAGAAACAAGAAACAAGGTAGAAGTTAATGCACCGCGCCTAAGTGTTTTGGGACTATTTGGTTTTCGTAAGATGACTTACACACCTTAGATGGAGGGAGTAGTATAGACCTGTAAACCGGAAAGGAGTATTTGCCTTTCTAGAGTATTCAACAAGTGACTAGACTACACCGTGTGCAGTACCCCCTCTCTTCCGGTTTATAGGGCTCAAATATCAAATCTCATGAACCAAGGCATTTTGCGATTGGAGGAATGTATCTCGTACTTTACAAAACTACCCTAATTAAACTCATGCATTAATTACGTAGTTCTCTCGTTTTCCTCTCCGCCTTGGTCGCGGTGCACAATATTGAGCACTCCTATATGACTAGCCGCTCTATCTACATGCGGGACATTTCAAAGCATCCGGGCCCGCGTGCCATCCACCAAATCACAGCGAGGTGCTATAGTCGAGACTCACCTGTCACCCCTGTGTGGCCGTCATGACCCGTCATATCACAAAACCCACACCTTTACCAGCAGTGGTAAGGTGGCCTCCAAGTTGGACTGGATGAAGTAACCATCATTTCACTGGAACACTCGTTCAAGCCCTTTCTTCCCTTTCTTGAAGAAAACCTCACTCCAGGCTACTCACTTCTGCCATTTTTCTTTTGTATCGACGAAGGAAAGGTGGGCGAATTAGTTATCCTGCTATATTTTCATTCTAAGAATCTTCTTTTTGCGAAGCACCAACCGATTCTCACATCCTATTCTTTTCCCGTTTTCATTGCGATTGTGGTTTCCTTTTAATTGCTTTTTGTTTGTCAGTTCATTGATGGATCCTGGAGCACTAGGCAAAGAGTTGCCGGCAGACAACCCACTGGAGACAGCAATCTCCAAGAAGCGAGCACCGACCAACGAGTTGACCATGTTGGCGGGCCAACCCATGGAGATGAAGAACTCCACGAAACAAGCACTGGCCCAAGAGTTGAGGACGTTGGCAGACGAACTCCTCAAAGAAAGTTGGAAGAATAGCAAGGGCCCCACCGTGCCTACCCCAGGAACTCTGATTGCCACCTATGTGAGGCTCAAGACCGAGTTTGAGGAGATAGTCGCCGTTGAGAAGCAGTATTCCCCTGGCAAGGTGATGGCCCCCATCGAGGACGAGGAGATGGCCCCCGGAGGGATGAGATCCCCCGGTGAGCTGCACAAGGTAAAAAATAATGGCTTATTACCATAGTTGTGGTTTTTGATTATTTGCAATGTGCTTGCTAATATGTTGGGGTTGTGCAGGTGCCGGTGGGCGTCCTTGATGATTCTGATGTCGTGGCCCGTCCTGTTGGCATCGCCCCGGAGATTGATTCCGATGCTGTTGTCCATCCTGTGGACATCGCCCCAGAGATCGATTCTGATGTCGCGGTCAGTCCTGCGGACATCGCTCCAGAAATCAATTACCATGCCATTGTCCGTGCTGTGGTCATTGCCCGAGAGATCGATGACAAGAAATAGTTGGTCGCGCTAATCCTTCAGGGTAGTTTGCATTGCCCTGTGTTTAATTACCAGAATGATGCGTGTTATGAAACCATCTTAGGGCTAGTGCACTGTCTTGTGTGGGCGGATCTTGCTACTTTTGTTTGATAGTGAATCATGCGAACCCTCTCCGAGTTATGGAAACAGATGTATCCTCACCAGCTTTTGATGTAATATATGGCATGCTTAGATGTAAGTTTGAACTGTTTATCATATCAGCAAGGCTTATTTGATGATTCTTGGTGTTAGTAGGCTAGATACTATGCGAGCTATAGTACTTGCAAAACACTCACCAAAGAGAAACGTTGGGGCTGATGAGCTCGTGGTACGCTTATACTTATCCCTCGTCGATCGACCAATAGCCCTAGCTCCTAAAATTGTAGGCATAGCGATCGATCAGACAATAGTCGACATACATTCAGGCCTCATTTGGTTCATAGGGTAGGAAAATCATAGCAAAAGTACAGAGAACGTGCAACACAAAATCATAGCAGTGCAGAGACATACTCCATCCGTTCCAAAATAAATGACCTAGGCGGGCTAGTTTGGCCTAGTGGGTTTCAGTGATATGACGTGGTACAGTGCCGTCCAGTCTTCGCGTGTGGTAGCAGTATTGCGGGTACAGTAAGTTTTCTTGAAGAAGCAGAATTCAACGAAGTCATGATGGTTCCTTCGTCCAAACAACTTACAGTGGGAAAGGTTGGGCCTGCGACGGCCTACGATACGACCGGGGTAGACCAGGATAATTTTGTGCATGGCAGGTGGACCAGGATGGTCGACGTCCCACATGTCGGCGAACGAAAGCATTCTTTCTGATATAAAGGACGAGCAATGAGTATTCATTGTTTATTTTTGATGAAAGCTATTGTCTCCACTGTTACGACGGAGGAGTGTGAAACACGGCAGCCCAGTGAACTTGACATGTGCACCACTCCCTCCTTCCTCATGTAATGCCCAGGTTACAACTTTTTCTCACTTTCTCTCTATCTATTTCCTCCAAAATGTTTTTTACCTTTCTTTTTTTAAGACACAATTGTTTTTATGCCTTTTTTTAGAATTATTTTTTTATACATAGGAGCACGTGTAGAGACGGGCTCTTGCAGAGCCCACTCCTTGAATTTGTCAATGCCTCTCTCTCCTCCACATAAGGAGTACTACATACTTGCTATGCGTGCATGCGGCAGGCAGCTGGCGTCTTGAGGGGCCAGGGTGGTGAGAGCAGGCTCCGGAAGCGGTCCGGACTCCAACATGGCCCACCTCACATTATCACCATATATTTCTTGGAGTCAATGCGTGGCGGGCGGGCGATCTCTTCTGCCTCCCCCGTTTCTCTCTTCTCAGCCGACGCCCGCCGAGCGATTAGATTTCGTCTATCGATGGTTTATTCAATTACGGTCCCACATGTCAGTGAAATTGCAAGACAACACGTGTCCCCATGGGTGAGCGGCGTGCGAGCCGGACTGTCGGGGTTGCGACGTGTACGAGTCGGAAGTGTGCCGCCTTTTCCTTTAGAACTTGCGAAGTGTAACATTTTCGCGCGATCGATCGATAGAAATCCAGAACAAAATTACGAGGGCGGTGCTTTCCCGCTCGTTAGGCGGGCTAGTTCGTGTGATATGACGTGCTACAGTGCCGTCCACTTGCTCCATTTTTATGTAAGCAAGAGTTTACACTCTTACGCTGGAGGAGTGCGAAACACCGCGGATCTGATTTTGATCGAGGGATAACTGTTCCCTACCAAATAATGGAGGATTGTTCGTGATTATAGCATGATAGTTAGGGAATCTCCAGCGCTGGCCCACAAATTTACACTGGCATCTGTCCGAGGACACTGATGGATGCCATCCGATGCTGCCCGCATACCTTTCAACACTATATGAACTAACTGGATGAAATTCGTGCAAACAAAGCAAATTTCAAATTGATTGGATGAAATTCATTACATTTCAATAACTTTTCCTATAAACTGGATGAAATTCATTACATATTTCGCACAAACCGTACTAAAACCTACTGTAAACCTAATCTAAAGGATCGCCAGGCCCCGACCACCATGTCCGGCCATGAACCCGAGAAAGCCGGCCATTGCCTCTGCCTCCTCCTTATCCGCCTCGATAACCTCCTCCTCCGGAGCACAAGGTTATGAAGATTTCCGCCTCCACGTCACCATCAAGCGGCTAATCGGCCGCCGATTTTTATCCCACCAAGCTTGGCATCGACTGAGTGGAGGAGCGGTGGCCTTCCTAGGACCAGAGCGGTGGCGACCTACCGTGTACTACTCTTCCTCGCTGCCGGCTGCACCCGCGCACGCGCGCCGGCTTCGTGGTCATGGCGGCGGAGGGTGGCCGGGGGGGGGGGGGGGGTGATCCGGCAATCTCCTTCGTCTGCTCCTACGAGAGTATGTCCAAGAGAGCTTTGGAGCACGCCTGGAGCAGAGCCACCGATGCCCTTCATCTGCTCCTGCGACAGTACGTCCAAGAGATCTTTGGAGTGCCCAGAGGCCATGGTTGGAGTGGTGCCAACAAAAGGAAGGGACCGGAGGAGAACGAGTGTGGGTCTTTGGCTATGGCTGGGAGCTGGGGCTCAAGTTATAGCGGGCGAATGGCAATGAG
The DNA here is from genome assembly GCA_963921465.1 of Triticum timopheevii. Taxonomy (NCBI): domain Eukaryota; kingdom Viridiplantae; phylum Streptophyta; class Magnoliopsida; order Poales; family Poaceae; genus Triticum; species Triticum timopheevii. The sequence goes on from OY997262.1 coordinate 436,081,058, forward strand.
CCGCGGCAGACGGATGGACGGCTGGCAGTGTAGTAGGTTCGTCGGCAGCCGTGATTTCATTAACGTGGAGCAGTCACTTGCATCGGGATGCCGCACGGGTGGCGCTCTCTCGGCCGGCGTGCTGCTGCAATGCCGGCGCCAATGAGAGGTTGCGTCGGGCGTGAATGCGGACGCTGCTTCAGTGACTTAACCGCAGGTGTGTTGTCTCACTAACATGTGGGCCCAACGGGCATCAGGCCCGCATGTCAGTGACACACCAACTGCACCTGCAGTTAAGGATGGTGAATGCGGCATTGACGTTCTGGAGAGACGGTGATCATTTCAGGCGGGAAGCGCTCGCTAGCAATGGAAGGGGTTTCGGTAGGCCAGGGCGGTGAGACACTGGCGTGGTGGTAAAATGTGAACTCATGGATGACGAGCCTTTGAAGTGTATGCGGCACGTATTGACAACCAAACATCCATGCAACCGCTCTTGTCGCCAGCTAGCATTCGATGACCACCATTAGACACCACACAACCATACATAACTTATGAATAATGGACGAATCGATCAGACACACACTCGTGTGCAGTGGCACTATGATCGGTTGCTCACGATAGTACATATTCCGCACCAAAGTACCCTCTCTAGCTAGGCTGTTTTATAGATTGTCGTTGTGATGGACGATATACATGAGCAAGGCACCGAGTCATGAGTATGACCGTTGGTGTTGAGCCAAGTGAATACATGCTCGGTGTTCGCGGAGGCCTCCAGCAAACTTCTAAACAGTAATGTCACATACACATAATTTTGGTTTTTATTTCTTTCTTCACTGACAGGTAGGCCTGCATAGATAGATAGATAAAGAACACGAGTTGATGAGGCGCATGCGGACTGTTTGACTGGTCAACCAGACAAATACGAAGCTATACATTGAGCCAGTGACCGTATAATCACCATATCTCGTATACAATGATCAAAGTGAGCTATCAAGACAAGTTCGATGACCGTCAATGCATTTTACTCGGTAATAAATGACCAGGATTGAAGGGGAATCCAAATTTGCTTCGTCTTCTGTCCTTGAGCTCTTGACAAACCAATGCACTATACGGTTGTCCGACCACTCCACCCCAGAGCTCTCACCAAGCGTCGTTCATGCCACCGCACCGCACACTAACCGGTAAGGCAGCGATGGCATCCCGCCGCGCCGAGTTCCTCGCCGCCCACGACTGCACACAAAATGGTAGGAAGCTGTCGGTGTCAAAACCGGCGGATCTCGGGTAGGGGGTCCCGAACTGTGCGTCTAGGCAGATGGTAACAGGAGACAAGGGACACGATGTTTTTACCCAGGTTCGGGCCCTCTCGATGGAGGTAAAACCCTACTCTTGCTTGATTAATATTGATGATATGGGTAGTACAAGAGTAGATGTACCACGAGATCAGAGAGGCTAAACCCTAGAAGCTAGCCTATGGTATGATTGTTGTTCGTCCTACGGACTAAAAACCTTCTGGTTTATATAGGCACCGAAGAGGGTTAGGGCTACACAGAGTCGGTTACGATGGTAGGAGATCTACATATCCGTATCGCCAAGCTTGCCTTCCATGCCAAGGAAAGTCCCATCCGGACAAGGGACGAAGTCTTCAATCTTGTATCTTCATAGTCCAGGAGTCCAGCCAAAGGTGATAGTTCGGCTATCTGGACACCCCCTAATCAGGCTTCAATGATGACGAGTCCGGCGCGCATATTGTCTTCGGCATTGCAAGGCGGGTTCCTCGTCCGAATACTTCATAGAAGATTTTGAACACAAGGATAGTGTCCGACTCTGCAAAATAAGTTCCACATACCACCGTAGGGAGAATAATATTTACACAAATTCAGTCTGCTGACGTATTCCGCGGCGTGACATCACACCACGACCAAGCCTTTATTCGAATCGTTTTTGTTGTCCCACCTCAGTGCGTTTAGCGAGGCAGTTTCCTTGGCACGTCTTGTCAAGGCAGAGATCGTGTCCCCTTATTCCGGGATTCTCATCAATACAGGCGTGGGTAACCCAATCGTGCCCGTTGTCCTGTCTCCTCCATCGAAGGCGAGTCCCGAATGGTCACGGGGAAGGCTCTTGGTATTCAACCTCTTTATAAAGAGACCAAGGCTCCACTCCTTTCTTTCAATCTCAATCGAATCCGCCCCTCGCCTCGGGTTCCAACACCCAAAGCTCCAGATTCAGGCGCTTCGGACCTTTGATGATGTCCGTCTCCGACCTGCAAGGCCGGTGGATGCCTCCCTCCATTACGGAAGAAGATGTGCTAAAGCTAAGAGATGTCAGGTATCTAACCGGCGAAATTTCGCATAGGCTGCCTGCCCAAGGGAAGGTTATTCCTACTCCCAAGCCTGGCGAAAGCGTGGTGCTCGCGTCTCACTTTCTTCGGGGGCTAGGCTTCCCGACGGACCCCTTCGTGAGGGGGCTCATGTTTTATTATGGGTTGGAATTTCATGACTTGGATCCGGAGTCCATCCTCCACATCTCATCGTTCATCATCGTATGCGAAGCGTTCCTCCGCATTACCCCTCACTTCGGATTGTGGGTCAAGACCTTCAAGGTGGAGCCGAAGATGATCAAGGGGCAGCAGGCAGAATGCGGAGGGGCTGTTATAAGCAAGAATGCTGATGCTCTATGGCCCGAGGGCTCTTTTCAAGAGGAGCTCAGCCTATGGCAACAAGAGTCCTATGGCAACAAGAGTGGTTTTACATCATAGTTCCCAGGGGCACCAAATGGGTGGCGCCACCTGCCTTTCGCCCGGGTCCTCCACCGCGGCTGGCATCATGGGTCAATAAAGGACTTGACCGGGGGCCGTCCAAGGATGTGCCCCTTTTGCAGGGTCGCATTCGAGACCTCCTAGAGAGAGAAATCACTTTGGTCGTAGTAGCGTAGGTCATGCTGATTCGTCGCATCCTGTCCTGCAAACGTCGCCCCCTCCGCCTGTGGGAATTTAACCCAGAGGGACCACGAGCTCTCCAACATTTTATGGGCGCGACGGCCGTGGAGTTGTACAAGCTTCTCTTTGGATCACAAGCGATGTGTCCGGACTTGACCGAGGACACAGGTCTGAGCTGCAATTGCCCGGATACTCAAGTAAGTAGCCCTGTACCCAGACATGCTATCTCATATTTATCATGAACTTGCCCTTTAAAAGAGTTGTTCCTTGAACAGGAGTAGATAGTGAAGCAAAGTTAATCAGGTATCCGGCCCCCCTCCCTGAGACCACGTCGGATCCTGTGTTAACCAGGATGCTAGAGGTTGCGCCTTCGGAAGAAGGTGAAGGGGGGAACAAGGAAGCTACCGCCTCTGTGAAGGAGGCTGTCAGGAAAGGAGGGATCGAGAATCCCTCCATCCAAGGGAATAATAGGACCGCCTCTGAAGACCCGGAGACCATGGTCTCAAAGCGGGGGAAGAAATCTTCATCAGAGGGTCCTGCGCCGAGAGATGCCTCAGCCGCATTGTGCCCTCAAGGGGATCAGCCCTCCACTGAGCCGTAAGTAAAAAGAGGAGTTTATTTTAAAATAAAGGATATCCCTGCCCTGGTTCTAATGAAGATAACCGAAATTTTACCTTGTAGTTCGGATCTCAGCCCTTCTCAGCAGAGCTCATCTTTGGGGGATCTCCGTCCGGAGATGATAGAGAGCGAAACGCCTCCCCCCGCTGTACGGTCTTGCGAGGCGGGCGACCCTGAGGTGTCGTCGCGGAGGGTTTCTCCGAGTCCGGGGGGGCAGAAGGCAGTCGTATATCCCCTCAAAGCCCTCCGCGTCCGGCCTTCGAAAAAGGCCATCGGACAAGTCCGGCACCACTTGGTGTACGGTCGGAGGAGCTGAAGGATCTGCTCGAGCGAGCGTCTATCTCAGAAGATCACCGTGCGTTAATGGGTTCGGTGATTGAAAGGATTTCATCCGCTGAGAGAGGATTGCATGAAGCCGTCAGAAGTTTACTGATAGGCTTTGAGGTACGCAAAATGATGTACCTTCTGACAGTTCCGCATAAAACATGCGCCCTGTGTAGATAGTAGCCCCTAAGGCTCGGTGTGTTGTCAAAAATGACAGCGCATCGAGGATCATAATCCCAGGTATAATATGCCACCCTACCTATGTAGGTGGCGAAGGTTCCGGTGGCTAGCCGGACTGATGATTTTGCCGAATTGAAGCGGCAACTTGACGTGGCGGATGCCGACATCGTGCTTGTCAATAAGCGACTTGATGAGTCACAAGGTATGCAATTTCTACGTGGACACCTGGTAAGGGATCTTGATGCCCGTGCCTTACAACATGTATGCTTGAGGCATATGGTGTCGTTGCCATGGAGAACCTTCGGGCGGATCTCGCCCGATCCAAAGAGCAGGCCAGAAAGAGTGATGTGGCTGCCTTAAAGGCGACCGAAGAGCTAAAAGCCGAACAGGCTGCTCACTGCCAAAGCAAGAAGGAAATGGCCGAGATGGCCGTGAATTTAAAGAATGCGGCCGACCGCTGCAAGCTTCTTGAAAAAGAGATCGAGTGTTGCAGGAGGACCTGAAGAAGGCCACTATCGACGCCAAGGATGCTCGCTCTGCGATGAGAGCTATGAAGGAGGAACTGCGTCAGGCCGGAGATGTCGCGGCTGGAAAGCCCTTTCTGCTACAGAGGAAATTCGTGGATCCTAAATATGCTCAGTTGGACCGGCTGTGGAGTGTGGAGGATGTTTATTTGGACCTGGCGTCAAGTGCCGCGGACGCGGCCGAACACTTCCGAGATCAAAAGGATCACGAGATGGAAAAGGTTTTTTGGTCGCAATTCCATAATCCGGAGCGCCCCCTTCCATTAACCGATCGCTTGGCCGAATGGGTGGAGCTGAATAGATTATCTGTACTTGCCATGAAGGATGTCGTGAGTCTTTTGTGGCCGAAAAGGCCCGAGCCAAAGTGTTATTTTGGCTTGGTGCAACAGTTCCTTGGTGCGGTGTCGCATATCAATGCAATGAGGAGGTCGGCATGCATAGAGGGTGCGCGGATGGCTCTTGCCCGTGTCAAGATATACTGGGCAGAGATGGAGGCCACCGATGTTGCATCCCAAGATTCGGACGGAAGCCGAGTACCTGTCGAGCACTATTTTCAGGAAGTTCTGCAGGGCGCTCGTTTAATAGAGACGCGGTGCTCGAAGGATATTATGTTCGAATAACATGTTTTATTGTGAAACAATGTATCGATGGAATATAAGAGCTTTTTATACTTGTGCCTTTCAAGAATTAAAATACCTCCTGTGCGGCCACTAATGTATATGTATATATAACCTGAAAGATGGCAGTCTTCGGCTTCAGCCCCCACGCATATAATGCGGGGGTGTTTGCAAAAGGCGCATTTTCACAATTGATCCAACGTCTTGGTCCTATAAAGGAGGTGGTAGCGCAGCAAACTAGGCAACCGGACTATAATGCTTTATCACTTTCACTTAGCCATAGGAGTTTGACAGTGGGGCTACGATATAGCCCCTAGGGGCACCGCGCTCACCCGAATTCGGGGCGCGTATGTGCCTGACCGGGAAACGGTCCTTCGTCAATGCTGGAGGAATCCTATAGATTCCGGCGGGTCATTGAGTGGTTGACCAGTCTCACGCTATATCATGACAGTCAGTTTTCGGCTTTCTCTACTGAGGTGCTCGCCTGGCCGAACCGGGGCACAATCGTAGTTCTCCTGGTGCCGCCTTAGCCGATAGAGCGGAACGTAAGGCAGCAAAACACAGGAGCCGAGCAAACCCAACATTTGACCAAAGACATGATTCGGAGCTGATGCATGTAAAGCCTAACTCGAGATGCCGAACACTCCCTAAGGTATTCGTTCTTTATGAAAACGGGCCGAACAACGCCCTTTGTAATAAGCCCCTGGTGTCCAGGTACGCGCGAAATTCTGACGTGGCCCACGCCAAAACGCCAGCCTCCTCCTCGGTGATAGCAAAAAACCGGGGGTTGTATATCAACAAGAGAAAGTAAAAAAGATTTATGCAGGGTCTTAATCTGAAAAGAATCCTTGCAACGGGTCCCTACTGCACGTCTGCGCCTGTGTCTCCGTTGTGCCGTATCCTGGACGGGTGTAGCACGGTGTTCATCTGGAAAAGAGAGGAACTTAGTTGAAAAAGATCGTGCGAAAAGGTACATTATATTAAATAAACAAAGTACGATTCAAAAAATGAATGAGATTGAGCTTTATTGTCTCTTGTTGTACATGCGCGGAGCCCCTTGTGCAGGGGTATGCGGCTAGTAAGCCATTGTATGTTTACGCCGGACTCGTCTAACCGTGTCCGGGGTCTGAACAACCTGTTCAGTGCTTTTGATTAGTGAAGCTGGTTTAGTGTGTGGCTGTTAAGGCAGTCACACAATCTTCCGCGCTCGAGGAACACTCGATGTTTCCCTTTAAGGAGATGATGTCTTGCGGACCGGGCATTTTAAGTGTAAGGGATGCATAATGCGGTATTGCGTTAAAGCAGGCGAAAGCTTTGCGTCCCAGTAGTGCTTGATAACTACTTGTAAATGGGGCGAGGTGGAAGGTTAACTTTTCACGGCGGAAGTTGTCGGGTGAGCCGAACATAACTTCTAGCAGTAGAGAGCCCGTACAATGGGCATATGGGCCTTGCATTACCCCTTGAAAGGAAGTGTTGCTATGGCGAAGTTTGGTCGGGTCTATCCCCATTTTGCGGATTGTGTCCTGGTATAGCAGGTTTAGATCACTGCCGCCGTCCATTAGGACTTGTGTAAATTGGAGTCCGTCAATTATCGGATCTAATATCAAGGCAGTCCCTCCTGCATTCCGGATACTTCTAGAATAATCCTGATGGTCGAAGGTGATTGGGTTTAACAACCAGTGGCGCGACTCCTCTAGGATAGGCCGTGTGGCGCGTACCTCTATGGGCGCCGCTCTATTTTTCCCTTTTGTCACGCGAAGTAAGTTAACTGTTTTGACTTCTTGTGGGAAATTCTTTTGTTTTCCGGTGCTCTGCTTGTGGGGTTCTTCATCGTCCTCGCTTGGTGTGTCGAGCCCCTTGTGTTCGGCGTTGAGTTTGCCGGACTGCTTGAAAACCCAACAATCTCTATGGGTATGGTTTGCAGGCTTCCCGGGAGTACTGTGGATTTGGCATATCTTGTCCAAGATTTTGTTTAAGTTAGATAGCTCGTCCCTATTATCCTTAAGGGGCAGTTTTTTATGATTCTGCCGAGAGCTTTTGAATCCGGCGTTGACTGCCGTGCTCTTCGGGCTGTTTCCCTTGGTCCGGCGCTGGTCCTTGCTGCGTCGCGGTTTCCCGTTTCCATCCTTGACTTCGGATGTACTTGGGTCGCTGGTACTGCATCTTGCCAGCCAGCTATCCTCTCCCGCGCAAAAGCGGGTCATGAGGCTTGTTAATGCGGCCATTGTTCTTGGCTTTTCTTGGCCGAGGTGTCTGGCGAGCCATTCGTCTCGGACGTTGTGTTTGAAAGCTGCTAAGGCTTCGGTGTCCGGACATTCGACTATTTGGTTCTTTTTAGTAAGGAATCTGTTCCAGAATTTTCGGGCTGACTCTCCGGGTTGTTGAGTTATGTGACTTAAATTGTCTGCATCCGGAGGTCAGACATAGGTCCCTTGAAAATTTGCCCGAAAAGCGTCCTCGAGCTCTTCCCAACTTCCAATGGTGTTTTCGGGGAGGCTTTTGAGCCAATGCTGAGCTGGCCCTTTGAGCTTGAGGGGTAAGTATTTTATGGCGTGGAGGTCATCTCCTCTAACCATGTGTATGTGGAGGATGTAATCCTCAATCCAGACTCCAGGGTCTGTTGTTCCGTCGTATGCCTCTATGTTTACGGGCTTGAATCCCGCTGGAAATTCATAATCCAGAACCTCATCGGTGAAACATAGGGGGCGTGCGGCACCCCTATATTTGGGTGTACCGTAATATTCGGATACTTGATGTGTTGCATTGCTTACTAGAGCTTGCTTTCTTGGCCCGTAGATAGATCTAACTGGGCCATCTTTCTAGTGTGAATCCGTGTGCGGATCGCGTGCCGGCTTGTGTGCGGCGCCGTTTACCACTCTATGTTTTCCATGGGGTCGTCTATCCGACCGGGTGGTCTCCTTGTTCTTTGATTGCGGGGGCTCTACGCCTCCTCATCGAATTCGGGCAGTAGTTTTCGCTTCGGGTAGCTCTTTGTTCGGTGACTATCGCCGTATTTGTCTGCGGTGTTGAGTACTTTGCTCCATCTTATTCTGAGCGCATCTTCCGCTGTTTTGAGCTTCCTCTTCTGCTTTTTGAGGCTACGCACAGTGGCAACAAGCCTTTTGTGGAGGTTCTTCTGCTCCAACAACTTGTTCAGCGTGAGATCGTCCGGACTGTTATCTTCACCGGGGACGGATTGTTTATCCATATTGTCCTGTTCGGACGGTTGCTCGATAGCATGTTCGTCGTCCACCGGTTCGCCCTGCTCTATGGCTGGGTCTGTATGGCTGCTATCTTTGTCGAGGCGTGATTTTGGGAGGCGCTTACGTCGCCGTTTTGACTGCTTTTCGAGGGAACTATCCCTCGTGGCGTCCCATTGTTCCTCATCGTCGCTTTCTTTAGGTGTGTCCACCATGTATACATCGTGAGATGAGGTGGCTGTCCAGTGCCTTATAGGTGCTGGTTCATGCTTATCTCCTACATTGTCGTCCATACCGTCGTTGTATTCGAAGTCGAAGTCGGGCACGTCGTTTAAACTTTCAACAATGGCTACGAAGTGGGTGGTGGGTGGGCTTCGAATTTCTTCGTCGTCCGCATCCCACCCTCGCTGGCCATAATCCGGCCAGGGATCTCCTGATAAAGAGAGAGACTTTAGTAAATTCAGGATGTCACCAAAGGGCGAGTGCTGAAAGATGTCCGCGGTGGTGAACTCCATGATCGGCGCCCAATCGGATTCGATCGGCAGGAGCGCGGAAGGTTCGGAGTCCAGAGAGGAATCCGACACCTTGGAGTCACGAGCTTCGCAAGGGACAGGGTTGGTGTTCGGCTCAATCGCCGTAGAGATAGCAGCTCCCGAGGCGGTGTCCAGCCACCCGTCCTCGATCGGCGCAGTTGGCTCCGAGCTAAGGGTCGGAGCGGACACTTGTGCGGCCTCCAGGGCACTGTCCGACGGCAGAGCTACATCATGCCCATCGTGGCAGTGCGGCGCGCTTGGCTGTGGCTCGAACCCATCGAAGATCAAGTCTCCGCGGACGTCAGCCGTGTAGTTCAAACTTCCAAATCTGACCTGATGGCCAGGGGCGTAGCTTTCAATATGCTCCAGATGGCCAAGCGGATTGGCCCGCAGTGCAAAGCCGCCGAATATGAAGATCTGTCCGGGGAGAAAAGTCTCACCCCGGACCGCATCATTGTTGATGATCGGAGGAGCCATCAGGCCTAAAGATGACGATACAGAGGAACTCTCAATGAAAGCACCAATGTCCGTGTCAAAACCGGCGGATCTCGGGTAGGGGGTCCCGAACTGTGCGTCTAGGCGGATGGTAACAGGAGACGAAGGACACAATGTTTTTACCCAGGTTCGGGCCCTCTCGATGGAGGTAAAACCCTACTCCTGCTTGATTAATATTGATGATATGGGTAGCACAAGAGTATATCTACCACGAGATCAGAGAGGCTAAACCCTAGAAGCTAGCCTATGGTATGATTGTTGTTCGTCCTACGGACTAAAAACCCCCCGGTTTATATAGGCACCGAAGAGGGTTAGTGTTACACAGAGTCAGTTACGATGGTAGGAGATCTACATATCTGTATCGCCAAGCTTGCCTTCCACGCCAAGGAAAGTCCCATCTGGACACGGGACGAAGTCTTCAATCTTGTATCTTCATAGTCCAGGAGTCCGGCCAAAGGTGATAGTTCGGCTATCCGGACACCCCCTAATCCAGGACTCCCTCAGAAGCGATGGCATCCCGCGGTGCCGAGTTCATCGCCGCTCGCAACCTGACAACTATGTGGGAGGAATTTGAAGATGCCAAGGCCGAATGGGCGGTAGAGCAAGAGGCGGCCAAAGCTGCACAGAGGGAGCAGAAAAGTTAGAAAGCACTCAAGACAAGAGAGGCTCGCCGCCGCAAGAAAGAAAAGGACGCATGCGCTGCTGCGGAGAGGTCGGCGGAGATCCAAGCACGGTGGGGTGTCGCCGGAAGGAGAACGACAGCGTCTGGCCAGCATGTGAGAAGTAGTAGTACTAGTAGTTAGTGTGTGTGTCTGTGTCTGAGTACTAGCATGTACCAATACTAGTACTAGTTACTACTGTAGTTTTTAGAGCAAATTACCAGTACATTAGCCTAGACTAAATGGAAAAATTCCTATCCTAAGCATCAAATGGCATCTCTTTCTCTATAGGAATTGAGATGCATGTCATCTCACTTCCTATGATTTTCATATTCCTATCCTATGAACGAAAGGAGGCTTCTATTGGAGTAACTACTGTAGCTAGCAGTACTGCTGGTACAGTAGTTTTCTTCAAGAAGCGGAATTCAATGAAGTCGTGATGGTTCCTTCGTCCGAGCAACTTCAAAGTGGGAAGTGGGCCTGTGATTTGACGGCTCATTGGTCATTGTTACTGCGGCGCGACGACCTAGGTGACTCCCTTGGAGTTCTGCGTGCATGGCAAGTGGACCAAGATGGTCGACGTCCCACATGTTGGCGAACGGAAGTATTCTTTCCGATATCGAGTAGCAAGGAAACCGCGTGTATAGTATCACTGCTGATTGGTTCGTAAAAAAATAGTATCACTGCCGATTTATAATTATTTTTTATTTTTGATGAATGTTAGCGTTTCAACTCTTACGACGAAGGGTGCCAAACACGGCACATGCTGGATGTCCCACACGTCAGCGAAAGGAGTGGGACATGAACAGCGTGGTAGAGCCCAACGTAAAAGAACAGTGTGGTAGAGCATCTCCACTTCTTCCACTTCTGGGTCGGAGACCACACGTAGTAGTACTAATGGCGCACCGTGTCAAAGTGCGCCATTACTAGTTTAAACTACTAATGGCACACTTTTCGACAGTGCACCATTAGTATATTTTTTTTACTTTTCTGCAAAAACTACTAATGGAGCACCACCCGTAGGTGCGCCATTAGTAACCAGGGTTACTAATGGCGCATTTGCTGGTGGTGCGCCATTAGTAACCTGGGACCAACAAGATATTTTGGACAGCCCACCTACCCACTCACTTTCCCCACTTCATTCTCTCCACCTCCTCCTCCAAGCGTGTCTCGGCTGCCTCCTCCTCATCACCTCATTTCCACCATAGATTCATCAAAATTAAGTGGTGAAATTACCTTTTTTTGATAGGTAAGTAAGGGGAAAGCTATCTTCATGATGTAGATCTACTTTTTTTCTCCCTAGCTCGCTCCAACAATGTGCACATGCACTTTTTGTGGCCTAGCTAGATCTATGTATGTTTGTGGTGTTGCTTGTGTTTGTGGTGTTGCATATATGTTTGTGTTTGCAGGTACCGGTATTTGAAATGCGATAGTTGCCAATATTTTGCCGGAATGTTGATTCATTTCCGTTTCGGCGAGAATTTTGGCACTATGCATTCTTTTTTGTCCTATTTTTAGGGAAGGTCATGCCAAATCTTTTCTTGGTTCTAAAATATCGTTTTGCTCTACCCCGCAGGCGACCATGGTCCGCACGATGACCGAAGGCATCGTGAATAGGTTTTTGAGCTCCGCGAAGGCCGAGATGCTTCAAAAGAACGAGACGGAGATAAGATGTCCGTGTCAAAGATGCAAGCTGAAGAGCCTTATTGCGGACCCGGATTCCGGGCAGGTGCGAGACCACCTGCTCTTGCGTGGTTTCATGGATGGCTATCGGTCGCAAGGTGATGAAAATGACTATGAAGTCGTCCATGGGGGCCAGGCAAGAAATGAGGAAGGGCAACAAGACAAGTACCACCGCGGCGAGGGCGGGCGAGAAGACGAAGAATCTCCAGCACATGATCACGGCGGTGATGCTGTACACAGTCATCATGTAGAAGATGTCGTACAAGACGATGAGGAAGATCAAGATGAAGGGCATGATCATGAAGATGAAGATGCCGGAGCAGACGATGATGGAGGCTGGGTGCAGGACCCTCATACTCAAGAGCTGCTTCTCAAGCAGACGGATAACGCAAGAGCTGCCGCCCGAGAGAAAGCCAAGCTGGATCAACTGGAGATAGACGCGGTTACTCCATTGTATGAAGGATGCAGGCCCGAGGATACCCGCCTGAAAGTAACGCTCATGGCTCTGGAGATGAAGGTAAAACACAAAATGACCGACGCATGCTTCGACGAGAACATGTCATTCTGGCACGAACGTCTTCCCAAGGGGAACAAGTGCCCAACCAGTTTCGAGGAGGCGAAGAAAATCGTGTGTCCTCTGGATTTACCGCACGTGAAATACCATGTGTGCATGACAATTGCATCATTTATCGGGACAAGCACGCGGAGTCTACCATATGTCCGGTGTGCGGCGTCACTCGATACAAGAAGAGGAAGAAAGCTCCTCGAAAATCGGTGTGGTATTTTCCGATCACTCCTCGTCTGCAGCGGTATTTCGCGGACCCTAAGGTAGCAAAGCTCCTGCGTTGGCACGCGGATAGGGAGGAGAAGAAGCGGGAAGATGACGGAAATGATCCGGAGATAAATAAAAAAGACAAGATGCTGAGTCACCCTAAGGATGCGAGCCAGTGGAAAGCGTTGAACTTCGAATACCCAGAATTTGGGAAGGATCCAAGGAACATCGTGCTGGGCGCGAGCACCGATGGAGTCAATCCGTTTGGCAGCCAGAGAAGCACACATAGCACCTGGCCTGTGTTTGTGTGGATGTACAACCTTCCCCCCTGGTTGTGCATGAAGAGGAAGTACATTCACATGAGTATGCTAATTGAAGGGCCGAAACAACCAGGGAACGACATCAATCTGTATCTGGGGCTGCTGAAGGAGGAGCTAGACACGCTATGGAAAACGCCAGCCAATACGTGGGACGCCGCAGAGAAAGAATATTTCCCTATGAGAGCCACACTACTCACGACGGTGCACGACTATCTCGGTTACGGATATCTCGCGGGGCAGGTAGTCCACGGATTTTCTGGATGCGTAAGGTGCATGGATGACACAACGTATCGCCAGCTAGATAGAGATCCCGGGTCTTCAAAAACCGTGTTCATGGGACATCGAAGGTGGCTTCGCGACGATGACCCGTGGAGGAAACGCAAGGATCTGTTCGATGGTGAAACTGAACCCCGAAAACGCCCGTGTACGAGGAGCGGCGAGGAAATAGACGAGCTGTTGAAAAATTGGAAAGACTGCCCACTGCCGGGAAAGAAGCAAAAGGCGCGAGAGCCGGGAAAAAAGCGAAAGGCGCCAGAGCCGCTGCTGAAGGTATGGAAAACGAGGTCTGTTATCTGGGACTTGCTGTACTGGAAGATCCACCGTGTGCCTCACAGCCTTGATGTCATGCATATCACGAAGAACGTGTGCGAGAGTCTGCTTGGTACCCTGCTCAACATGCCAGAGAGGACCAAAGATGGGCCGAAAGCAAGGGCAAACTTGAAATCAATGGGCATCAGGCAGGAGCTTCACGCTAATGATGATGATGATGATGATTATGATGATGATGATGATGAGGCGAAGCAGGACACAGAAAGTCATCGCAAAGGCAAAAAGGCCAAGAAGACCGGAAATGACTACCCTCCCACGTGCTTCACTCTAAGTCAGGAGGAGATCGAGCAGTTTTTCACCTGCCTCCTAGGAGTAAAACTTCCTTACGGTTACGCGGGGAAGATAAGCAGATACCTAGACTCAGCGAAGCAGAAGTTCAGCGGGATGAAGTCTCACGACTGTCACGTGCTGATGACGCAGATACTTCCAGTTGCAATCCGTGGGATCATGGACGCGCACGTCCGTGAAACGCTATTTGGCCTATGCAACTTTTTGGACGTCATCTCTCGGAAGTCGATTGGCGTGAGGCAACTCAGAAGGCTACAGGAAGAGATCATGGTGATACTATGTGAGCTTGAGATGTACTTCCCGCCTGCATTCTTCGACGTTATGGTGCATCTGCTGGTCCATATCGTGGAGGATATCATCCAACTCGGGCCGACGTTCCTGCACAGCATGATGCCATTCGAAAGGATGAATGGTGTCATCAAAGGATACGTTCGCAACATGTCACGTCCAGAGGGAAGTATAGCCAGGGGCTTTCTTATTAAAGAGTGCATCTCCTGCTACACGAATTATCTAGGCATCGAGAACCCCGTTGGTCTGCCCGTCAACAGGCACCTAGGCAGGCTCACTGGACGGGGTCACCGTGAGGGTCGCCGCAAAATGCATGTTGACTTCGAGAGTCGACTCGCCGACTTTGAAAGAGCAAACCTAGTCGCGCTACAACACATAGACGTGGTCGATCCTTGGGTGGTAGATCACAAAACCTTTATTTAGAAGACGTACAATGACCGAGGCCAACAGAGGACGGACGGAGATATAATCAAAGAGCACAACTCATGTTTCACGCGTTGGTTCAAGCAGAAGCTTCTGTCGTACCCTTTACATGAGGATTCTTCCACGGAAGAACAACTCATATTCGCCTTGTCACAGGGCGCCGAGCACAACCTGATGACCTATGAGGCGTACGATATCAACGGCTACACATTCTACACCGAGAACAAGGACATGAAGAGCGATGGTTATCAGAACTCCAGGGTAACGATGGAATCCTACATCGGCAACGACAAGGACAGATACTACGGAAGGATCAAGGAGATCTAGGAGCTGAGCTACGATGGAGAGAAGGTCTCGATGTTCCGTGTCAGATGGGCCAAGAGCGTCCTAAAAGAAGACCAGTATTTCACCACCATGGTTATACCCGAAGCCAAATCCAAGACCGCGGGCGCAAACGTCACCGCAAAAAATGAGCCATGGGTACTGGCTTCCCAAGTGGACCAATGCTTCTTCAGTACCGACCCGTCAAAGCCCAGTTGTGTTGTCGTGAGGAGATGCAAAAGGAAGATCATCGGAATGGATGGAGTAGCCAATGAGCAAGACTTCGACAAGTACGGCGACCCGAAGATCGAACATGACGATGACGATGAAGTAGCAGCACACACCACAAGAAGAAGCAGGACCACCCTACCTAAAGGACGTCCGTTCCATAGAAGAACTCCATTTGCGAAAAAGAAGGGCAAGAAGATTGTGAACAGATAGCTAGCTATGATCGATTGTATTTAAATCGTAGTCTTCATTTGTCGCTTGTATTTCATGGGCACTTTTTGATACCATGAATATTTTTAAATTTCATGGACACTTTTTGATCTCGATCTCGATCACACCCGCACCCTCCCCCGCTAGCTCCACTGCTGCCGACGACCCACTGTAACCCTCCCCCGCTCAACCGCCGCCGACGAGCACCCGGCCGCCCGCACCCTTCCCCGCTCCACTGCCGCCAATGGGCACCCCCCGCACCCTCCCCCGCTCCACCGCCGCCGCCGATGATATTTTCAATTAACAAATTTGAACATATTTTTAAAAAAATTATTACTGTTTATATAAAAAAAATATTACTGTTATGATCTAAACAAGTTTGAACATATTTAAACACAAATAAATATCAAACAGGATTTAAAATGCATAAAAAAATATTGGGGAGCCCGGGAATCGAACCATGGACCTCCTAGTGTGTGTGCTGCGTACTGACCAGTCGGGCTAGTGGGCGGGTTCTGTTGTAGATAGGGTTAGGTGGTATATAACCTGACAAGTCGGGCTAGACTAAATTACTTATGGCGCACCCCTCGGTGGTGCGCCATTGCTATGGATGTACTTATGGTGCACCCCTGGGTGGTGCACCATTGCTAATCCTCCCCCACACTAAAATCCCCAATCCCCAATCCACACTTTAATCCCTCCCCTGCCTCATCTCACCCACCGACCACCACTTCCCCCGTGCTCGCCGTCCCCGGCCGTGCACCCGACCACCCTCCGCCGCCGACCACCTCCCTCACCGTCCCCCCTCCGCCCGCGCCCGCACCCGCGCCCTCACCGTCCCCCTCCCCCCGCGGCCCCGCCTACGTCAACCTCCCTCCCGAGCGCGACAGCTAGGGTTCCTAGCCGCCGCCACCGCTGCCGGCCCGCCGCCACAGCGCGCCCAGCCGGTCGAACCCTCCGCTGCCCCGCCTCCGGTACAGGCCCCTGCAGCAGCCGGCGAGCGCGGCCCCGACACGCCCACCCCGCCTGCCCCTGCCGTCCTCCACCACCGGTCACCTCCGCAGCAGCCGGCGAGCCAAGGACGATGTCGTGACCCTCGCCACCACCTCCCGCTGTCTCTTCCTGCGCGTGGCCAGCGGCTGCTCTCCTTCGACCGCGGCCTGGGGTGAGCCTCTCTTCCTTGCCTCTATGCTTCTTGTCCATGTCACTGTTCCCTGTTCCTCTCTTGTTACACAGATCAATGGATGTTAGATAGATGTATGTATGTTGATGTTAGTTAGGTATATGATGCTTGATGGATGGATGGATGAGTTGTGCTAGTTGCTTGCTAGATGGATGGATAGTAGTTTGGTTCTGTTTTTGCTGGTGTCTGGTTCTAAAGATGAGTAGCAATTATAGTAGGAAGATGATGCATAGTAGTTTTATGTTGTTGTAGTAGTTGTAGTTGTAGATACAGTAGCAGTATCATGTGCTACTATTGTAGATACAGTAGTTGTAGGAACATTAGATACAGAAACAAGTGTCATGTTGTTGTATTAGATACAGTAGTAGTATCATGTGCTGCTGAAGATGAGTAGTTGTAGGAAGATGATGCCCTAATGGAAGTGACATGAATATTTGGCCTACCTTTTTTTTCTTGTAGAATTTTTTTTATTGACGGTATAAACGAATCAGAGACTCGCTAGGTAGGTTCTCCTAATTAATTAGAAATGATGCATCTTGCAATTAGGGGGAATATTGCAACCTACTGCTAAACTAGATCATGAATATGTCATTGCTTTTCAGTGAGCTCCTAAGTGTACAAGGCAGCAAGGAGCAAGCGCATCATATATAATAATGTTGTGTTTGTTCTGGCTGACTTTAGGAACAGATTCAAAGACAAATAAAAAATTCAGAAAAGAATTTTCCTCTCACTACATCTCTGTCCATCTGGTTTGTCGATGTTGGTTCATTAATCTTGAGCCCATCATGTTTGTTGGTTGTTTGCTGTCATGTTGTTATTACTTCCATTAGGGCATCTGTTGGTTCATTAACCTTTCTAACATCTGCATGTTTCATGTTTCCGAGGAGGTAAAGGAAGTGAAGTTCAGACAGTGCAGCAGCAGCAACACCTCCAAGGTGAGAAATATGTTCCTATTTATCTTTTTTTTCTCAAGTTCTTCAGTACATCATATAATATAGAGAAGTGCAGATCAAGTGGTGCAATCATATACATCTGCCACTTAAGTCATCCTTCCCTTTAAGCAGAGTGATGCCTTTCGATGTCACACAATAATGTTTGTTGCAAGAACATTCTGCTCTTAGTGTTCGTTTGTTTACAAAGATCCTCCTTATATATATATATACTGATGATGAGTCTTGTTGAAACCTTACATATGTTGTTTCCTGCTTATTTGCTCCAATGGCACAAACTTGAGCTGCTAGCATAAAAAGTGTTGCAGGCAACAGAAAGTGAGGAGCTACTGTCAAAAACTTGAGCTACTGTCAAAAAATTCAGTTAGGTACAGTTAGCATCATGTAAGAAAATGGCCATAATGTGCCTTGATAATGATGTATTTTGTCATAAAAATATATAGTGGACTGCCATGATAATGACATGGTCCTGTGTTTGCAAGCTGTCATAATCTTCAGTTTACTTGACTTTTGAGCCTGCTAGTAGTTTACTTCCATGAGTTGTTTTATTGAGATGGCACATTTGCAATGTAGTTTTATATATCTTTAGCCACTGTTCATTAACAGCAAGTCAGTTTTGCTGCTGTTATGCATGTATTCACTGCTGCTGCTGCTGTACTTGTGATGATGTTGTACTTGTGATGATGTTGTACTTGTGACGATGCTACTTGTGATCTTCTGAAATGACCCATTGGCGACTTCATTACGCGGGGATAATGATTTTGCAGGTACCCCGAGAGGCCCTTGAGTTTGTCGGAATGTCGATTAACTTTCGTTCCGGCAAATTCGGGTACTCCATATGTCCTATTTTCAGCAAAGGTCATGCTGAAATTTTCCGTGAATTTTAGCATGACTTTGCTAAAAATAGGACATATGGGGTACTTGCGACTAATGCATGGGCCGGGGTATCTTAGTACTTAGTTAAGTAGGATCAACTGCCCCGCCATTCTTGCTGCATTAAACCATAGATGGCAATAGAGCCAAGTGATTAGGCCCAACTTAGAATTCTCCTTAGCATCGATAAACCCTAGATGATAAACCCAACATAGGTGGCCCAACCTAGGGTGCCTCGGCATCGATAAACCCTAAATGATGAAAACTTAACTTAGCATTTAGGGTGCCTCGGCATCGACAAACCCTAAATGATGAAACCTTGGCTTCTATAGGGTGCCTCGGTGTCGATGAGAACCTAAATGATGTATGCTTAGGATTTTAGGGTGCGTCGGCATCGACAAACCCTAAATGATAAAAGCTTGGCTTTTAGGATGCCTCGGTGTCGACAAACCCTAAATGATGAGACCATGATCTTGTTCCTTGACAATAACCAACTTTTTGACCAAACTTTTTTCCTATTTAGAGCAAAACATGGCCCACAACAATGAGGCCGGTGGTTTGGGCGGCAAGCAATTCTGGGAGCTGTCCCAGGAGATGGAGGAACAACCTCACCGCTATGAGGACGCCGCCGAAGACACCAATCCTGACTACACAACCCCTAGTGGCTTCGGGGATGACACCACTGATGGTGCCGCCGAGGATGCCACCACTGATGATGGCGGTGCACACACAGATGGAAGCCAACCGAAGAAGCAAAGGAAGGACCGGCGCCCGAATGCGCTCCGCACCCTCAAGGAGGAATTCACTCAAGTGGACTCCGACGGGAATCCATCGGAGCCCAAACATATAGTCAAGGGGTACGCGCTTCAGCTCGGGTGCATTCTCTAGAGCACCGTCTCGATCAACACCGATAACCTTAGGAATAAGGACCACGGGAATTTGCGCAACCTCCTCTTCACGAAGCTGCACAAACGATACAAGTTCCCCGCCGAATTTGAAAACACACGCCTCTCAGGGAATAAAGTGAACAGTGCCGCCCTCACGAAGATGAGCACGGCCCTGTCTACTTGGAGAAGCGCGGTGAAGAGAATGATTGATAAAGGTGATAGTTATGAGAAGATCAAGGCGAAATATCCTTTGATGAGCGAAGATGAGTACAAGGAGTTCAAGATCAAGTGCGAGAGCAGCGCAACCTCCGAATCAAGTCAGTGGGGGAAAGAAATGCGGGAGTTGAACTTAGGGGAACAGAAACTCGGTCCCGGCGGTTACAGAGTGGCGGAGCCTATATGGGACAAGGAGGACGCGGAGCGTGCCGAGCAAGGCCTACCGCCCCGCTTCGAGAAATACAGCAGTGACAAGCAGACCAGGAACTATGTCAGGGCCTGGTACAAGGAGGACCCGATAACAAAGGAGCTTACCACGGATCCGAAGACCAGGGCGCTTGAGCTTGTTCTGGTAAGGAATACACCCCCGCGTAATTAGCTCCATATGGTTGCACTCTAATTAATCCCCAATATTTCTAAATGGTTCACATTCCTTTCATAGGACACTGAAAGCAGTAGCGCAGGGTCGTCTCAGAGCTCCCCTTTCGACACCCCTTTAAATAGGGCGTTGAACATAATGAAAAGCAAGGATAAGCTCACTAAGACGACGTCAGCTGGTCGTGTGGTCGGCAAAGGCTTGTCCACAAAATGGGGGTCATACTATACCGCTGGTGTGCGGAAGGAGAAAAAGGCCAGCTCGGAAAGCCAGACGCGCGAGGTTGAAGCACTCAAGGCACAAGTGGCGCGGATTCCGAAGCTTGTCCAAGAGCAAGTGGAACAACAACTAGGAACGAAGCTCAACGCCATGGTGCCTACGTTGATTCATGGGCTGACGACGTGGATTGCGGGCAGCCAACAGGGGCCTCCCCTGGTTCCCAGCTTCACAGCCAGCAACTCGCACAGCGAGCAGGCGGCGCCATTGGTGTCTCCGGCGACGGCGCCATTGGTGTCTCCGGCGGAGGCGGTATTCGTGTCTCCGACGCCGGCACGGGCATTGGAGCTTAATGCACCCGGGTGTACGCCGGCCGGCACCTCGCCAGCAAGCGCCCCCTCCGTCAGTTGCACGCCCGCCGTTGGCGGTGCCTCGACATTAGCCGAGCTCGACGGCATCACGGTAACTAAGCCTCTCGGCCGATGACTTCATCTCCTTGCCTTTGAATGGGCATCCCTGACGCCCTGTACATGTTTTCGTAGGGCACCGCCGACTTTCCTTGCACTCTTCTGCACTTCGTGGGCGCCGAGTTGGTCGATGTTGCCAAGGGCAGAATCGTTCAACCGGGCAACCCCATGTTCCACGGTAATCCGATGCCACCCACAGTGTATAGGGTTGAAGTGGTTCGGGTGCTGCCAGGCTGCGACGAGCTGTTACCTCCGGTTCGACCCGCTGGGGCCGATGAAGAAGATGAGATGACCCTTAGCACCTGCGTAAACTGGTCCCTACTTTGGCCGAAGAGCTAGATTCGTTTGGGGGCGGGGGACACCACCCCACAGACAAGACCGCCAGTCCTGCCGGCACCAAGCCATGGCAAGAACGCCGCAACGCTACCGGACCTGCCGGACATCCCTATGGCACAGGATCCGGACAGCCCTATGGCACAGGATCCGGACAACGACAACAACGATGATGGTACATTTACCAAAGTCGATAAGTACTTTGCCGAACATGGGTACACTGACGAGTTCTGCGAGCCTCTTTCTCAAGAACCCAACCAAGACGACCGCAATCTAGCTGGTACGGCGGAGAAATCCAATTGCAACAGGCGTCGTCTAGCGTTCAGTTCTCAGGAGACGCCTCCAGCTCCCGCCTTCACTGAGCCTCAGATAGCTGAGGTGCGAAATATTATCAGCCCCAACACACTCAAGAAGGCGGTCTGTGAGCAGAACTCGGTCCCATTACAGGAGATCAAGAAGAAGGGACGGAAACGAAAGACTAACAAGGGCGCCGGTGCGAGCCAGCCGGCACCGAGTTCGATCCGTGCTCAGGACGGGCCACCTTCACCTAAGGATATCTCGAGGAGGGTGCATGTGGCGGGTAGGGCGATGCTACCGCCAAATATGCTGAATGCTGCAACCGGTGCTATGCAGAGTCTGCACGACAGTGTTCTTTCTTTGGAGATGCGGCGTCTCAGAGAGAAGGATGTGGCATACCCGGTTTTCATGGCCAAGGTGCCAGAGGGCAAGGGCTTTGTGGATGGCGACATCGGGGGTACAATCGTCCTGCGGTTTGATGACATCTTTGCTATGTTTAACCTTCATCCGCTGCACTACACCTTCGTTCGGCTGTTTTCGCTGAGTATGGAGATGCGGATCATTAGAGACAAGACCCCGGAAATCGTGATAGTCGACCCCTTCTACATGCGTGGCAAGCACTTGAGCAGCGCTGGGGACCGCCAAGTTGCGAGTTCACACCTCGAAGGCGTCATTCTGGCAAACCCAGATAAGGATAACTTCCTTGTGGCTTACTTTCCCGAGTAAGTCATCCCTTAACCGCCCCGTAACATATGATTTCTTAGATTTCGATCGTTCTTTTTTTTATAACATTTCGTGTTCTGTGCAGTGACACACATTGCACACTCATCCTCTTAAGCCCAAAATATTCCATGGCCACGTATTTCGACCCGAACCGTAACTCCAAGATAGACTACACAAATGTCAAGAAAGTTCTTGATGATGTTCTCCCCGGCTACGCCAAATCTGGAGGCACCTTCACCAGGGCGTTTCGTAAGTACGGCAAGCACATGTTCTCACACAATACAAAGTTCTGCTGTGTCAAGCAGCCACATGACGGTCAGAAGGATGCCTACTACGCCCTCCATCACATGCGGGCGATCGTAAGGGACCATCATCAACTTCTGCTACCAGATAATCTCAAAGGTTATGCCGCAAACTTGTCGGCAATCCAGGACGCGGACCTCAGACAAGAATTCTTTCGCATCCAGTCGGAGTTTGCGGACATCATCCATCAAGATGTCCTTCATACCTCGGGGCAATTCTACCTCAGATATCAACCATCCAACAATGAGATAGATGGAACGCTACAAATGCAGGGTGACAACGACTGCGATTTCATGACCATCATGACAGACGGCGGCTTCATCCACGCTCCTGTCCGATGAGTCGAGTCGAAAGTAGTGATGTGTAGTTCTGAAACATTGATTGGCTCATGTTGTAATTAAACTTTAATGAATTTGTATGTCTCTTTGGTTTGGACAGTCATTCAACTTAGATGATGCTATTTATTAGTAGGACTATGAATCGTACTATTAATGTCTTGCTTTTCTCTTCCGATCCTTTTGTTGCATACTTACATATTGCTTATGTATTGTCTGTTGTTTGGCTTGTGCATAGAGATGCCGTCGTATGTCGTGTACAAGGGTAAGGTTCCCGGAGTCTATGACGACTGGGAGGAGTGCCGGAGACAGGTTCACCGTTTCAGCGGTAACAGTTACAAAGGGTACACCACTAGGGCGGAGGCTGAATCTAGATATGCCCGCTATCTAGCGGGAGAGAGGAGGGAGCGTTGGAGGAACCGGATGAAGACCAGTTTGATCGCGATGATGCTCATCGTGATGACCACAACTCTCTTTTATGTGATGGTAGTTTAGATGATCGATATCGACTTGTAATGTGAAAACAAACTCGATACTCGCGGTCTTGAGACTTGTAATGTTTTATCTTTGTTCGGTCTTTTTGAATTCGGAGACTAATATGATGAATTGTATTCGGAGACTAATCTTCTATTGTATTCGATGAATCTGATGTTGCTGTGTGCTGCTGTCTATATTCTGTCCAATAATATATTTTGTAACCTGTGCAAAAATCAGAAAAGCAAAAAAAACCAAATATTCATACTAATGGCGCATCACCACAAGGTGCACCATTAGTATGCCAAAAGGATACTAATGGCGCATCAAGGCATGGTGCGCCATTAGTATGACAAAGCACATGGTTACGTATGGGTCCCCGGGAGGCATACTAATGGCGCACAGTGTTACATACTAATGGCGCACTTCCTGGTGCGCCATTAGTACACCAGATACTAATGGCGCACCAGAGGTGCGCCATTAGTAAAAAATACTAGTGGCGTGCTACTAATGGCGCACCGGTAGTGCGCCATTAGTAGGCAAAACCGGTGCGCCATTAGTAGGCCTTTTTCTAGTAGTGGAGCATGCATGAAGAGGAACAACTATGCTGAGTCGAGAACGCAACCAAACACACCCTATATGCCACGCATGTTCATACCATTTGTACCTTTCTACTTCACTTACTGCAGTACATTACTCAGGTTCGTACATCCACTCCTGGGTACATGTCCGTCTCGTAGTTCCAGTCCCACGTGTTCTTCATATAGATGGAACGATCCTTTCATAACACGTGCACCTTGATGTCTCGCGTGTTGGCAAACGGATGAACAAAGCTCACGTAAAAAAATAGAGTGGAAGAACATAGATTCCGGACAACCGAGAAGGAGCAAGGAACCTCGTGGTGGAGCGTCTGCACTCATAATATTTAATATTATTCAGCGATATAAAATTAACCAATCATCTCCATAGTGGACTGGAAGAGTACGAAACACGGCAGCCCAGTGTAGTTACATCATACTAGTACATGGCTAATCCACGCTATCACCATATTTCTTGGCTTCCTGCGACACCTATCTCTAGTAATCCAGCAGCTTGTATCGCTTCTCCCTCCTCGTCTCTATCAAAGTGCGGCGGGCTGGCATTTCTGTCGTCTATTGAGGTCGGTTAACTATCACATGTTAGCGACATGCCAAGAGCATTCTAAAAAAATCATTTCACGTTCCGTTTTCAAAAAGAAAAAAAATCCTTTCACGTACGAATTTGCATATATGCTTTGAGCAACTTGCATGTCCTATACTGCTCCTGTTTGATACTCTAACTTAGCTAGAGGTTAGACTAACTCATGACTAACCCTTAACTAACTGTAGCAAAAGAGGTGTTTGGGTGACAGGGTTAGATTGACAATAAATGCACTTCATGGAGAGAGAAAAGTGATTTTTCAGTGGTCCCAATGAGAACTATCTCCAGTTAGCACCTCTTGGGTGGGATAGTTTTTTTGGTGGGTTCGGTGCAACTTGCTCCAATTTAAACCCTCATGCTTGGATACTTTAGGGCTATTTGAGCCCCAACTAGCTCAAACTAACTCTAACCCATGGATCCAAACAGGGCCTATGGCCAGTCTCGACGCGGAGCAGTCGCGTGCCCCGGGAAGCGGCGCTCTCTCAGCCGTCGCGCCACTTCAAAGCCGGCGCCAGTGAGAGGTCGCCTCCGCTCTGGCCGGGCATTAATGCGGCACTGACGCTCTAGGGCGACGCTGACCGTTTCGCGCAGGAAGCGCGCGCTGGCAGGGGAGTATAGGTTTTGAACAGTTTCAGGTGTAGTACTGGTAGTTTGCAAAACTACTCAATTATTGTACTTAGTTTCCTAAGAAATTGTGGTAAAAACGTTACTCCACAGCCCGCTTCCCTTCTCCTTCCTCTTCCACCGCCCGCGCACATCCACGGGAAGCGACCGGTCATCCCTTATATAGGAGTGCTAGCACAAAAAGATGCATGCATGACCACTTAAATTTCCATATTAAAGCGCCGCTCCGGCGGGAGTATGGCGTATGTTGTTACCTTCGGCCGGCCCATGGCTACCGGGCGACGGCGACCAGAGAAGAGGCAGAGGGAGGGGAATGAATGCAGCTACTATTTGGGTTCGCCTTCCATCTTAAACAAATGCACAACATCACGTGTACCCGCGGGTGCACAAATTGTAACATACTCGTGTCTGCTTAAGTGGGCGTCACGTAACTGGTGTGTGTGTGTGAGAGAGAGAGATTCTGAGATACAGAGTTCGTGTGTGCGACTCTACTCTTCGGACATGTACTCAACCTTTTGCATCGGGATATAAGTATAATGGTATTTACTTTAGCTAGTGATTTACGTGGTCATGTTAACGTGGTTGTGTCAAAAAAATGTCACTTCCTGCTCGTGATTTGCGTTATATAATTACAAGCAAGATTCTCATGCATTGCACGGAACATCAATATGCATTTTTTACAAAACACCTGTTGTGATTGACCCATGCAAGAGTAAACCCATGTGTAAAAACTAATGATATCTCGAGAATTTTATAGGAAAACTGGTACCTCGAGAATGTCATCGAAAAAATGAAAGATGAGAGATAATGCGAGGAGGAGTGGAGCGTGGTGGTGACTGGTGGTCGGAATGGGCGGAGGCATGGGGATGGACGGCGCCGGCAGGCAGCAGCGGCCACCATGCATGCTAGATTGTTCCAGAGACTTATTCCTTTTTTAATTGATGAGCAATGAGGTTGCGGGAGATAATGATGTGGAGAGAGGTGTGGGTATCTTTTGTAAAATTATCATAGTTTGCTTTCTATCCGTTAGATATAGATCGTACGGTCTGTATTACAAGATGGCAGGCACACCATCATCGCCAACTCGTTTTTTTATAAGGGTACAGATGATAAGTTTGCTGACTACTAAAGTAAAGTGGAATTTGTCCATGTTATGCAAGTAAATAAAGGTGATTGTTTATCATACGGGTAAGGTTGGATGAAGGGTGGTAGGAACAAATGCTCCGCCTAGAGCATGTGTGTGTGAGATGGAGTCTTAGTGTGTGTGTGTGGGGGTGTGTGTGTGTGTGATATATATATATATATATATATATATATATATATGGAGTCTTAGTTTGTGTGTGTGTGTGAGAGAGAGAGATGGAGTCTAAGTGTGTGTGGTGTGTGTGTGTGTGTGTGTGTGAGAGAGAGAGAGAGAGATGGAGTCTTAGTGTGTGTGGGGGGGGGTGCGTGCGTGTGTGTGTGTGTGCGTGTGTGTGTGTGTGTGTGTGTGTCGCGGGGTCCTCTGTGGCGGATGTAATTTAAGTGTTCATGGCTTCATCATAGAGAGGTGATGTGTATGGCAGAGGCCACCAACGATGGGGTGCGAGAGAGAAAATGCCCGTAGAGAGGGAAGAGAAGGTGCATGCGCGTGAGAGGAGTCGACATCGAGAGAACGTGTTTGTTCGAGAGACACCAAGGAAGACTTCTATATATCGATGGTGCATATGTAGGCGGGAATTAAACAAAGGGATGGTCTTATTGGTTTCGGGGATATAGGGGAAGAGTGAGAGGCGCGGGGGGGGGGGGGGGGGGCGTAGCTAGAAGGAGATTGTTAAGTGTGAGTGTGTGTTTTACCCATCCAGGCGGAAGTTATGTGCACAAAAGAGGAGAACGATTCGATGTGGCGTTAGATTGAGGGTAATTAACTACGTATGGAGACATAGAGACCTTGAACGTCCATGTGTGAGAGGTATACATGTATACATGGGATGTGTGTGTGCACGCGCGCATGATCGAGATAAAAGAAAGAAGACATAAGTCATAAGATCAACGACATGGGAGAGACGGATCAGTATGACAATATGCATGCATGTGAGAGTGCAGGGAAGAAGGCCCGACAATTGAGCATGTGTTTTTGTCTTTAAGAGATAGTGGCATGGGCTGGAGCATGCATCTATGGCGAGCAGAGGGGGTGAGGCGCAACGATTGTGCAAAAGAGATCAACCTATAAATGCATATGTATGGAGAGACATACATAGTGTGGGTGATAGGAAGCAAGACTCCGTGCGAGAAAGAAATGTTGACGGAGAAACTACAAATAGATACAGAGATGGAGATGCTAGCTAGAGGGACATCCGCTAGTTTGGGTGTTGGAGATGACCGTCGGGTGGTTCAAAGGGTGAAGTTATAAATGTGTGTGAGAGGGCACTTGACTGCATGTAGAGAGAAACATATGTAGTGTGCGTGATAGGAATCAAGAGTGAGGGCGAGAAATAAGGTTGATGGAGAAACAGATAAATAGAAAGATAAAGATGCTAGCTAGTGTGCGTTAGAGATAGGAGTCGAGTGGATCAGAAGGCTGGGTTATGTGTGTGGGTGTGAGAGAGATAGAGAGAGGGTGAATGTGAGTCACATACAAACAGATATCAGAGAGAAATGATATCCAGAGAGACGGAGTTTTGTGTCTGCGAGAGAGAAAGATATTTCACAACGAGAGTGATATCTAGAGAGACATATGAGGGAACGCAAGATATCTCTAGGGAGAGAGGGTGTGTGTGAGCGACATACAAGAGAACAATGGAGAAATATGAGACACTGGGAGACAGAGTTTGTGTTTGTGTGTGAGAAAGAGATATTGAAGAGGAAGAGTCATAGGTTCTCATATCTAAGGAGCGAAAGACATCTCTGTATGAGGGGTGTGCGAGTGGCACACATGGGAATAGTAGAGAGAAATGAGACCCCGGGAGACAAAGTTTTGTGTTTGTGTGAGAGAAAGAGATTCCACATGGAGAATCATAGTTACAGACACATAGCAGAGAGCCAGATATACTTAGAGAGAGATAGAGTGATGAAGGTCGAGGGAGAGAGTACCGTCAGTGTGTTACGAAGATAAAAGATCATTGTCGACATACAGGTAGCACGAGAGATACCTGAGAGACGATGAACGCGTATAGGTCCAGAGAGATAGTCTTGTATAAGAATGAGTGATAGCCATATGAGACGAATATCTGGATTAAAGGGGATTCAAACATTTAAACTGGAGATCACGACATTGATAATATCATAACGCAAATTGGTGTATCAAACATGCATATTCATTTGAATTTGGGCACATGTGTAATGTTATATAGTTTATCAATAATGGTGATCCATAGATTCTTCAATTACAAACAATGCATGGTTTATATGCAATTAATGTCTAAACAGGATTACACTATATGTTGCATGTGTGAAACACATTATACATGTTTGAGAAGTTAAAAAAACCCGCATGAAACACACATTAATTGGAGACAGTTAGCGAGGAATGCATACATTGGATTTCAACATAAAGTGGTTTCAAATATTTGAAAATCCAAAATGATGGATACAACCTTATGAATCTGAGATCATGCCATTTCTAAACCATATTTATGTATAAATGGTGTTGTGCTTTTGAAAGTATATATAAAAAATGATGTATATAGAATGTAATTCCAATTGAAAATGGATCCTGCCCGAAAAAAGTAGAATACAAACGGGATTCGAATTGAGTTGGCACGGTAAACATGCACTCTGCAAAATTTGAACGAAGCGGGAAAAGTCGCAGTAACCGCCCGAAACCAAAATCTGCGAGATGGAAATCACTACTGCCTATCCCTGCCACGCAAAGCCTATCTGCTGGATTTCTATAGGTTTCGAGAGGGGTAGGTTTGTAGTTTCACCCAAACGTGACGTAACCGCCTCTCACCCGGATTCATACACGGTGGACGCCAAAAGACAGTGTGTCCTCGGCCGAAATCGACTCCCTCCCCGATTCATATTCATACACGGTGGGCGCCAAAAACAAACTCTCGTCGGCAAATATTTGGTGTATGCGAGATTACCGTCCTATCCCCAACCGACTAATGTTGCTGTGATGTAGTAGAAATTTGAAACGAGGTCTAAGTTTGTAAATTTCCTCGCATTTGAGACAAGCATGCCCTGAATACATGGTTCCCCCCTTCCTCTCTACCTCCCTTTTCCCCATTCATACTCCGTGGGCGCCAAAACACCCTCTCCACCCCACCCTCCTCCGTCCGCCACCGTCCGCCACCCCATCCACCGCCATCCTCCTCCACCATGCCGAAGCTGATACCCCGACGCCGCCGTCCATTACAAGAGACCGACCTCTCTCATCCACGCCTTCGGACGGGGATCCTTGCATCCCGTCCTCTCGCTTCATCTCCGTCGTCGTCCACCTTGCCAACGCCGCTCCTACGACTGTCTCGTCCACCGCGCCCCGCCGCCACCGTCTACCCTCCTAGATCTGCTTCCATGCCGCCGACATCCATCGCTACCGCAGCACCGTCAAATTCTTAGCAGATGCGTACACGGTGCCGCACCAGAGGCGGTACTCTTTTGTATCTGCTCAACTTATTTATCGCAGCAAGAAAATAGATCGCCACTGCTTTACTCTGATTTCTTGTCTTGGTTGCGAAGTTGCCTTTGTCCGGTTTGCACCTTCAGATCCACCATGGCACGCTCAACACTATACTCCCAATGCTTATGGTTTTCCCCTTTTATATTCCACACTAGTTAAATCATAGTAGACTAAATTTCAAAATTGGGTCAATCGATTTTTCAGAGCTCGCCGGAGTTCGCCGGTGTGACCGAAGGGGCTCGGGTGGTTGTGGGGCCTACCCGAACGAAGAAAACTTGACGCGGGTGGGGTTGGGGTGCGGGTGGGAGGTGGGGGTGGCGGAGGAACAAATGCGGTGGGGTCCGGTGGTCCGCCCAGCGGCCCATGCGGTGTTCTGTATGGGAAGAATCAGAGACGAGGAAGAAGAAGGGTTAGGATACGTAGGATCTTCATCCAACCGCCTGAAATGGTCGAGAGACAGCTGGGAGTTGCATTCTTAATGCGCTCTGGTTCATCATGTGTGGGCACTACGCAACCAACATTTTATTATCCAAAATTTGCTTGCTCTTCTTTACCATGTTCGATAGAGCTGGCCTGTACGTGATCGATAGGCTTTCAATTACTAGCGGCAATACAACACCGTATTTTCAAGCCGGTTCCACTTTCCCGATTTATATATCGTGGTT
This sequence comes from Triticum timopheevii, assembly GCA_963921465.1. NCBI lineage: Eukaryota > Viridiplantae > Streptophyta > Magnoliopsida > Poales > Poaceae > Triticum > Triticum timopheevii. The sequence goes on from OY997262.1 coordinate 436,110,968, forward strand.
ATGGTGTACCCCTGTTATGTACACTATGATCTGCCTAGTTGTTGTGTGCTCTTGTTATCATAGTTTGGCAATAAACTCTCTATACAATATATTATCAACCTATCATCTGCCAGCTATCCTTACTTCTGGAGCCTATTTTTTTGTGTACTTGTGCCAGATTATATAAATGCACGCACCATATTACAGCACACATGAGCTCTCTCATCAGAATCCAGTGATAGCACATAAGTGTTTACAGGGGCGCCCCTATATTAGAATATCATCTACATTACAAAGATAATCTCACAACTATTTATGTTTTCATGATTCTTAGATATTATACGCAATTACAGTGAATATCAGAATCCGCGCATCAGAACAATATTGTGGAACACTGCAATGACTTACAAAATTGGCACCAATGCATTGAGTGCCATTCTGGAAGCAATGAAACTCGTACGCTCCCCACCTGTTGATTCTTGTTCAGAATATCATCCTAATGACTATTCTAACCTCGAGGAGTCAAAGGCAGATGGCTTGTCCTGTTCACCCATCAAGGTGCCTGTTCTAATTTGGCAAGGTTTTATTGATTGCGCGTATCTTGCATATGTTGTCTTGTATTTCTTCTACTTTGTTGCACCGCCATCTGCTTAGTTTACTCATCATATAACTCGAGATGTCATGCCCATCCATTATCAATACATATTCCATCTGTCATCATACCATGTTTCTCCACTTAAATGTTGTTTTTGTGCATCAGACATCAAAAAGGAAGAGGGTGATTGCCGAACCTGAAGGAGCACCTGCAAAGTCCTTGAAAAACGTGGTGGTGCCGGAGAAATCAGACAGCGCCCCACTTATATTGGCTGTACAACCAGTGACACAAAACATAGGACCGACTCCAGCAGACTGTACCCATACTTCACTGGCCACACCACAGCCCCACCACACAGGACCTGCACTCCAGCAAAAGGTATACCAATTTCATTTGCCATAGCACCAGCCGTACCATAGAAAAATCCCACTCCAGCAAAAAGTACAGCAAGTCCACCGGCCGAAGACCTATCCCAACTGCAGAGACGGCCAATTCCTGCAGATTGGAACCCCATTCCATTTATTCCCAGTTTAAAAGACAATGCTTTCAATGTTGTTAGGGACTACGTGCATATATTCCCATCATGGGAAGATTATAGTAAAGACAAACACCATTTTCACATCTTCCTGTCCAACTTACGTGTAAGTGCTATTATTCATGGTTATTATTTTCCTGTTTTCTGCTGATCGAACACATCAATGATTTACATTACATTGTTGTAACTAGGTGAGGGTCAATCTGGATAGTCATGAAGAGCAGAGTTTGCTTGTGCTTTTCAAGGAAGCATTGCAGCAGTATCGGTGTTACCTGAGGAAATTCGATGGCAAGTCTATAAACGAATTTCCGGTGAAGTCTCCTGTGCTAAATTTAGCAGACATTGAATGGAAAAACCTTGTTATGCATTGATCTTGTTCCCAGGATGAGGTACTGTCTATGAAATCACATGACAATTTGAACTTCTACTTTTCCGCATGTGCCTTACGGATCTTTTTTGCAGGAAATCTGCTCGAAGAAGAATTCCGGTTTGAAAAAAACGACATGATATCGCAAATATGCTGCCCGCTGCTTTGCTCTTGTTAGTACCTGTTGTCATGTATCACTGTACTTGTATACATACCTGGTTCATTATGTGACAGTAGTATGCATGATAGCTTGCTTATCAATTGTTCGCTCTAAATTATCTGATCTGTATGAATTGTTACATTAGTGTAGAATATATCCAATGCCAATGAATTTTTTTAGCTCTGCATTGTTCTTATAAGTACATGTTGTCCTTTATCAGTGTACTTATATTGACAGGTAGTTGTTCATGTACCATCACTCTGCAGCTTATTTTCCTTTACCCTCCATTTTCTACACATCAAATCTATATTTACTCTTACCATAAGGTTGGTACTGAAGAAGTTTAGCTATGCATTGCTCTTGGCTGTGCCTTTTGCCTATATCGCTGCACATAGATTTATAGCTACTTGGTTATGTAGAATCACTCTTCATCTTATCTTAAATATTCTCTATTTTTTCGTATATTATCACATCTATATTTACTCTTAACAAAATGTAGAATAAAGGCAATGCTTATGAAGAAGATTATGTGCTAAACTTCTTGAATTGCCCCCCCCCCCCCCCCCATCAGCATGGACAAGGGCTTTATAGAGCCTGTCTTCACCAGTAATGTAAGTTTGTCCTTCTCAAGCCTTCAAACTTTGTTGTGTATATTTGGTTAGACATGACTGCAACAACTGTTTATTTTTGGTGTTTGCATCAAATTGCATGTTTAAAGTTTATTATGTACATAAGCAAAAGTTTGTCCTTCTCAATTTAAGTTTTAATTTGTACAACCAAGTTCCTTCTTCATACCATGTAAATTAAACTATACAGAGCAAGTGATCTTCTTTTGCACTGCATGTATGCTTCTGTTCTTCATCCGTAATCTAGTGGTGTGGTGAACCTACCCACTACAGCACAATGTCATATTCTGCAATGTCTTAACTATGAACAATGTCATATCATTCTACTATTATTTAAACTGTCTCTTTATTGCCAATCTGAAATGGGATAAATTGACATCACACTAACCATTGATACTTATGAGTTCTTGATCTGTAATCCAGAGGTGTCGCGAAGCTGCCAACTCCTTCACAATGTCATTTCCTGCCATGTCATGACCTGAACAATACCATATTGTGTTAATGCAATTTTAAACTATGTAACTTTATTCGTTAGTAAGAAATGTGATGAATTGTCAGCACTGATACTTTTATGTGCAAAACCTGTCATCTGTCTGCTTGTTTATCTTTCAGAGTGAGGAAGATATAAGTGTTGAACAAGTGCAGTCTCATCATCTTGCTCAGCTGCTTGCGCTGCAGCTCCCCAGCAGGGCTAACCTTTCTCGAACTCTATTGAAGTGCTGTCGGTTTTGTATATTATTTTATCGACGTGTTTATTTGCACTGGTGGCGATCTTTGATGCCCAGTGTATGTAATCTGCTGTCTGCTTGTGCTTTATTATCATAGTGGCAAACTTTAATGCCCAGTCGATGTAATATGCCGTAATTTTTTTATTGTATAGTCTAGGTTTTTTCTTATTCACGATGTTGCAGTTATTTTACTGTATATATATATCCTGTCTTCGCAGTAAACCGGCCAAACCGTAAACTTACGGTACATAATCGGGCCGTCATGCAATCACGATGTATGATCCGCATCATGGGCCCCGTCAAACTGGCTCACTAGTAGATTCAGGCCTTTAATAGGCCGAGTAACCCCCGGCCCTCTTTTTGCAAGAAAACTCAATGGGCTTTTAGGAGGCTGAGAAGTAGGTTGGGCCTGAAACGTGTCGAATAGCTCACGGGCCGGTAGCAGCCCGAAATGGACCCGGCCCATGATTGTGCGAATCAATTCACGAGCTTTTAACATGCCAAAGTTGTCTCGGTCCTTGTTTGGCCCAATCAGATATCCGCTGCGAGTAGGCCGGATGCAAACCGGGCCGTAGTTAGGCCCAACTACATGACGGACTTTTAACAGGCCGAAATTAATATAGGGCCGAAATGTTAAACGGGCCCTTAACAGGCCGAAACTAATATCAGGTCGAATTACTAAATGGGCCTTTAGCAAGTCGGCCCAAAAGCATAGCGTCCAGTTAACGGGCCGAATCTGATATGGGCCATAATTGAGCCCAAAGCCTCTTAAAGGGCCGAACCTGATTTGGGCCATGATTTGGCCCAGAAAGTGGGAGGCTTTTAACAGGCCAGATCTTATATGGGCCATCATTAGGCCCGGAACGTGGCAGGCCATTAATGGACCGGATCAAATATGGGCCGGCATTTGGCCCAAACATTGTAGCCAGTTAATGGGCCGGCCTACTAGGGTCCTCAAAATCTTGTGGGCCTATAGCTGGGCCGGCCCATTAATGTCGGTGAAATCTCGTGGGCCTTTAGCTGGGCCAGCCCATTATGATCCGCAAGAATTTTGCGGGCCTTTAGCTGGGCCGGCCCATTACGGCACACAAAAATCTTGTGGGCCTTTACCTGGGCCGATCTATTATGTCCCGCAAAATCTTGTGGGCCTTTAGCTGGGCTAGCCCATTATGGTCTGCAAAATCTCGTGGGCCTTTAGCTGGGCCGGCCCATTATGGTCCGCAAAATCTTGTGGGCCATTAGTTGGGCCGGCCCATTTAAACTTGATGGGTCGTGCCACGTGTTGACGTACCATAGGCGTCTTCTGTCCAATGAGTGGATGACATTTGTCCCAACGATGAGCCGACACGTGTTTCCTCCAGCCAATGATGATTTTACACGTGGAAAATCCCCATTGGTCGGGGCTGTTAACGGGTTATCGGATCCAAAACCTGACCCGATAGCTTAACGGCGTTCCGTTAAAGTGGATGCCACCTGTTGGTCACCCTTGACGAAAGCACTTCTGTGACGCGCGATTTATCGTCATGGAAGTGGACATTTTCGTGATGATAATTTTCGTAATGTCATGGAACACTTCTACGACAGCACAGGTATGACTATCTTGATTCTGTCATAAATTTGTCATGGATATACATACATGACAAAAAACGCGACCTACTGTGACAAACACGTATCATCGCGGAAGTGTATTTTTTTGTAGTGATGGCGTATAAATTCCCATGCTAAAGGAAGCATTCCAAGAACCACATCACCTGCACCCAGGTGATTCTCTTTTGAATCAACAACATACAAGAAGCTCATAGTAGCCGCTTTGGAACATAGTTTATCATCTATGAATAGAAAGTTTGTTAATGGTATAAGAGACTCCAGAATGGCTGCTCTGGAAAGTACTACATGTAGGTTGCTGATCAAATAAATAATTGATTAAACATAAAAAGATAAGAAGAGACAGCATTGAAAAAGATGTTATTTTAGAAATTACTACGAGGCAGAAAAATCCTACTGTCCACGAATTACAAATAATTCTTATTGTACCATGAGTCAGGATGAACAAAAATCCACTGCAAAGGACTACAGTAATACTGTAAGAAATTGTAGAAACTAAATTCATCTACTGATGGAGATCCAAACTCTGCAAAAGATGATCATGAGGGAAACAACAATGGAATGAAAATATTAATAAACATAGACGTGGCAGCTTTTTTGCAAGTCCAATTCTCAAGCCTAAATATTAAGGAATACGGGACTGACTGCATGGACTTGTTTAGTACTGTTTATGTCAGGTGACAGCGCCATCCTCCTTGCCACGCTGCTGATTGCTAGATGCTCATCTCCTTGTTTTTTTCTCTTGTAGGCCAATCCTTTTGTTGTAATGTTTCACATGGCATACCTAGTCCTCTTCCTGAGTTATCATCCTCGCACATCTTCACCTCCGCTGCTTCCCCTCCCCCTCTTATTGTTGTCAACTCATCCACAAAATTGAAAGGAGCAAACCATCAGATTATTTCCCAGAAAAAAGGGCGGGTCTTCTTCCCATGGCTGTCCTTCTGCTACACACGCAACTTGGACCCTTGTAGCCCTTGCACTGTGTCATCATCCAAATGTCGTGGCAACAGCGCCTTGTGCTCGCCGGCGTCCTCCTTTGAGACTTTCTGTCATGGTAAGGACGCCCAGAACACCGCTGTCAGGGCAGGCAAGGGAGAAGAGGCCGGGTTCTTACCACAGCCACCATTGCGCACCCTTGATGGAGGAGAAAGTGACCTTATGGGGTGAGTGAACGTGGTTCGGCTGGATGAATTTGTCGGCGTCGAGCTTTAGGTCAGACTCAATGAAGTTCTGGCCGAGCTTGTTAGCGCATGTCGAGCACTCCCTCTGCAAGTAGCTCATGAAGCTTGGGCTGCTGCTGTGGGCAGATGACGCACGGCAATGTGGCATGACCGGGTGGAAGGGATCCGGTGGGGGGGGGGTGCACGGTGGGGTGCGTGGTGATTTGGGGCAGCCGCGAGCAACGCCCAACGCTGGGGGCGACACGAACGAATGGTGGTCGGCCAGAGAATCGTCGAGCTCGGTGCATGGACGGACGGCGACGTCGACCGGGAAGACTTGCGGCGGCCGTTGGGGCCGTGCTAGCGGCGGCGGCGGTGGCGGCATCGCATCCTGTAACCCTAGACAGGGACGGGGGATTGAACCCGAGTGAGACGGGATTTCAGAATTAGGCATAGACACCCCCTGTGCGTTGGAGGTTTGTTTGGTGCCCGGCCGAGCGAGCAAAGGCTTGTGGAGGAGCAAGCATGGGCCGAGGCGGCCCAACGCAGCGATTACGATTATGAAGCGTTTTTACACCGGGTTGCAGTGGGTAAATATTAGTGCCACCTCGCGTATATGTTATTCAAAGTGAAAGCGTAAACTTATGGGAAGAAGCGTATTGTGACGGTGAACCCACAGAGTCAATCCGCGCTTATGTTTATTATATATATACTAGGACAAATGCCCGTGCGTTGCAACGGGCGAAAAATATTGTAAAACCTGCTCCATGTGAAATATAAAGTGTGGACGTAAAGAAGTCACGCTAACATCTGATAGAAAAGTAGTGTTGCATAGAATAGTGTAGTAATCAACTTTGTATTTTATATTTTGAAGAACACAAATATTCCTTTTCTTTTAAATAACTAAAAAAAAAATCATATTTGATTAGAATAGAAACATGTTTTGAAAATGAAAAAAATTGAACACAAGTTTTTTGTGAAAGAGAACTTTTAAAAATTTGTGATCAATTTTAAATGATGTTTTGTAATAGTTGGAACATTTTTTGGGAATTTCAAGCAATGCTTTCAAAAGCGTGAAAAACATGAATTTCGAGCAATATTGAAAAGCATTAATTTTTTAAAGCGAGAAGAATTTGAAACACTCTTTATCTTAATAAAACACACGCTCGGTGTCTGCAACTAAAAAAGGATTGTTGGCTCCATACCATGTAGTATAAAGTTGAGAAAGTCATAGGGATGTCCTTTGATGGCGCCTCCTTCAGCTTAGTACTATCATCATGTGGAAGAGGAATGGTGTAATTGTTTTCAACGGGGTATACAACTGTGGAATTGTTGTATACTATTCGAGAGTTTAATAACCAATCCAAAAGTTTTTCTTAGAAATTTCAAAAGATTTGCAAACGATTTTTTTGGATGAAAGAGTAGTGGTGCATTGAAGTGGGATTGTTTATGTACAATTATTTTTGTTAATTTCGAAAGCAAACATGTTTTTACTATATTAATTATATTTTTAGAAAATTTTGGTTATTTTATTTGCAACATTATATTCCTTTTTTTTGCACTGTGAACTTAGCCATCAGCACCAATAAAAAGTAAGCTTTTCTTTGTTCCCCATTACAGGTAAATTTCGGTTGGATTGTAAAAAAAACTAAATTTCAAGATGCACCATCGTCACATTCTTTCTACTCTTCACAAGAAATATTTATTTCCAATATTTCACTCATTTTAATTATTGTATCTGATGATGTATTCATAAGATGTGGTAAGCTAGAACATTAAACTATGACAGTAACGATTAAACAACAGCAAGTAAATCGGTGCTCATTTTTCTAAAAAAAAAAGTAAATCGGTGCTCATTTAGAAAGAATAGAATTGCAATCGATGCTAGCACGTACGGCAAGCTCGAGCAGCTTCTGGTCGGTGCAGCCAATAAAGAAAGCAATCCAAAAAAAAAAATCCCCACCGAGACCACTACTGCGTGGACATCGCCATTCCTTCAGCAGCGCTGCTGCTCTTCTTTCTCTTTCTCTTTATCCATCCACATCCAGACATCCAGTGCGCCGACAAACCCACCCATCAGCGGTGCTCTCCTTCCTCTCCTCTCTATCCGTGCTCCAGCCACACACCACCCACGCGCCCTTCTTGCTTCAGTCGACAGCCCCTCGTTCCCCTCTCCCTTCCCTCCTCCACAACTAACCAAGCACCGTCCTCTACTTGACCATGGCGCCCGGATCTCACTAACCAAGCCCTTGATCCTCCCTTCCAACCCGTGACGATCTGATTTCCCAGGCCGTCTCGTCCGCGACCGACAGTTCACGTTCGTCGACCAGTTGCAGCGCGGCTCCTGTTGGCCGAGCATGCGCGCGCGGGGGCTGGCTGGGCCTATGGCTGAGGCGCGGCAGCGGTGGCTTGCTCACCGTCGAGCTCGGCGGCTACTTGATGGGGCCGCGTGGATTTGCCCCGGGGCTCCGGGCTCTGGATCTGCGTGGTCATGTCCAGCTCACCCTCCGACGGCGCCTTACTGCGGCGCTCCGGGCCCAGATCTCGCCGGTTGGCGCGTGGATATGCGTGCGCTCGGCTTGAGGTAGCACAAGGATGATGGGGCGGCTTGGATGGTGGCCCGTGCAGTGTGCAGCTGCCCTGTGAGCCCCGAGTTTTCTCTTTCCCGAGAGCGTTCATCTATTATGATGGACAAATCTTTGTTCAATTTTTCTGAATCTTCACCTTGTCTCTCAGCAGAACGCAGGTGTCCCACGACGACGGCGCAGGAGGGTGCAGCATTCTGGTCCAGCATGGCGCGGAAGCCGGCGGCGACGACCTCGTGGCTCTTAGCGACGCCAAGCCACGCCTGGCACTCTGCCATCATCTGGACGCATGCCATGGCGGTCGCGCCATGAAGCTCCAGCACAAGCCCCGCCTTCCCGCGCCGCGCTGCAGCCCGCGTTTCTCTGCTCCAACCGCACACCTCGCGCCGCAGCCCGAGTTCCTCTGCTCCGACCGCACCCGACGCCCGCGTCGGCGCCCCCTTCGGCCCTTGCCACGCCGGCGACCACCAAGAACCCCGCCACCTCCTCGCATCCGCTTGCTGCTCGTCGCCAGGAGCGCTGCCACCCTCCTAGGAGCCCCATCGTTGTTCCCCTGGGACCCTTGCTCGGTTACTTGGCTTCGAGGAGCCCCGTCACCGTTCCCCTAGGACCCTCGCTCGATTACTTGGCTTCTGCAGCGTGGACTCCGGCGCCAAGCGGCGGTGAGAGGCCTTATAAAATAAGGACTATGAGGACTGTGGGCTGAATTTCAACTACGGCAGGGGCTATTTTGCAAATACGAAACGTTTTCTCAGAAACACACTTTATATAGGACTGCGGGTTGAATTTGAATAAACCAAGGGACTTTTATGCAAAATAGCGCGCGACGACGTACGGCAGAAACCCAATTCTCTTTACTATTATTAGGTAAAGATATTATATACTAGCAAAAGAGCCCGTGCGTTGCAATGGGTATAAAGTAAATTTCAAAGTTCACGTGATATTGAGGAGTTTATCTGTCGTGGTGAAATATTGAGCTATATCTCTTAATCCATTAAATTCTTCATTGTCTTAATATGAATTCATATTTTATACTTGCCCACTTTAAAGATAAGATATCCGGTTATAAAATAAAGAGTTTACAATGTTCTTTTGTTAACATTGTCGTCAACAGTAGGAGCAAACCGACTGCATCAACGCAGCCATGCTTCCCTTGACACCAACATCACAGCCTCAAGAAGGACCAGTATTGGGGCATGCAAAGCCGGGGGGGAGATGGTACGACAGAGGGGAGTAGCCACATGAAAGTGGGGTATGGAAGGACTAAGGACATGGTCATCCTAGGCATGATCACATGCTTCTCTCTCCCTCTCTCTCCATAGCCGACGTGTGGAGCGAACAAGACGTGGCCCCTCCTTCACCCAGTTCAAATAAGATGCACCGTCGTCGTACTCTTTCAACTCTCCATCCCTCCCTCCCTCTGTATCTCACACCAACGGCACTGATAACATATAGAGTGGAAGAATATATTGACGGTCAGCTAGTCCACAAGAGAGCCCCAAATATCGTTACCTTTTAAAAAGCATTTTTTAATTTTTCAATCGCACGTATTTTAATCACTGTAACTATTAAACCATGGTCGTACAAACAAAATAGCAGCTAGGTAATTCTACTCGGTCCATCCAAAAGAATTTGGAATTGTACTCGGTGTTAGCACGTAGAGGGACATCTAGTGGCTTCTCATCAGTGCGGCCACATCTACTTCGATAAAAAACAGAAGCGCCAACCCATCGAGCAGTTATCTTATATCCACAAAAGCTTTGCGCCATCGCTCCCGCCTCCATTGTTCGTCCTCGCCAGACCACCATGAGCTCCCTTGTCGTCCGGCTCTCTCTGCCCAGCCCACAGCACCTCCAACTCTGACGCCTCCATTGCCTTCCCTCCCTCCACTTGTCGATGACCCCAACTCATCCACCTCTGCTCCGGAGAGCTCCCTCGCTGGCCACTCGGCGTGATGGTCACCTCCCTCTCCCGCGTCTCTCTGGCTGAGATCTGTGTCGCTCTCTACTGCTATGAGGCAACTCGTCGACATATGAAAACCGGTAGAATTTGCTATAAAAATGCGAGGTGAGATTATGTAATTTGGTAGCGACTCTACGTGAAGTTTCGCCGTTTGTGTCCAAATGGCTTGCGTGGGGCGGACGAGCTATGGGCCAGAGTTGGCCCATCTGACCGAGCAAACTCGCCTGGCTCCAGCCCACCATCGACTACGCTCGGAAATAATTGTCACCAACAAACGAAACGGTTTTTTAGTACCACCTCGCGTATATGTTTTAAATTCAAACTGAAAGCGTACAATCACGGGAAGACGCCAAGAAATTGAGAGTATGTTTTATTAACGTCAAATAGAAGCCATTCATTGAAGTAATAATTGTAATCGGCTAGCACAAAAAATCTGCCAGCCATTTAATTAGCCTGAATCCTATTTGCTTAGCCCACACACCACATATTAAGCCCGTGTAAGTCGCTGAGGATTTCGAGTTCGTGCGGCGGGGGTGTTCGAGCACCCGGAAAAACTCTTTGTCCATCTTTCTCCTCGCCGATCGTGTCTCCGGTGATCCTCGTCGAGTGCTCGAGCTAGTTCGGCAACAACAAACTTAGTAATTCTCCAATTATAAAAAGCCAGAATAGTAAAGGGAACTTGGATTATTCTTCTAATGTTACTGTATGTTCAAATTTTTCTAGAAATTGGATGCGAGAGACAAATCACCAAACAACAGTTCAGAATTTTTTTCTATCCAAGTCTAAAGATATATTTTAGTGGCTCTTGCACAGTTAACTTGGTTGAACAGAGAAGTACATAGTAGAGACTATTATGCTGAAGAAACCATGAGCATCGAGATGGTATATCTTATTGAAAGTTCCCATTATGGAGTTCAGTGTGGATATAAATTCTTCTGTTATGGCATCATTTGTCATCAGGCCCTATACTTTATCAAGGCAATGCACGGGAAAAAAAACTCAAAAGCATAGTGCATTATATTTCTAGATCAGATGGAAAAGAGGAAAGCATGCTTGTTATACGAAATCTGATTCTGGCAGCACAAGGTGCATAGAGTGGTGGCAAATGTTACTACAGACGGGGGATCAGTGACTCACCCTTACTCTCGCATGGCAGCATGGGAAATATACCTATTCTCTCAACTGATCTCATATGAACACTTCCATGGTTCCACGAATCTCCTCATATTCCTCCTCGAGGCCTTCTCCTCTCAGATCCAGAGGAAATACTGAGCGGAACAGACGGCCGCCAAAGAGTCCAGGTGGAGCTCGATATAGAGCTTGACAACGATAGGGAATTGGAGTTCGGCGGGAAGCCTGGGGGCGGCGACCTACTCGGCCAGCAGGCCCATCCAGCCGCATGGGCCCGCCTCCGCCACGCCCCACCATCACCGCCTCCTGCTAGACAGCCGCACCAATGCACGGAGGTATGTACTGGTACTGCAACCTGAACGAAGATATCAGCCGCCATCGACTTGACCCGACGTGACTCCTCCTCACCTGAAATAGCCGAAGGAGAGACGGTTAGATTGAAGAAAGAAATCCTACACAGTGAAGAATTTGGATCCTAGCCATGATGAAATCCCTGCCTCACTTCACACGCTTCGTCCGACGTGCAAGTACCGGGATCCGGTAGAGGCGGAGGCCGACGCGGCGGCGGCAGCGGAGAGAGTAGCGCACGGGGGGTGGGAGGGGGACGAACAGCCTCGGCGTCGGGGGAGGGGGGGAGGGAGGTCGGCAGGAGGTCGCGTCGCGCTGGAGCCTTGAAGTCGAGATTGGATCGGGAGGGAGGCAGCTTTTTTTAATGAGACAGACAAAATTTAGTACCACCTTGAATATATTTGGGAGAAGTATATTTTTCGTCCCTCAACTTCATTAAAAGTTAAGAAATAGTCCCTGAACTCTAATACCATCAAATCTCGGTTCCTAAACTTTGAAAACTGGATAAGTTTAGTCCCTTGCTCTAGTTCTGGTTTTCTACCGAAGTGGAGTGGTTTTTGACTAAAACTAGACTTCGCAAAAGAAAAAAAAACAGACTTCACGTTGCTACATGCTTCGGCCTTGGCTGTACTAGTGGCGCGCAGGCTCCTGATGCGTCGAGCTCGTCAGAACGAAGGTGCTATGAGCCTGCTGCGCGCACTATGGCAAGATATGGAACTTCTGCGAGGCCGCACCAATGCTTGTCGCCCGCGACGCCGAGTTCATGCCCTTGTGACGCGACGCCAACGCCCAGCTCATATGCCGTGGATGAGTAGCAGCTCGTGAAGCGCTGTGACTTCATCTGCAGCACTATGAGGCCGTTCATCTGCTCGTCCGGATTAGGGAACCGCTCGCGCTGTGCTGAGTAGACCGCCGTCGAACCGATGTTCACTCCGCCGCCACCTCCATCGCCGTCGTGCGTGTTGTGCCGCTACCACCGCCGGCCCAGCGTCAGCGACACGCAGCCACCGCCGCCGCCGTCGTGCGCGTCGCCGAGCTCACCTTGGCGGCGTAGCAGGAAAAGTACGTCACCGGCATACCCTGTGGCCACACGCACGCTGCAGCAGAAGAAGGCGGACTGCGGGGCGGCCAGACCGGGCATGACGAGGGTGCGACGATTCTCAGTCACCGAAGCTGCAGGCCCAACATGCGTGTGTGAGCCGCGTGGGCGTGACGGTGCAGGACGTCGCCGTGGACTTGCCCGCCATGCTGCACAGTACACGTGTCGGGAGCATATGAGCATCTGTGTCCTGATTTAAGAGGTTGAAGATGCTTCTTCCAGGTGGGGTCCACAGGTAAGTGAGACATATAAAAAGCAGAAATCAAAGTGAAAAAAACTGGATAGATGTGGTGGCCCCCACATTTGTTGGTTCGAGTCAAATACCACGCCACATCGACAAAATACCACTCGGAGGAGCAGGAGGGACTAAACTTATCCGGTATTGAAAGTTGAAGGACTAAGTTTTGCTGGTTTTAAAGTTGAGGGACCATTTCTACACTTTTGAAAGAATTGAGGGACTAAAAATATACTTTTCTCAATATATTTTAAATTTAAATTGAAAGCGTAAAATCACGGAAAGAAGCGTATTGTGACGGTGAACCCGACAAAATCAATCCGTGCTTTATTATTAGGGAGAGATTAATCGAAAAGATCATGTTTGCAGGTTACGGCTGGGCAGTGCATCTCCAGACAGATTCCTTGATCATCCCGGATGAAAACCGACGATAAGAAAATTCACTGAAGAGCCAACAAAAAGTGTAATCCAGCATGAGTTGGGGATTAGTTTCGAATCGCTGGGCGGACGTTTGTACTACTGTAAGTGAGTGCCGGCTTAGGAGGCTCAGAAACTTACCCGAGCCGTGATCTGAACTCCTGTTCCGTGCTCGCCGTTGGGCCAACTACCCATCTTAATGACTGGGTCACTTCCTTTTTTCACTATGCAATACGGGTGGTGTACTTCTAGTAATACATGTGGTGACGCAAATCCCCATGTGGCTGAATGGCTTAGATATAGGGTGCATCTGAGCCTGAGCTCAGAAACAGATTTTTTATCTTCCTCTTCATATTTAACCTCCATTGCAGCTAAATCAGATATGATCTCTTTAAATTCTGAAATATAATTCAAAACATTACCTTTCTCGGGTAACCTGTGTAGGAATAATTTTTGCTTCAAATGCATCTTGCTGATGAGATCTTTAGTCATGCAAGTCCCTTCTAGCTTTAACCATAGAGCGGCAGCAGTTTTCTCGCTCAAAATTTCCTGCAAAATATTATTATGCAAATGGAGTTGAATTTTTGACAAAGTCTTACGATCAATTCTTTTCTCCTCATCAGTCCAGTCCTGAATTCGGTTCTTTTCAAAACTATCTAGTGCATCATCATAGTCGGTCTGTGCCAATAACGCCCGCATCTTGACTTGCCATAGAGTAAACCTTGTGTCACGGTCCAGCGGCGGAAGATCATACTTCATGGAAACCATGAATAGATAAATCTGTATACACAAAGTAGTACAAGCCCGTAGAAATTTTTTGACAGAATTTAATATGCGGATCAAACAACTAGAAAGATGGCACCTGGAACAGTCTTCGGTGGCTGTAGCAATTGACGATGAAGGATAAACCAAACTAGTAATCTAGTGGTACTAGCCAATTCACGTGGTGATGGATCGCTGGTTCAACTTTGTTTTGACTTGAAAAGTAGCAAGCAGTAGCACCTGTGTGGATGTCCTCGGGACTTGAGTGTGTCCAATCAGCGAACAGGCTGCAGCGGAAATTCATGATCTCGGCGACTTGAGACCAGCCACAATGAAGAGTAACATACACTAGTAACATACACATATTTCTAGACTATGTTACTACCTCAACAGTGGGTAGTAACATAAGTGTGGTAATATGCAAAGCTTCATTTATTAGGTTATAGACTCATATTGCATTGGGACATGTGATGTTACAGTAATTAGCTAAGTTACTAGTACTACATCTCTCCTCATTAACTCATTGCCACATAAGCAAATTTGCCGAGTTGAATTCGATGTTACTACCGAAGTTACTCCCACTGTGGCTAGTCTGAAGCCTGTACGCACAACAGCGGCAACTCGCCAGGTCGCATTGGGAATTGGAACCTCGGCTGCAGCGTGCAACGAGACCAACCTTTGACTGGACAGATCGCCTGAAGCGGTGCACAACACCCCCGCCAGAAAAACTCTTGAACCCTGTCCGTCTCAGCTTCGTACGGCGGCGTAGCAGAAATCGACCCGGATGGATCGCCTGGTCGCGTCGGCGGCGGTGCACAGATGGAACCCTAATTCTCTCGTCTCTAATCTCGTATTTTTAACTTGGCTCTGATACCACTTGTTAGATAATAACGAGAATAAACGAGACAGAGAGACACGGATTTTTACGTGGAAACCCTTGCAGGAGAAAACCACAAACGCACGAAGGCGCAATCACTATAAGGAGGAGTATTACAAGCACGAGACGACATACCGTCTTAGGTGCGACTACATGGGGTATATATGAGGGGCAACACATAGGAGTCCTTGTAGGATAAGTAAACGAGTTGTACTCATACGCATCGGTACCAACGCAAAGGCCCACACCGTTTGTACTGCGTCTAGTCCAATACGGAAGAATTTGGATCACAATTTAACAGACCTACCAGGCTACCACGCACAATGTTAAACCATCCACCAGAATTACAAGAAACAGAACAGGAATCACCCACAATACTCACACAACGCAAGACAAACTTGTTCTCATTGCACGATTATGTTGGAAATATGCCCTAGAGGCAATAATAAAAGTGTTATTATTATATTTCTTTGTTCATGATAATGGTCTTTTATTCATGCTATAACTGTATTATCCGGAAATCGTAATACACGTGTGAATACATAGACCACAATATGTCCCTAGTGAGCCTCTAGTTGACTAGCTCGTTGTGATCAACAGATAGTCATGGTTTCCTGGCTATGGACATTGGATGTCGTTGATAACGGGATCACATCATTAGGAGAATGATGTGATGGACAAGACCCAATCCTAAGCCTAGCACAGAGATCGTGTAGTTCGTATGCTAAAGCTTTTCTAATGTCAAGTATCTTTTCCTTAGACCATGAGATTGTGCAACTCCCGGATACCGTAGGAATGCTTTGGGTGTACCAAACGTCACAACGTAACTGGGTTGCTATAAAGGTGCATTACAGGTATCTCCTAAAGTGTCTGTTGGGTTGGCACGAATCGAGACTGGGATTTGTCACTCCGTGTAAACGGAGAGGTATCTCTGGGCCCACTCGGTAGGACATCATCAGAATGTGCACAATGTGACCAAGGGGTTGATCACGGGATGATGTGTTGCGGAACGAGTAAAGAGACTTGCCGGTAACGAGATTGAATAAGGTATCGGTATATCGACGATCGAATCTCGGGCAAGTAAAATACCGTTAGACAAAGGGAATTGTATACGGGATCGATTGAGTCCTTGACATCGTGGTCCATCCGATGAGATCATCGTGGAACATGTGGGAGCCAACATAGGTATCCAGATCCCGCTGTTGGTTATTGACCGGAGAACGTCTCGGTCATGTCTGCATGTCTCCCGAACCCGTAGGGTCTACACACTTAAGGTTCGATGACACTAGGGTTATAAAGGAAGTTTGTATGTGGTTACCGAATGTTGTTCGGAGTCCCGGATGAGATCCCCGACGTCACGAGGAGTTCCGGAATGGTCCGGAGGCAAAGATTTATATATGGGAAGTCCTGTTTTGGTCACCGGAAAAGTTTCGGGTTTTATCGGTAATGTACCGGGACCACCGGAAGGGTCCCGGGGGTCCACCAAGTGGGGCCACCAACCCCGGAGGCTTGCATGGGCTAAGAGTGGTGAGGGACCAGCCCCTTAGTGGGCTGGTGCGCCTCCCATAAGGGCCCATGGCGCCTAAGAGGTGGAAAGGGGGCAAACCCTAGAGGATATGGGCCTTAGGGCCCATATTGGTGCGCCTCCCTCTCCTCTCCCCCTCTTGGCCGCCACCCTTGATCCCCATCTAGGGCTGCCGCCCCCTAGGGGTGGGAACCCTAGAGGGGGCACAGCCCCTCCCCTTCCCTATATATATGGGGCCTAGGGCTGCCCATAAGAGAGGCGATTCAATCTCTCTTTGGTGCAGCCCTGCATCTCTTCCTCCTCCTCCTCTCCCGCGGTGCTTGGCGAAGCCCTGCTGAACTACCACGCTCCTCCACCACCACCACACCGTTGTGCTGCTGCTGGACGGAGTCTTCCTCAACCTCTCCCTCTCTCCTTGCTGGATCAAGGCATGGGAGACGTCTTCGGGCTGTACGTGTGTTGAACGCGGAGGTGCCGTCCGTTCGGCACTAGGTCATCGGTGATCTGAATCACGACGAGTACGACTCCATCAACCCCGTTCACTTGAACGCTTCCGCTTAACGATCTACAAGGGTATGTAGATGCACTCTCCTTCCCTTGTTGCTAGTTTCTCCATACATAGATCTTGGTGACACGTAGGAAAATTTTGAATTTCTGCTACGTTCCCCAATAGTGGCATCATGAGCTAGGTCTATGCGTAGTTTCTATGCACGAGTAGAACACAAAGTAGTTGTGGGCATTGATTTTGATCAATATGCTTACCGTTACTAGTCCAATCTTGTTTCGACGGTATTGTGGGATGAAGCGGCCCGGACCGACCTTACACGTACTCTTACGTGAGACAGGTTCCACCGATTGACATGCACTTGGTGCATAAGGTGGCTAGCGGGTGCCAGTCTCTCCCACTTTAGTCGGAATGGATTTGATGAAAAGGGTCCTTATGAAGGGTAAATAGCAATTGGCATATCACGTTGTGGTTTTGCGTAGGTAAGAAACATTCTTCCTAGAAACCCATAGCAGCCACGTAAAACATGCAAACAACAATTAGAGGACGTCTAACTTGTTTTTGCAGGGTATGCTTTGTGATGTGATATGGCCAAGAAGAATGTGATGAATGATATGTGATGTATGAGATTGATCATGTTCTTGTAACAGGATTCACGACTTGCATGTCGATGAGTATGACAACCGGCAGGAGCCATAGGAGTTGTCTTTATTTATTGTATGACCTGCGTGTCATTAAACAATGCCATGTAATTACTTTACTTTATTGCTAACCGGTAGCCATAGTAGTAGAAGTAATAATTGGCGAGACAACTTCATGAAGACACGATGATGGAGATCATGATGATGGAGATCATGGTGTCATGCCGGTGACGATGATGATCATGGAGCCCCGAAGATGGAGATCAATGGAGCTATATGATATTGGCCATATCATGTCACTACTATATAATTGCATGTGATGTTTATTATGTTTATGCATCTTGTTTACTTAGAACGACGGTAGTAAATAAGATGATCCCTTACAAAATTTTAAGAAGTGTTCTTCCCTAACTGTGCACCGTTGCTAAAGTTCGTCGCTTCTAAGCACCACGTGATGATCGGGTGTGATGGATTCTTACGTTCACATACAATGGGCGTAAGACAGATTTACACACGCGAAACACTTAGGGTTAACTTGACGAGCCTAGCATGTACAGACATGGCCTCGGAACACAGAGACCGAAAGGTCGAGCATGAGTCGTATAGTAGATATGATCAACATGAAGATGTTCACCGATGATGACTAGTCCGTCTCACGTGATGATCGGACACGGCCTAGTTGACTCGGATCATGTAATCACTTAGATGACCAGAGGGATGTCTATCTGAGTGGGAGTTCATAAGATGAACTTAATTATCCTGAACATAGTCAAAAGATCTTTGCAAATTATGTCGTAAGCTCGCGCTTTAGTTCCACTGTTTAGATATGTTCCTAGAGAAATATAGTTGAAAGTTGATAGTAGCATTTATGCGGACAGTAGAAAGCTTATGTCCTTAATGCACCGCTCAGTGTGCTGAACCCCAAACGTCATTTGTGGATGTTGCGAACATCGGACATACATGTTTTGATAACTACGTGATAGTTTAGTTAAACGGTTTAGAGTTGAGGCACCAAAGACTTTTTCGAAACGTCGCGGAACATATGAGATGTTTCGAGGGCTGAAATTGGGATTTCAGGCTCGTGCCCACGTCAAGAGGTATGAGACCTCCGACGATTTTCTTAGCCCACAAACTAAGGGAGAAAAGCTCAATCGTTGAGTTTGTGCTCAGATTGTCTGAGTGCAACAATCACTTGAATCGAGTGGGAGTTGATCTTCCAGATGAGATAGTGATGTTTCCCCAAAGTCTTTGCCACCAAGCTACTAGAGCTTCGTGATGAACTATAACATATCAGGGATAGATATGATGATCCTTGAAATATTCGCGATGTTTGACACCGCGAAAGTAGAAATCAAGAAGGAGCATCAATTGTTGATGGTTGGTGAAACCACTAGTTTCAAGAAGGGCAAGGGAACAAAGGGATACTTCATGAAACGGCAATTCAGCTGCTGCTCTAGTGAAGAAACCCAAGGTTGAACCCAAACCCGAGACTAAGTGCTTCTGTAATAAAGGGAACAGCCACTGGGGCAGAATTACCCTAGATACTTGGTAGATGAGAAGGCTGGCAAGGTCGATAGAAGTATATTGGATATACATTGTGTCGATGTGTACTTTACTAGTACTCCTAGTAGCACCAGGGTATTAGATACCGGTTCGGTTGCTAAGTGTTAGTAACTTGAAATAAAAGCTACGGAATAAACGGAGACTAGCTAAAGGTGAGCTGACGATATGTGTTGGAAGTGTTTCCAATGTTGATATGATCAAGCATCGCACGCTCCCTCTACCATCGAGATTGGTGTTAAAACCTGAATAATTGTTATTTGGTGTTTGCGTTGAGCATAGACATGATTGGATTATGACTATCGCAATACGGTTATTCATCTAAAGAGAATAATGGTTACTCTATTTATTTGAATAATACCTTCAATGGTCTTGCACCTAAAATGAATGGTTTATTGAATCTCGATCGTAGTGATACACTTTTTCATGCCAAAAAGATATAAGATAGTAATGATAGTACCACTTACTTGTGGCACTGCCATGTAAGTCATATTGGTGTAAAACGCATGAAGAAGCTCCATGTTGATGGATCTTTGGACTCATTCGTTTTTGAAATGTTTGAGACATGAGAACCATGTCTATTGGTGTGTATGCATGAAGAAACTCCATGCAGATGGATCGTTTGGACTCACTTGATTTTGAATCACTTGAAATATGCAAATCATACCACATGGGCAAGATGAATGAAAAGCCTCGTTTTCAGTAAGATGGAACAAGATAGCAACTTGTTGGAAGTAACACATTTTGATGTGTGCAGTCCAATGAGTGCTGAGGCATGCAGTGAATATCGTTATGTTCTTACTTCACAGATGATTCGAGTAGATGTAGAGTATATTTACTTGATGAAACACAAGTCTGAATTATTGAATGGTTCAAGTAATCTCAGAGTGAAGTTGAAGATCATCGTGACAAGAGGATGAAATGTCTATGATATGATCATAGAGATGAGTATCTGAGTTACGAGCTTTGGCACGCAATTAAGACATTGTGGAAATTGTTTTACAATTAATACCGCCTGGAACACCATAGTGTGATGGTGTGTCCGAACATCATAGTTGCACCCTATTGGATATGGTGGGTACCATGATGTCTCTTATCGAATTACCACTATCGTTCATGGGTTAGGCATTAGAGACACCCGCACTCACTTTAATAGGGTACCACGTAATTCCGTTGAGATGACACCGGTTTAGAGAAACCTATGCTGACATTTCTTAAAGGTTTGGGGCTGCGACTCTTATGTGAAAAAGTTTCAGGTTGATAAGCTCGAACCCAAAGCGGATAAAATGCATCTTCATAGGACACCCAAAACAGTTGGGTATACCTCCTAATTCAGATCCGAAAGCAATATGGATTGTTTCTTGAATCGGGTCCTTTGTCGAGGAAAGGTTTCTCTCGAAAAGTTGAGTGGGAGGATGGTGGAGACTTGATGTGGTTATTGAACCGTCACTTCAACCAGTGTGTATCAGGGCACAGGAAGTTGTTCATGTGGCACCTACACCAATTGAAGTAGAAGCTTATGATAGTGATCATGAAGTTTCGGATCAAGTCACTGCCGTACCTCGTAGGGTGACAAGGATACGTACTACTTCAGAGTGGTACGGTAATCCTGTCTTGAAGGTCATGTTGCTAGACAACAATGAGCCTACGAGCTATGGAGAAGCGATGGTGGGCCCAAATTCCGACAAATGGTTAGAAGCCATGAAATCCGAGATAGGATCCATGTATCATAACAAAGCATGGACTTTGGTGGACTTGCCCGATGATCGGCAAGCCATTGAGATAAATGGATCTTTAAGAAGAAGACAGACGTGGACGGTAATGTCCGTCGGATTCATGTTAGCATTAGCTGCATTTATGAAATCTGGCAGATGGATGTCAAAACGAGTTTCCTTACCAGTTTTCGTAAGGAAAGGTTGTATGTAATACAATCAGAAAGGTTTTGTCGATCCTAAGGATGCTAAAAGGTATGCTAGCTCTAGCGATCCTTCCATGGACTAGAGTAAGCATCTCGGAGTTGGAATGTGCACTTTGATAAGGTGATCAAAGATTTTGGGTTTATACAAAGTTTATGAGAAACTTGTATTTCCAAAGAAGTGAGTGGGAGCACTATAGAATTTCTGATGAGTATATGTTGTTGACATGTTGATGATCAGAATTGATTTTCTAGAAAGCATATAGGGTTATTTGAAAGGTGTTTTTCAATAGAAAACCTGGATTAAGCTACTTGAACATTGAGCATCAAGATCTATAAGGATAGATCAAAATGCTTAATAATACTTTCAAACGAGCACATACCTTGACATGATCTTGAAGGTGTTCAAGATGGATTAGTCAAAGAAGAAGTTCTTGCCTGAGTTGTAAGGTACGAAGTTAAGACATAAAGCTCGACCTCGGCAGAAAAGAGAGAAAGGACGAAGGTCGTCCCCTATGCTTTAGACGTAGGCTCTATAGTATGCTATGCTGTGTACCGCACCGGAAGTGTGCCTTGCCATGAGTCAGTCAAGAGGTACAAGAATGATCCAGGAATGGATCATTGGACAGCGGTCAAAATTGTCCTTGAAGTAAATAAGGACATGTTTCTCGATTATGGAGGTGATAGAGAGTTCGGCGTAAAGGGTTACGTCGATGCAAGCTTTAACACCTATCCGAGTGACTCTGAGTAGCAAACCGGATACGTATACTGGAGCAACCATTTGGAATAGCTCCATGTGGAGCGTGGAAGCAGCATTTACAATATGACCTAGAGATTTGCGAAGTACATACAGATCTGAATGTTGCAGACCCGTTGACTAAAACCTCTCTCACAAGCAGAACATGATCAAACCCCAGATCTCATTGAGTCTTAATCACATGATGATGTGAACTAGTTTAGTGACACTAGTAAACTCTTTGGATGTTGGTCACATGGTGATGTGACCTGTCAGTGTTAATAACATGGTGATGTGAACTAGATTATTGACTCTAGTGCAAGTGGGAGACTGTTGGAAATATGCCCTAGAGGCAATAATAAAAGTGTTATTATTATATTTCTTTGTTCATGATAATAGTCTTTTATTCATGCTATAACTGTATTATCCGGAAATCGTAATACACGTGTGAATACATAGACCACAATATGTCCCTAGTGAGCCTCTAGTTGACTAGCTCGTTGTGATCAACAGATAGTCATGGTTTCCTGGCTATGGACATTGGATGTCATTGATAACGGGATCACATCATTAGGAGAATGATGTGATGGACAAGACCCAATCCTAAGCCTGGCACAAAGATCGTGTAGTTCGTATGCTAAAGCTTTTCTAATGTCAAGTATCTTTTCTTTAGACCATGAGATTGTGCAACTCCCGGATACCGTAGGAATGCTTTGGGTGTACCAAACGTCACAATGTAACTGGGTGGCTATAAAGGTGCATTACAGGTATCTCCGAAAGTGTCTGTTGGGTTGGCACGAATCGAGACTGGGATTTGTCACTCCGTGTAAACGGAGAGGTATCTCTGGGCCCACTCGGTAGGACATCATCAGAATGTGCACAATGTGACCAAGGGGTTGATCACGGGATGATGTGTTGCAGAACGAGTAAAGAGACTTGCCGGTAACGAGATTGAACAAGGTATCGGTATACCGACGATCGAATCTCGGCCAAGTAAAATACCGTTAGACAAAGGGAATTGTATACGGGATCGATTGAGTCCTTGACATCGTGGTTCATCTGATGAGATCATCGTGGAACATGTGGGAGCCAACATGGGTATCCAGATCCCGCTGTTGGTTATTGACCGGAGAACGTCTCGGTCATGTCTGCATGTCTCCCGAACCCGTAGGGTCTACACACTTAAGGTTCGATGACGCTAGGGTTATAAAGGAAGTTTGTATGTGGTTACCGAATGTTGTTCGGAGTCCCGAATGAGATCCCGGACATCACGAGGAGTTTCGGACTGGTCCAGAGGTAAAGATTTATATATGGGAAGTCCTATTTTGGTCACCGGAAAAGTTTCGGGTTTTATCGGTAACGTACCGGGGCCACCGGGAGGGTCCCGGGGGTCCACCAAGTGGTGCCACCAACCCCGGAGGCTTGCATGGGATAAGAGTGGTGAGGGACCAGCCCCTTAGTGGGCTGGTGTGCCTCCCATAAGGGCCCATGGCGCCTAAGAGGTGGAAAGGGGGCAAACCCTAGAGGATATGGGCCTTAGGGCCCATATTGGTGCGCCTCCCTCTCCTCTCCCCCTCTTGGCCGCCACCCTTGATCCCCATCTACGGATGCCGCCCCCCTAGGGGTGGGAACCCTAGAGGGGGCGCAGCCCCTCCCCTTCCCTATATATATGAGGCCTAGGGCTGCCCATAAGAGAGGCGATTCAATCTCTCTTTGGTGCAGCCCTGCATCTCTTCCTCCTCCTCCTCTCCCGCGGTGCTTGGCGAAGCCCTGCTGGACTACCACGCTCCTCCACCACCACCACGCCGTTGTGCTGCTGCTGGACGGAGTCTTCCTCAACCTCTCCCTCTCTCCTTGCTGGATCAAGGCATGGGAGACGTCTTCGGGCTGTACGTGTGTTGAACGCGGAGGTGCCGTCCGTTTGGCACTTGGTCATCGGTGATCTGAATCACGACGAGTACGACTCCATCAACCCCGTTCACTTGAACGCTTCCGCTTAACGATCTACAAGGGTATGTAGATGCACTCTCCTTCCCTCGTTGCTAGTTTCTCCATAGATAGATCTTGGTGACACGTAGGAAAATTTTGAATTTCTGCTACGTTCCCCAACAGATTATCATTACCACAAGTACCACTACCAGCACGAAGAAGATGACTAGATGAGATTACCAAATTAACAAGGAGTACCTCGATCTACTGATCACCACATCATTGAGCAACAAGGAGTACTAACAAGGACTAACTCGACTGATCACCACATCATTGAGCAACAAGGAGTACTCGTCGGCTCGCCGCTCACCTTACCTCACATGCTCACACAATCTGAGCCTCATCTAGTAGCGGCATGTAATTCCTCGCGGTATAGAACCACTCCTCGTCTACGCCGGCGGCCGAGGAGATAGTGCGGATCGGGGCGGGGGGGGGGGGGGGGGGGGGGTTGCCCCCATCCCCCTGATGCTCTATCCTTGCAGCCAGCTCACTACTATCTTTCAAAAGTATTGTTCCTCTTTTTTTTAGCGGATCGGGGCGGGGGAGGGGGGGGGGCCTTGCCCCCATCCCCCTGATGCTCTATCCTTGCAGCCAGCTCACTACTACCTTTCAAAAGTATTGTTCCTCTTTTTTTTGGCGGGCCAAAAGTATTGTTCCTCCATGTAAACAATTAAGGTACCTGCCAATTGTGCATGACAACCATATAATAGCTTGTATGTAACAGGTCGTCCTGAGCCCGAGAGAACCTACGAAGATGGCCATGCCAACGCAACTATGGTGGTCTCATCAATAGATAAGGGCAAAATTACCTTGAAATGGTGTCTTGCAAGGGATTGTAAGACGAAAGGCGAACCATCAATATTTCACCCTCAATGCTTTTGCTGCCTCACTGCACAGGGAACACCTTGTTTTCATACCATAAGGGGTTGCCAAAAAAATTGCCCACTCGGAAAATAAGGGTGTGCTTTACTAGATTAAAATACTCCCTCTGATGGAAGTTGTACCAAAGCTGCGTCAATTAATTTGGATCCCACGGAGTATAATATTTCATAGTTGAATAAAATAATATGATGATAATTGCATATTGTACGTTTTCACTAGTGCATGTCAATGCAAATTGATTCATGGGCCAGTATTGAATATTAAATTATGTTGAGAAAATTAACATTTGTTTGATGATTACGAGAGTGGTTATACCTCAGGAGCATCGTGTGGCTTATTGAAAGTGAAATATTCTCCTGCCAAATGGAAATAGTTGTATGATGCATATATATATGTTCTTGTTTGTTATATTGTGTGCATCTAATATGTGAACCAAATTTGGTCGTTGTGAAACACTTTCGTGAGAAAACAAAATATGACATTCGAGCAACCTACCCGCTGTCTATTCCAGCTCAAGCGGGCAGACCAACTTCATGTACTCAGGAGCTAGCTGCTGGATGGATATTTGGGTGAATCGGTGCGAGAACACATACACACAGACAGTGGCGTAGCTAGGTGGTGGCCAGGGTGGTTCATAGACCACCCTGAAATTTCCCCATAGCTTGTATATAGTGTAGGAAAAAAATATTTCTTTAAAAATAAATAAACTTATGTAAATATTACTACTGATGGACCACCCTGGCTTATTGGGCTGGCTATGCCACTGCACACAGATAATCGCTTAGGCCACTTCATGGAAGAGAGACAAGGAATTGATGTAAAAAAAAAATATGGACCAGATTGAGGGCCTGCATGTATTTAGGGTGTGTTTAGTTTCTATCACCAGGTGGAATGTAATGGGTCCAACCCGCACCCAGGACTCATTCGATTGTTTGGTTGGGTCGAGGAAGGAGAACCAACTCGTTCCCAGAAACCGAATATTCGCTTGATATGCGGAATCCACTCGTACCTCCAAATCGAAGGAACGACACGGAACGGGCCACTCGCCCTCGTCTCCCCCACTCCCCACCACGATATACGCTAGCGCCGCCGCTCCCTCCTAGCGCCGCCGCTCTCTCCCTCCTAGCGCCGTCTCTCCCTCACCTCCCGGTCGTCTCTCCATCTCTCGTTCCCCGTCTTGCTCTCACCTCCCTCGTCTCTCCTTCTCCCGGCGGGTGAGCGGGCCGACGAGCGGCTGCTACGGCGGGCGAGCGGCGGACGATCTGTTGCTACAACGGGCGAGCGGCGATGAACACCTGCTTCTTCACCTCAAGTACGAATCTTCCTTCCTCAAGCCGTAGTGGGGCGAGCTAGCAGGGATCCCGGCGATGGTTCAGTACGGGTTCATAATAATTTTGATCCTAGCATAGATCGGCTCTTTCCTCTCCCTAATAATCCCCTAGCTCAAGGTTGATGATAGCACTGATTAGCCACGGCAAGCCAAGACGTGATGGATTTGTGCTTGAACTGGTGTACAATATATTAATGTTGATAATAATTTTGGCAACCTAATGCTATGTTAGTGCGGTTATCCGCGTGTATGTTGCTGAAGATAATTAAGGGATCCATTTGTGTGTGTATGCCATCGTGTATGCTGATACAAAAGATTTATTTCCTACATGTATTGTACTGGTTATCGCTACCGTATTGGCCAAGCTGATCTATAGAAGGATGTCATTTTAGAGAACATATTGACTGGTTATTGCCACATTCCATCTCTCCAACCAAACACGTGAATAGAACCATTCCATTCCATTTTTTAGTTCAAACCAAACGTAAGAACGGAACCGACCCATTTCTCTGAAATGGAACCATTCCATTCCACTACACTTGGTTCTCAAACCAAACACACCCTTAAGCTGGACTCTTGGAACCGCCTCTACACAGGCTGCATGTTGCAGAACAACGTAGGATTCTCGAAGCGGCCGGCAGTTTGAGCGCTAGGCTGGCTGGAGAGACTAGTTTGTCAGGACGTAGTAGGTGCGGCCGACCTAGGAGCCGCCGGCCGTGGAGGGGTCGTTGACGAGACGCTCGCTCTACAACGGCGAAACCGAGCGGTCGTGGTTCGGGGCGGCGGCGATCGTCCCGGACCGCGCGAGCGGGGACCACTCATCCACGATCATGCATACCGCGCTCTGGACACGACGGTTTGTGGCTGGAGGCAAGGAGGAGGATACCGAACGCGCTCTGGAGACGGTCGCTAAAGCGAGAGGGAGAGCGCGAGCGAGGTCAGGGCCAGCAGAAACATAAAAGTACTGTAACGGTTAGAGGAAGCGCATGGCTGGCAAGATGTGGCACATAGCGTACGAATCGAGGTGCTGGGCTAACTGAAGGACGCTGCGTCGCAACGTTTAGGGAGGTTGTAGTTTGATCCGTGACGAGCATGGTGTGGTGCTGATGTACTCGTCCCGATCGGGAGAGATAAGAGCAACTCTAGCATACCCCGCAAAAGCCGCGAACCCGTAAAATTCCGGCGAGCATTCGGGTTCGACTCAATTTTCCGACCAGAACAGAGCCCGTATACTCACCCGGTCCGTAAAAAAATTTGCCGCGGCCCGCAAACCGCACGTCCTGACCAGTATATCTACGGGTTCGCGGCGCGTTTGCGGGTCGAAACCCTATCCCCCGCCGCCGCCGAGCTACGCAATTGCCCACCCACCCCCCCTCCATATTTCTCGCCGCCGGCGACCCCCTTCCGCCTCCAGCCGCAATGTGGGGCCACATGTGGAGCTCCGGACGCGGCTTCGGGAGCAGATCCGGCGACAGCAGCGACCCCGAGCGCGAGCGGCACGTCCGGTCGGACGGCACGAGGAAGCGCAGGGCGAGGAAGTGGACCAACCGCGGCCTCTTGCCGCCGCCGAGTTTCCGCGTCCGTGAGACGGACAAGTACGACCATCGGCACGGCCGTATCCCGTCTACTGCCGCGTCCTTCTCCTTCACAGCGAGATCTTCCTACGCCGGGAGCTCCTCCTCTTCCGGCACGGGCCTTCTCCCCGTGAAGAGGGAGTGGTCAGAGGAGGCAGAGGACTTCGAGTTCATCCCCGTCAAGGAGGAGCCCGAGGAGCTCGGCCGCCGCGGAATCGTCGGCCCGGAGGACTTCGCTACCGATGTCGACGCGGTTGCGCCCGCCATTGCCGAGCGGAGCGTGCGCGAGGAGGCGGAGCACCGGCGCCACCACGAGGAGCTCGAAGACCTCGAGTTCCGGCAAGCGGCCGCGGCAAACCTCGCCGCCAAGGAGATGGACAACGAGTGGCGGCGCATCCGCGAGGAGCAGAGGACGAAGTACATCGACCTCGGCAGCTCCGGCGAGGAGGATTGAGCTCCTTCACGGCGTCGTCTATGGCCGCGAGCTCGCCGCCGTGAGATCCCCACCCCTCTAGTACTAGCACTAGTACTGATGTAGTATGTAGTATAAACTAGTGTTTGTAGTATTTGATCATGTAAATATGTAGTACGTGATGAACTACTATGGTGCAATTTCTCCCGTGAAACTGTTTTTTCAAATTATGCAATTTCATCTAAGGTTTCCGTTCGGCCGCGCTCGTTCTCGACCCGCAAACGAGATCTTCGTCAAACTGTAAATGCGTTTTGCGGGTCGGGATTTTGCGGGGTCTGCTGGAGATGCTCTAAGGAAGGAGTTGGGCCTTGTCTGCGGCTATTCTAACCTAACTTGAAATGCTGCTGTTTTAACTTTTAACTTTTTCTTTTGCTGTTTTTTTCTTTAAAATTTGTATCTGATTCCCCACAAACAATATTAGAATATTCGAAGGTTCATAAGGATTTAAAATATTGTGAATTATTTTTTGTGGAATCAAAAAACTACTGAAAGTCCAAATAAACTCCAATTAGATTAAAATTTAGGTTTGAATGTGATTTAGAATTTCAAGATTCATTGTATATTTAAAGTTCTCATAGTATATGTCTAACTTTTTTGATTTGTTTTTACTCAATAAAAATGCAATGCTCAAAATCAAAATAACAGGACGACTGCCGAATACATTTTATCCATGTTTCTTCATATTTTGATAAAAAAAATAAAATTTACGTGAATTGTGGATGTATTTTGACAAATAATTCTCACTAAATCTTTGTACGGGCCAATTTTTCTCTACCGTTGCAACACACAGGCTCGAAAGTTATCCATAAAAAAATATTGTCAATCAGATCTATTTACTACAAACCATAACCATGTCCGAAGCTCCACGTCGTGATCATCAAATAATGCATCTTTTATTTTGTCATCAGCGACCGTTGGCCCATGGCATAGTTCCTTGACCTGGCCAACCATGGTTCAAGAAAATGGTATTTTTCTCCCGTTGCAACGCACGGCCATTTGTGCTGAGCAGATCGGCCCGAGTTGTGGCATTTTCTCTTAGAATTTATTCCTTTAAAAAACAGAGTCGATGGATCAGACATAATTAGCGGGCGGACGGAATTAGATATGTGGAAAGATTAGATCTTGCCATTTTACTGTGTGTGTAAACAGGGAGGTGAGAGTGAATTTGCTGGATTTTGGGTCGGCCTCATGTATCAACGGGTCAACGAGGCCACAAAATTTGATGAAATGGACCGACCCATGGCCTCACATGTTAATCTTGGGGCCACGGGTCAAGTCCAAGGCCAGGTCCGGGTTGGCTCATTCCTATCTTGACCTTGGCCAATGGCACCATCGACAAAGAAAAAGAAGTGGAAAGAGAGAGTGAGCTTGATCGCGTGGACCGGGACGATTCTAGATTAGCACGTACTTCTCCATTCATAAATATATGTATTTTTAGAGATTTCAATATAGAGTACTTATAGATTTCGGTATATGTATTTTGGATTGTAGGTTTACTCATTTTGCTTCATATGTAGTTCATATTAGAATGTTTAAAAAGAGTTAGAGCATCTACAACTGCGAAGGGAGCAAATCCGTCCCTCCAAACGCCCGTGGACGCGCCCGGACACTGGCCGGTCATGCCTTAAATAATGCAATCCACATCCGGACACCTCAAATCTATATTATTACATGCAACATAGCGATGTTTAA
Source organism: Triticum timopheevii (assembly GCA_963921465.1). NCBI lineage: Eukaryota > Viridiplantae > Streptophyta > Magnoliopsida > Poales > Poaceae > Triticum > Triticum timopheevii. The sequence continues at coordinate 436,140,960 of OY997262.1, forward strand.
GTGGAGCTCGTCCGGTCGCCATGGTCATGTCCGGCGGCCAGCTGCACGCCCCAGAGTGCTGACCCGGTTGTCGGCAAGGTAGAGTAGGGCACAGGACATGAGCCGGCTCACGAGACTCAAGGCACCGCCGTCTCCAATGCCCTACTATTCCTCGTCGGAGCCCGGAACCCGTTGGGTGCCCGTGGACGTCAGATCGATGATGGATCCATCCTGAGACGAGCCGGCGACATCCACCACGACGCGGTTGCGGTGCCCGCACTGGTGCACCATACGGGACGCCGGAGAATGCAACTCCACCTCGCCGATGTCCACCGCTGCGAGTGCTGCCGCCTCCTCCCGCGCCCACTGCCGCGCACAGCGGGCACACCGCACCATGTTTGCATCGGACGACGCCCACAATGCGTCCATGGTCTCGGCACGCCAACGGAGGTGTTGTACGTTCGCCATTGTGTTCAGATGCCAGACGGACTGCACCTACTCCAGTGAGGCAGTGACGGGTGCCCTAGCGCCGGATCTATGCACCATTTGGGCGGACACAATGGATTCCCGACTAAAGGAGTTCGAGCTCTGACATGCACGGGCCTCCTCCCGGGAGCGGCGGACCGCAAGCCGGACGGCCATCTCCTCCTCGGGGCCACGTAGGATGAGTACGGGGTCGACAGATCTGGAGGTGAAGGACTCGGATCCGCTGCCCGCCATGCCGGAGATGGCCTGACAGCACCGGAGACGAGTTTGGGTTTCGGAGGTGAGTGGAATGAAGTGGCTAGAATTTGGTCTGGCGAGCGGATTGAAGGAATATATGTGGGGTCGGGTAGGCTAGTATGGGCCGGGTCCGATGTGATCGATGTACTCGGGTGCCCCATATCCGCCCCATATTTGGGCTGGATATGAGGGATGCCAGTTAGCCCGAGCGTCGGCTAGATCGATATTTCGTAACCGGTTACTCACGGATGGGCCACCCAGACGTTAGAGGAGGATTTGAGACGTCCAACTGTAGATGCTTTTATATTTATATCTAGGAACGGAGGGAGTACTATGTAATACTCCCTCCATCCATAATATAAGAGCGTTTTTTACACTAAAAAATGGTCTTATATTATGGAACGGAGGGAGTACATGTGTATCGTATGCTGATTCGAGTCGCCGCGCGCGGGCACTGTTCAATCGAAAGACGCGTTTACGGTTTTAGATCAACCGTGAAGTGAAACAGGATGTCGCCAGCAAGTGCTGTTACTGATAGCCAGCTCATCTGTGAGTACGTATTTCTCTTTACTAGTTAGGCATAAACCCGCAATTACATGTGCGTGCCATGCACACGTTTGCATGGGCCTGTAGCGTGAGCTTGTTCACGTCGCAGCGTCCGCTTTCTTTGCATTTGCATTGGTGATGACTTAGGCACGATGCATGCCAGCCCGTGGCCGCGGGCCTTCGCTCGCGTCTTGGTAGGAAATCTACCGGCCATCTCCTTCCTTCTATACCGACCAAATACAAGTGAAGAAACAGACAAGTCTCTCTTCTTCTTCTCCTTTTTTGGGGGAGGGACTGTCTACTTCACATTCAACTGTTTTTTAATTCGACAACAATCAAAAATACAGACCAATAAAAAATTGACACATGTATGTCCCCAAAACCCTCCACCGTCTACAGTCTATTTCTGAGAAAACGGGTCAGGTAAACTCTGACCCGCTTGAATGTAATGTACACCCAGAATGGACTTCAACACCAGGAAAGAAAAAGAACAAAAATGCCGCAGAACTGTTGTTTTCTCTTGTTGCTGCTGAACGGCGGTAACAGGGGGAATTTCATACTGTCTATTTCTGACAAAGAAAAAGAACAAAAATCATCGGAGTACCGGCGTCTCCTAGGACCATCCTTTAACTTGCATCACACAACTCATCTGGGAGGCGCTATGGGAGAGGGGAAATGAGGAGAAGAAAGAGCAGAAAAACATCACGGAGACGTCATGGGAGAGAGAGAGAGAGAGAGAGAGAGAGAGAGAGAGAGAGAGAGAGAGGAACAAAAACAGGTCAGAGAGGCACAACAGAGGGGCAAGTACCTGGAGAGAAGCAAGGGGGAAGAACAGATCCGTATAATTGGTGTAGGACAGACCGACAGAGGAAGATCATCCAAGACACGGTCCACAGCTCATGAAATGTACTACTCCTCTTGATCACACTTCCGTTGAACTCTTCCATGTTTTTCCTCACCCTGCTTCTCTACATACACCTGCTACATGAACTAGTCTGCAGAAAAAAAACATCATACAATCTAGTGAAAATTTTGGAATCATCAGGGGAAAAAATTCTAACTGTCTGAAGGTAAAACTATTAATATTTCACTGTCAAAACACTACACCAATATGAATTCTAGTGTAACGTACACATGAAAAAAATCTTTGATGCAGTACAGGGCAATGTAGATAACATGAACCATGAGGAAATTACATGAAAAAAGCATTGCTACAGTACACATGAAAAAAAAAACTTTTCTACGATACAAGCCAATGTAGCTAACATGAACTCTGGGGAAATACAGAGTTAGACAACTCATCACATTCATGGAAGAAATGAGATGAATTCCAGTGTAATACCTACATGACATACAATGCAAACTGGGGAAATATTACACTGTATTCTAGCATTATTGAATACAATTCAGAGATAATTTACAATGTAATTCTGGGGGATATTACAATATAAATCTGGGGCATATAACACTACAAATATAGTGGAAATTACGGAGCAATTAAGAGGTATTACACTGTAATTTAAAGAGTTAAAATCCACTGTAAATTCAAGCAAAAGCTAAACAGAATAAGTACAGAGATACAGGCAAGTTCAGATGAAGTCGTGAATACAGAGACAGACCTATCAGCATAAAGAACACAAGTCTTATGAGATGAAGGCATTAATATTAACAATGAAAAGCAAAGCTTGTTACAGTGCCGGTACACATGGACAATGAAGGCAATGAATAATCACACTAGTGGATACAATGATAATAAGTTAATAACCAAGGAACTACACATCATAATGACACAAAAAAGAGTTGAAATCCACTGTAATTCAAGCAAAGCTGAACAAGAATGAAGCTCAAATATCAAGAAATACAAAAGGTTCAAAATGAAAATTACACTACTTTGTTCTGATTTTTTTAAAATTACACTGAAATTCTAGGAAAAATTACACTGTAATTACATAAATGAAGCATCAAATTTACATTGTAGTTTTGGGAAATATTACACTGTAATTACATAAATGAAGCATGGAGTTTACACTGTAATTCTGGGAAAAATTACACTGTAATTACAAAAAAAATGAAGCATTGGGATTACACTAAAATCTGGGCAAATTTACATTGGAATTCTAGGTATTTTACACTGCAATTACAAAAAGAAAGCATGGGGATTGCAATGAAATTCTGGGATAAATTACACTATAATACTACGGGCATACTACACTCTAATTCTGGGCTAATTACACTGTAATTCCTGTGAATAAAAAAGATAAGTCAACAGAAAATTGAAACTAGATCAGAAAGGCTCACATGATTCAAATAGAAATTGAAAATAGCTTTATCAAACCCTCCATCGTCGCTAGAAAGACCCTGAAAAATAATTCAGTCAACAAACAGAAAAACTAATAAACTGAAAGCGAGAATAAAAAAGAGAATGAAAGTAGAGAACAAAACAGAAATAACTACCAAAGACATAGCATTAGAACCATGTTCCGCAAAGTAATTAGGCACAAAAGGATCATTTAAAGAATCAGCACTCTCAATAGAAGAAACTACAGAAACATCACCGTATCTCAGGATATACACTGTAATCAGGAATTACACTGGAATTTGTGACATGAATTACACTGTAATCAGGAATTACACTGGAATTAGGGGGGAAATTACACATTACTGGTAGGACAAATTACACTGTAATTGGATGATAAATTACACAGTAATTCTGGGAGGAAATTTACATTGTAATTCTGGGAGTATTTGGAAGTATTACACTGTAAATTACACAGTAATTACAAACATGGGAGAATTGTAAAAGCATGAGAATTACATGTAATATGGGAGTATTACACTGTTAATTACACAATCGTACTACTAGAACATATTACGCAGTAATTACAACAAATATGGAAGAATTACACTGTAAAAATGGGAGTATTACACTGTAAAATCAGGACAGTGAGATTCTGCAAACAGATTACATAGTAGTTCCACTGAAAATATGGGGGTAAGATCAATGTAAATTTGAGCTACAATACAGAGAGATCCGAAGGAAATATGCCCTAGAGGCAATAATAAAGTTATTATTTATTTCCTTATTTCATGATAAATGTTTATTATTCATGCTAGAATTGTATTAACCGGAAACATAATACATGTGTGAATACATAGACAAACATAGTGTCACTAGTATGCCTCTACTTGACTAGCTCGTTTATCAAAGATGGTTGTGTTTCCTAGCCATGGACAAAAGAGTTGTCATTTGATTAACGGGATCACATCATTAGGAGAATGATGTGATTGACATGACCCATTCCATTAGCCTAGCACTTGATCGTTTAGTATGTTGCTATTGCTTTCTTCATGACTTATACATGTTCCTGTAACTATGAGATTATGCAACTCCCGTTTACCGGAGGAACACTTTGGGTGCTACCAAACGTCACAACGTAACTGGGTGATTATAAAGGAGTACTACAGGTGCCTCCGAAGGTACATGTTGAGTTGGCGTATTTCGAGATTAGGTTTTGTCACTCCGATTGTCGGAGAGGTATCTCTGGGCCCTCTCGGTAATACTCATCACTTAAGCCTTACAAGCATTATAACTAATGAGTTAGTTATGAGATGGCGTATTACAGAACGAGTAAAGAGACTTGCCAGTAACGAGATTGAACTAGGTATTGGATACCCACGATCAAATCTCGGGCAAGTAACATACCGATGACAAAGGGAACAACGTATGTTGTTATGCGGTTTGACCGATAAAGATCTTCGTAGAATATGTAGGAACCAATATGGGCATCCAGGTCCCGCTATTGGTTATTGACCGAGAATGGTTTTAGGTCATGTCTACATAGTTCTCGAACCCGTAGGGTCCGCACACTTAACGTTTCGATGACAGTTTTATTATGAGTTTATAAGTTTTGATGTACCGAAGTTTGTTCGGAGTCCCGGATGTGATCACGGACATAACAAGGAGTCTCGAAATGGTCGAGACATAAAGATTGATATATTGGAAGCCTATGTTTGGACATCGGAATGGTTCCGGGTGAAATCGGCATTTTACCGGAGTACCGGGAGGTTACCGGAACCCCCCCGGGGGGTTAATGGGCCTACATGGGCCAAGAGGGAGAAGAGGAAGGAGCCAGGAGGGGGCCGCACGCCCCTCCCCCTCCTAGTCCGAATAGGACAAGGGAAGGGGGGCGGCGCCCCCCCCCTTTCCTTCCCCTTTTCCTCCTCTTTCCCCCTTCTCTCCTACTCCAACTTGGAAAAGGGGATTCCTACTCCCGGTGGGAGTAGGACTCCCCCCTTGGCGCGCCCCCTTAGGCCGGCGGCCTCCTCCCCCCTGGCTCCTTTATATACAGGGGCGGGGGGCACCCCATAGACACACAAGTTGATCTACGGATTGTTCCTTAGCCGTGTGCGGTGCCCCCTTCTACCATATTCCACCTCGGTCATATCGTCGCGGAGTTTAGGCGAAGCCCTGCGCCGGTAGAACATCATCATCGTCACCACGCCGTCGTGCTGACGGAACTCATCTCCGGAGCCTTTGCTGGATCGGAGGGCCGGAGATCGTCATCGAGCTGAACGTGTGCTGAACTCGGAGGCTCCGTACGTTCGGTGCTTGGATCGGTCGGATCGTGAAGACGTACGACTACATCAACCGCATTGTGCTAACGCTTCCGCTTACGGTCTATGAGGGTACGTGGACGAACACTCTCCCCTCTCGTTGCTATATCATCACCATGATCTTGCGTGTGCGTAGGAAATTTTTTGAAATTACTACGTTCCCCAACAGTGGCATCCGAGCCTAGGTTTTATGCGTTGATGTTATATGCACGAGTAGAACACAAGTGAGTTGTGGGCGATACAAGTCATACTGCTTACCAGCATGTCATACTTTGGTTCGGCGGTATTGTGAGATGAAGCGGCCCGGACCGACATTACGCGTACGCTTACGCGAGACTGGTTTCACCATTACGAGCACTCGTGCTTAAAGGTGGCTGGCGGGTGTCTGTCTCTCTCACTTTAGCTGAATCGAGTGTGGCTACGCCCGGTCCTTGCGAAGGTTAAAACAGCACCAACTTGATGAACTATCATTGTGGTTTTGATGTGTAGGTAAGAATGGTTCTTGCTAAAGCCCGTAGCAGCCACGTAAAATTTGCAACAACAAAGTAGAGGACGTCTAACTTGTTTTTGCAGGGCATGTTGTGATGTGATATGGCCAAGACGTGATGCTATATTTTATTGTATGAGATGATCATGTTTTGTAATCGAAGTTATCGGCAACTGGCAGGAGCCATATGGTTGTCGCTTTATTGTATGAAATGCAAACGCCCTATAATTGCTTTACTTTATCACTAAGCGGTAGCGATAGTCGTAGAAGCAATAGATGGCGTAACGACAACGATGCTACGATGGAGATCAAGGTGTCCCGCCGGTGACGATGGTGATCATGACGGTGCTTCAAAGATGGAGATCACAAGCAGAAGATGATGATGGCCATATCATATCACTTATATTGATTGCATGTGATGTTTATCCTTTATGCATCTTATCTTGCTTTGGTTGACGGTAGCATTTTAAGATGATCTCTCACTAATTATCAAGAAGTGTTCTCCCTGAGTATGCACCGTTGCGAAAGTTCTTCGTGCTGAGACACCACGTGATGATCGGGTGTGATAGGCTCTACGTTCAAATACAACGGGTGCAAAACAGTTCCACACGCGGAATACTCAGGTTATACTTGACGAGCCTAGCATATACAGATATGGCCTCGGAACACGGAGACTGAAAGGTCGAGCGTGAATCATATAGTAGATATGATCAACATAGAGATGTTCACCATTGAAACTACTCCATCTCACGTGATGATCGGACATGGTTTAGTTGATTTGGATCACGTGATCACTTAGATGACTAGAGAGATGTCTGTCTAAGTGGGAGTTCTTAAGTAATATGATTAATTGAACTTAAATTTATCATGAACTTAGTCCTGGTAGTATTTTGCAAATTATGTTGTAGATCAATAGCTTGCGTTTTTGCTTTCATATGTTTATTTTGATATGTTCCCAGAGAAAACTGTGTTGAAAAATGTTAGTAGCAATGATGCGGATTGGATCCGTGATCTGAGGTTTATCCTCATTGCTGCACAGAAGTATTATGTCCTTAATGCACCGCTAGGTGACAGACTTATTGCAGGAGCAGATGCAGATGTTATGAACGTCTGGCTAGCTCAATATGATGACTACTTGATAGTTTAGTGCACCATACCATGCTTAACGGCTTAGAATCGGGACTTCAAAGACGTTTTGAACGCCATGGACCATATAAGATGTTCCAGGAGTTGAAGTTAATATTTTAAGAAAATACCCGAGTTGAGAGATATGAAGTCTCCAACAAGTTCTATAGCTAAAAGATGGAGGAGAATCGCTCAACTAGTGAGCATGTGCTCAGATTGTCTGGGTACTTCAATCGCTTGAATCAAGTGGGAGTTAATCTTCCAGATAAGATAGTGATTGACAGAGTTCTCTAGTCACCATCACCAAGTTAGTAGAACTTTGTGATAAACTATAGTATGCAAGGGATGACAAAAACGATTCCCGAGCTCTTCGTGATGTTAAAATCGACGAAGGTAGAAATCAAGAAAGAGCATCAAGTGTTGACGGTTGACAAGATCACTAGTTTCAAGAAAAGGGCAAAGGGAAAGAAAAGGGAACTTCAAGTAGAATGACAAGCAAGTTGTCACTTCCGCGAAGAAGCCCAAAGCCGGACCAAAGCCTGAAACTGAGTGCTTACACTGTAAAGGAAATGGTCACTGGAAGCAGAAATGCCCTGAATATTTGGTGGATAAGAAGGATGGCAAAGTGAACAAGGGTACATTTGATATACAGGTTATTGATGTGTGCCTTACTAGTGTTTATAGTAGCCCCTGAGTATTTGATACTTGTTCGGTTGCTAAGATTAGTAACTCGAAACAGGAGTTACAGAATAAACAGAGACTAGTTGAAGGGGAAGTGACGATGAGTGTTGGAAGTAGTTCCAAGATTGATATGATCATCATCACACACTCCCTATACTTTCGGGATTAGTGTTAGACCTAAATAAATGTTATTTGGCGTTTTGCATTGAGCATGACTATGATTTGATCATGTTTATTGCGATACGGTTGTTCATTTGAAGTTAAAGAATAATTGTTATTCTATTTACATGAATAAAACCTTCAATGGTCATACACCCAATGAAAATAGTTTGTTGGATCTCGATAGTGATGATACACATATTCATAATATTGATGCCAAAAGATGCAAAGTTAATAATGATAGTGCAACTTATTTGTGGCACCGCCGTTTGAGTCATATCGGTGTAAAGCGCATGAAGAAACTCCATAAAGATAGATTTTCAGAATCACTTGGTTATGAATCATTTGATGCTTGCGAACCGTGCTTTTGAGCAAGATGACTAAAACTCCCTTCTTCGGAACAATGGAACGAGCAAGAAACTTGTTGGAAATAATACATACCGATCCAGTGAGTGTTGATGCTTGTGGCAAGTATCGTTATTTTCTGACCTTCACAAGATGATTTGAGCAGATATGCATATATCTACTTGATGAAACATAAGTCTGAAATAGTTGAAAGGTTCAAAGAATTTCAGAGTGAAGTGGAAAAATCATCGTAACAAGAAAATAAAGTTTCTGCGATCTGATCGCGGAGACGAATATTTGAGTTACCAGTTTGGTCTTCAATTAAAACAATGTGAAATAGTTTCACAGATCACGCCACCTGGAACACCACAACGTTATGGTGTGTCCGAACGTCGTAACCGCACTTTATTGGATATGGTGCGATCTATGATGTCTCTTACTGATTTACCTATATTGTTTTGGAGTTATGCATTAGAGACAGCTGCATTCACGTTAAAAGGGCACCATCTAAATCCGTTGAGACGACAGCATATGAACTGTGGTTTAGCGAGGAACCCAAGTTGTCGTTTCTTAAAGTTTGGGGCTGCGATGCTTATGTGAAAAAGTTTCATCCTGATAAGCTCGAACCCAAATCGGAGAAGTGCGTCTTCATAGAATACCCAAAGGAAATTGTTGGGTACACCTTCTATCACAGATCCGAAGGTAAGATATTCGTTGCTAAAATGGATCTTTTCTAGAGAAGGAGTTTCTCTCGAAATAAGTGAGTGGGAGGAAAGTAGAACTTGATGAGGTAATTGTACCTTCTCCCTTATTGGAAAGTAGTTCATCACAGAAATCAGTTCCAGTGATTCCTACACCAATTAGTGAGGAAGTTAATGATGATGATCATGAAACTTCAGATCAAGTTGCTACCAAACCTCGTAGGTCTTCCAGAGTAAGATCCGCACCAGAGTGGTACGGTAATCATGTTCTGGAAGTCATGTTACTAGACCATGATGAACCTACGAACTATGAGGAAGCGATGATGAGCCCAGATTCCACGAAATGGCTTGAGGCCATAAAATCTGAGATATGATCCATGTATGAGAACAAAGTATGGACTTTGATGACTTGCTCGATGATCAGCAAGCCATGTTAAATAAATGGTTCTTCAAGAGGAAGACGGACACTGATAGTAGTGTGACTTTCCACTAAGCTCGACTTGTTGCAAAAGGTTTTCAACAAATTCAAAGGGTTGAATACGATGAGATTTTCTCACTCGTATCGATGCTTAAGTCTGTCCAAATCATGTTAGCAATTGCCACATTTTATGAAATCTGGCAAATGGATGTCAAAAACTGCATTCCTTAATGGATTTAAAAAAAGTGTTGTATATGATGCAACCAGAAAGTTTTTGTCAATCCTAAAGATGCTAACAAAGTGTGCAAGCTCCAGCAATCCAACAATGGACTGGTGCAAGCATCTTGGAGTTGGAATATACGCTTTGATGAGTTGATCAAAGCATATGGTTTTATACAGACTTTTGAAAAGGCCTGTATTTACAAGAAAGTGAGTGGGAGCACTACAACATTTCTGATAAGTATATGTGAATGACATATTGTTGATCGGAAATAATGTAGAATTATTCTGCAAAGCATAAAAGAGTGTTTTAAAGGAGTTCTTTAAAAGAAAGACCTCAGTAAAAGCTACTTACATATTGAGCATCAAGATCTATTGAGATAGATCAAGACGCTTGATAAGATTTTAAATGAGTACATACCTTGGCAAGATTTTGAAATAGTTCAAGATGGAACAGTCAAAGAAAAATTCTTGCCTGTGTTGCAAAGGTGTGAAATTGAGTAAGACCCAAATCCCGACCACGGAAGAAAATAGAAAAGAGAATGAAAGTCATTCCCTATGCCTCAGTCATAGGTTCTATAAATATGCTATGTTATGTTCCAGACCTATTGTATACCTTGCTCTGAATTTTGCAAGGGAGTACAATAGTGATCTAGGAGTAGATCACTGGACATTGGTCAAGAATATCCTTAGTGAGGACTAAGGAAATATTTCTCGATTATGGAGGTGATAAAAGAGCCCATCGTAAAGAGTTACATCGGTGCAAGCTTTTACACTGATCCAGATGACTCTAAGTCTCAATCTGGATACATATTGAAAGTGGGAGCACTTAGCTAGAGTAGCTCTATGCAGAGCATTGTAGACATAGAATATTTGCAAAATACATACGGATCTGAATATGACAGACCCGTTGACTAAGATTCTCTCACGAGCAAAACATGATCACACCTTAGTACTCTTTGTGTGTTAATCACATAGCGATGTGAACTAGATTATTGACTCTAGTAAACCCTTTGAGTGTTGGTCACATGAAGATGTGAACTATGAATGTCAATCATATACAGATATGAATATTGATGTTAAATCACATGATGATGTGAACTAGATTATTGACTCTAGTGCAAGTGGGAGACTGAAGGAAATATGCCCTAGAGGCAATAATAAAGTTATTATTTATTTCCTTATTTCATGATAAATGTTTATTATTCATGCTAGAATTGTATTAACCGGAAACATAATACATGTGTGAATACATAGACAAACATAGTGTCACTAGTATGCCTCTACTTGACTAGCTCGTTTATCAAAGATGGTTGTGTTTCCTAGCCATGGACAAAAGAGTTGTCATTTGATTAACGGGATCACATCATTAGGAGAATGATGTGATTGACATGACCCATTCCGTTAGCCTAGCACTTGATCGTTTAGTATGTTGCTATTGCTTTCTTCATGACTTATACATGTTCCTGTAACTATGAGATTATGCAACTCCCGTTTACCGGAGGAACACTTTGGGTGCTACCAAACGTCACAACGTAACTGGGTGATTATAAAGGAGTACTACAGGTGTCTCCGAAGGTACATGTTGAGTTGGCGTATTTCGAGATTAGGTTTTGTCACTCCGATTGTCGGAGAGGTATCTCTGGGCCCTCTCAGTAATACTCATCACTTAAGCCTTGCAAGCATTATAACTAATGAGTTAGTTATGAGATGACGTATTACAGAACGAGTAAAGAGACTTGCCGGTAATGAGATTGAACTAGGTATTGGATACCGACGATCAAATCTCGGGCAAGTAACATACCGATGACAAAGGGAACAACGTATGTTGTTATGCGGTTTGACCGATAAAGATCTTCGTAGAATATGTAGGAACCAATATGGGCATCCAGGTCCCGCTATTGGTTATTGACCGAGAATGGTTTTAGGTCATGTCTACATAGTTCTCGAACCCGTAGGGTCCGCACGCTTAACGTTTCGATGACAGTTTTATTATGAGTTTATAAGTTTTGATGTACCGAAGTTTGTTCGGGGTCCCGGATGTGATCACGGACATGACGAGGAGTCTCGGAATGGTCGAGACATAAAGATTGATATATTGGAAGCCTATGTTTGGACATCAGAATGGTTCCGGGTGAAATCGGCATTTTACCGGAGTACCGGGCGGTTACCGGAACCCCCCGGGGGGTTAATGGGCCTACATGGGCCAAGGGGGAGAAGAGGAAGGAGCCAGGAGGGGGCCGCGCGCCCCTCCCCCTCCTAGTCCGAATAGGACAAGGGAAGGGGGGCGGCGCCCCCCCTTTCCTTCCCCCCTTCCTCCTCTTTCCCCCTTCTCTCCTACTCCAACTTGGAAAAGGGGATTCCTACTCCCGGTGGGAGTAGGACTCCCCCCTTGGCGCTCCCCCTTAGGCCGGCGGCCTCCTTCCCCCTGGCTCCTTTATATACGGGGATGGGGGGCACCCCATAGACACACAAGTTGATCTACGGATCGTTCCTTAGCCGTGTGCGGTGCCCCCTTCCACCATATTCCACCTCGGTCATATCGTCGCAGAATTTAGGCGAAGCCCTGCGCCGGTAGAACATCATCATCGTCACCACGCCGTCGTGCTGACGGAACTCATCTTCGGAGCCTTTGCTGGATCGGAGGGCCGGAGATCGTCATCGAGCTGAACGTGTGCTGAACTCGGAGGCTCCGTACGTTCGGTGCTTGGATCGGTCGGATCGTGAAGACGTACGACTACATCAACCGCGTTGTGCTAACGCTTCCGCTTACGGTCTACGAGGGTACGTGGACGAACACTCTCCCCTCTCGTTGCTATATCATCACCATGATCTTGCGTGTGCGTAGGAAATTTTTTGAAATTACTACGTTCCCCAACAAGATCCACTTGCATGACTAACTAACCAAATGCTGAAAACAAAAAGGATTGCAAAGTAAATTTACTGAAATTACACTGGGATTTATAGTGTAAGTACACTTATAATACAGTGTAATTACATAGTTAGTACACTGATATTGCAGTGCAAGTAACAAAGAAAGTACACTAATATTAGACTATAAATACACTGACAAATACAGTGTAAGGAAACTGAAATTCGACTGGAAATTTCAGTGCAAACACCGTAATAGAAGCATCAAATTCAGAGAGATTCCTGGAACATATTCAGAGACACCTCGGTTACCAGGGAAAATCATGAGCAGCCACCTACAACTACAAAAACTACATCACATAATCTCCAACTATCATCTAACGGAAAAGGAAACTAGCAAAAAAATATAGGGAAATCAACCTCTGCAACAACCAGTATGCATACCTCCAGCCATTACAAAAAGAAAAGCTAGACACTGTAAGTGTAGGGGAAACTACGGTGCGGTTCAGCAGCATACACTGAAATTCTGAGGTACACTACAATTCCGGGGGTAAAAACACGGTAGTAGAAGCATCAAATTCAGATAAATTCCTGGAAAACACAACTACCAGAGGGAAATCATGACCAGCCATCTACAACTATCATCAAACAGCAAAGGGAACAGACACCACAGGCTAGCAGAAAATTTAATAGGGAAATTGATGTCTACTACACAACCTTCTTCTTGTAGACGTTGTTGGGCCTCCAAGTGCAGAAGTTTGTAGGACAGTAGCAAATTTCCCTCAAGTGGATAACCGAAGGTTTATCAATCCATGGGAGGCGTAGGATGAAGATAGTCTCTCTCAAGCAACCCTGCAACCAAATAACAAAGAGCCTCTTGTGTCCCCAACACACCCAATACAATGGTAAATTGTATAGGTGCACTAGTTCGGCGAAGAGATGGTGATACAAGTGCAATATGGATGATAGATATAGGTTTTTGTAATCTGAAAATATAAAAACAGCAAGGTAACAAGTGGTAAAAGTGAGCGTAAACGATATTGCAATGCTAGAAAACAAGGCCTAAGGTTCATACTTTCACTAGTGCAAGTTCTCTCAATAATAATAACATAACTGGATCATATAACTATCCCTCAACATGCAATAAAGAGTCACTCCAAAGTCACTAATAGCCGAGAACAAACGAAGAGATTCTGGTAGGGTACGAAACCACCTCAAAGTTATCCTTTCTGATCGATCTATTCAAGAGTCCGTAGTAAAATAACACGAAGCTATTCTTTCCGTTCGATCTATCATAGAGTTTGTACTAGAATAACACCTTAAGACACAAATCAACCAAAACCCTAATGTCACCTAGATAGTCCAATGTCAACTCAAGTATCCGTGGGCATGATTAGACGATATGCATCACACAATCTCAGATTCATCTATTCAACCAACACAAAGTACTTCAAAGAGTGCCCCAAAGTTTCTACCGGAGAGTCAAGACAAAAACGTGTGACAACCCCTATGCATAAGTTCATTGAACCCGCAAGTTGATCACCAAAACATACATCAAATAGATCACGTGAATATCCCATTGTCACCACAGATAAGCACGGCAAGACATACATCAAGTGTTCTCAAATCCTTAAAGACTCAATCCAACAAGACAACTTCAAGGGGAAAACTCAATTCATCAGAAGAGAGTATAGGGGGAGAAACATCATAAGATCCAACTATAATAGCAAAGCTCGCGATACATCAAGATCGTAACACCTCAAGAACACGAGAGAGAGAGAGAGATAGAGGGAGAGAGAGAGAGATCAAACACATAGCTACTGGTACATACCCTCAGCCCTGAGGGTGAACTACTCCCTCCTCGTCATGGAGAGCGCTGGGATGATGAAGATGGCCACGGGTGAGGGATTCCCCCTCCGGCAGGGTGCCGGAACGGGCTCCCGATTGGTTTTTGGTGGCTACAGAGGCTTGCGGCGGCGGAACTCCCGATCTAGGTTATTTTCTGGAGGTTTCGGTATTTATAGGAATTTTTGGCATAGGTCTCACGTTAGGGGGGTTTCTGGGCTGTCCACGAGGCAGGGGGCGCGCCCAGGGGGGTGGGCGCGCGCCCCACCCTCGTGGGCAGCCCGGGACTCTCCTGGCCCAACTCTTTCACTCTAGGGGCTTCTTTTGGTCCACAAAAAATCATCAAAATTGGCACATCAATTGGACTCCATTTGGTATTCCTTTTCTGTAAAACTCAAAAACAAGGAAAAAACAGAAACTGGCACTGGGCTCTAGGTTAATAGGTAGTCCCAAAAATAATATAAAAGTGTATAGTAAAGCCCATAAACATCCAAAACGGGTAATATAATAGCATGGAACAATAAAAAATTATATATATGTTGGAGACGTATCAAGCATCCCCAAGCTTAATTCCTGCTCGTCCTCGAGTAGGTAAATGATAAAAACAAAAAATTTGATGTGGAATGCTACCTAGCATATTTCTCATTGTAATTTTCTTTATTGTGACATGAATGTTTAGATCCAAATGATTCAAGATAAAAGTTCATATTAACATAAAAATAGTAATACTTCAATCATACTAACATGTAATCATGTCTTATCAAAATAACATTGCTAAAGAAAGTTTATCCCTACAAAATCATATAGTTAGGCTATGTTTCATTTTCGTCACACAAAATACTCCCATCATGCACAACCCCGGTTTCAGCCAAGCAATTGGTTCATACTTTTTAACGCGCTTCAGCTTTTTTTCAACTCTCACGCAATACATGAGCGTAAGCCATGGATATAGCACTATGGGTGGAACAGAATATGATGATGGAGGTTGTGTGGAGAAGACAAAAAAGGAGAAAGTCTCAGATTGACGAGGCTAATCAATGGGCTATGGATATGCCCATCAATTTATGTCAACATGAGAAGTAGGGATTGCCATGCAACGGATGCACTAGAGCTATAAATGTATGAAAGCTCAACAAAAGAAACTAAGTGGGTGTGCATCCAACTTGCTTGCTCACGAAGACCTAGGGCATTTTGAGGAAGCCCATCATTGGAATATACAAGCCAAGTTCTATAATGAAAAATTCCCACTAGTATATGAAAGTGACAACATAGGAGACTCTCTATATGAAGAACATGGTGCTACTTTGAAGCACAAGTGTGGAAAAAGATAGTAACATTGTCCCCCTTTTTATTTTTATTTTTTTCATTTTTTTAGGCCTTTCCTTTTTTTATTTGGCCTTTCTTTTTTTATTTGGCCTTTTTTTATTTTTAGGGGACAATGCTCTAATAATGATGATCATCACACTTCTATTTATTTACAACTCATGAATTACAACTCGATACTAGAACAAAATATGACTCTATATGAATGCCTACAGCGGTGTATTGGGATATGCAATGAATCAAGAGTGACATGTATGAAAGAATTATGAAGGTGGATTAGCCACAAATACGATGTCAACTACATGATCATGCAAAAGCAATATGACAATGATGGAACGTGTCATAATAAACGGAACGGTGGAAAGTTGCATGGCAATGTATCTCGGAATGGCTATGGAAATGCCATAATAGGTAGGTATGGTGGCTGTTTTGAGGAAGATATAAGGAGGTTTATGTGTGATAGAGCGTATCGTATCACGGGGTTTGGATGCACCGGCGAAGTTTGCACCAACTCTCAAGGTGAGAAAGGGCAATGTGCGGTACCGTAGAGGCTAGCAATGATGGAAGGGTAATAGTGCGTATAATCCATGGACTCACATTAGTCATAAAGAACTCATATACTTATTGCAAAAGTTTATTAGCCCTCGAAGCAAAGTACTACTATGCATGCTCCTAGGGGAAGGGTTGGTAGGAGTTAACCATCGCGCGATCCCGACCTCCACTCATAAGGAAGGCAATCAAAAGAGCATCCCATGCTACAAATTTGTTACACAACTTTTACCATACGTGAATGCTACGGGACTTGCCAACTTTAACACAAGTATTTCTCAATTTCATAATTACCCAACTAGCATCTCTCTAACATTACCACCTTTATATCTCAAAACAATTATCAAGTATAAAATTTATCATAGTATTCAATGCACTTTCTATGATAGTTTTTATTATACCCAACTTGGATGCCCATCATATTAGGACCAATTTTATAACCAAAGCAAATACCATGCTGTTCTAAAAGACTCTCAAATAATATAAGTGAAGCATGAGAGATCAATAATTTCTACAAAATAAAACCACCGCCTTTCTCTAAAAAGATATAAGTGAAGCACTAGAGCAAATGACAAACTACTCCGGAAGATATAAGTGAAGATCAATGAGTAGTCAAATAATTGTGCAACTATGTGAAGACTCTCTAACTTTTAAGAATTTTATATCTTGGTATTTTATTCAAACAGCAAGCAAAACAAAACAAAATGGCATTTCAAGGATAGCACACATCATGTGAAGAAGTAAAAACGTAGGTTCAACCGATACTAACCGATAATTGATGAACAAGAAAGGTGGGATGCCTACCGGGGCATCCCCAAGCTTGGATGCTTGAGACTTCTTGAAATATTATCTTGGGGTGCCTTGGGCATCCCCAAGCTTGAGATTTTGTGTCTCCTTAATTCCTTTTATATCACGGCTTCCCTACATCTTAAAAACTTCATCCACACAAAACTCAACAAGAACTCGTGAGATAAGTTAGTATAAACCAATGCAAAAACCTTATCATTCTCTACTGTAGCAAATCACAAAAATTATTATTCAACATTGCATACTAAATGCCTCTGCATATTTAATACTCCTATCCTCAAATAGAATCATTAAACAAGCAAACATATGCAAACAATGCAGACATAACAGCAATCTGCCAAAACAGTACAGTCTGTAAAGAATGCAAGATTCATCATACCTCCCTAACTCCAAAAATTATGAGGAAAATACTAAAATGTAGAAAATGCATCAGAGCTTATTTTGCAGAAAGTTTCAACAATTTATCATATTCTGACTTTTCTAGGGAATGTTTGCAACAGCGGTAAACTTTCTGTTTTGAAGCAGCAAGATGTATACTTGCAAAATAAGCATGGTAAAGGCTATCCTTGACATTTTTTTACTGAAAATATGTTGGGGAACATAGTAATTTCAAAAAAAATCCTACGTAAACGCAAGATCATGGTGATGCATAGCAACGAGAGGGGAGAGTGTTGTCCACGTACCCTCGTAGACCGAAAGCGGAAGCGTTAGCACAACGCGGTTGATGTAGTCGTACGTCTTCACGGTTCGACCGATCAAGCACCGAAAGCACGACACCTCCGAGTTCAGCACACGTTCAGCTCGATGACATCCCTCGAACTCCGATCTAGTCGAGCTTTGAGGGAGAGTTCCGTCAGCACGACGGCGTGGTGACGATGATGATGTTCTACCGACGCAGGGCTTCGCCTAAGCACCGCTACGATATTATCGAGGTGGACTATGGTGGAGGGGGGCACCGCACACGGCGAAGAGATCCAAGGTATCAATTGTTGTGTCTAGAGGTGCCCCCCTGCCCCCGTATATAAAGGAGCAAGGGGGGAGGCGGCCGGCCTAGGAGGAGGGCGCGCCAAGGGTGGGGAGTCCTACTAGGACTCCCAAGTCCTAGTAGGATTCCCCTTTCCTTTCCGGAGTATGAGAGAAGGAAAGAGGGGGAGAGGGAGAAGGAAAAGGGGGCCGCACCTCTTGTCCAATTTGGACCAGATGGGGGGTACACGCCTCCTTCCTTTTGGCCTCTCTCCTCTTTTCCCGTATGGCCCAATAAGACCCATATACTCCCCGGCGATTTCCCGTAACTCTCCGGTACTCCGAAAAATACCCGAATCACTCGGAACCTTTCTGAAGTCCGAATATAGTTGTCCAATATATTGATCTTTACGTCTCAACCATTTCGAGACTCCTCGTCATGTCCCCGATCTCATCCGGGACTCCGAACTACCTTCAGTACATCAAAACACATAACTCATAATATAACCGTCATCGAACTTTAAGCGTGCGGATCGTACGGGTTCGACAACTATGTAGACATGACCGAGACACATCTCTGGTCAATAACCAATAGCGGAACCTGGATGCTCATATTGGCTCCCACTTATTCTACGAAGATCTTTATTGGTCAAACCGCATAACAACATACGTTGTTCCCTTTGTCATCGGTATGTTCTTGCCCGAGATTCGATCGTCGGTATCTCAATACCTAGTTCAATCTCATTATCGGCAAGTCTCTGTAATCGTTATGTAATGCATCATCCCACAACTAACTCATTAGCTACATTGCTTGCAAGGCTTATAGTGATCTGCATTATCGAGAGGGCCCAGAGATACCTCTCCGATAATCGGACTGACAAATCCTAATCTCGAAATATGCCAACTCAACATGTACCTTTGGAGAAACCTGTAGAGCTCCTTTATAATCACCCAGTTACGTTGTGACGTTTGGTAGCACACAAAGTGTTCCTCTGGTAAACGGGAGTTGTATAATCTCATAGTCATAGGAACATGTATAAGTCATGAAGAAAGCAATTGCAACATACTAAACGATCAAGTGCTAAGCTAACGGAATGGTTCAAGTCAATCACATCATTCTCCTAATGATGTGATCCCGTTAATCAAATGACAACTCATGTCTATGGTTAGGAAACTTAACCATCTCTGATTCACGAGCTAGTCAAGTAGAGGCATACTAGTGACAATATGTTTGTCTATGTATTCACACATGTATTATTTTTCTGGTTAATACAATTCTACCATGAATAATAAACATTTATCATGAAATAAGGAAATAAATAATAACTTTATTATTGCCTCTAGGGCATATTTCCTTCAGTCTCCCACTTGCACTAGAGTCAATAATCTAGTTCACATCATCATGTGATTTAACACCAATATTCATATTTGTATATGATTAATACCCATAGTTCACATCGTCATGTGATCAACACCCAAAGGGTTTACTAGAGTCAATAATCTAGTTCAGATCTCTATGTGATTAACACCCAAAGAGTACTAAGGTATGATCATGTTTTGCTCGTGAGAGAAGTTGAGTCAACGGGTCTGTCATATTCAGAGCCGTATGTATTTTGCAAATATTCTATGTCTACAATGCTCTGCACTGAGCTACTCTAGCTAATTGCTCCCACTTTCAATATGTATCCAGATTGAGATTTAGGGTCATCTGGATCGGTGTAAAAGCTTGCACTGATGTAACTCTTTACGACGGGCTCTTTTATCACCTCCATAATCGAGAAATATTTCCTTAGTCCTCACTAAGGATATTCTTGACCGCTGTCCAGTGATCTACTCTTAGATCAAAATTGTACTCCCTTGCCAAACTCGGAGCAAGGTATACAATAGGTCTGGTACACAGCATAGCATACTTTATAGAACCTATGGCTGAGGCATAGGGAATGATTTTTCATTCTATTTCTATTTCTTGTCATGGTCGGGTTTTGAGTCTTACTCAACATTACACCCTGTAATACAGACAAGAATTCCTTCTTTGACTATCCATTTTGAACTATTTCAAAACTTGCCAAGGTATATACTCATTGAAAAATCTTATCAAGCGTCTTGATATATCTCTATAGATCTTGATGCTCAATGTGTAAGCAGCTTCACCGAGGTCTTTCTTTTAAAGAACTCCTTTCAAACACTTCTTTATGCTTTCCAGAAAAATTCTACATCATTTCTGATCAACAATATGTCACTCACATATACTTATCAGAAAGGCTGTAGTGCTCCCACTCACTTTCTTGTAAATACAGGCTTCACTGCAAGTCCATATAAAACTATATGCTTTGATCAACTTATCAAAGCATATATTCCAACTCCGAGATGCTTGCACCAGTCCATAGATGGATCACTGGAGCTTGCACACTTTGTTAGCACCTTTAGGATTGACAAAACCTTCTGGTTGCATCATATACCACTCTTCTTTAATAAATCCATTAAGGAATGCAGTTTTGACATCCATTTGCCAAATTTCATAAAATGTGGCAATTGCTAACATGATTCGAACAGACTTTTAAGCATCGATACGAGTGAGAAAATCTCATTGTATTCAACACCTTGAACTATGTCAAAAACCTTTTTCGACAAGTCTACCTTTGTAGATAGTAACACTACTATCAGCGCCCATCTTCCTCTTGAAGATCCATTTATTTTCTATGGCTTGCTGATCATCGGGCAAGTCAATCAAAGTCCACACTTTGTTCTCATACATGGATCCCATCACAGATTTCATGGCCTCAAGCCATTTTGCGGAATCTGGGCTCTGGGCTCATCATCGCTTCCTCATAGTTTGTAGGTTCGTCATGGTCAAGTAACATGACCTCCAGAATAGGATTACCGTACCACTCTGGTGCGGATCTTACTATGGTTGACCTACGAGGTTCGGTAGTAACTTGATCCGAAGTTTCATGATCAACATCATTAGCTTCCTCACTTATTGGTGTAGTCGTCACAGGAACCGGTTTCTGTGATGAACTATTTTCCAATAAAGGAGAAGGTAGAATTACCTTATCAAGTTCTACTTTCCTCCCACTCATTTCTTTTGAGAGAAACTCCTTCTCTAGAAAGTATCCATTCTTGGCAACAAATGTCTTGCCTTCGGATCTATGATAGAAGGTGTACCCAACAGTTTCCTTTGGGTATCCTATGAAGACACATTTCTCCGATTTGGGTTTGATCCTATCGGGTTGAAGCTTTTTCACATAAGCATCGCAACCCCAAACTTTAAGAAATGACAACTTTGGTTTCTTGCCAAACCACAGTTCATAAGGCGTCGTCTCAACGGATTTTGATGGTGCCCTATTTAACGTGAATGCGGCCATATCTAAAGCATAACCCCAAAACAATAGCGGTAAATCAGTAAGAGACATCATAAATCGCACCATATCTAGTAAAGTACGATTACGACATCCGGACACACCATTACGCTGTGGTGTTCCGGGTGGCGTGAGTTGCGAAACTATTCCGCACATCTTCAAATGTAAACCAAACTTGTAACTCAAATATTCTCCTCCACAATCAGATCATAGAAACTTTATTTTCTTGTTACGATGATTTTCAACTTCACTATGAAATTCTTTAAACTTTTCAAATGTTTCAGACTTATGTTTCATTAAGTAGATATACCCATATCTGCTCAAATCATCTGTGAAGGTGAGAAAATAACGATACCCGCTGCGAGCCTCAACATTCATTGGACCACATACATCAGTATGTATGATTTCTAATAAATCAGTTGCTCGCTTCATAGTTCCAGAGAACGGAGTTTTAGAGATCTTGCCCAAAAAGCACGGTTCGCAAGCATCAAATAATTCATAACCAAGTGATTCAAAAAATCCATCTTTATGGAGTTTCTTCATGTGCTTTACACTGATATGACCCAAACGGTAGTGCCACAAATAAGTTGCACTATCATTATTAACTTTGCATCTTTTGGCATCAATATTATGAATATGTGTATCACTATGATCGAGATCCAACAAACTATTTTCATTGGGTGTATGACCATTGAAGGTTTTATTCATGTAAACAGAACAAAAATTATTCTCTGACTTTAAATGAATAACCATATTGCAATAAACATGATCAAATCATATTCATTCTCAACGCAAACGCCAAATAACAATTATTTAGGTTTAACACTAATCCCGAAAGTATAGGGAGTGTGCGATGATGATCATATCAATCTTGGATCTACTTCCAACACTCATCGTCACTTCCCTTCAACTAGTCTCTGTTTATTATGTAACTCCTGTTTCGAGTTACTAATCTTAGCAACCGAACAAGTTGGTTTTCCTCGAAGAGGAGAGGGTGATGCAGAAAAGTGTAGCGTAAGTATTTCCCTCACTTTTGACAACCAAGGTATCAATCCAGTAGGAGGCTCCTCAAAAGTCCCACGCACCTACACAAACAAACTGAGAACTCGCAACCAACGCAATAAAGGGGTTGTCAATCCCTTCACGGCCACTTGCAAAAGTGAGATCTAATAAAGATAGTATGGTAAGATAAATATATTTTTGGTATTTTATAATATAGATGCAAAAAGTAAAGATGCAAATAAAGTAGATTGAAAGCAAATATGATAAGAGATAGACCCGGGGGCCATAGGTTTCACTAGAGGCTTCTCTCAAGATAGCATAAGTATTACGGTGGGTGAACAAATTACTGTCGAGCAATTGATAGAAAAGCGCATAGTTATGAGATTATCTAGGCATGATCATGTATATAGGCATCACGTCCATAACAAGTAGACCGACTCCTGCCTGCATCTACTACTATTACTCCACACATCGACCGACTCCTGCCTGCATCTACAGTATTAAGTTCATAAGAACAGAGTAACACATTAAGCAAGATGACATGATGTAGAGGGATAAACACATGCAATATGATATAAACCCCATCTTGTTATCCTCGATGGCAACAATACAATACGTGTCTTGCAACCCTTTCTGTCATGGGTAAGAACACTGCAAGATTAAACCCAAAGCTAAGCACTTCTCCATGGCAAGGAAGACCAATCTAGTAGGCCAAACCAAACTGATAATTCGAATAGACTTGCAAAGATAACTCAATCATACATAAAAGAATTCAGAGAAGATTCAAATATTATTCAAAGATAAACTTGATCATAAACCCACAATTCATCGGATCTCGACAAACACACTGCAAAAAGAGTTTACATCGAATAGATCTCCACAAGACAGGGGGAGAACATTGTATTAAGATCCAAAAAGAGAGAAGAAGCCATCTAGCTAATAACTATGGACCCGTAGGTCTGTGGTAAACTACTCACAACTCATCGGAGGGGCAAGGATGTTGATGTAGAGGCCCTCCATGGTTGCTTCCCCCTCCGGCAGAGTGCCGACGAAGGCTCCAAGATGGGATCTCGCGGATACAGAAGGTTACGGCGGTGGAAATTGTGTTTCGTGGTGCTCCTGGATGTTTTCGGGGTACGTAGGTATATATAGGAGGAAGAAGTACGTCGGTGGCCGCCCGAGGGGCCCACGAGACAGGGGGCATGCCCTACAGGGGGGCGGCCCCCTATCTCGTGGGGCCCTCGGAAGCTTCTTGACTTGCACTCCAAGCTCTCCGGATCACGTTTGTTCCAAAAATCACGCTCCCAAAGCTTTCATTCCGTTTGGACTCCGTTTGATATTCCTTTTCTTCGAAATACTAAAATAGGCAAAAAAACAGCAATTGGGCTGGGCCTCCGGTTAGTAGATTAGTCCCAAAAATGATATAAATGTGTAAAATAAAGCCCATAAACATCCAAAAGGGGTAATATAATAGCATGGAACAATCAAAAATTATAGATACGTTGGAGACGTATCAAGCAACCCCAAGCTTAATTCCTGCTCGTCCTCGAGTAGGTAAATGATAAAAAAGAAATTTTTGATGTGGAATGCTACCTAGCATAATTCATAATGTAATTTTGTTTATTGTGGCATGAATGTTCAGACCCAAATGAATACAAAATAAAAGTTCATATTGACATATGAAATAGTAATACTTCAAGCATACTAATCAAAGTAATCATGTCTTCTCAAAATAACATGGCTAAAGAAAGTTATCCCTACACAATCATATAGTCTGGCTATGCTCTATCTTCATCACACAAAGTATTTAATCATGCACAACTCCGATGACAAGCCAAGCAATTGTTTCATACTTTAATAATCTCAAACTTTTTCAACTTTCACGCAATACATGAGCGCGAGCCATGGAAATAGCACTATATGTGGAATAGAATGGTGGTTGTGGGGAAGACAAAAAGGAGAGGATAATCTCACATCAACTAGGCGTATCAACGGGCTATGGAGATGCCCATTAATAGATATCAATGTGAGTGAGTAGGGATTGCCATGCAACGTATGCACTAGAGCTATAAATATATGAAAGCTCAATAAAAGAAACTAAGTGGGGTGCATCCAACTTGCTTGCTCATGAAGACCTAGGGCACTTTGAGGAAGCCCATCATTGGAATATACAAGCCAAGTTCTATAATGAAAAATTCCCACTAGTATATGAAAGTGACAACATATGAGACTCTCTATCATGAAGATCATGGTGCTATTTTGAAGCACAAGTGTGGAAAAAGAAATAGTAGCATTGTCCCTTCTATCTTTTTCTCTCATTTTATTTTTTTTCTTTTCCTTTTTTTCTTTGGCCTTCTTTTTTTTTCCTTTTTGGCCTTCTTTTTTCTTTCTTTTTGTAAAGTCCGAAGTCTCATCCCGACTTGTGGGGGAATCATAGTCTTCATCATCCTTTCCTCACTAGGATAATGCTCTAATAATAAAGATCATCACACTTTTATGGATTTACAACTCAAAGCTAGAACAAGATATGACTCTATATGAATGCCTCCGGCGGTGTACCGGGATATGCAATGAATCAAGAGCGACATGTATGAAGATTATGAAGGTGGCCTTGCCACAAATACAATGTTAACTACATGATCATTGTCGGTGTCAAAACCGGCGGATCTCGGGTAGGGGGTCCCGAACTGTGCGTCTAGGCGGATGGTAACAGGAGACAAGGGACACGATGTTTTTACCCAGGTTCGGGCCCTCTCGATGGAGGTAAAACCCTACTCCTGCTTGATTAATATTGATGATATGGGTAGTACAAGTGTAGATCTACCACGAGATCAGAGAGGCTAAACCCTAGAAGCTAGCCTATGGTATGATTGTTTTTCGTCCTACGGACTAAAACCCTCCGGTTTATATAGGCATCGAAGAGGGTTAGGGTTACACAGAGTTGGTTACAATGGTAGGAGATCTACATATCCATATCGCCAAGCTTGCCTTCCACGCCAAGGAAAGTCCCATCCGGACACGGGACGAAGTCTTCAATCTTGTATCTTCATAGTCCAGGAGTCCGGCCAAAGGTGATAGTTCGGCTATCCATACACCCCCTAATCCAGGACTCCCTCAGTAGCCCCTGAACCAGGCTTCAATGACGAGTCCGGCGTGCATATTGTCTTCGGCATTGCAAGGAGGGTTCCTCCTCCAAATTCTTCATAGAAGATTTTGAACACAAGGATAGTGTCCGGCTCTGCAAAATAAGTTCCACATACCATCGTAGAGAGAATAATATTTACACAACTTCAATCTGCTGACATATTCCGTGGCGTGGCATCACACCACGGCCAAGCCTTTATTCGAATCGTTTTTAGTGTTCCACCTTAGTGCGTTTAGCGAGGCGGTTTCCTTGGCACGTCTTGTCAAAGCAGAGATCGTGTCCCCTTATTCCGGGATTCTCATCAATACGGGCGTGGGTAACTGAGGGAGTCCTGGACTAGCTTGGCGATACGAATATGTAGATCTCCTACCATTGTAACTGACTCTGTGTAACCCTAGCCCTCTCCAGTGTCTATATAAACCGGAGGGTTTTAGTCCGTAGGACAACAACCATTACAACAATCATACCATAGGCTAGCTTCTAGGGTTTAGCCTCCTTGATCTCGTGGTAGATCCACTCTTGTACTACCCATATCATCAATATCAATCAAGCAGGAGTAGGGTTTTACCTCCATCGAGAGGGCCCGAACCTGGGTAAAAACATCGTGTCCCTTGTCTCTTGTTACCATCCGCCTAGACGCACAGTTCGGGACCCCCAACCCGAGATCCGCCGGTTTTGACACCGACATTGGTGCTTTCATTGAGAGTTCCTCTGTGTCGTCATCGATAGGCTTGATGGCTTCTTCAATCAACAACAACGCCGTCCAGGGTGAGACTTTTCTCCCCGGACAGATCTTCGTGTTCGGCAGCTTCGCACTGCGGGCCAATTCGCTTGGCCATCTGGAGCAGATCGAAAGCTACGCCCCTGGCCGTCAGGTCAGGTTTGGAAGCCTAAACTTCACGGCCGACATCTGGGGAGACTTGATCTTCGACGGATTCGAGCCACAGCCGAGCGTGCCACGCTGTCACGATGGGCATGATTTAGCTCTGCCGCCGGACAGTGCCCTGGAGGCCGCACACGAGTCCGCTCTGACCCATAGTTCGGAGCAGACCACGCAGATCGAGGACAGGTGGCTAGACACCACCTCGGGGGCTGCAACTTCTACGGTGATAGAGCCGAATACTGATCTTGTCCCTTATAAAGCTCGTGACTCTGAGGCACCGGACTCCTTGCCGGACTCCGAACCTCCTGCGCCCCTACCAATCGAATCCGATTGGGCGCCGATTATGGAGTTCACCGCCGCGGACATCTTTCAGCACTCACCCTTTGGTGACATCCTAAATTCGCTAAAGCATCTCTCGTTATCAGGAGAACCCTGGCCGGACTGCGGTCAGGACGGTTGGGATGCGGACGACGAAGAAATTCAAAGCCCACCCACCACCCACTTTGTAGCCACTGTCGACGATCTAACCGACAGGCTAGACTATGACTCCGAAGACATCGACGGTATGGACGACGATGCCGGAGACTACGAAGAACCAGCGCCTACCGAGCACTGGAAGGCCACCCCAAACCATGTATATATGGTGGACACCCCAAAAGAAAGCGATGACGAGGAACAACGGGACGCGGCAAAGGATAATTCCGCCGACAAACAACCAAAACAGCGACGCAGACGCCGCCCTAAGTCCCGCCTCGACAAAAACAACACTCTTAATGACCCAGCGATAGAGCAGGTCAAACCAGTGGACGACAAACATGCAACCGAGCAACCATCCGAGAAGGACGAATCGGACAATCAATCCATACCCGGCGAAAACAACAGTCCAGACGAACTCACGCCGGACACACCACCGGAGCATAAGAACCTGCACAAAGACTGGTCGCCACTGCAAGAAGTCTGAAAAAGGAAAAATGGAAGCTCAAAACAGCGGAAGACATACTCAGAATAAGGTGGAGCAAAGTACTCAAGACCGCGGACAAATACGGCTATAGCCATCAAACAAAGAGCTACCCAAAGCGCAAGCTGCTGCCAAAATTTGACGAGGAGGCCATAGAGCCCCCACAGTCAAAAAGCAAGGAGGCCGCCTGGCCGGATAGACGACCAGATGACAGGCCAAAAGCGACAAGCGGCGCCGCACACAAGATGACACACGATCCTCACAAAACAGATGGCCCAGTGAGGTCCATTTACGGGCCAAAAAAGAGGGCCCCAGGAAGCAACACAACACGCCACATGTTCGAAGATAACGGCACGCCTAAATACAGGGGAGCCGCACACCCACTATGTTTCACCGATGAGGTGCTGGATCATGAATTTCCAGCGGGATTCAAACCCGCAAACATAGAGGCATACGACGGAACAACAGACCCTGGAGTATGGATCGAGGATTACATACTACACATAAAATGGCTAGAGGAGATGATCTCCACGCCATAAAATATCTACCCCTCAAGCTCAAAGGGCCAGCTCGGCATTGGCTCAAAAGCCTCCCAGAAAATACTGTTGGAAGTTGGGAAGAGCTCGAGGACGCGTTCAGAGCAAATTTTCAAGGGACTTATGTCCGCCCTCCGGATGCAGACGATCTAAGTCATATAACTCAACAGCCCGGAGAGTCAGCGCGCAAATTCTAGAACAGGTTCCTCACCAAAAAGAACCAAATAGTCGACTGTCCGGACGCCGAAGCCTTAGCAGCTTTTAAACATAATGTCCGAGACGAATGGCTCGCCAGACACCTCGGCCAAGAAAAGCCGAGAACAATGGCCGCACTAACAAGCCTCATGACCCGCTTTTGTGCGGGGGAAGACAGCTGGCTAGCAAGATGTAGCACCAATGACCCGAGTACATCCAAGATCAGAGATGGAAACGAAAAATCACGGCGCAGAAAGGACCAGCGCCGAAACAAAGAAAAAAGCCCGAAGAACACGGCGGTCAATGCCGGATTCAAAAGCTCGCGGCCGAACAGCAAAACATTGCCTCTTAAGGACAACAGTGACGAGCTATCCAACTTAAACAAAATTTTGGATCGGATATGTCAAATCCACAGCACCTCCAGAAGGCCTGCAAACCACACCCACCGAGATTGTTGGGTCTTCAAACAGTCCGGCCGACTCAACGCCGAACACAAGGGGCTCGATGCGCCAAGCGAGGATGATGACGAACCCCACCAGCAGAGCGCCGGAAAACAAAAGACTTTCCCACAAGAAGTCAAAATAGTAAATTCACTTCATGTGATAATACGGAGCAACATTGCAGTACCCGCCAAAGTAGGTATCGCACGGTCCACCCCAGCGGAACCTCGAGGTTGGATGTCAAAACCAATTACTTTCGACCACCTGGACTATTCCAGAAGTATTCGAAACGTAGGATGGACTGCTCTGATATTGGATCCTATAATCGACGGACTACAATTTACACAAGTCCTGATGGACGGCGGCAGCGATTTAAACCTGCTATATCCGGACACAATCCGCAAGTTGGGGATAGACCTTACTAAAATTCGACATAGCCGCACTTCCTTCAAAGGAGTGACGCCAGGCCCTTACGCCAAGTGCACAGGCTGCTTACTACTAGAAGTTGTGTTCGGGTCACCCGACAACTTTCGACGCGAAAAGCTAATCTTTCATGTCGCCCCATTCAAAAGTAGCCATCAAGCACTATTGGGACGTGAAGCTTTTGCCCGCTTTAATGCAATACCACACTACGCGTCTCTTACTTAAAATGCCCGGTCCACACGGCATCATCTCACTAAAAGGTCGTTCAAGACCCCGGACACGGCTAGACGAGTCCGGCATAAAAAGCTAGGGGCTCCCTAGCCGCACACCCCTTTACAAGGGGCTGTGCGTATGAGCTAACATAGGCTCAGCTTTATTCATTCATTCATATTTCGGTTTTTAATACATTTTTTGCACGATTTCCTTCCAAGCTAAATTCCTCTCTTTTTACAGATGAACAACGTGTACACCCGTCCAGGATACGGCACAACGGAGACATAGGCGCAGACGTGCAGCAGGGACCCGTTGCAAGGATTCTTTTCAGATTAAGTCCCTGCGTAAACCTTTCTTACTGTCTTTTGTTGACCACATCCCACGGTTTTTAACCATAACCAACAAGGAGGCTGGCGTTTTGGCATCGGCCGTGCCAGAAATTCTCGCCTGTATCTGGACACTAGGGGCTTAGGGCATTGTTCTGCCCTTTATTATAAAGACTGAACACCTTAGGGAGTGTTCGGCATCTCGAGTTAGGCCTTATATGCATCAGCTCCGAGTCATGTCTTTGGTCAAATGTTGGGTTTGCCCGGCTCCTGTGTTTTGCTGCCTTATGTTCCGCATCATCGGCTAACGCGGCACCAGGAGAACTACTGCGATTGTGCCCCGGTTTGGTCGGGCGAGCACCTCAGTAGAGAAAGCCGAAAACTGACTGTCATGATATAGCGAGAGACTGGTCAACCACTCGATCGACTATCGGAATGTTTAGAATTCCGCCGCTTTGACGAAGGACCATTTCCCGGTCAGGCACATACGCGCCCCGAATGCGGAGGGCGCGGTGCCCCTAGGGGCTATGTCGTAGCCCCACCCTCGAACTCCTATGGCTAAGTGAAAGTGATAAAGCATTATAGTCCGGTTGCCTCGTTTGCTATGCTACCACCTCCTTCACAGGACCGAGACGTCGGATTAAGTGTGAAAATGCGCTATATTTGCAAACACCCCCGCACCTTGTGCGTGGGGGCTGAAGCCGACGACTGCCATCTTTCAGGTTATACACACGTATACATAAACGGCCGCACAGGAGAAATTTCAATACTTGAACGCACAAGTACAAAAAGCGCTTACCTCATAAACATCGTTTTACAAACCAACACGTTCACTTGAACGTGACATTTTTTGAGCACTGTGAGTCTATTACACGAGCACCACGCAGAACTTCTCCAAAATAGTGCTCGGCGGGTAACCGGCTCTTGTCCGTACCCTGGGTCGCAACAGCGGTGGCATCCATCTCCGTCCAGTATGTCTTCACACGGGCGAGGGCCATCCGTGCACCCTCTATGCAGGCCGACCGATTCATCGCCTTGATATGCGGCACCGCCCCAATGAATTGCTGCAATAAGCCAAAGTAACTTTTTGGCTTGGGCCTATCCGGCCAGACATGAGTCACGATATCCGTCATGGCAAGCCCGGACAATCTATTTAGCTCAGCCCATTCGGCCAACCAATCGGTCAGCGGAAGGGAACGCTCCGGACTATGGAATTGAGACCAAAATAGCTCTTCCGTCTTGTGATCCTTCTGACTTCGTAAGTGCACGACGGCATCCGCCGCACTCGCCGCCAAGTCCATATAAGGATCCTCCGGACCCCAGAGCTGGCCAAGCTGAGCATACTTTGGATCTGTAAACCTTCGGCGCAGCAGAAAGGGCTTGCCAGCCACAATGTCTCCGGCCTGGCGCAGCTCCTCCTTTATAGCCCGCATTGCAGAACGGGCATCCTTGGCTTCGGCGGTGGCCTTCCCTAGGTCTTCTCGCTCCGCTAGGCGCTCCCTTTCAAGAACCTCATTACGGTCGGTAGCATCTTTTAACTTCATGGCCATTTCGGCCATCTCCTGCCTGCTTCGGCAGTGTGAAGCCCTTTCGTCTTCTAGCTCTTCGGCCGCCCTCGAGGCAGCCGCATCACTCCTTCTGGCTTGCTCCTTGGCTTGAGAAAGTTCTGCCCGAAGGCTCTCCACAGCAGCGGCACCATCTGCGTCAAGCACAAATATTGTAAGAGGTGGGCTTCGGCTCCCTTACTAGGTGACCACGGAGAAGAAACCTACCTTGCGACTTGTCAAGTCGCCTGTTGACTAGCGCGATGTCCGCATCCGCAACATCGAGTTGCCGCTTTAGTTCAGCAACTCCATCAGTCCGGCTAGCCACCGAACTATCCGCCACCTGCTTAGGAAAGGCGAAAATCAATAACTGGGATTTTGATCCTCGGCACGCTGTCGTTCTCGACACCCTACTGAGTCTCAGGGGCTACTATCCATACAGGGCGCACTTTATGTGTAAAACTGTCAAAGGGTATGTCATTTTTACGTACCTCAAACCCCGCCAGCAAACTCCTGACGGCATCACGCAATCCGCCTTCGGCGGATGAGATTCTTCCAATCACCGTACTCATCAGTGTACGGTGACCTTCTGAGATAGACGCCCTCTGAAGCAGATCCTTCAGCTCCCCCGGCCGCACACCAGTTGGTACCGAACTATTCGGCCCTGCCGGACTCGGGGATACCCTCCGTGATGACACTTCAGGCTCGTCCGCCCTATCCGATGGTGCGGCAGATGGAGGCGTCTTGCTCTCTATCATCTCCGGACGGAGTTCCCCCGAAGACGAGCTCATCTGAGAAGGACGGAGATCCGGACTACAAGGTAAAAACCTAAGTTATCCTCAGAAGCACAAATAGGGATGTCCCTTACTGCAAAACTCCCTTTTTTCTACTTACGGCTCGCTGGAGGGCTGATTCTTTAGGGGAGACTGTGCAGCTGGAGCCTCTCCGGACACAGGACCCTCCAGGAAAGATTTCTTCCCCCGCTTCGGGGCTTTGGCCTCCGGGTCTTCGGAGGCGGTCCTCTTCTCCCCCTGGAAGGAGGGATTCTCGATCCCCCCTTCCTCAAAAGCCTCCTTGGTTGAGGCGGTAGTTCCTCTGTTCTACCCTTCGCCTTCCTTCGAAGGCACAACCTCCAGCATCCTGACCAGCACGGGATCCGGCGCGGTCTCTGGGAGGGGGGCCGGACAACGTATCAGTTTTGCTTGCGCTATACACTCCTGTTTAGAGGGCAGTTGATCAAAAAGCGAATCATAGAAAGGCAAACAAACGGCATGTCCGGACATGGAGCTACTTGTGTATCCGGGCGATTGAATCTTAGGCCAGAATCCTCGGTCAATTTCGGACACATTTCTTTTGATCCGAAGAACAGTTTATACCCGGGTGTTGTACCCATGAAATGTTGAAGAGCTCGCAGCCCCTCGGGATTGAACTCCCACAGACGGAGGGGGCGACGCTTGCAGGGCAGGAGACGCCGAATCAGCATAACCTGCATCACCATCACCAAACTGATCTCCCTCTCCTGGAGGTCTTTAATCCGGCCCTGCAGTAGGAGTATGTCCTTTGACGGCCCCCAGCTGAGCCCTTGGTTGACCCACAACATCAGCCGCTGTGGAGGGCCCGAGCGGAAGATGGGCAGCGGCTTCTGCTTGCTGCCCCTAGGAGCGGTGATATAGAACCACTCCTGTTGCCACAGGCCAAGCTCCTCCTGAAAAGAGCCCTTGGGCCATGGAGCATTGGCCCTTCTGCTTATAACCGCCCCGCCGCATTCAGCTTGACGCCCCTCAATCATCTTCGGCTCCACATTGAAGGTATTGAGCCACAAACCGAAGTGAGGAGTGATGCGGAGGAAGGCCTCGCAGATGATAACGAATGAGGAAATATGGAGGATGGACTCCGAAGCCAGGTCATGGAATTCCAACCCATAGTAGAACATGAGCCCTCTCACAAAAGGATCCTTCGGGAAGCCTAAACCCCAACGGAGGTGGGACACGAACACAACGCTCTCGCCGGGCTCGGGAGTGGGAATGACTTGCCCTTTGGCAGGCAACCTATGCGAAATCTCGTAGGTTAAGTACCTGGCTTCTCGCAGCTTTAGCACGTCCTCTTCCGTGATGGAGGAAGGCATCCACCGGCCCTGCAGGTCGGAGCCGGACATTGTTGAAGGTCCGAAGCGCTCGAATCTGGGGCTCTGGGTGTTGGAACTCAGGGCAAGGAACAGATTCGATTGGCGATTGAAGAAAAGAAACGAGCCTTGGTCCCATTATAAAGAGGGAAAATACCAAGAGTCATCCTCGTGACCGTTCGGGACTCGCCTCCGATAGAGGGGCGTGGCGACGGGCAGGATTGGGTTACCCACATCCGTATTGATGAGAATCCCTGGATAAGGGGAAAACGATCTCTACTTCGACAAGACGTGCCAAGGAAACCGCTTCGCTAAACGCGCCAAGGTGGTATAATAAAAAACGATTCAAGTAAAGGCTTGGTGGTGGTATGACGTCATGCCGCAAAATACGTCAGCAGATTGAACATTGTGTACATATTATTCTCTCTACGGTGGAATGTGGAAATTATTTCGCAGAGCCGGACACTATCCTGGTGTTCACAATCTTCTATGAATTATTCGGAGGAGGAACCCGCCTTGCAATGCCGAACAATATGCGCGCCAGACTCATCATCATTGAAGCCTGGTTCAGGGGCTACTGAGGGAGTCCTGGACTAGGGGGTGTCCGGACAGCCGGACTATCATCGTCAGCCGGACTCCAAGACTATGAAGATACAAGATTGAAGACTTCGTCCCGTGTCCGGATGGGACTTTCCTTGGCGTGGAAGGCAATCTTGGCGATACGGATATGTAGATCTCCTACCATTGTAACCGACTCTGTGTAACCCTAGCCCTCTCCGGTGTCTATATAAACCGGCGGGTTTTAGTCCGTAGGATAACAACCATTACAACAATCATACCATAGGCTAGCTTCTAGGGTTTAGCCTCCTTGATCTCGTGGTAGATCCACTCTTGTACTACCCATATCATCAATATCAATCAAGCAGGAGTAGGGTTTTACCTCCATCGAGAGGGCCCGAACCTGGGTAAAAACATCGTGTCCCTTGTCTCCTGTTACCATCCGCCTAGACGCACAGTTTGGGACCCCCTACCCGAGATCCGCCGGTTTTGACACCGACATTAACCCAACCGCGCCATTGATTACGGCGCTTGGGAGATAAGCGAGTTTTACCAGGCTGGTGGGGACGCATAGTTTTGTCCGTTGATATAAGGGGACAAGGATCCACTTTTTCACACACGCCTTCTTCCTCCTTTGCTCATCCATTTCCGCGCACTCGAGCTCCAGCGCCCATGTCCGCACATCTCGCCTCAACCTTCCCCAGCCATGTTCGGAGGGGGCGGCAAGTGGATGGTCTCCTCCATCACGGAGGGGCACATCAAAAAGCTGCGGAAGGCCGGATACTTGTCCAGCGACATCGCGCATCGGCTCCCCGACAAGGGGCAGCTTATCCCCACCCCCAGGCCCCATGAGAGGGTGGTGTTCCTCACCCATTTCCTCTGCAGATTGGGTTTTCCACTTCACCCATTTGTCTGGGGGCTCATGTTCTACTACGGCCTAGATTTCCACGATCTGGCCCTGAATTTCATCCTCAACATCTCGGCGTTCATCGTCGTGTGCGAGGCCTTCCTCTGCATCCAGCCCCACTTCGGCTTATGGCTGAAGACCTTCAATGTCAAGCCGAAGGTAGTGGGCGGCCGCTGGGCGGAGTGCGGAGGTGCCATGGTGGGCAGGATGCCCAATGTCTTATGGCTCGAGGGCTCCTTCATGGAGACCATAAAGGGGTGGTAATCGGGGCGGTTCTACATCACCGAGCCGCGTGACCCTAAATGGGTAGCGGCCCCGAATTCCGATCTAGCTTCCCTACATGGCTCACCTCTTGGAAAGAGACAGGCCTGACATGGGGTAATTCGGAAGAGCTGACCGGACTCCAATCCTGCATCCAAAACCTGGTGAACAAGAAGCTCAAGCTTGTCAACGTAGTCAATGTCATGCTCATCCGCCGGATCCTCCCGTGCCAACAACGGGGCTTCAACTTGTGGGAGTTTGATCCAGCACAGCACCAAACCTTGAGCAGGCTCTTCAACACTACGTACGAAGATGCCTAGAAGGTGATGTTTAAGGGCGCCGAGGCTCCCGCATCCGCTACCAAAGATCGCGGATTCAGCTCGCAGCGTCAAGCCAACGAGGTAAGCTATTTTACCCTTTACAGGACACTTGTTTTTCATAGTTTGACTCTATGCGGGATCTAAACTCCCTTACCTTTGACAGGCCTGGCAGAAGACGTCCGGGCAGGTTGACTGTCCGGCTCCCTTGCCAGAAGACCCAGTGGACGCCCGATTGACAGGGCTGCTGGTTCCGGCACCTCACGTGGTGCCGGAGAAGAAGGCCAAGAAGAAGGCCACGGGACCTCGAAGGAGTTCCCGGCGCCAGGTGTTGTCGGACTCATCGTCCGATGACTCCAAGGCGGACTCCTCCCGCGAAGACGAGGAGGAGGAAAAAGAGGCCTCTCCCCCAATGGGGGAAGAGAAGAAAAGGAAGGCCGCCCCAACAGGGGAGGCCGGAGGGTCCAAGCAGGGAAGGACCCTTCCTCCGGACTACTCCACCAATGCCGACGACGGCGAAGAGGAGGGGCCCCCAAGGGCTAAGCCCCTGGCGACATCGTAACTGTCCGGATACCAGAATAACTCATGGTGTTTCGTTTGTCGCATAGAATCTCCTAATGCTGAATATAACCCTGCAGCCCGCCCAAGGACGGGCTCGACACTTCAATGAGCGGCTCCCTGGCTTCGTCGGACGTGAATAACACTTCACTTCCGGCCGTCTCCTCTCCTCGCGCTGCGGATGACGCTGAGGTGGGGTCCCAAAAGGGGCCCAGCCAGGAGGAGGAGGTCCCGGAGGTGCCGCAAGGCAATCTCCCGGACTTCAGGCACAAGGGGGATCAAGCCCCAAAGGGTTCACACCGGAACCTTCAGTGGTTCCGGAGTCCGGCAGGCGGCCCCTTCATAAGATGGGCGAGATGGCGACGCCGGTGACCTCCGTCCAACCGGAGGCACCAGATAATTTGCTGGAGGCGCTTAACGGCGCCTCCATCGACGAGGAGCACCGCACTGTTATGAGTGTGGTGATCCAGAAAGTTCAGTCCGCCAAGAGCAGGCTGACTGAAGCCTGTACCAGCCTTCTAACAGGCTTTGAGGTATGTATTTAAGATATGTAAAAATATTAACACATAGAGAGTAGCCCCTGATGCTCAGTTTGGTGTTCGAAAGAAAAGCCAAACTAAGGATCTAAAAAGATGCACGCAGGAGTCTAACATAAGTATGTCAATATGGGGAATGCAGGCTACGCTGCTGACCTCTGCCGCACTGACTGCGGAGGTCAATGCATTGAAGCAGAGCCTCGAGCGGTCCGAGAACGAGCTCGGCCTTGCCAAAAAGCAGCTCGAGGACAAGGAAGGTAAGTAATACCTTATGGAAGTATATAAAGATGTGGTTGCAAAAAATGACAGGAATAACATGAGAATTGTAGGGGCCACGAACGAGGTGGCGACCCTAAAGGAGGCGGTGTCCAAGGCTGAAAGCAATGCGGCCGTGGAGCGCACCGAGCGAGAGAAGCAGGAGGCGCGGGTGGCGGAGGTGCAGCAAGAGCTCCAGGCTCTTGTGGAAAAACACGAGAGTTTGGAGCGTGACTCAAAGACTCGAGAGTCCGAGCTCGCCTCGGCTCTTGAGAGCGCCAAAGCCGCTAAGGCCGAAGCCCAGAAAGCCCTCCAGGAAATTGAGGCAATTAAGAAGATAGCGGCGGGTAAGGCATTGTTCATGCAAAACAAGCCCGTGAAAGTGAATTACTTGTTACTTACCCGAATCTGGAGCTCTCCAGGAGCATTCGCAGATCTGCCCCGCAGTGTGTCCGACGCTGCCGCATTCTTCCGGGCCGAGGAGGGGAGCTCGACGGAGAAGGTTTTCTGGTCTCAGTATGCTGAGGCCGGACACCCGGTGCCCTTGAGCGACCAGCTGAAGCAGCTGGTCGAGCTCCATAAGGTGGCCGAACAGGCCATGAAGGGCCTCATAGTTCAGCTGTGGCCTAAGGAAGCCATGCTTGGGAGCTACTTCGGGCTGGTGAGGCGGCTGGTGGACGCCTGTCCGTGGATTGAAGTCGTCAAGTGCTCCGTTTGTATTGAAGGTGCCCGCAGGGCCCTTGCCCGTGCTAAAGTGCACTGGGGCAAGATGGATGCTGAGAAGCTTGTGACGGACGATCCATCACCGGGCAGGGAGTATCGCAAGCCCGAGATGTATTATGCGGGCGTCCTGAAGGGTGCCCACCTTATAGCGGGTGAATGCTCCAAAGATGTAATTTTTGAGTAAACTCGCATTTGTTATCCTATATGCTTGAAAACTTGTTCATATGCGCTAAGCAACGCTTGTGAATTTAAAATATTACCTTCTGTGCGGCCGTTTATTAAATTTGAGAGATGGCAAGTCGTCGGCTTCTGCCCCCATGCCGCGAGTGCTGGGGTGTCCGGGATAAACTTGAGCGCTCTTTTTCCCATTCTTGGGTCCTTCGAGGGAGGCGCTCAACGCAACGAACGAGGCAACCGGACTATAATGCTTGAACACTCTCACTTAGCCATTGAATTCTATAATTTTAAATTTCGGCGAAGCCCCTAGTATTCGGTAGACCGAGTTCGGGGCGCTATCCACGCCTAGGCCGGACAAAGCCGACTCCTCGCTCTAAGCGGCATAAGTCTTTAGGGACTCGAAAACCTCTCGAACAGCGACCGGCTCTCGCCCTATCATGACGGTCAGTTTTAGCTTTCTCCACTGAGGTGGTTCTCCCAACGCTACCTGAGACGATATAACGGAACGTAAGGTACGCAAACATGGGAGCCGGGCAAACCCAACTATTGACCCAAGACATGATTCGGAGTTGATGCACATAATGCTATAAGTTCGGGGTGCCGCACTTGTGAAAGTGTTTGGACTTATCACACCATATCTTGGGGTACTTAAGCCCCAGGTGTATTTGGCCGTACCAAAGCGTACGGATGCAACATGCCATAAGTGAACATATATAGATAAGAAAAAGGAATGCAATAATAGGCAAAAGCTGTGCATTGTTTATTAAAAAAGCTACGGTAAAAGTAGAACGATACAAATAGTGCGATAAGCAAGGGACGGGACTATTTGACATGTCCCCCACCAGGAGCGAGCTGCGGGATGATATGTAAAACAAGTATACTGCTCGTTATAGAGACCACCTAGACACTCGACATAGCTTTCTGCTTCCCTGGCTGTTGCATCGTGTGTTTGGCGATTCTACTGCCGGACAGGGCTTCTTGATAAAGGAGTCCTGAAAGTAAGAAAAAAGAATTACACAATCGGGAGCCCCTGGTGCGATTGAGCCGCATTCTGGGTCTGCCGTGGTAGTGCCCCTCCCCCTATGCCCATGGTATTTCCAGAGCGTAATTGTGTACGCGTAGTACTGGTTTCGCAATTTCGCGAGAGCTGGGGTTGGGGCCGCATTGCTACGCGTGCTCGGGACGTGCCAGGCGGTCTTGTTGTAGGTTACTCCGGGCGCGCTTGACGGTGTCCGAACGTTTAATAGCCGGACTCGAGAATTGCCTTGAGAGGCTGCTTTCTATTTCCGCCGCGAGGGCCGCCATATGCTCCTCCGTTCGGAGAGAGCGTTCGGTGTTTCCGTTGACCGTAATGACTCCTCGAGGGCCTGGCATCTTGATCTTAAGGTATGCGTAGTGTGGCACCGCATTGAACTTTGCAAATCCGGTTCGTCCGAGCAGTGCGTGATAGCCGCTGCGGGACGGGACTATGTCGAAGATTAACTCCTCGCTTCGGAAGTTATCCGGGGATCCGAAGACCACTTCAAGTGTGACTGAGCCTGTACAGTTGGCCTCTACACCTGGTATGACGCCTTATAGGTCGTCTTTGTGGGTTTAATCCTTGAGGGGTCTATGCCCATTTTGCGCACTGTATCCTGATAAAGCAGGTTCAGGCTGTTGCCGTCATCCATCCGGACTCTAGTGAGGTGAAATCCGTCAATGATTGGGTCTAGAACCAATGCGGCAAATCCGCCATGGCGGATGCTAGTGGGGTGGTCCCTTCGATCAAAAGTGATCGGGTAGGAGGACCACGGATTGAACTTTGGGGCGACTGGCTCCATCGCATATACGTCCCTTAGTGCACGCTTCCGCTCCCTTTTGGGTATGTGGGTTGCGTATATCTTGTTCACCGTCCGCACTTGTAGGGGGAAGCCCTTCTGTCCTCTATTGTGCGGCGGCCGGGGCTCCTCCACATAATCGCTATGTAGCCCCTTGTCATTGTTTTCGGCATTTAACTTGCCTGCCTGCTTGAACACCCAACAATCCCTGTTGGTGTGGTTGGCTGGTTCTTTGGGGGTGCCGTGTATCTGGCACGAGCGATCGAGTATTCGGTCCAAATTGGATGGGCCCGGAGTATTTCTTTTGAATGGCTTTTTCCGCTGACCGGGTTTAGAGCCTCTGAATCCGGCATTGACTGCCGTATCCTCAGCAGTATCGCCATTAATGCGGCGCTTGTGCTTGTTGCGACGCGACCTGCCGTTGTTGTCCTTGGTATCTGAATTACCAGGGCTCTTGGTCATGTTGTTACTACGAGCTAGCCAGCTGTCCTCTCCCGCGCAAAAGCGGGTCATGAGTGTTGTGAGGGCTGCCATGGATTTCGGCTTTTCCTGTCCTAGGTGCCGGGCAAGCCACTCGTCGCGGATGTTATGTTTGATGGTTGCAAGGGCCTCTGCATCCGGACAGTCGATGATTTGATTTTTCTTGGTTAGGAACCGTGTCCAGAATTGTCTGGCCGATTCCTTTGGCTGCTGAATTATGTGGCTTAGGTCATCGGCGTCTGGTGGTCGCACATAGGTGCCCTGGAAGTTGTCGAGGAATGCGGCTTCCAGGTCTTCCCAACAGCCAATTGACTCCACTGGCAAGCTGTTAAGCCAATGCCGAGCTGGTCCTTTAAGCTTGAGTGGGAGGTATTTGATGGCGTGTAGATCATCACCACGGGCCATGTGGATATGAAGGAGATAGTCCTCGATCCAGACCACAGGATCTGTCGTGCCATCGTATGATTCAATGTTTACGGGTTTGAAACCCTCACAGATTTGATGATCCATCACTTCGTCTATGAAGCATAGTGGGTGTGCGGCGCCTCTGTATTGGGCTATATCATGATGCAGCTCAAATGAGCATTGTCTACTGTGTTCGGCCCGGCCGGAATTGCCATATCCGGCGTGACGGTTATCATCACATATCGTGGGGCGCCCACACGATCCGTAGATCGATCTTGTTTGCCTTGCCTTGTCCTCCAGTATATCCCGCAGGTCTGGCACATTTTCCCGCGCCTTGGTATTTTTTGAGCGGCGACGGGGTGCGGCTTGAGTGGAGGACCGAGAGGCCTCTCTGTCGCGGCCACGAGGTGGCCGGTCGGCCGTATCATGCGTTGGTGATGTAGGTTTAGGTGCTTCCTCCTCTAATCCGGGTAGCAGCCTGCATTTTGGGTAGCTCTTGGAGGGGTGTTCGAGTTCATACTCTTCGGCCGCAAGGACTTCAGTCCATCTGTCGGCTAGCAAGTCTTGGTTAGCTCTAAGCTATTGCTGCTTTTTCTTGAGGCTGCTTGCCGTGGCCATAAGCCTGCGTTTGAAACGCTCTTGTTCGACGGGATCCTCAGGCACGACAAATTCGTCGTCGTCGAGGCTTGCCTCGTCTTCGGAGGGAGGCATGTAATTATCGTCCTCTACCTCTCTGCCTGCCGCTCTCTCATGAGGGCTGGCTTCTCCTATCTTTCTGCACTGAATCCTGCTGGAGGGGGTTGTCTTCGGCACTGTTCGGGGTGTTATTGTCTCCCGTGCCGGAATCACCGTTTTTGCTGTGGCGGGATTTAGAGCGGCGCCGCTGACGCCGGCGCTTAGGCTGTTTCTTGGAGGGGTCATCATCCGTTGTTCCATCGCCATTCCCATCTTTTGGGATGTCCACCATGTAAATTTCGTATGACGAGGTGGCCTTCCAGTGCCCTGTAGGCGCTGGTTCTTGGTCGTCTCCTACATCCTCATCCATACCGTCGATGTCTTAGGAGTCGAAGTCGAGCTTGTCGGTTAAATCATCGACAGTGGCTACGAAGTGGGTATGGGTGGGCTTTGAATTTCTTCGTCGTCCGCATCCCAACCTTCCTGACCATAGTCCGGCCAGGGCTCTCCTGATAAAGAGAGAGACTTTAGTGAACTCAGGATGTCACCAAAGGGCGAGTGCTGAAAGATGTCTGCGGTGGTGAATTCCATGACCGGCGCCCAATCGGATTCGAATGGCAGGGGCGTGGAAGGTTCGGAGTCCGGAGAGGAGTCCGGCACCTTGGAGTTACGAGCCTTGCAAAGGACAGGGATGGTGTTCGGCTCAATCGCCATAAAGATTGCAGCCCCCGAGGCGGTGTCTAGCCATCCGTCCTCGATCGGCGCAGTCGGCTCCGAGCTAAGGGTCAGAGCGGACACTTGTGCGGCCTCCAGGGCACTATCCGGCGGTAGAGCTAGATCATCCTCATCGTGACAATGCGGCGTGCTTGGCTGTGGCTCGAACCCGTCGAAGACCAAGTCTCCGCGGACGTCAGCCGTGTAGTTCGAACTTCCAAATCTGACCTGATGGCCAGGGGCGTAGCTTTCAATCTGCTCCATATGGCCAAGTGAATTGGCCCGCAGTGCAAAGCCGCCAAATACGAAGATCTATCCGGATTGAAAAGTCTCACCCTAGACCGCATCGTTGTTGATGATCGGAGGAGCCATCGGGCCTAAAGATGATGACACAGAGGAACTCTCAATGAAAGCACCAATGTCGGTGCCAAAACTGGTGGATCTCGGGTAGGGGGTCTCGAACTGTGCGTCTAGGCGGATGGTAATAGGAGACAAGGGACACGATGTTTTTACCCAGGTTCGGGCCCTCTCGATGGAGGTAAACCCCTACTCCTGCTTGATTAATATTGATGATATGGGTAGTACAAGTGTAGGTCTACCACGAGATCAGAGAGGCTAAACCCTAGAAGCTAGCCTATGGTATGATTGTTTTTCGTCCTACGGACTAAAACCCTCCGGTTTATATAGGCACCGAAGAGGGTTAGGGTTACACAGAGTCGGTTACAATGGTAGGAGATCTACATATCCGTATCGCCAAGCTTGCCTTCCACGCCAAGGAAAGTCCCATCTGGACACGGGATGAAGTCTTCAATCTTGTATCTTCATAGTCCAGGAGTCCGGCCAAAGGTGATAGTTCGGCTATCCGGACACCCCCTAATCCAGGACTCCCTCAATCAATCAAAAAGCAATATGACAAAAGTAATGCGTGTCATATGAATGGAATGGTGGAAAGTTACATGGCAATATATCTCGGAATGGCTTTGGAAATGCCATAATAGGTAGGTATGGTGGCGGTTTTGAGGAAGGTAAATGGTGGGTGTATGGTACCGGCAAAAATTGCACGATACAAGAGAGGCTAGCATTGGTGGAAGGGTGAAAGAGTGTGTATGATCCATGAACTCAACATTAATCAAAAGAACTCATATACTTGTTGCAAAAATTTAGAAGTCATCAAAAAGCAAAGTACTACGCGCATGCTCCTAGGGGGATAGATTGGTAGGAAAAGACCATCTCTCGTCCCCGACCGCCACTCATAAGGAAGACAATCAATAAATAAAATTGTGCTCCAACTTCATCACAAAGCAGTACACAATATGTGCATGCTACGGGAATCACAAACTTCAACACAAGCATTCTTTAAATTCATAATCACCCAACTAGCATGACTTTAATATCACTACCTCCATATCTCAAAACAATTATCAAGTAACAAATTGATCATATCATCCAATTCACTTTCTATGATAGTTTTTATTATACCCAACTTGGATGCTCATCATTCTAGGACCAACTTTATGATAATAGCAAATACCATGCTGTTCTAAAAGACTCTCAAAATAATATAGGTGAAGCATGAGAGACTAGCAATTTCTTCAAAATTAAGACACCACCGTGCTCTAAAAGATATAAGTGAAGCACTAGAGCAAAAACTATCAAGCTCAAAAGATATAAATGAAGCACATAGAGTATTCTAGCAAATTCTAATCAAATAGGCTTCTCCCAAAAGGTGTGTACAGAAAGGATGATTGTGATAAACTAAAAATCAAAGACTAATATAATACACGGCGCTCCAAGCAAAACACATATCATGTGGCGAATAAAAATATAGCTCCAAGTAAAGTTACCAATGAACGAAGACGAAAGAGGGGATGCCTTCCCGGGGCATCCCCAAGCTTAGGATTTTGGCTATCCTTGAATATCTTGGGGTTCCATAAGCATCCCAAGCTTAGGCTCTTGCCACTCCTTATTCCATAGTCCATAAAAGCTTTACCCAAAACTTGAAAACTTCACAACACAAAACTCAACAGGAAATCTTATAAGCTCCGTTAATGAAACAAAACAAAACCACCACATAAGGTACTGCAATGAACTCATTCTTTATTTAATTTGGTGTTAAACCTACTGTATTTCAACTTCCTTATGGTTTATAAACTAATTTACTAGCCATAGATGCATTGAAATAAGCAAACAACACACGAAACACAGAATCTGTCAAAAACAGAACAGTCTGTAGCAATCTGTAACTAACGCAAACTTCTGGAACTCTAAAAATCCTACCAAAATAGGAAGTCCTGGAAAATTTGTTTATTGAACAGAAGGAAAACGAATCAACGCAAAAGCACGTTCTTTTGATTTAACAAAATTATATTCGTGCGTGCAAAGTTTCTGTTTTTCAGCAGAATTAAATCAACTATCATCGTAGGTTATCCTATAGGTTCTACTTGGCACAAACACTAATTAAAAGATAAAAACACATCTATCCATAAGGTAGATGCAAGATTTATTACTAAACAGGAGCAAAAACAAAAAAATAAAGAAAATTGGGTTGCCTCCCAACTAGCGCTATCGTTTAACGCCCCTAGCTAGGCATAAAAAGCAAAGATAGATCTAAGTGGTGCCGTAATAATAAGATAGATCTTGAAAGCTCATCTCATATTCTCTACGTTCGGCAGAAAGTTTCCTTTGAGGCAAGCAAAAGTAATCAAAAGGGCTAAATT
The DNA here is from genome assembly GCA_963921465.1 of Triticum timopheevii. Classification (NCBI taxonomy): domain Eukaryota; kingdom Viridiplantae; phylum Streptophyta; class Magnoliopsida; order Poales; family Poaceae; genus Triticum; species Triticum timopheevii. Next base: position 436,185,561 of record OY997262.1, read on the forward strand.
TAGTGGGACAAAGATCCCCAAGATCGATCCTAGGAGGAACGGGTTCCTCCCTTGGCCCTTCATAGTGCACAACTATTTCATCACTAAAAGCATTCTTTTGGCAAAATCTTGTGAGCCTATACTCAAGAGACTATCCTAGCTCATTGTTTCTAAGGGCAAAATCATTATTAAGCTCGTTAATGCAATCAACTAAGACATTGGTAGGAACCTTTTTTCTAAGGTTTTCATTAAAAGCGACATGGTCCGAAGATTGAAAACGTCTAATTTCCTCTTGATCATAGAGGATCGCCTCTATGGGTGGACGACCGGCGTCCACCCTATAGAGCGCAAAGATTTCTTTGGCCTCTCTTATGATAAATCTAAACTCATGAGCCAAAAAGATAGTAACAGCGCGCTTAACAGAAGAATGCTCAATATTAGAAAATTCTAGGAAAATTCTTTGTATGCAAGGATGCATATGCATAAATTGCCTTTCAAGTTCAACTACAAGCATAGCGATAGCATCCGCAAGACTACTAGTTATATGAAGAATAGAACACCCCATGGAAGCTAAAGCACCAGCACAAGTAAAGAAATCTTGAATAACACCCTTGCCAATGATGTTACGCTACCGATTCAAAACTTTTTAGTATGCAAGATAGGGGGTTCGTCGGCCGGAGCCTCGGGGTTTTCTATGTTATCATTGTTATCCATATCGACGATAATCTCCCCAATTTCAGACATAGCGGCAAACAAAAGCAAGGTGGAAGAAAGCAAGCGGAAAGGAGAGGAGGAGATTGGGAAAGAGAGGGCGAATAAAATGGCAAGGGTGAAGTGGGGGAGAGGAAAACGAGAGGCAAATGGCAAATAATGTAAATGCAAGGGAGATGGGTTTGTGATGGGTACTTGGTATGTCTTGACTTGAGCGAAGACCTCCCCGGCAACGGCGCCAGAAATCCTTCTTGCTATGTCTTGAGCTTGCGTTGGTTTTCCTCGAAGAGGAGAGGGTGATGCAGCAAAGTGTGGCGTAAGTATTTCCCTCGGTTTTGAGAACCAAGGTATCAATCCAGTAGGAGGCTCCTCAAAAGTCCCACGCACCTACACAAACAAACTGAGAACTCGCAACCAACGCAATAAAGGGGTTGTCAATCCCTTCACGGCCACTTGCGAAAGTGAGATCTAATAAAGATAGTATGGTAAGATAAATATATTTTTGGTATTTTATAATATAGATGCAAAAAGTAAAGATGCAAATAAAGTAGATTGAAAGCAAATATGATAAGAGATAGACCCGGGGGCCATAGGTTTCACTAGAGGCTTCTCTCAAGATAGCATAAGTATTACGGTGGGTGAACAAATTACTGTCGAGCAATTGATAGAAAAGCGCATAGTTATGAGATTATCTAGGCATGATCATGTATATAGGTATCACGTCCATAACAAGTAGACCGACTCCTGCCTGCATCTACTACTATTACTCCACACATCGACCGACTCCTCACTACTAGGGAAAAGCCTATACACAGAATCTTACTAGCAGCGCTCTTCCAAATACCACGCTACTGCTACTTAGCAGCAGCGCGTGTCCACAAAACGCGCTGCTGACTTGGAAATAGCAGTAGCGCGTGTATCGCATACAGCGCTACTGCTATAGTTGCCATGACCTTGGCCCCCCCGCTAGCTATAGCAGTAGCGCACTTTACCGTAGAGCGCTACTGCTACTCAGGTTAGCTGTAGCGCGTTTTGGCAAACGCGCTACAACTATCCCTACCTTATCCCCACGCGCACGACCGGCCCTCTCACTCACACTCTCACTCTCGCCCGCGTCAACCGTCGTCGTGCGTCGCCGTCGCCGCCGCCTTCGTCCGTCCGCCGCCGAGGTACTCCCCTCCTTCCATCCCTCCTCCATCCTCCTCGCACATCCTCCCTCCGCCTGCGGCCGCCCCTCCCTCCTTCGCCGCCGCCCTCCTCCCTCCGCCTGCGGCCGCCCCTCCTCCCTCCTCCGCCGGCAGCCCTCCTCCCACCGCCCTCGACCTCGCCGCCCCTAGCTACCTCTCCGTCGCCCCCCACCCCCTGCCACTAGTTAGTACTAGATTTAGTAATAGTAGATGTTAATTTAGGGTTAGCTAGTACTAGATGTTGCTTAGTTAGTACTAGATTTTTAGTAGTAGTAGTAGTGGTAGTTGAACTACTTTAGTTGTAGTTGAACTACTTTAGTTGTAGTTGAACCAATAAACTAGTTGAACTAGTTGAATTAACAGAACTAATCTATTTTTAGTAAGATAATTAATATAACTAGTTGAACTACTTTATTTTTAGAAAGAACTAGTTTGTTTTCTATTTATAGTAAGTTTATATTTAGTAAGATCTAGTTGAATTAACAAAACTAGTTGAACATGTCATGTTTGTTGTTAGTGATAACTTATATGGTTTCAGGTGACCTCCGTCGTCCCCGTCACCGACCCCCTCCGACATCCCCGCCGTCATCCCAGTCACCGCCCCCCTCCGACATCGAGGTGAGACCAGCCAAATATCCTTGTATATCCTGTGTTGTTGCTCAAATTGGATATGTGGTTGCCCAAGTGGCCGTTCATGTTCAGTTTACATCTCCGAGTGGCCTATGTTTTGCCGGAGTGTTGATTAATTTCCGTTCCGGCAAATTTCAGGTGCTCGATATGTCCTTTTTTAGCAAAGGTCATGCCGGATTTTGTCGTGAATTCTGGCATGACTTGTGCTAGAATATGTACAAGTTTAATCTTTGAATTATGATTGTAGGAAATGTCATACTCGGACGACGACGGTCTCCCGGGGGAGTGTAGCTGGTGCCACGACGATCGAGGTATGTGCGACAGGTTCGTTCGGCTGGACGAAGATCGGCGCTTCAGCATTAAGCTCGAGGAGACCTTCGATTGTGAAATGGTACGCAACAACGACAAGTGTTTTTTTCTCCATTAAGCATGACTTCAACTATTTCAACGTCTAATTTTCATATTTTACAGTTCGACTAGCTTATCACATGCCATGCAAGACGCTATGTCTTGGAGAGGATGGGTTTTGAAGACCATGAAAATTTCGAAACAAAGAAAATACACCTAAGGACCCATCATGATATGGATTTTGAAGTAAATCTGTGCAATGCTCAGAGCGTAACCCATTTTGGTTGCCAAAATTGGGAAGCACTTTGCAAAATGTATGGTTTTTATGAGGGTATGATTGTCACCATGGATCTTGGTGATCCTAACAGCGAGGAAGACAATATGGACATTTGGGTCCTTGTTGATACACTTCCGATTGTACCGCTATGTGAGTTTCTCAAACATAGTTATTAACTAATTTATATTGTTTATTTCAAAATAGTTGATAGCTTATTTCCATTGACAGCTTATTTTGATTCTTCAAAGACTGTGCGGAAGATGGTAGATAAAACCCACTACACCGAAGGCACCCAATTAACGTATAAGGAGAAAAATCGTCTGATCGCATTTTGTACTCTTCTTGAGAATTACAATGACTATTATCGAACTCCTCCAAATTATGGTGAATACGTGCTACTAGTGCATGTGTTGAACAACGATAACTTCTCTGGAGATACCCTGGTAAGATTTTTTACTATTACGACATCCGTGCATTTTTTGCATACTTCTAAAACTAGTACATCATTGCTAACTACGAAGTTATTATTATGTTTTTCAACAGAAACTCCCGATGGATTGTGTGCCTCATCTGATGTCTCTGCATGGTCACCTCTCAGTTCTGAACATACTGCCAGGTAAATCTACGGAGCTCACCTGTGCATATCGGATTTCTAAAACCCGTGAACACATGATCATCAGAGAATGGAAGAAATGTATGGACATTCGCAAGGAGGTTCTTGGAAGTAACATTCAGCGAAAGGAAAGAATGGGAGATAGGCTAATCTCCATTCTCCATAATGGAGAGTCAGGGGCTATCTTGTTTTTTGTTATTTTACCTTAGAAAATGTAGTAGGTCTTAATCGAATGTAATAGGTCTTATGAGGTACAATATGTTTATTATGTGGTAATGTGTTAGAGTTGATAATGATGATCTTGAGGAGGTGTTATGTGATGTCAATGATGAAAATGATGATATTGAGGAGGTGTTATATGACAATGATGTATTATGATGCTAAGTTCTTAATGATATGATGATGATGATGATATTATTATATCGTTGGGTGAAAGAACCGCGGATTAGTTTCAAGTGGACGGACATCCACTTGAAACTAGTCCATGGTTCTTTCACCCCATGATGTAATAACTCATTATGATGTAAAAACAATCTCTAAATTCCTGTTGTATGAAAACATGTGTAAAGGTGTATGAATACAACAAGAAAAAGAAAAGAAATAAAATACTAAATAATAGTAGTAGCGCGGGTAAGGAGAAGCGCTACTACTAATTACCAGTAGCGATGTTCTAAAGAACCGCTGCTACTAAGTCAATTTAGCAGTAGCGTGGGTCAAGACGCGCTATTGCTAAGCACTTAGCAGTAGCGCTCCTGCCCGCACTACTGATAGGCCCAAAACCCGCGCTGCTGCTAGGCTTTTCCCTAGTAGTGCCTGCCTGCATCTAGAGTATTAAGTTCATAAGAACAGAGTAACGCATTAAGAAAGATGACATGATGCAGAGGGATAAACACATGCAATATGATATAAACCTCATCTTATTATCCTCGATGGCAACAATACAATACGTGTCTTGCAACCCTTTCTGTCACTGGGTAAGAACACCGCAGGATTGAACCCAAAGCTAAGCACTTCTCCCATGGCAAGAAATACCAATCTAGTAGGCCAAACCAAACTGATAATTCGAAGAGACTTGCAAAGATAACTCAATCATACATAAAAGAATTCAGAGAAGATTCAAATATTATTCAAAGATAAACTTGATCATAAACCCACAATTCATCGGATCTCGACAAACACACCGCAAAAAGAGTTTACATCGACTAGATCTCCACAAGAGAGGGGGAGAACATTGTATTGAGATCCAAAAAGAGATAAGATGCCATCTAGCGAATAACTATGGACCCGTAGGTTTGTGGTAAACTACTCACAACTCATCGGAGGGGAAAGGATGTTGATGTAGAGGCCCTCCGTGGTTGCTTCCCCCTCCAGCAGAGTGCCGGCGAAGGCTCCAAGATGGGATCTCGCGGATACAGAAGGTTACGGCGGTGGAAATTGTGTTTCGTGGTGCTCCTGGATGTTTTCGGGGTACGTAGGTATATATAGGAGGAAGAAGTACGTCGGTGGCCGCCCGAGGGCCCACGAGACAGGGGGCGCGCCCTACAGGGGGGGCGGCCCCCTATCTCATGGGGCCCTCGGAAGCTTCTTGACTTGCACTCCAAGCTCTCCGAATCACGTTTGTTCCAAAAATCACGCTCCCGAAGGTTTCATTCCGTTTGGACTCCATTTGATATTCCTTTTCTTCGAAATACTGAAATAGGAAAAAAACAGTAATATGGGCTGGGCCTCCAGTTAATAGGTTAGTCCCAAAAATGATATAAATGTGTAAAATAAAGCCCATAAACATCCAAAAGGGGTAATATAATAGCATGGAACAATAAAAAATTATAGATACGTTGGAGACGTATCAAACACTAGTAAGGTACACATCAATAACCTGTATATCAAATATACCCTTGTTCACTTTGCCATCCTACTTATCCACCAAATATTCTGAGCATTTCTGCTTCTAGTGACCATTTCCTTTGCAGTAGAAGCACTCAATTTCAGGCTTTGGTCCAGCTTTGGGCTTCTTCACGGGAGTGACAACTTGCTTGCCATTCTTCATGAAGTTCCCTTTCTTTATCTTTGCCCTTTTCTTGAAACTATTGGTCTTGTCCATCATCAACACTTGATGCTCTTTCTTGATTTCTACCTTCGTCGATTTCAGCATCACGAAGAGCTCGGGAATTGTTTTCGTCATCCCTTGCATACTATAGTTCATCACTAAGTTCTACCAACTTGGTGATGGTGACTAGAGAACTCTGTCAATCACTATCTTATCTGGAAGATTAACTCCCACTTGATTCAAGCGATTGTAGTACCCAGATAATCTGAGCACATGCTCACTAGTTGAGCAATTTTCCTCCATCTTTTAGCTATAGAACTTGTTGGAGACTTCATATCTCTCAACTCGGGTATTTGCTTGAAATATTAACTTCAACTGCTGGAACATCTCATATGGTCCATGAAATTCAAAACATCTTTGAAGTCCCGATTCTAAGCCGTTAAGCATGGTGCACTAAACTATCAAGTAGTCATCATATTGAGCTAGCCAAACGTTCTTAACGTCTGCATCTGCTCCTGCAATAGGTCTGTCACCTAGTGGTGCATCAAGGACATAATTCTTTTGTGCAGCAACGAGGATAAACCTCGGATCACGGATCTAATCCGCATCATTGCTACTAATATCTTTCAGCATAGTTTTTCTCTAGGAACATATATAAAAACATAGGGAAACAACAACGCGAGCTATTGATCTACAACATAATTTGCAAAATACTATCAGGACTAAGTTCATGATAAATTAAAGTTCAATTAATCATATTACTAAGAACTCCCACTTAGATAGACATCCCTCTAATCATCTAAGTGACCACGTGATCCAAATCAACTAAACCATGTCCGATCATCACGTGAGATGGAGTAGTTTTCAATGGTGAACATCACTATGTTGATCATATCTACTATATGATTCACGCTCGACCTTTCGGTCTCAGTGTTCCAAGGCCATATCTGTATATACTCGGCTCGTCAAGTTTAACCTGAGTATTCCACGTGTGCAACTGTTTTGCACCCTTTGTATTTGAACGTAGAGCCTATCACGCCCGATCATCACGTGGTGTCTCAGCATGAAGAACTTTCGCAACGGTGCATACTCAGGGAGAACACTTATACCTTGAAATTTAGTGAGAGATCATCTTATAATGCTACCATCAATCAAAGCAAAATAAGATGCATAAAGGATGAACATCAAATGCAATCAATATAAGTGATATGATATGTCCATCATCATCTTGTGCTTGTGATCACCATCTCTGAAGCACCGTCATGATCACCATCGTCACCGGCGCGACACCTTGATCTTCATCGTAGCTTCGTTGTCATTTCACCACCTATTGCTTCTGCGACTATCGCTACCGCTTAGTGATAAAGTAAAGCAATTACAGGGCGATTGCATTGCATACAATAAAGCGACAACCATATGGCTCCTGCCAGTTGCCGATAACTCGGTTACAAAATTTGATCATCTCATACAATAAAATATAGCATCATGTCTTGACCATATCACATCACAACATGCCCTGCAAAAACAAGTTAGACGTCCTCTACTTTGTTGTTGCAAGTTTTATGTGGCTGCTACGGGCTGAGAAAGAACTGTTCTTACCTATGCATCAAAACCACAATGATAGTTCGTCAAGTTAGTGTTGTTTTAACCTTCTCAAGGACCGGGTGTAGCCACACTCGGTTCAACTAAAGTTGGACAAACTGACACCCGCCGACCACCTGTGTGCAAAGCACGTCGGTAGAACCAGTCTCGCATAAGCGTACGCATAATGTCGGTCCGGGCCGCTTCATCCAACAATACCGCCGAACCAAAGTATGACATGCTGGCAGTACTGGAAATAGGGAATTTGCCGTCTGCCATCTCTTTGCTGTCAGCTAGCGGACGGCAAAGAAGGTCTTTGCCATCAGCTGCCAAGAAGCGGACGGCAAAAAACTGGCAGACGGCAAAGAAGGTCTTTGCCATCGGCCATTTCTTTGCCGTCCGCTGGCTGACGGCAAAGAATCTTAGCCGTCCGCTGGCTGACGGCAAAGAGGGAGGTGGCACCCACTAAAAAACTTAACGTCCCCCCTCTTTGCCGTCCGCAGCTGACGGCAAAGGTTAACCTAACTAATGGCCGAGCCCTCCCCCCCGCCCATTACTCACTCTGTTCTCCCTCTCTCCTCCCCGACGCCTACATCCACCCACTGCGCCGCCCCCGCCGCCAGGCGCCGTCCCCGCCACCGCCCTGCGCCGCCCCTGCCCCCGCCGCCCGGCGCCGCCCCTGCCACCGCCCCCTCCCCCACCCGCCGACGCCCCACCATCCCGCCGCCCCGGCGCCCCGCCGCCCGACGCCGCCCCTGCAACCGTCGCCCAGCGCCATCCCCGCCACCGCCCCCTCCCCCACACGACGGCGCCCCACCACCCCGCCGCCCGGCGCCGCCCCCGCCCCCGACGCCCGACCGTCCCACTGCCCCGGAGCCCCACCGCCCCCACCCGCCCACCACCCCGGCGCTAGCGTCGCCCCCGGCTCCGGTGAGTATTTTTTTTCTTTTTTTTGCTATTTAATTGCTGTTTAATTGTTAGTGTTAGATTTAGTGTTAGAAAAAGAAGAAGATTTAGTGTTAGTGTTAGAAAAAAGAATATGTAGAAGAAAAGAAGAAGAAGAAGAAAAGAAGAAAAGAAAGGAAGAAGTAGAAGAAGAAGAAAAGAAGTAGAAGAAGTAGAAGAAGAAGAAAAGAAGAAAATAAAAGAAGTAAAAGAAGTAGAAAAAAGATGAAAAAAGAAGAAGAAGAAAAGAAGTAGAAGAAGTAGAAGAAGAAGAAAAGAAGAAAAGAAAAGAAGTAAAAGAAGTAGAAAAAGACACCCCGACACCCCGACACCACACTCCGACCCCGACAACACACCCACTCAATTTTTTATGTTGTACTTGATGATGATACACTTAAGTGATATACATATTATTATTCATGTCGGTATTTTGTTTATGTTGTACTAATTTCATTTACTCTTTGTCATGGCAGGTGTTGAAAGATGGTGGGCGCTGGTCGGGAGCGCTCCGAGGACGCTTCTTCGTCGGCGCGTGGTGCGAGGTCTTCCATTCCACACGCACCTCTCCGCCGAGCGTTGCTGGACAGTATGGCGACACCGCCGGGCCCTTCTTCATCGACTGCGGTGCCGAGCGGGGGACGAGGTAAGAAGAAGAGAGGAGCCGGAGCACGTGGTCGCGGGAGAGGAGGTAGGGTGACTGCCAGGGCGCCTTCCTCGCCGCCACCCCCAGCTGTTTCACCCGAGCACGTGACTGCTAGGGTGGACTCGTCCGAGGAGGAGGCTACACGGACTCCGGTCCACGAGCCTCCGGTCCACGGGCCTTCAGCCCACGAGCCTTGGGTTGACGGGCCTTCGGGCCATGAGAGTTCGGCCCACGAGACCCTGGAGGAACACACGTCTGGATGGGGTACCTGGCTAGATCATCCTGAGGGGTCGAGTGGCCATGCTGATGATGGCGGGGAGCCGACTGATATTGAGGAGGAGGGGGCACCGTCTACCAGCGTGGTTGTACACGGCTCCCGGACGTGCCGGCGACCCATGAGCAAAGTTGGTTGATTTTCCTTGATGGGGAGAGGTAAGTGCATTTAATCTTTTTGTACCCTTCCGCATTCACGCGTCTTCAAATATCTAATGCGTTGGCCTTGTCATGCTACAGGGGTTGGGACCACCATCATAGTGTCCGTCGGCCCAACTCCGTCCTTGGAGTTCTTTGTCGGCAAAACTTCCCGGGGTTTGTCACGTTGCCTGCTGCGGGTCGACTTCCAGAGCTTGGAAGTTGGGAGCACTACTTGGCTGCCTCGGCCCCGCCGGGTGAGATTATCGACTGTGTCTTGTGCAAGACGAGGGCAGACGTGGTGATTAGAAAGTTCTGGGTAATTTCTCCTTTACACAATTAAAAATATTCAACTAGCTAGTTATTAATTGTACTAATCAATATTGTCTCATTTGATTGCAGACATTCTACATGTGTGAGGAGGGATACGAGGAGGAGGCGGCAAATGCTATCGATAACGTCTGCAAGCGCCTACTACAGAACTTACGGCACGAGGCTCGAGTGCAGGCTGTTCGAGACTACTACGACTCCCGTGGTATCAAGAAGACCAAGTCGGCGTGCCGCGAGAAGTTCTTGAGTAAGAAGGAGTACATGAAGGTTATTCTTAAGGCCTTGTACTTTACTTCCTTCATTTAGTAATTCATAGTCGTAGTGCTCAAGTTTCTATTTCCTTACTTAGGCCCCTCCAAGATGGTGTGCGGATCGGATGGATTGTTGGGAGGTGTTGGTCAATGAGTGGTGCTCAAAAGAATGGCTAGCCCTCCACAACGAGGCCAAGGACAAACGTGCCCAAATGGAAGGTGTGCCACACCATCAAGGCAGCTCCAACTTATATCAGTACGGGCGGAACTGGGTATGTAGTTTGCTTCATGATTCATGCAATTCGTTTGGCATGCTAGCTTCAGCCATTTAATTACTAATTTACTTTGTTTCTCTCTTTCAGACACGCTACAAAAAGGCGGATAAGGTGCTAGAGGTGTACGACCTGTATGCCATGGCCAACACTGGCTCTTACAAGAAAGTCAAGTCATTCTCTGCGTCTGACCTCGATGATCCCAAAAACTTCACCAACATCTCCTCCCACGACAAGCTCGTGAAATATAGAGATGAGGGGAAGGCGAGGAAAGGGGAGGACTTTAACCCGAGCCAGGGTCCCATTGATATAGAGCTACTGATGATATCTGGTGGCGGGAGGTCCCATGGCTCCATAGCCATGGGAGATGGACTTATCCGTTGTCCTAGCACTCTCCCGGAGATCAAGGCGCGCCAGTCGAGCTCCACTCCTGAGATAAGGCCTCGTGAATGGCCAGTCCAACTCGCCTTCAAGGTTAGTTATACGTACTCAGCTATCTTTCTCCATTACATTGTGTGCGCTTCCATCAATGATTACAAATGGTAACGAGGAGTGGTGTTGCAGGCTGCTATACAAAGTCAGAGAGATAGAACGGAGAAACTTCTGGCGGAGGCGGCGGAGAGGCAGCGGGAGTTGGAGGGGAGGACGGCAAAGATGTTGGAGGAGGAGAGGGCATAGAATGACATGCAGGCAAGGGCCATGTACGAGCTCCTTGTGGTAAGTTTTTTCTACACATTATCCAAAACATTCATGTAGTGTTTGTCTCATTACTAACTAGTATGACTGAGTCGTCAAAACCAAATGTGCAGTCTGTGTGCGAGAAGTCCGGTCAGACCGCTCCGCCGATGCCAGTGATTGCTCCTGGGACCACGGTGAGTTTAATTTGAATGGACATTACTTGCTAGTCTTAACATTTGAGTGTCATCATGCTAACGAGACATTGGAAATGATCTTTGGTGTAGCATAATTCCTGACAAGCATCGCACGATCCTTCTCCAGCTACCGGCACGAGCCACCCCGCTACTACACCTCCATGATCACGGTAAGTGTCTCTAGTGTTTTGCTTAACAAATGCATAAAGACCTAGACTTAGCTTTATTTCCTCCAATATGCTTACCATAATGACTTAGAGTTAGCTTCTTTTCCTCCAAAATGACTTAATAAGCTTACTGACCTCCAAAACCATCCATTTTACCTATGTTAGATCTAAAATGATATGTACTTAGCTTACTTATGTAAAAAATGGCATAATTAGCTTAGTTAGCTCATAAACAATCCCATTTTACCTAAGTTAGCTCTAAAATGACCCATTTTACCTTACTTAGCTTATAAATGATCCATTTTACCCAAGTTAGCTCAAAATGACCTATTTTAACTATATTAGCTCCTAAATGATCCATTTTACCTACGTTAGCTCTAAAATGACCCATTTTACCTAGGTTAGCTTCAGAATGACCCATCTTACCTAGGTTAGCTCTAAAATGATGCATTTTACCCAAGTTGGCTCTAAAATGACCCATTTTACCTACATTAGCACATAAACGATCCATTTCACCTAGGTTAGCTCCAAAATGACCCATCACACCTAGGTTAGCTCTAAAATTATGCTTTTTACTAAGTTAGCTCATAAACGATCCTTTTCAACTAAGTTAGCTCATAAATGATCCATTTCACCGAAGTTAGCTCAAAAATGATCCATTTCACCTAAATTAGCTCATAAATGATCCATTTCACCTACGTTAGCTCATAAATGACATATACTTCTTGTTCTACTCTTCTTCTTGTAGTCACCTTTTTTCTAACTTTCTTCTTTGCCATTTTGCAGATTTCATTCACTTCACGGAAGCTAGCTTGCTATGATGGAGTGCTTGTTTTTTCTTTCATTCTCTTCAAGTATTCTTCTAGCTTGCTATCTTGATGAAACTTTACATTGTAATATGTATGGATGCAACAATGTGTATGCGCAACTTGGTATGTATGAATGGATGGAACTATATATGTATGTACGATGAAACTTATGTGCTAGATATGTCATATGTTTGCTGTTAAATAGCCATATGAAATATATATATATATATATATATATATATATATATATATGTCATATAAATTTACTGTGAAAATTGTTGGATTTAAAAAAACAGAAAAAAAGAGGCAATGCAGGATCTTTGCCGTCAGCCACTGATGGCAAAGCCATCTTTGCCGACAGCTGCGGATGGCAAAGAAGCCACGCGGCAGCCACCTGTGCTTCCTGGTGGGCTGACCCATTTGGTCAGTTTGCCTACAACGGCAGACGGCAATGGCTTTGCCTACAGCAGCGGACGGCAAAGGCTTTGCCTACCGCAGCGGACGGCAAAGGCTGCCATTAGCCACCTAACGGACTAACAGCATAATTATTGCCGTCTGCTTTCTTTGCCGCCAGCCTCAGAAAGCATGCGGCAAAGTAGCTCTTTGCTGATCCTTACTTTGCCGCAGCCTTTTGCCGTCCGCGGCAGACGGCAAAGACCTTTGCCGTCCACCGTTCCCGCCTTTGCCGTCCTCCATGGCAGATGGCAAAGTAGCTGATTCCTGTAGTGCAGTAAGTAGTATGACTTGTATCGCCCACAACTCACGTGTGTTCTACTCGTGCATATAACATCTACGCATAAAACCAGGCTCTGATGCCACTGTTGGGGAACGTAGTAATTTCAAAAAATTTCCTACGCAAACGCAAGATCATGGTGATGCATAGCAACGAGAGGGGAGAGTGTCGTCCACGTACCCTCGTAGACCGAAAGTGGAAGCGTTAGCACAACGCGGTTGATGTAGTCGTACGTCTTCACGGTCCGACCGATCAAGCACCGAAAGCACGGCACCTCCGAGTTCAGCACACGTTCAGCTCGATGACGTCCCTCGAACTCTGATCCATCCGAGCTTTGAGGGAGAGTTCCGTTAGCACGACGGCATGGTGACGATGATGATGTTCTACCGATGTAGGGCTTCGCCTAAGCACCACTACGATATTATCGAGGTGGACTACGGTGGAGGGGGGGCACCGCACACGGCTAAGAGATCCAAGGGATCAATTGTTGTGTCTAGAGGTGCCCCCCTGCCCCCGTATATAAAGGAGCAAGGGTGGAGGCGGCCGGCCTAGGAGGAGGGCGCGCCAAGGGTGGGGAGTCCTACTAGGACTCCCAAGTCCTAGTAGGATTCCCCTTTCCTTTCCGGAGTAGGAGAGAAGGAAAGAGGGGGAGAGGGAGAAGGAAAAGGGGGCTGCACCTCTTGTCCAATTCGGACCAGAGGGGGGCGCACGCCTCCTTCCTTTTGGCATCTCTCCTCTATTCCCGTATGGCCCAATAAGGCCCATATACTCCCCGGCGAATGCCCGTAACTCTTCGGTACTCCGAAAAATACTCGAATCACTCGGAACCTTTTCGAAGTCCGAATATAGTCGTCCAATATATCGATCTTTACGTCTCGACCATTTCGAGACTCCTCGTCATGTCCCCGATCTCATCCGGGACTCCGAACTACCTTCAGTACATCAAAACACATAACTCATAATATAATTGTCATCAAACTTTAAGCGTGCGGACCCTACGGGTTCGACAACTATGTAGACATGACCGAGACATGTCTCCGGTCAATAACCAATAGCGGAACCTAGATGCTCCTATTGGCTCCCACATATTCTACGAAGATCTTTATCGGTCAAACCGCATAACAACATACGTTGTTCCCTTTGTCATCGGTATGTTACTTGCCCGAGATTCGATCGTCGGTATCTCAATACCTAGCTCAATCTCATTACCGGCAAGTCTCTTTACTCATTATGTAATGCATCATCCCGCAACTAACTCATTAGCTACATTGCTTGCAAGGCTTATAGTGATGTGCATTACCGAGAGGGCCCAGAGATACCTCTCTGACAATCGGACTGACAAATCCTAATCTTGAAATACACCAACTCAACATGTACCTTCGGAGACAATTGTAGAGCTCCTTTATAATCACCCAGTTACGTTGTGATGTTTGGTAGCACAGAAAGTGTTCCTCCGGTAAACAGGAGTTGTATAATCTCATAGTCATAGGAACATGTATAAGTCATGAAGAAAGCAATAGCAACATACTAAATGATCAAGTGCTAAGCTAACGGAATGGGTCAAGTCAATCACATCAGTCTCCTAATGATGTGATCCCGTTAATCAAATGAATACTCATGTCTATGGTAAGGAAACTTAACCATCTTTGATTCACGAGCTAGTCAAGTAGAGGCATACTAGTGACAATATGTTTGTCTATGTATTCACACATGTATTATGTTTCCGGTTAATACAATTCTAGCATGAATAATAAACATTTATCATGAAATAAGGAAATAAATAATAACTTTATTATTGCCTCTAGGGCATATTTCCTTCAAAATATAGATGCAAAACATTATTCTAAATAACAGCAAGCAAATACTAACAAAAGAAAATGACGCTCCAAGCAAAACACATATCATGTGGTGAATAAAAATATAGCTCCAAGTAAAGTTACCGATGAACGAAGATGAAAGAGGGGATTCCATCCGGGGCATCCCCAATCTTAGGCTCTTGGTTGTCCTTGAATATTACCTTGGGGTGCCTTGGGCATCCCCAAACTTGAAAACTTCACAACACAAAACTCAACAGAATACTCGTAAGCTCCGTTAGTATAAAAAATAAAACCACCACTTAGGTACTGTTGAGAACTCATTCTAAATTCATATTGGTGTAATATCTACTGTATCCCAACTTCTCTATGGTTCATACCCTCCGATACTACTCGTAGATTCATCAAAATAAGCAAACAACACATAGAAAACAGAATCTGTCAAAAAGAGAACAGTCTGTAGTAATATGTATCAAACGTATACTTCTCGAACTCCAAAACTCCTACCAAATTAGGAAAACCTGAGCAATTTGTGTACAAATCCATATCAAAAAGAATTTGATCAAAAGCACGTTTCTGTGAATTATCAAAAATAATTTACTGGGTGCAAAAGTTTCTGATTTTCAGCAGGATCAACACAACTATCACCATAAGCTATCCTAAAGGTCTTACTTGGCACTTTATTGAAACAAAAGCTATAAAACATGATTACTACAGTAGCATAATCATGTGGACACACAAAAACAATAAGGGTAAATATTGGGTTGTCTCCCAACAAGCGCTTTTCTTTAATGCCTTTCTAGCTAGGCATGATGATGACAATGATGCTCACATAAAAGATAAGAATTGAAACACAAAGAGAGCATCATGAAGAATATGACTAGCACATTTAAGTCTAACCCACTTCCTATGCATAGGGATTTTGTGAGCAAACGACTTATGTGAACAATAATCAACTAGCATAGGAAGGCAAAACAAGCATAACTTTAAAACTTTAAGCACATAGAGAGGAAACTTGATATTAGTGCAATTCCTACAAGCATATATTCCTCCCTCATAATAATTTTCAGTAGCATCATGAATGAATTCAACAATATAACCAGCACATAAAGCATTCTTTTCATGATCTACTTGCATAGAAATTTTACTACTCTCCATATAAGCAAGTTTATTCTTTATGGCATACGTATCATCATAAATAGGAGGCATGCTTTCATCATAATAAATTTGCTCATCAAAACTTGGGGGACAAAAATATCATCTTCATCAGACATAGCTTCCCCAAGGTTGTGGCTTTGCATATCATTAGCATCATGGATATTCAAGGAATTCATACTAACAACATTGCAATCATGCTCATCATACAAAGATCTAGTACCAAACATTTTATAGACTTCTTCTTCTAGAACTTGAGCACAATTTTCCTTTCCATCAATGTCATGAAAGATATTGAAAAGATGAACCGTATGAGGCAAACCCAATTCCATTTTTTTGTAGTTTTCTTTTATAAACTAAACTAGTGATAAAACAAGAAACAAAAAGATTCCATTGCAAGATCTAAAGATCTAAAGAGCTTGATGTATACTACACAACCTTCTTCTTGTAGACGTTGTTGGGCCTCCAAGTGCAGAGGTTTGTTGGACAGTAGCAAATTTCCCTCAAGTGGATGACCTAAGGTTTATCAATCCGTGGGAAGCATAGGATGAAGATGGTCTCTCTCAAGCAACCACTACAAGAAATATGTCAACTAGTGACCCTCACTATTGGTTGCTGAAAGGTCATAGTTTTTCATTTGCGACCTTTTTGTGACCAAAAACAAAAGGTCAAAAGTTGGCGGTCGTAAACTGAAATTAGTGACCTTCTTTGTGATATGTAGAAGGTCGTTGGTTCCACGACCAAATTTTTGGTCACTAGCAACCTCCCCCAGGCCACGTAGGCACCCAGCATGGCAAGCTGATGTGGCACAAGAATCAGCCCGGTCCGATTCGGCGTTTTACATGGGTCGAGCCCAACAATTCGGCCTTTTAGTGTATTTTTTCCTGTTATTTTTTGCTAGCTACATGGGCCTAGCCCAGCAATTCGGCGTTTTTTTCCTGGCCATTGCCTTTTATAGTACTTTTTTCACCCTCAAACCTTTTATAGTCCATTTCTGTTTTGGGCCTCGGCCTTTTTACATTCCATCTACTTTTTGGGCCTTGGCCTTTTCATTTGTCACACTGGTCATCTTTCTATTTCTCACACTTTCACAATAAACAAATGAAAAATATTTCAAATGGCAAGAGAACATATGAAATTGTAAAATGATAGCCAATACTAGCACCAAATATGCTGACTACTGTACAAATACAAAATTACAGTATTTACAATAGTGTTCATACAACCAGATATGCTGGCTACTATACAACATAACTAGCACTACATTATTACTCGCTACTCTTTACTTTGTCCGGCTTCAAGCTTCTTCAAATTTCTTCAGCCCAGAGCTCCTATAAAGAGAGGTAACACCACACTTTTAGAGCTAGATCAAGGCACAAAATGTTTATTTGGTTGGGTCATGCTGCAACAATCACATAGAAGCATAATTATAAGCACAAATACACCAATCATCTCAGTTCAAGCAAATCATCTATAGTAGCAAAGCATGAAAAAGGAAGCAGCACATGGCAGGAATGTTTACAACAGCTCAGTTAATGACTTCAAATAGGAATAATGTATACAAGTATAATACAAAAATATGAGAAAGTATCACAGTACAGAAATGGTATCATGGATATATATAGCTAACTCAACGATAGATTGAAATGTTTTACTCAATGTATGGAACACAAAGAACTTTTCTGGTTAGTCACCAGCATCGTGCATTTTAACTTCAATAACTGTAGAAATTAGATAGTATATGAAGGCAATATTCTAAAGATATCTCTCTCTCAAACATAGAGTACAACTGAAGCAAATGCAGCTGCTCTTGCTGATATATCTCACTAGACATGGTCTTGCTAACTTACTATGTTAACA
This sequence comes from Triticum timopheevii, assembly GCA_963921465.1. Taxonomy (NCBI): domain Eukaryota; kingdom Viridiplantae; phylum Streptophyta; class Magnoliopsida; order Poales; family Poaceae; genus Triticum; species Triticum timopheevii. Next base: position 436,203,196 of record OY997262.1, read on the forward strand.
CAGACTAATCCGAGTGAACCAGCTAATTCTAGTTCGTCCACGGACCACACAATGAATGAATGCATATCAAGGTTTGAAGACAGTACTACGTACATCCTACAACACCGAATCAGCACAACAAAACCGAAGACCATGCAACCAATGAGCTGCAGCTGCGGCACTGAATTAGGAGCAGAAGAAACCGAGCTTTGCGCCAGATGCAGCTAGCAAGCATAAAGAAAGGGGCGAAGATGGAAAGCAAGATACCTTGATATGGTACAGCTTGAGCCATGCCGACCAGCATCCGTTACTTTGTCGGGTGCCTAGCATCCTCAGTGATGGGGATAACATTGATCCTCTTCTTGGCCATGTTGACAAGATCCCTACCACTCCGGTGAGAGAACTCAACGGCATACACCAACCTAGTCTGCAAAGTGACAAGACTTCATTAAGACAACTCACATTAAGTAGCATTCACTTGAAATACACAAAGGAAATAGCGACGAGATCTCACCGGTCCAACAATGTCAGACACATGAGACACGGTTGTTCCAAAGGTAGCTCTGAGGTACAGCACACGTGTTCCAGGAGCCTGAACCAAGAACCACAAAGTCAGCTACTACAACCATGGTTCCAGTCTGAATTACATCCTTGACAAAACAAGGTATTCAAACAATCCAGAATGCAAGCGGAGGCACAAAAAGGACTTACAATCCAGATGTTGTCCACACCACCGAGCACAGCAGCAGCCATCTTGGATCTGAAGGGGCTCCACACCCTATACTCAACCTTGGATGCGTCCTCGTTCTGTACAACCAACAAAACAGCAATAAACATCAGTCTACTGCATCTGTAGAACAGTCACGAACATCAATTCAAATCAGCACCAATAAGTGCATCTCTCAGCCAGGACGGGTACATCATAAGTTTACAAGGAAAGAACTTATAATGACAACATCTTTGCTTAATCCCCTGGATGGGTAGGAATAATGCAACCAAGGCCTAAGTACCTAACTACTAGTATCTACTAACGATAGATACAGATAGCAAGATATATGCATACCGCATACCAGATACAGCATATAATGATCAGTGTGTAGTGTATATATTCTGGTGAGTGTGTAGTGTGTAGTGTACATATTCTGGTGAGCCAGTATTGATCCAGTATGAAAGATCTAACATAGAACCATCATTTTTTTCCTCTATGGAAATACAATGCTAGCATCCAGAGGAAAATATAATACTTAGTGAGAAATTACTACTATGCATGAAAACATGAATGTACACGAGACTTTGCAAACTGGACAAACTTTGCCAACCATAACAGACAACTAAATCTCGTTTCAATTGTCCCGCAGAAGTTCATAGCAAATCTGGATGAATGTTTGGCAAAAAAAATCAAAAGGGGCTGCTCATCTTGGCAGAGGAATTCATGGCCAACGACTGGGAGGAGGGGAGGGGGCACGAACGAGAGTCCTTCACCTGATTGGGTTGTCGGCCGGAGTGGGGCACCGTTCGCCGGAGTGGTGCCCTGGTCGGACCGACTAGGAGCTGCTGCGAGGGAGGAGCCATGCCCTAGGAGTCGTGTTAGAGGATGGAGAAGCAGCGGAAGATGGGCTCCTACCCGCCGTCCAATGTGGCCGGAGCTAGCCGCAACGAGGAGCCAGAGACCGGCGGCGGCCTCTCCTTCAACTGCGCCTTGACCTCGTACACCTTGGCCAGCCTCTCCTTCAACTGCGCCTGCGCACAAGCACACAAGCGCTTCAGAATCACCGACGAAATGCAATAGAGCTAAGGAACAAGAGGAAGGGGGCGAGATCTCGAACCTTGGAGAATGAGGGAGTCCTGGATTAGGGGGTATCTGGACAGCCGGACTATATACTTTGGCCGGACTGTTGGACCGTGAAGATACAAGAATCAAGACTTCGTCCCATGTCCGGATGGGACTCTCCTTTGTGTGGAAGACAAGCTTGGCGATCCGGATATTAGATCTCTTTCTTTGTCACTGACTCTGTGTAAACCCTAGCCCCCTCCGGTGTCTATATAAACCGAAGGGTTTAGTCCATAGAGGAACAATCATAATCATCATAGGTTAGCTTCTAGGGTTTAACCTCTACGATCTTGTGGTAGATCAACTCTTGTAATACTCATATCATCAAGATCAATCAAGCAGGAAGTAGGGTTTTACCTCCATCGAGAGGGCCCGAACCTGGGTAAGACATCGTGTCCCTTGCCTTCTGTTACCATTAGCCTTAGACGCACAAATCGGGACCCCCTACCCGAGATCCGCCGGTTTACACACCGACATTGGTGCTTTCATTGAGAGTTCCTCTGTGTCGTTGCTGCAAGGCTCGATGGCCCCTTCAATCATCAACAACAACGTGGTCCATGGTGAGACTTTTCTCCTCGGACAGATCTTCATGTTCGGCGGTTTTGCACTGCGAGCCAATTAGCTCGGACATCTGGAGTAGATCGACAGCTACGCCCCTAGCCATCAGGTCAGGTTTAGAAACTTGAACTACACGGCCGATATCCGCGGAGACTTGATCTTCGATGGATTCGGGCCTACGCCAGGAGCACCGAACAGTCACGACGAGCACGGCTTAGACCTGCTGTCGGACAATACTCGAGATATCATGCCTGCAGGAGCTCCGGACCTAAATCCGGGGCAGATTACGTCATCCGGGGACGGGTGGATAGACCCCGCCTCGGAGGTCGCACACTCATCGGCGGTAGAGCCGAACACAGACTCCACCCCCAAGGAAGCCTGTGTCACTGGACCCCCGGACTCATGTCCGGCTGTAGGTTCCAGACCGCACGCCCCCTAGCCCGTCGAATCTGGTTGGGCTCCGGTAATAGAGTTTACCGCTGCAGATATCTTCCAGCACTCGCCCTTTGGCGACATGCTGAACTCATTAAAGTCTCTCTCTTTGTCAGGGGACTCTTGGCCGAACCATGTCCGGCTCAAGGGGGAATAAGGCGACGAAAAAATTCAATGCCCACCCACCAGCCACTTCATAGCCACTGTCGATGACGTAACAGACATGCTTGACTTCGACTCCGATGACACAGACGGCATGGACGTCGGCGCAGGAGACGATTCAGAACCACCACCCACGGGGCGCTGGACTGCCACCTCGTCATATGATATATACATGGTGGACATGCCTAAGGAGGACGATGGCAATAAAACAGAGGATAAAACCCCCGGACAAAAGCCAAAACGACGGCACAGACGCCGCTCTAAGTCCAGCCACAGTAAAAACATCGATAACAGCGCTAGAAAGATCGACACCCCAGTCAACTCCAAAGGCAGTGACGACCATATGGACCCAGCGATGGAGCAAGGTGAGCCAGGTCACGCCGAATACAGCCCGGAGAAGACACCCGATCATAGCTATCCCGAGGGACGAATTCATCAACCTGCCCCGGGAGAGGAGCACAGTCCGGACGACGATGCATTCATCATCCCGAAAAAACGTTTGGAACGAGATAACCTCCACAGAAGGCTTATGGCAACTGCAAGAATTTTATAGAACCAGAAGCAAAGGCTCAAGGCTATGCAGGAAACGCTCAACCGCAGATGGAATAAAGTGCTAGACACTGAAGAAAAATACGGCGATGATCGCCACACAAAGAGCTACCCAAAGTGCAAGCTGCTGCCAGAATTCGACGATGAGGTCATTCCGCCGAAGAACAATACGACCGGTAGGCCGGACCAAACACTTCATGACCGCGACAGAGCAGCTACCGACGCCGCACGCAATTTACGTGAGCTCCTCGACAAAAAGGACGGTGCGACGAGGTCCATCTACGGATCTAGAGGACACGCTCCAGCACAGGATCATGGTTACCAAAACGATCAGACTGATCGAAAACTAGTTCGGAATCAGCACCGGACACAACAACAGCCGATAGCATGCCACCACACGTCCAAATACAGAGGGGCTGCTCACCCTCTGTGCTTCACCGAAGAGGTACTGGAACACGAATTTCCACAGGGTTTTAAACCCATAAACATAGAGGCATATGACGGAACAACAGACCCTGGGGTCTGGATTGAGGATTTTATCCTGCATATTCACATGGCTCGTGGGGACGACCTCCACGCCATCAAATACCTTCCCCTCAAGTTGAAGGGACCAGCTCGGCACTGGTTGAAAAGCCTCCCCGAAAATTCAATCGGAAGTTGGGAGGAATTTGAGGATGCTTTCAGGGCCAATTTTCAAGGTACCTATGTCCAACCTCCGGACGCTGACGATTTAAGTCACATAATCCAATAGCCGGGACAGTCCGCCCGCAAGCTTTGGTATAGATTCCTCACTAAGAAGAATCAACTTGTAGATTGTCCGGATGCCGAAGCCCTAGCGTCCTTCAAGCACAGTATCCGGGATGAGTGGATCGCCAGACACCTCGGCCAAGAAAAGCCGAGGACAATGGCAGCCTTAACAAGCCTTATGACCCGCTTTTGCGCGGGTGAAGACAGCTAGTTGGCCCGTAGAGGCACCAGCGACCCAGGCACATCCGAAATCAGGGATGGCAACGGGAAGCCATGGCGCACTAAAAACAAACGTCGAAACAAGGAAGAAAGTCCGGACAACACAACAGTCAACGCCGGATTCAGGGGCTCTTGACCCGGTCAACAAAAGAAGCCATTTAAAGGCAGCAAAGAGGGACCATCCGGCCTGAACAATGTCCTGGACAGGCTGTGCCAAATTCATGGCACCCCCGAAAAACCCGCAAACCACACTCACAGAGAATGTTGGGTCTCTAAGCAGGCCGGCAGGTTAAATGCCGAACACAAGGGAAGGGAAACACCAAGTGAAGACGAGGATGAGCCTCGCCAGTCGAAGACTGGGGGACAGAAAAAATTCCCACCAGAGGTAAAAACAGTAAACATGATCCACGCGGATCACATACCCAAGAGAAGGCGCAAACGCGCGCTCAGAGACGCATACGCTGTAGAGCCCGTCGCCCCCAAACTTAACCACTGGTCGGCCTGCCCGATCACCTTCGACCACGGGGACTACCCGACTAGTATGCGGCACGGAGGATCAGCTGCCTTGGTGCTCGACCCAACAATCGACGGATACCATCTCACTCGCGTCCTCATGGACGGCAGCAGTAGTCTCAATCTAATATACCAGGACACTGTCCGCAGGATGGGGATAGACCCATCCAGAATCAGCCAAAGTAACACCACCTTTGAAGGGGTGATACCAGGCGTTGAAGCCCGCTGCAGGGGCTCCCTCGTACTAGAGGTGACATTCAGTTCCCCAGACAACTTCAGAAGCGAAGAACTGCTCTTCACCATCGCTCCCCTTCAAAGTGGTTATCATGCATTGCTCGGGAGAACGGCCTTTGCCCGCTTCAACGTAGTACCGCACTATGCCTACCTTAAACTCAAGATGCTCGGTCCACGTGGTGTCATCACTTTTAATGGAAATACAGAGCGTTCCTTACGTGCGGAAGAGTATGCGACGGCTCTAGCAGCCGAACACTAAGCGGCCTCTACTATAAGAATGCATGATCGGTCGCTAAGACCACAGACACGGTTGGACGAGTCCGGCAGCCCAGATAAACCTGAGCTGAGCGCTATACATGTAATCCCATAGAGGACACCAGGGGCTACGGATATTCAATAAAGCCCACTTTTTGGCTTGACCGTATTAACAGGCCAATGTCTTACACTTCTACTATCCATTGATAATAGCCAACTCTTCGCATGCTTACGTCATACTCTTCTACATGAGTTTTCCTTTTTACAGACACCATTCGTGCGATACCCTCCCAGGACACGACACAACAGAGACAAACGCGCAGACGTGCAGCAGGAAGGGGCGGAGCTACAAGGTGGCCAGGGAGGCCCGCAGCCCACCCTGGGATTTTGGAGCAGCCTATTATACCTATGAGTGTTTAACTGGGCCAGAAAAAAAATAGCCCAATAATTTCCGTTGCACACGCATTCAGCCACAGCCCACAACCACGACCTCGTTGGCTTGTTCTAGATCGCGCCAGCCAGTCCTGATGCCAACCTGATGACCGACGCCCTCGCCTCACCACTGCGGCGGCGCCGTTCCTCACGGCCTCGCCGGCTCGCCGGTCGTCGGCTGGTGCCCAGGCCGCCTCCCCTTCCCGCCCGACGCCCCTGGCCATCGTCTCCCCCGCGCCCCCACCCTGCCCTTCTACCGTTCTGCACCGTTGACCCGAGCCGCGGCTGCCTGGCCCTGCCGCCCGCCCGTCCCCTTCCTTCGCCCCTTCCGCCCTCCCTGCAAAGCTGGTGACCGTCGGTGCCGCTCAGTAGCCAGTCTCCGGCCATCCGGTGGCAGCACCGCAGCAAACATGCAAATCAATTTAAGGTACTGAAACCCTCTAATTTTTGATTTAGGGTTTGCCTTTTCGCACTATGCTATCATGAATTGATGAACACATACATAATTTTGGACATCATTTCTGACTCAATTAGTTTTATTGATACAAACTAAATTTTATTGCAGGAATTTTGAAGAATGAAGAGGGCCAGAGACATTGTTTCTCTTTTCCAGAGAGAAGCTATGAAGATAGGGAAGAAGAAGGCAATGAATTTGTCAAATGTGGCCGAAGAGCAAGCCAGAGAACTTTTGTGTATGCCGGTTGTGATTGAAGAGCAAACTCAAGAACCAACAATGTCTATGTCAAATGTGGCTGAAGAGCAAGCCGAAGAACTTGTGTGTAGGCCTTGAAAATCTTGTTGATCAGGTTAAGCTTGTTCAAACAGGGAGACATATAGTTCATCATTTGGTGTACTTTCTTCTAAAATTGGTATTGATTCTACCGGTGGCAACAACGAATGTTGAGAGAGCATTTTCTGCCATGGGTATAGTGAAGAGCAAGTTGAGAAATAAGATGGGTGAAAGTCTTTTGGATGATTGCCTAGTCACATACATTGAGAGGGATGCTTTTGCCGAAGTGAATGGAGATGATATAATTGATACTTTCATGGCAATGCAAAAGCATAGGCCAGAAACATAGTCTTTTCGAGCTTCTGAAGGTATGTACTATGGCCTATATACTATGCACTATGTATGCTTCTTTATGCAAAACTTAGACTTAATTGAGAATTTTAGTGTGTTTGTAAGACCATATTGTGATATTGATCTGTTTCTATGTGATATTGGTAAGTACTTAGAACGCCCACATGTCGTATTTCTTGTAAAAAAATTGGAGGGTCGGACCACCCTGATGTCAAATGCTAGCTCCGCCACTGGCAGCAGGGCCCCCGCTCAAAGCTTTCTCTTTAGATTAAGCCCCTGTGTAAACCTTCTTTATTGTCTCTTGTTGCTTACATATCCCATGGGTACTACACCCACAGGGGATACTGCCGTTTTTGGCATTTCGCCACGACAGACTAATGCACATACCTGGAAATACAGGGTTCATAATAAAGGGCGTTATTTAGCCCAGTATATGTTCTAAAGTCCGAATACCTTCGGGAGTGTTCGGCGTTGCGAGTTTGGCCCTATATGCATCAGCTCCGAATCATGTCTTTGGTCAAATGTTGGGTTTGCACGGCTCCTGGGTTTGCCGCCTTACGTTCCGTTCTTATCGGCTAAGGCGGCCAAAGGAGAACTACTGTGATTGTGCCCTGGTTATCCCGAATGAGCACCTCAGTAGAGAAAGTCGAAAACTGACTCTCATGATATAGTGAGAGACTGGTCAACCACTCGAGGACTCATCGGAATCTTTAGGATTCCTCCTCATTAACGAAGGACCGTTTCCCGGTCATGTACACATGTGCCTATATTCGGATGCATGCAAAGGTACCAGGGGCTACATAGTAGCCCCACCGTCAAACTCCTATGGCTAAGTGAAAGTGTTAAAGCTATATAGTCTAGTTGCCTAGTTCGACGTGCGATCACCTCCTTAATGGACCAAGACGTTGGATCAAGTGTGATTACGCATATTCTTGCAAACATCCCCACTGCATGGGGGTTGAAGCCAACGACTGCTAACTTTCAGATTACATACATACATCAAACGGCCGCACAGGAGGCACAATAACACTTTCGGGCGAAAAGTATAAACATAGCCTCCATAATTAAAATAAAATTGTTTTTACAATGAAACGATTTGTCACTCGAACATGACATTCTTCGAGCACTGAGCCTCTATTAAACGAGCACCTTCTGTTACCTGCTCCAAGTAGTGCTCGGCTGGATCCTGGCTTCCCGCCGGATTCTGGGTCGCAATGATGGTGGCCTCCTTATCTGTCCAATATGATTTAACACGGGCAAGTGCCATCCGCGCACCTTCTATGCACGCCGACCTTTTCATGGCATTGATTCGCGATACGGCACCAAAGAATTGTTGCACTAAACCAAAATAACTGTTCGGCTTCGGCCCCTTCGGCCATAAATGGTCTATTACAGATCTCATTGCAAGACCGGACAACCTATGGAGCTCGGCCACAGCAGCCATCCTCTCACTCAATGGCAACGGGCGCGTTGGAGCACTGAATTGTGACCAGAACAGCTTTTCCACTTCATTATCTTTTTGATCCTCAAAAAACTTAGCCGCATCAGCCGTACTCTTCGCCAGATCCACATACGCGTCTGCAAGGCTCCATCTTCGATCCAGAGGAGCGTACTTTGGATCTAAGAACTTCATCCGCAACAAATAGGGATTTCCAGCCGCGATTTCTCCGGTCTGTCGAAGCTCCTCCCGTGCATCCCTAATTTTGAAACGCGTCTCGTTGGCCGCATCAAGGGCCTTCTTCAGGTCAGCCAAGTTAGCCTGATTCTCCTTTTTAATGAGCTCATACCGGTTGGTGGCGTTTTTCAGCTCCACAGCCATCTCGGCTATCTTATCTTCGCTTTGGCGATGAGCAGCCTGTTCGGCTCTCAACTCTTCGGCCGCCTTTAGGGCAGCCGCATTGCTAGCGTGGGCTTGTTCCTTGGCTAGGGCAAGTTCCGCCCTCAGGGCCTCCACGACAGCAGCTCCACCTTCAGTCCAAGCATATCACATTAATATTATGCTCCTCTTAATAGTTCTATAAGGAAAGCAGAGCACATACTTTGTGACTCATTAAGCCGCTCGTTCACAAGTGTGATATTGCCATCCACACCTTCAATCTGTCGCCTCAGTTCGGCGACTTCAACCGACCGGTCGGCTGCCGGACCCTTAGCCACCTGCGCATGAATACAGTGCGATCATTACTCAACAATGTGACCCTCCGTTTGCCACCTAGGGCTAGCAACCATAGTCTCAGGGGCTACTATCCATATGGAGCACACCTAGCGCGTGCGCCACAATCAAAAAATTACGTATTTCATTACATACCTCAAAGCCTTTGAGCAGGCTAGTAAAAGCTTCATTCAATCCGCTTGTGGCGGATGAAATCTTCTCAAGCACCATGCTCATTAATGAACGGTGATCCTCCAAGAGAGTAGCTTGCTCCAGAAGGCCCGCCAGCGTGTCCGGCCGGTCGGCGAACTGTGCTGGACCCTTCTTATCGGCCCCCGTGGGAGCCGAACACTCCAGGCTCAGGGCGGCCGAAGTACTAGCTTTTGGCCTCGGCAAATCTGGACTCCTCCGTGACGACACCTCGGGGTCGCCCGCCCCATGAGGCGGAGAGGCTGGTGGGGTTTCACTCTCCATCATCTCCGGAAGGAGATCCCCCGAAGACGAACTCTATCGAGAAGAGCTGCTAGCCGGACTGCAAAGGATGGATCCTGATTATTGTTCTCGGAGGAGGGAGCGGTAACTTTGTATTTATGATTAACTTACAGCTCGGCTGAGGGCTGGCCCGTTTGCGGGCATGGCGTGGTGAGGGCACCCTTTGGGGCAGGGCCTCCTGGGGAATTTTTCTTCCCTTGTCTGGGCACCTCCATCTCCAAGTCTTCGGAGGCAGCCCTCTTCTTCCCGCGGGGGGAGGAGACTCTAGATTCCCCTCCCCGACTACCCTCCTTCGTGGAGGTAGTAATTCCCCCAGTTTGGATGTGCAATGTGTGAAGTTCTGATTCTCTGTTCCTCCCTTCGTCTTTCCCTGAGGGCACTTGACTTAGCACACGACTAAGCATCTTGGCTATGGCAGGACTAGGCGAGCCTTCGGGAAGTGGCGCCGGACACCTGATTCTCTCTGCCTTGCTGAGACATTCCTAGCTGCGGATGGTTTTCAGAATAATGATATGATAAATATAAATGAAGTGTTCGGTTTCTGGGTTACTTACTTGGGTATCTGGGCGGTTGCAGCTCAGGCCCGCATCCTCGGTGGTGTCCGGACACTTTACTTGTGGTACAAAGAATAACTTACACATCCCTTCGTGCGTCATGCCGAAGAAGTGCAGAATAGTCCGCAGACCTTCCGGATTGAACTCCCACATCCAGAGAGGCCGGCGTTTGCACGGCAGCATCCGTCGGACTAGCATTACCTGAATTATGCTGACAAGGCTAATGTCCCTCTCAAGAAGCTCCCGGATGCGGCTCTGCAATTTTGGTACATCATTAACAGGCCCCCAATCCAGTCCCACATTGGCCCATGACGCCAATTGAGGCGGAGGGCCCGAACGGAAGTCGGGGGCAGCCACCCACTTTGTGCCTCTGGGAGCCGTGATGTAAAACCACCTCCGCTGCCATAGATCAGACACCTCCAGGAAGAAACCCTCTGGCCATGGGGCGTCGGCGTTCCTGCTTATTGCAGCCCCTCCACACTCCACGTGTCGCCCCTCAATCATCTTCGGCTTCACATTGAAGGTCCTGAGCCATAAGCCGAAGTGCAGGGTGATGTGGAGGAAGGCTTCGCACACAACGATGAACGATGAGATGTGAAGGATGGCGTTCGGAGCTAGATCGTGGAAATCTAGCCTGTAATAGAACATGAGCCCTCTCACAAAGGGATCAAGGGTGAAGCCTAAACCGCGGAGGAAGTGAGAAACGAATACGACGCTCTCGTTGGGCTCGGGAATAGGGATGACCTTCCCTGAAGCAGGAAGCCTGTGCTTGATGTCGGCGGTCAGATATCTAACCTCCCTAAGCTTCGCAATGTCCTCCTCTGTGACAGAGGAGGCCATCCACCGACCTTGAAGGTTGGATCCGGACATGATTGAATGTCCGAAGTGCTTAGAGCTTGGGCTTCGGGTGTTGGAACTCGAGATGCGGAAAGGCACAAGCGTGGTAGAAATGAGGGATAGGCCTGGGCCCCTCTATAAAGGGGGTGAATATCAAGCGTCCTCAGCGTAACCACTTGGGACTCACCTAAAAACACGGAGTCATACCAACAGGCGTCGTGGGGTTGCACGCGCTTGTATTGATGGAGGATCCCGCGATAAGGGGAACACGATCTCTGCTTTGGCAAGGCGTGCCAATAAAACCACCTCGCAACGCGTGTCAATGCAGGCCGAGAAAACCGGTTCATATTGAGCCAGGCCGTGGTGTAACGGCACCCCATAAGAAAAATTGTCAGCAGATCAGATTTGTGAAGTGTTATGCTCTCTACGATGGAGTGCGGAAATCGCCTTGCAGAGCCGGACATGATTTAAGTGTTCGAGGTTTACTTTGGAATATTCGGAGATGGAACCCGGCTTGCAAAGCCGAAGACAATCTACGCACCGGACTCATCGTGATTGAAGCCTAGTTCAGGGGCTACTGAGGGAGTCCTGGATTAGGGGGTATCCGGACAGCCGGACTATATACTTTGCCGGACTATTGGACCGTGAAGTTACAAGACTCAAGACTTTGTCCCGTGTACGGATGGGACTCTCCTTTGCGTGGAAGACAAGCTTGGCGATCCGGATATTAGATCTCTTTATTTGTAACTGACTCTGTGTAAACCCTAGCCCCCTCCGATGTCTATCTAAACCGGAGGGTTTAGTCCGTAGAGGAACAATCATAATCATCATAGGTTAGCATCTAGGGTTTAACCTCTACGATCTCGTAGTAGATCAACTCTTGTAATACTCATATCATCGAGATCAATCAAGCAGGAAGTAGGGTTTTACCTCCATCGAGAGGGCCCGAACCTGGGTAAAACATCGTGTCCCTTGCCTCCTGTTACCATTAGCCTTAGACGCACAGATCGGGACCCCTTCCCGAGATCCGCCGGTTTTGACACCGACAGAGACCTTGGCGGACTCACCGGGCCGCCGCTCGTCGCTACCTCGGCCGCAGCCGCCATCCCCGTCGCGCCTCCTCCTCCTCCTCCTCAGATCGTCCGCATCAAGCAGCCACTACTACAGAAGCAGTAGCGCCCGCATTGGGTCCAGCCCCGCGCAGCCGTGGTGCGCGCCAGCGATCTGGCATGTGGTGGAAGAGCACGAACTGCTTGTGGGCGAGCAGGCAGTTAGTCATGAACTTGCGGGTGCGGAAGGGAGCGGGAGCGGGAGCAGTGCAGAAGGGAGTGGCGGCAGCGATGGGGAAAAGGGAGCGGGAGCGGCTGGGGGCGACGCCTCTCTCTCCGGTGAGGGGGCGGACGGTGGTCGATCTGAATCGGGTTAAGGGGGCGGACGGTGGTCGATTTGAATCGGGGGAGAGGATGAGAGGGCATCGATGGGAGTTAGGGTAGGGAGAGATGGTGAGGGGAGGGAGGGATGAGGTCGGCGGTGGTGGGTGAGGAGGACGGTGAGGTCGGCGGTGGGTGGGAGAGGACGGGGACGGGGAGGAGGTGGCGGCGGCGGCGGGGAGATTGGGAGCGGGGAGGAGGGGTGCGATGGGGGGATCTTATCTAGGTTTGGGCTGCGGGGGTATCTCTTTTTCTTTTTTTTCTTCTTTTTCTGTAGATAGATGGATGGATGGATGGATGGATGTGGGATGGAGATAGGGATGGATGGATGGATGGATGGATGGGCGCCATGTCATCGATCCATGGAAAGAGTTTTGATTGGTTCAGAAAATCAGTGATTTAGAATAGAGCTATTTTGTGAAGCAGCTATCAAAAATATTTTGCAAAAGGGCATCACATAAATTTTCACTCAAGTTAGACCACATTTTATGGATGACACTAATTTGTATGCATTTCTGATCTTTGTAGTTATTTTTAATCATTTTTTGAGTGTCCAAAATAAGATTTTTTGTGAAGGACCTATAATATATTTGTTGTAAAATTGGACCAAATCAATTTTCTAAAATACTAGGCCATGTTTAATGCACAATTAACTAAATGGTTGGGTGTCAAAAGTTTTGATCCACCTCTGGTGAAATAGACAAATTCCCGCCGATTCAGCTGGAAGCGGGTCAAATTTGAACTGCAACTTCCTCATAGTTTGCTCTTTATTTTTTTCCAAAAATCATTTCTAGGTACATAAGTATCTATTTAATCAGAGAAACACCAAAAAAAATTCCAAGATTCAACCACTAGCTAGGAACGGTCATGCCCGCCGTCTTGAGAGCATTTTGAAACGGGCATAAAAAATTCAAAAAAATCAAAAAAAATTGAAAAACCTTCGCATTGTGTCATTATATGTGGCCAAGTTACCAAGAAAAATAATAAACTTGTACTACGATAATTATTTTTAAAAAGTGTTCTCAAAAACGAGCTATCATGCGTGAAGATTCATGGCTTTTAAGCCAAATGATCAATCTTATGGCCACATTCATGGCATAGTTTGTTCAAATGATCTCATATTGTGCAAAAAGGTGCATCTTGGAATTCCAAACAATGTTGCATAAGGGAGTTTTCATTTTCTTTGCACAGAAAATTCATTTTCCATTTTTTGAGTGCCCGAAATGAGTTTTTTTTTGTGAAGGACCTACCATATATTTGTTGCAAAATTGCACCAAATCATTTTTATAAAATACTAGGACATATTTAATGCACAATTGACAAAATGGTTGGGTGTCAAAAGTTTTGATCCACCTCTGGTGAAAAAGACAAATTCTCGCCGATTCAGGAGGAAGCGGGTCAAATTTGAACTGCAGTTGCCTCATAGTTTGCTATTTATTTTTTCCAAAAATCATTTCTAGTTACATAAGTACCTATTTAATCATAAATACATGGTTTGGTGGCGATACGTCGAGGTTTGGATGGTGGCCGAGGGCCCCAACTATAGAGCGCGTGAACTCGCATGCACGCCGCATGGTCACCGCGTGACCTTGGCGTTGCCATGTGTTCTGGGTGGCCTAGGCATGTCTAGTGGGTTGAGCACTCCCCAGGTAGGTTCTAGGAAGAAAATCACAACATAAGATTCTCACGAGGAGACTGATCGATGCTCAAACATGAATAAGCAGCCAAGTGTTTGATTAGCGGTACAGGAAATGCACATGGCTAATGGGCGTGAGTTTTGGCTGAGGATAATCAGTTACTAAGAAGACCGTCATCACAAATTTTCAGCTCAAAAGGAGGAGCCTAGGTGGTACTTGCTTTGCAAAGTACCACACTGGACATAAATACGAATGTTGAACCTGGGCTCAAAATAATGAATGGATTGAGCTAGCATTTGGTGGAGGGTGGTTATTTGGGCATAGGAAAGCACTGTAGAAAATGGATACCATTTGGACATGCCAAAGTGGTACTTCCTTCACAAAGTGTTTTTCTGAACAGAATAGGAAAATGAATATTTTTGAATTATTTATGAACTAGGCAAGGAAGGTTTTTTTACATATTTGATGAAGATATGACCCAAAGAATTTATGAGATTTTTTTGGGAATTTTGGGAATGACAAAAATATAGGTTGCTTCACAACCTAGGGCAAAAACTGCCACATGGACATGACACATAGGCAAAACTGATGAGGTGGCGCCTAGTCATAGCAATAAGTACTAATGCATCCACGTTCACAACCTCATGACCATTTATATTGGTCGTAATCAGGTAGAAATAAGGTCATGGACCACTCTTGTCTGCTTTATGACCATTTGGTGTAAGGCAATTCAGGGTTTGAGCCCTTCCAAGCGAAATGGCTCTGGATTTACGACCAATTCAGCTAGGGTCACTAAGAGAAGGTCACTAGTTGACATATTTCTTGTAGTGAACCCTGCAACCAAATAACAAAGAGTCTCTTGTGTCCCCAACACACCCAATACAATGGTAAATTGTATAGGTGCACTAGTTCGGCGAAGAGATGGTGATACAAGTGCAATATGGATGATAGATATAGGTTTTTGTAATCTGAAAATATAAAAACAGCAAGGTAAAAAGTGGTAAAAGTGAGCGTAAACGGTATTGCAATGCTAGGAAACAAGGCCTAAGGTTCATACTTTCACTAGCACAAGTTCTCTCAACAATAATAACATAATTGGATCATATAACTATCCCTCAACATGCAACAAAGAGTCACTCCAAAGTCACTAATAGCGGAGAACAAACGAAGAGATTATGGTAGGGTCCGTAGTAAAATAACACGAAGCTATTCTTTCCGTTCGATCTATCATAGAGTTCGTACTAGAATAACACCTTAAGACACAAATCAACCAAAACCCTAATGTCACCTAGATACTCCAATGTCAACTCAAGTATCCGTGGGCATGATTATATGATATGCATCACACAATCTCAGATTCATCTATTCAACCAACACAAAGTACTTCAAAGAGTGCCCCAAAGTTTCTACCAGAGAGTCAAGACAAAAACATCTAACAACCCCTATGCATAAGTTCATTGAACCCGCAAGTTGATCACCAAACCATACATCTAGTAGATCACGTGAATATCCCATTGTCACCACAGATAAGCACAACAAGACATACATCAAGTGTTCTCAAATCCTTAAAGACTCAATCCGACAAGACAACTTCAAGGGGAAAACTCAATTCATCACAAGAGAGTATAGGGAGAGAAACATCATAAGATCCAACTATAATAGCAAAGCTCGCGACACATCAAGATCGTACCACCTCAAGAACACGAGAGAGAGAGAGAGAGAGAGAGAGAGAGAGAGAGATCAAACACAAAGCTACTGGTACATACCCTCAGCCCCGAGGGTGAACTACTCCTTCCTCGTCATGGAGAGCGTCGGGATGATGAAGATGGCCACCGGTGAGGGATTTCCCCTCCGGCAGGGTGCCAGAATGGGCTCCCGAGAGGTTTCTGGTGGCTACAGAGGCTTGCGGCGGCGGAACTCCCAATCTAGGTTATTTTTTGGAGGTTTCAGTATTTATAGGAATTTTTGGCGTAGGTCTCACGTCAGAGGGTTTCCGGGCTGCCCATGAGGCAGGGGGGCGCGCCTAGGGGTGGGCACGCGCCCCACCCTCGTGGGCAGCCCGGGACTCTCCTGGCCCAACTCTTTCACTCCAAGGGCTTCTTTTGGTCCACAAAAAATCGTCAAAAATTGGCACGTCAATTGGACTCCATTTGGTATTCCTTTTCTGTAAAACTCAAAAACAAGGAAAAAAACAGAAACTGGCACTGGGCTCTAGGTTAATAGGTTAGTCCCAAAAATAATATAAAAGTGTATAGTAAAGCCCATAAACATCCAAAACAGGTAATATAACAGCATGGAACAATCAAAAGTTATAGATACATTGGAGACATATCAGAAATCACCCTGTGTACCAGTACGAGGTCGCAAGTTGATCTGCTGCAACTAACAGTACGCGAACCTCCAGCATCTACAACACGAAATAAACAAATCTAAAGCCTAACACACCTAAAATCAGGGGAGAAAAACGACCACAATGACCTAGAACCCGCAACTACAAGCTCATACGCAACTCAGGCGAGCAGAATGGATGCGGGAAATTGGGCGGACTACGGAGGGCGGGCTAGAACAACATGGCAATACCTACCACGGATCCATGAACAACAGCAAACAGACGATCCACGAACCCACGACGATGAAACTAACCTACATCTGGAACTACAGGACCACAACAGCAGCAAAATTACACCAGGGGGGGAGGAACGCGAGAGACAAGGGGAACCAACCTCGTAGCAGGGGAGCAAAGAGAAAAGGGAGGAGAAATCAAAATCGAACGGTGGAATAGCTCGGAATCACCATGAAATCGCCTCTTTCCCGCCGCCGCTCGAGTCCTCTCCCTCGGCCTTATTGAAACACAATGACCCAAAGGAAAGGTTGAATGACACCCACTCCAAAATTCAAACAGGACAAAAAACAACAGTGTCGGGATTGGGCGGTTACGGGTTGAAACAAAGAAAACCGAACCCGGTAAAAAACCAAACGGAGCAAACAGGGCGCCAACACGAAGAAAAAAGGAAAACGAGCATGAATCTCTGCGCGAGAACGGATGGATAGAAATTTGAATGATGATGAATTGAAAATCACTTACTGTTAAATAGCAAAACCTTTTTTTTGCGAGGAAGAAAGAGACAAGTCACACGAGTACTCAATGCAAAAACCTCTCCGTATTCATCTCTGTGATCGAGTGGTTCGCAAACACAATAGTTATATGTAAGTCTATCTAAATTTCATTGGCTAATCGATTTTCGAGTGAAGGAAGGAAGCGCCGATCAAGGATAGGAAGAAGCCCCATTATCTATAGTGCCTGCGTGCCTGGCTCCGGCACCTCGTTCCACATTCCGGACGCTCATATCGACCAATTACATCAAATGGTTGCTGGTGATGTAGTTTCACTGGAGTCGCGGGGGCTCTGGGACACTGTTGAGGGAACCAGCTGAAGGTGCGTGACGACAAGGTCGCCCACTAGGTGATCCTATGCCCTGTCCCTCCGGAGATGCTTAGCACTCTCGTTGTCAAGAAGACATACAAGGAAGCATGGGAAACCTTGGAGGTCATGCGCCCTAAGCCAACATCTGCGCATGGAGTTCGAGCAGAACGCCTTTCACGATGGAAAGACGCTCGGAGCATTGAGCATGCACATCACACGTCTGGTGAGCCAGGTGCATGCGCTCGGGGTCACCATTTAGGAGGTACGTGTGGTACTAAAAGTTCTGCGAGTCGTTCCTTCCCATTATGCACAAATCGCAGTGGCGTTCGAGACCCTCCTGGACCTAATCACGGTGTCCATGGAGGAGCTGATTGGCCGCCTGCGGATGCCCGAAGGGGTGGAGCGTTGTGGGGTTGACATGCCTCAGCCCACCGGCGGGCAACTTCTCCTCACATAGCAAAAGTGGGACCCACACCATTGGGAGTGTGAGCAGGGACAAAGCTCGGGCGGCAGTGGAAACGCCTAGAACCATTGGCGCTGGAAGCCGCAAAAACAGAGGCAGGGCAATGATTTTCGTGCGTCGGGCAACAGATGGAACCGTGATGGCGTCTCCAGCACGCGTGACGGCACGGACAACGGCGAGCACGACATCTCCAAAGTAAAATGCTACAACTACAACAACCCTCTTTGTGTGAATCGGTTGCCAAACATTCATGCCGGTCACATCCTCTCCAGAGCGGACGTGACTCCACGACTTTAATGTCGGTCAGAACGACATGACCAAAGCGTCCCTTGACCTGCTCTGACCATTTCAAGGGGGGGCGGACTGACCGACCTCATCTGCTGTCCAGACTCCACCCTTTCGGAATGAAACTCTATTTTTTTTAATTGGAAAGCATATATTCTGCAAGATGTTTGGCTGTCTATAAGGTACCTTCCAACTTTTTTGATAGAAATATTAAATCTCTGGTTTACAGAGTTAATTTCCTTTTGTAGATTTTTCTCTAATTCTTCAACTGCTCTTTTTTTCTTTACTAGAAGAACGCTCGTGCGTTGCAATGGGGCGACATTAACTTTAAGAGTTCAATATTACGACATTGGCGACTGAGGGAGTCCTGGACTAGGGGGTGTCCGAATAGCCGAACTATCACCGTCGGCCGGACTCCAAGACTATGAAGATACAAGATTGAAGACTCTGCCCCGTGTCCGTATGGGACTTTCCTTGGCATGGAAGGCAAGCTTGGCGATACGGATATGTAGATCTCCTACCATTGTAACCGACTTTGTTTAACCCTAGCCCTCTCCTTGTCTATATAAACCGGAGGGTTTTAGTCCGTAGGACGAACAACAATCATACCATAGGCTAGCTTCTAGGGTTTAGCCTCCTTGATCTCGTGGTACATCTACTCTTGTACTACCCATATCATCAATATTAATCAAGCAGGAGTAGGGTTTTACCTCCACCGAGAGGGCCCGAACCTGGGTAAAAACATCGTGTCCCCTGTCTCCTGTTACCATCCGCCTAGACGCACAGTTCGGGACCCCCTACCCGAGATCCACCGGTTTTGACACCGACATTGGTGCTTTCATTGAGAGCTCATCTGTGTCGTGACCTATAGGCCCGATGGCTCCTTCGATCATCAACAACAACACGGTCCAGGGTGAGATTTTTCTCCCCGGACAGATCTTCGTATTCGTCGGCTTTGCACTGCGGGCCAATTCACTTGGCCATCTGGAGCAGATCAAAAGCTACACCCCTGGCCATCAGGTCAGATTCGGAAGTTTGAACTATACGGCCGACATCCGTGGAGACTTGATCTTTGATGGATTCGAGCCACAGCCGAGCACGCCGCACTGTCACGATAGGCATGATTTAGCTCTACTGCCGGACAGTGCCCTGGAGGCCGCACAACAGTCCGCTCCGACCCTTAGCTCGGAGCCAACTGCATCGATCGAGGATGGGTGGCTGGACACCGCCTCGGGGGCTGCTACCTCTACGGCGATAGAGCCGAATACCGACCCTGTCCCTTGTGAAGCTCGTGACTCCAAGGTGCCGGACTCCTCTCCGGACCCCGAACCTTCCGCGCCCCTACCAATCGAATCCGATTGGGCGCCGATCATGGAGTTCACCGCTGCGGACATCTTTCAGCACTCGCCTTTTGGCGACATCCTAAATTCGCTAAAGTGTCTCTCTTTATCAGGAGAGCCCTGGCCGAATTATGGTCAGGACGGTTGGGATGCGGACGACGAAGAAATTCAAAACCCACCCACCACCCACTTCGTAGCCACTGTCGATGACTTAACCGACATGCTAGACTTCGACTCCGAAGACATCGACGATATGGACGACGATGCCGGAGACGACCAAGAACCAGCGCCTACAGGGCACTGGAAGGCCACCTCGTCATACGTCATGTACATGGTGGACATCCCAAAGGATGGGAATGGCGATAGAACAACGGAGGATGACCCCTCCAAGAAACAGCCCAAGCGTCGGCGTCAGCGGCGCCGCTCTAAATCCCGCCACAGCAAAAATGGAGATTCCAGCACCGGAGATAATAACACCCCGGACAGTGCCAAAGACAACCCCCTCCAGCAAGACTCAGCACAGGAGGATGGAGAAACCAGCCCTCATGAGAGAGCGGCAGACAGAGAGGTAGAGGACGATAGTTATATGCCTCCCTCCGAAGACGAGGCAAGCCTCGACGACGACGAATTTGTCGTGCCTGAGGATCCCGTCGAACAAGAGCGTTTCAAACGCAGGCTTATGGCCACAGCAAACAGCCTCAAGAAAAAGCAGCAACAGCTTAGAGCTGATCAAGACTTGCTAGCCGACAGATGGACTGAAGTCCTTGCGGCCGAAGAGTATGAACTCGAACGCCCCTTCAAAAGCTACCCAAAACACAAGCTGCTACCCCGATTAGAGGAGGAAGCACATAAACCTACATCACCAGCGCACAATACGGCCGACCGGCCACCTCGTGGCCGCGACAGACAAGCCTCTATGCCCTCCACTAAAGCCGCACCCCAGTGTCGCTCGAAAAGTACAAAGCCACGGGGGAATGCGCCGGACTTACGAGACATATTGGAGGATAAGGCAAGACAAACAAGATCGATCTACGGATCGCGTGGGCGCCCCACGATACGTGACGACAACCGCCACGCCGGATACAACAATGTCGGCCGGGCCGAACACAGTAGACAAAGCTCGTTTGAGCTGCGTCATGATATAGCCCAATACAGAGGCGTTGCACACCCACTATGTTTCATAGACGAAGTAATGGATCATCAAATCCCTGAGGGTTTCAAACCAGTAAACATTGAATCATACGACACCACAACAGATCCTGCGGTTTGGATCGAGGACTATCTCCTTCACATCCACATGGCCCGCGGTGATGATCTACACGCCATCAAATACCTCCCACTCAAGCTTAAAGGACCAGCTCGGCATTGGCTCAATAGCTTGCCAGTAGAATCAATTGGGTGTTGGGAAGACCTGGAAGCCGCATTCCTTGATAACTTCCAGGGCACACATGTGTGACTACCAGACGCCGATGACCTAAGCCACATAATTCAGCAGCCAGACAAATCGGCCAGACAATTCTGGACACGGTTCTTAACCAAGAAAAATCAAATCATCGACTGTCCGGATGCAGAGGCCCTTGCAGCCTTCAAACATAACATCTGCGACGAGTGGCTTGCCCGGCACCTAGGACAGGAAAAGCCGAAATCCATGGCAGCCCTCACATCACTCATGACCCGCTTCTGTGTGGGAGAGGACAGCTAGCTAGCTCGCAGTAACAACTTGACCAAAAACTCTGGTAGTTCGGATACCAAGGACAGCAATGGCAGGTCGCCTCGCAATAAGCACAAGCGCCGCATTAACGGCGATAATACCGAAGATACGGCAGTCAATGCCGGATTCAGAAGCTCTAAACCCGATCGGCAGAAAAAGCCATTCAAAAGAACTACTCCGGGCCCGTCCAATTTGGATCGGATACTCGATCGCTTGTGCCAGATACACGGCACCCCCGAAAAGCCAGCCAATCACACCAACAAGGATTGTTGGGTGTTCAAGCAGGCAGGCAAGTTAATTGCCAAAAACAATGACAAGGGACTGCATAGCGATGACGAGGAAGAGACCCGGCCGCCGAACAGTAGATGATAGAAGGGTTTCCCCCCACAAGTGCGGACGGTGAACATGATATACGCAACCCACATACCCAAAAGGGAGCGGAAGCGTGCACTCAGGGACATATACGCGATGGAGCCAGTCGCCCCAAAGTTCAATCCGTGGTCCTCCCGCCTGATCACTTTTGATCGAAGGGACCACCCCACTAGCATCCGCCATGGCGGATTCACTACATTGGTTTTAGACCCAATCATCGACGGATTCCACCTCACTAGAGTCCTGATGGACGGCGGTGGCAGCCTGAACCTGCTTTATCAGGATACAGTGCGCAAGATGGGCATAGACCCCTCAAGGATTAAACCCACAAAAACGACCTTTAAAGGCGTCATACTAGGTGTAGAGGCCAACTGTACAGGCTCAGTTACACTTGAAGTGGTCTTCGGATCCTCGGATAACTTCCGAAGTGAGGAGTTAATCTTCGACATAGTACCGATCCGCAGTGGCTATCATGCACTACTCGGACGAACCGCATTTGCAAAGTTCAACGTGTTGCCGCACTACGCATACCTCAAGCTCAGGATGACAGGCCCTCGAGGAGTCATTACGGTCAACGGAAACACCGAACGCTCTCTCTAAACGGAGAAGCATACAGCAGCTCTCGCGGCGGAAGTATAAAGTAGCCTCTTAAGGCAATTCTCGAGTCTGGCTGTTAAGCGGCCGGACACCGTCAAGCGCGCCCGGAGTAACCTACAACAAGACCACCTGGCACGTTCCGAGCACGCGTAGCAATACGGCCCCAACCCCAGCCCTCACGAAATCGCGAAACCAATACCACGCGTACATAAGTACCCTCTGGCGATACCATGGGCATAGGGGTAGGGGCACGACCACGGCATGCCCAGAGTGCGGCTCAACCACACCAGGGGCTCCCAATTGTGTCATCTTTCCTTTCTTCTTATTCACAGGACTCCGTTTTCTAGAAGCCCTGTCCGGCAGTAGACTTGCCGAACTCACGATGCAACAGCCAGGGAAGCAGAAAAGCTACGTCGAGTATCCAGGTGATCTCCGTTACGAGCATTATACCTGTTTTAAATACCATTCCGCAGCCTACCCCTGGAGGGGGACATGTTAAATAGTCCCATCCCTTGCTTATCGCACTATTTGTATCGTCCTGCTTTCATTGCAGTATTTTTTGAATAAACAATGCATCGCTTTTTGCCTCTAATTGCATTCCTTTTTTTTATTTATGTTCACTTATGACATGTTGCACCCGTACGCTTTGGTACGGCTAAATATACCAGGGGCTTAAGTTCCCCAAATTATGGTGTGATAAGACCGAACACTTTCACAAGTGCGGCAGCCCGAACTTATAGCATTATATGCATCGGCTCCGAATCATGTCTTCGGTCAATAGTTGGGTTTGCCCGGCTCCCATGTTTTGGTACCTTACGTTCCGTTATATCGGCTAAGGTAGCGCTGGGAGAACCACTGCGATTGTGCCCCAGTTGAGCTGGGTTGAGCACCTCAGTGGAGAAAGCTAAAACTGACCGTCATGATAGGGCGAGAGCTGGTCGCTGTTCGAGAGGTTTTTTCGAGTCCCTAAAGACTTATGCCGCTTAGAGCGAGGAGCCGGCTTTGTCCAGCCCCAGGCGTGGATAGCGCCCCGAATTCGGTCTTCCGAACACTAGGGGCTTCGCCGAAATTTAAAATTATAGAATTCTATGGCTAAGTGGGAGTGTTCAAGCATTATAAGTCCGGTTGCCTCGTTCATTGTGTTGAGCGCCTCCCTCGAAGGACCCAAAAATGGGAAAAAGAGCGCTCAAGTTTGTCCCGAACACCCCAGCACTCGTGGCATGGGGGCTGAAGCCAACGACTTGCCATCTCTCAGATTTGATAAACGGCCGCACAGAAGGTAATATTTTAAATTAACAAGCGTTGCTTAGAGCATATGAACAAAGTTTTCAGCGCACAGGATAACAAATTGCGAGTCTACTCAAAAATTACATCTTTGGAGCATTCACCCGCTATAAGGCGGGCACCCTTCAGGACACCCTTATAGTACATCTCGGGCGTGCGATACTCCTTGCCCGATGGTGGCACGTCCGTCACAAGCTTCTCGGCGTCCATCCTGCCCCAGTGCACTTTAGCACGGGCAAGGGCCCGACGGGCACCTTCAATGTAGGCGGAGTGCTTGATGACTTCAACCCATGGACAGGCGTCCACCAGCCGCCGCACCAGACCGAAGTAGCTCCCAGGCATGGCTTCTTTGGGCCACAACCGAACTATGAGGCCCTTCATAGCCTGTTCGGCCACCTTGTGGAGCTCGACCAGCTGCTTCAGCTGGTCGCTCAGGGGCACCGGATGTCCGGCCTCAGCATACTGAGACCAGAATACCTTCTCCGTCGAGCTCCCCTCCTCGGCCCGGTAGAATGCGGCAGCATCGGACACACTGCAGGGCAGATCTGCGAATGCTCTTGGAGAGCTCCGGATTCGGGTAAGTAACAAGTAATTCACTTTCATGTGCTTGCTTTGCATGAAGAATGCCTTACCCGCCGCTATCTTCTTTATCGCCTCAATCTCCTGGAGGGCTTTTTGGGCTTCGGCCTTGGCGGCTTTGGCACTCTCAAGAGCCGAGGCGAGCTCGGACTCTCAAGTCTTCAAGTCACGCTCCAAACTCTCGTGTTTTTCCACGAGAGCCTGGAGCTCTTGCCGCACCTCCGCCACCCGCGCCTCCTGCTTATCTCGCTCGGTGCATTCCGTGGCCGCATTGCATTCGGCCTCGGCCACCGCTTCCTTCAGGGTCGCCATCTCGTTCATGGCCCCTGCAATACCCACGTTATTCCTGTCATTTTTTGCAACCAAATCCTTTTCTATAAGGTATTACTTTAATAAGGTATTACTTACCTTCCTTGTCCTCGAGCTGCTTCTTGGCACAGCCGAGCTTGTTCCCGGACCGCTCGAGGCTCTGCTTCAATGCATTGACCTCTACAGTCAGTGCGGTAGAGGTTAGCAGTGCAGCTTGCATTCCCGTATTGACATACTTATGTTAGACTCCTGCGTATATCTTATTAGATCCTCAGTTCAGCTTTTCTTTCCGAACACCGAATTGAGCATCAGGGGCTACTGTCTATGTGGTACTATTTTACATATCCTAAATTCCTTACCTCAAAGCCTGTTAAAAGGCTGGTACAAGCTTCAGTCAGCCCGCTCTTGGCGGACTGAACTTTCTGAATCACCGCACTCATAACAGTGCGGTGCTCCTCGTCGATGGGAAGCGTCATTGAGTGCCTCCAGCAAATTATCCGGCGCCTCTGGCTGGACGGAGGTCACCGGCGTTGCAGTCTCGCCCTTCTTACGACCGCCCGCCGGACTCCGGAATCACTAAAGGTTCCGGTGCGGAGTCTGGTCCAAAGTCCGGGAGGTTGCCCTGCGGCACCTCCGGGACCTCCTCCTCCTAGCTGGTCCCTTTCTGGGACCCCGCCTCGGCGCCGTCTGCGTCACGGGGGGAGGAGGCGGTCGG
Organism: Triticum timopheevii; assembly: GCA_963921465.1. Lineage (NCBI taxonomy): Eukaryota > Viridiplantae > Streptophyta > Magnoliopsida > Poales > Poaceae > Triticum > Triticum timopheevii. The sequence continues at coordinate 436,228,366 of OY997262.1, forward strand.
AAGTGAAGCACTATTCACATCCGACGATCCGACGAACCCAGGGACCCGCTCGACGAAGCGAGGAGATCATCCTTGGGCGGGCTACATGGTTGTGCTCGGCGTTAGAAGACACTATGCGACGAAAGGAAAATCATAAGTTATTCTGGGATCTGGACACTTACGATCTCGCCAGTGGCTTGGCCCTCGAAGGCCACTCCTCTTCGCCGTCGTCGGCATTGGTGGAACAGTCCGGAGGAAGGGTCCTTCCCTTCTTGGACCCTCTGGCCTCCCCAGTCGGGGAGGCCTTCCTTTTCTTCTCTTCCCCCGCTGTGGGAGAAGCCTCCTTTTTCTCCTCCTCATCTTCGCGGGAGGAAGCCGCCTCGGAGTCATCGGACGATGAGTCCGATAACACCTGGCACCGGGAACTCCTCCGAGTTCCCGTGGCCTTCTTCTTGGCCTTCTTCTCCGGCACCACGTAAGGCGCCAGAGCCAGCAGTCCCGTTAATCGGGCATCCGCTGGGTCTTCGGGCAAGGGAGCCAGACAGTTAACCTGCCCGGACTTCTTCTGCCAGGCCTGTCAAAGGTAGGGGAGTTTAGATCCCACATAGAGTCAAACTATGGAAAACAAGTGTCCCATAAAGGGTAAAATAGCTTACCTCGCTAGCTTGACGCTGCAAGCTGAATCCGCGATCTTCGGTAGCGGATGCGGGAGCCTCGGCGCCCTTGAACAGCACCCTCCAGACGTCTTTGTACGTAGTGTCGAAGAGCCTGCTCAAGGTCTGGTGCTGTGCCGGATCAAACTCCCACAATTTGAAAGCCCGTTGTTGGCATGGGAGTATCCGGCGGATGAGCATGACCTGGACTGCGTTGACGAGCTTGATCTTCTCGTTCACAAGATTTTGGACGCAGGTTTAGAGTCCGGTCAGCTCTTCCAAATCACCCCATTTCAGGCCCTTCTCTTTCCAAGAGGTGAGCCGTGTGGGGATGCCAGATCTGAATTTGGGGGCCGCTGCCCATTTAGGGTCATGCGGCTCGGTGATGTAGAACCACCCCGATTGCCACCCTTTGATGGTTTCCACGAAGGCGCCCTCGAGCCATGTGACGTTGGGCATCTTGCCCACCATGGCGCCTCCGCACTTCGCTTGGCGGCCGCCCACTGCCTTTGGCTTGACATTAAAAGTCTTCAGCCATAAGCCGAAGTGGGGCTGGATGCAGAGGAAGGCCTCGCACACGACGATAAACACCGAGATATTGAGGATGAAATTCGGGGCCAGATCATGGAAATCCAGGCCGTAGTAGAACATGAGCCCCCGAACAAATGGGTGGAGTGGGAAGCCCAGTCCGCGGAGGAAATTTGGAAGGAACACCACCCTCTCATGGGGCCTGGGGGTGGGGACGAGCTGCCCCTCGTCGGGAAGACAGTGCGCAATATCGTTGTGCAGGTATCCGGCTTTCCTCAACCTTTTGATGTGCCCCTCCATGATGGAGGAGGCTATCCACTTGCCTCCCGCTCCGGACATGGCTGGAGAAGGTTGAGGCGAGATGTGCGGACTTGGACGCTAGAGCTCGAGTGCGCGGAGAAGGATAAGCAAAGGAGGAAGAAGGCGTAGGTAAAAAGGTGGATCCTTATCCCCTTATATATGGGCGGACGAAAACTATGCGTCCCCACCAGCCTGGTAAAACTCGCTTATCTCCCAAGTGCCGTAATCAATGGCGCGGTTGGGTTACCCACGCCCGTATTGATGAGGATCCCGGAATAGGGGGACACGATCTCTGCTTTGACAAGACGTGCCAAGGAAACCGCTTCGCTAAACGCGCTGAGGTGGAACAGTAAAAACAATTCAAATAAAGGCTTGGCTGTGGTGTGACGTCACGCCACGAAATACGTCAGTAGATTGAACTTGTGTAAATATTATTCTCTCTACGGCGGTATGTGGAATTTATTTTGCAGAGCCGGACATTATCCTGGTGTTCAGAATCTTCTAGGAATTATTCGGAGGAGGAACCCGCCTTGCAATGCCGAAGACAATATGCGCGCCGGACTCGTCGTCATTGAAGCCTGGTTCAGGGGCTACTGAGGAAGTCCTGGACTAGGGGTGTCCGGATAGCCAAACTATCACCGTCGACCGGACTCCAAGACTATGAAGATACAAGATTGAAGACTCCGTCCCGTGTCCGGATGGGACTTTCCTTGGCGTGGAAGGCAAGCTTGGCGATACGGATATGTAGATCTCCTACCATTGTAACCGACTCTATGTAATCCTAGCCCTCTTCGGTGTCTATATAAACTGGAGGGTTTTAGTCCGTAGGACAAACAACAATCATACCATAGGCTAGCTTCTAGGGTTTAGCCTCCTTGATCTCGTGGTACATCTACTCTTGTACTACCCATATCATCAATATTAATCAAGCAGGAGTAGGGTTTTACCTCCACCGAGAGGGCCCGAACTTGGGTAAAAACATCGTGTCCCCTGTATCCTGTTACCATCCGCCTAGACGCACAGTTCGGGACCCCCTACCCAAGATCCGCCGGTTTTGACACCGACAGCGACCTTTGTTACCATCAAATCCTCACACAGACACTCTCTCCCCCTCCCTCTTCCTCATTCTCTCTCCCTCTCTCTCTCTCTAACACACACACACACATAGCCTATTCTCCTCGCCAATAAGACTTACTCAATTGGCAATAATGTGTGGACTTCTGGTGAGCATGACTGAACTAATGGATAGTGTGATATATTCCCCAATCATTTAACAATGAAATTTCAGAAATGGGAAGATTATGTAACACCTCAAGTCGTTAGCTACAGTGACCTCCCCCTAATGATGCCATGTCATCAGGCTTGCTAAGCCAAACTGCCACTTGATAAAAATCAAAGCCCAATTCAAATTTAAAATAAAGTCAAATAAATAATTTCGTCAAACAGTAAAACTAAAATGTTCACCATATTCTATAAATTCCACTGATCTTTGCATGTTGAGCCCAACATTATTTGACCCAAAAATTAAATCTTGTCAAATTAATAAGAGGTCCAACAGTAGTTAAAATAAGCAATTAAATATAAACCTAATTTTATGTATTTCCTTTTGGCCCCAAACTTTTTGTGCCACCTAAAAATATTGTGCTCGAATTGTGTGCATAGTTTCACAATTAACAAAATTCATTTAGTTGATATAAGAATAAATAGAAAACGGTGTTAAAAAGGAGAAACAGATTAGAATACACTAAAAACCAAAAGGACGATGAAAAAGGGGATTCCCCCTACCCCGGGCCTTGCCATCGAACCGGCCCAGTGGTCCAGTCCCCACACGGTCGTCTTCTCCTGTTCCCCGAGCCCGTCGCTACAGAGCCGGGCTCCCGCCCGACCACCTCGCCAGCATCAAAGGGGAATGGATAAGGTGACGCCCTGCCTCCCCTGCCCCCATGGCCTCACTCCTCCTCGACGCCCCCTCCCACATCCACTTCTCCTCCTCGCTCGCTCGATCCCGGTGATCTGGACGAAGTCAGATGCCACGGCCACCATGACCGACCCCGTCCACACGGCCACTGCCCTCTGATACGTCTCCAATGTATCTACTTTTCCAAACACTTTTGCCCTTGTTTTGGACTCTAACTTGCATGATTTGAGTGAAACTAACCCGGACTAACGTTGTTTTCAGCAGAACTGCCATGATGTTGTTTATTGTGCAGAAAACAAAAGTTCTCGGAATGACCTGAAAATCCACGGAGATAAGTTTTGGAAAATATAAAAAATACTGGCGAAAGAATCAAGGCCAAGGGGCCCACACCCTGTCCATGAGGGTGGGGGCGCGCCCTCCCCCCTGGGCACACCCCCTGTCTCGTGGGCCCCCTGATGCTCCACCGACCTCAACTCCAACTCCATATATTCCGTTTCGCGGACAAAAAAATCAGAGAGAAAGTTTCATCACATTTTACGATACGGAGCCGCCGCCAAGCCCTAATCTCTCTCGGGAGGGCTGATCTAGAGTCCGTTCGGGGCTCTGGAGAGGGGGATTCGTCGCCGACGTCATCATCAACCATCCTCCATCACCAATTTCATGATGCTCACCGCCGTGCGTGAGTAATTCCATCGTAGGCTTGCTGGACGGTGATGGGTTGGATGACATTTACCATGTAATCAAGTTAGTTTTGTTAGGGTTTGATCCCTAGTATCCACTATGTTCTGAGATTGATGTTGCTATGACTTTGCTATGCTTAATGCTTGTCACTAGGGCCCGAGTGCCATGATTTCAGATCTGAACCTATTATGTTTTCATGAATATATGCGAGTTCTTGATCCTATCTTGCAAGTCTATAGTCACCTATTATGTGTTATGATCCGACCACCCCGAAGTGACAATAATCGGGATACTTCTCGGTGATGACCATAGTTTGGGGAGTTCATGTATTCACTGTGTGCTAATGCTTTGTTCCGGTTCTCTATTAAAAGGAGGCCTTAATATCCCTTAGTTTCCACTAGGACACCACTGCCACGGGAGGGTAGGACAAAAGATGTCATGCAAGTTCTTTTCCATAAGCACGTATGACTATATTCGGAATACATGCCTACATTACATTGATGAATTGGAGCTAGTTCTGTGTCACCCTATGTTATAGCTATTACATGAGGAATCGCATCCGACATAATCATCCATCACCGATCCAATGCCTACGAGCTTTTCACATATTGTGCTTCGCTTATTTACTTTTCTGTTGCTACTGTTACAATTACTACAAAACTATTATCTCTACTTTTGCCACTGCTACCATTACTATCATACTACTTTGCTATCAAATACTTTGCTGCGGATACTAAGTTATCCAGGTGTGGTTGAATTGACAACTCAACTGCTAATACTTAAGAATATTCTTTGGCTCCCCTTGTGTCGAATCAATAAATTTGGGTTGAATACTCTACCCTCGAAAGATGTTGCGGTCCCCTACACTTGTGGGTTATCAAGACTAATTTCTGGCGCCATTGCCGGGGAGCATAGCTCTATTCTTTGAGTCACTTGAGATTTATATCTGCTGATCACTATGAGGAACTTGAAAGATGAAAGAACTAAGATTTTGCCCTCAACTACGAGGGGAGGTAAGGAACTGCCATCTAGCTCTGCACTAGATTCTCCTTCCGTTATTAATAAGCTTGCGACACCTAAACCTGCTACTGCTTTGAATCCTGATATGTCGCATGTTATTGATGATGCCACTTCTGCTATGCATGGTACTTATGATGAAACTACTTTTGTGCGTGATACTACCGTGCCATTAGGTGAATTTATTGATGGACAACTTGCTAGAGTTAGAGAGAATGAAATTATTGAAGATGCTATTATTGATGATAGTGATGATGAAAGTTCTCCCCCTGATTATGAATTACCTGTTGTTCCTGAGGGTTGTGTTATGAATGAGGAAGCTGCTAGAGCTATTTTTGCTTGCAAAGATAGATATGATCTTAAAAAGTTATTAGCTAAATGGAAACAGCAATCTCTTAATGCTAGAATGAAACCTAACCCTGCTTTTGCTACTTCACCTATTTGCGTTACTGATAAGGATTATGAATTCTCTGTTGATCCTGAAATAATTACTTTGGTTGAATTTGATCCTTTTTATGGCCTTGAATCTGAAACTGTTGTAGCACATCTTACCAAGTTGAATGATATAGCCACCCTGTTTACTAATGACGAGAAGTCTCGCTATTATTATATCCTTAAGATATTTCCGTTCTCATTAAAGGGTGATGCTAAGACTTGGTTTAATTCTCTTGATCCTGGTTGTGTGCGTAGTCCCCAGGATATGATTTATTACTTCTCTGCTAAATATTTCCCTGCTCATAAGAAACAAGCTGCCTTGCGAGAAATATATAATTTTGTGCAAATCAAAGAAGAGAGTCTCCCACAAGCTTGGGGGAGGCTTCTCCGATTACTCAATGCTTTGCCTGATCATCCTCTTAAGAAAAATGAAATACTTGATATCTTTTATAATGGACTAACCGATGTTTCCAAGGACTACTTGGATAGTTGTGCTGGTTGTGTTTTCAGGGAAAGAACAATCGACCAAGATGAATTGCTATTGAATAATATGTTGACTAATGGAAATAATTGGACTCTCCCTGAGCCAATTCCTGAGGCAATTCCTGAACCAATTGAGCCAACTCTTGAGTCTATTCTCAAACCTACTCCGAAGAAGAGGGGTGTTCTATTTCTCAGTCCTGAAGATATGCAAGAGGCAAAGAAATCTATGAAAGAAAAAGGTATTAAAGCTAAAGATGTTAAGAATTTACCACCTATTGAAGAAATACATGGTCTTAATATACCGCCTGTTGAGGAAACACATTGTCTTGATAACCCAACACAGGTAGTAAAGGTAAATTCTCTCTATAGATATGATAAAGTTGAAATCCCGTCTACTAAATTTCATAGCCCATGCTTAGATGAATTTGATGACTTTATGGCTAAACAAGAAAGTTTTAATGCTTATGTTGGTAGAGAGTTAAAGAGTAATGCTTTCGAAATAGGACGCTTGAGTGATTATATGGCTAGAGTTAAAGATGAACTTAAACTCATTAGCAAATATGCTTCTATGGTTACCACTCAGGCTAAGCAAGTACTTAAAGCTCAAAGTGATTTGCTCGATGAATTAAATAATAAATGTGACTTTTCTGTTAGAGTGGCTACTAGAACTGGTAGAATGACTTAGGAACCTTTGTATCCGGAAGGCCACCCTAAGATAATCGAGCAGGATTCTCAGAGAAATAATTTAGAGGCACCCAGTTCTTCTAAAAAGAAGAAAAAGAAAGACGATAGGACTTTGCATGCTTTTAATGAACCTATTGTAGACACACCTGAGAATCCCAATGATATTTCTATTTCTGATGCTGAAACACAATCAGGTGATGAACATGATTCTAGTGATAATGTTAAGATAATGTTCATGTTGATGCTCAACCTAGCAAAAATAATGAAGTAGCGATTGAACCTATTGTTGATCTTGATAACCCACAATCAAAGAATCAACGTTATGATAACGGAGATTTTGTTGCTAGGAAGCACAGTAGGGAAAGAGAACCATGGGTTCAGAAACCCATGCCCTTTCCTCCTAAACCATCCAAGACAAAGGATGATGAGGATTTTGAGCGCTTTGCTGAAATGATTAGACCTATCTTCTTACGTATGCGCTTAACTGATATGCTTAAATTAAATCCTTATGCTAAGTATATGAAGGATATCATCACAAATAAAAGAAAGATACCGGAAGCTAAAATTTCCACCATGCTTGCTAATTATACTTTTAAGGGTGGAATACCAAAGAAACTTGGAGATCCAGGGGTACCAACTATACCATGCTCCATTAAAAGAAACTATGTTAAAACTGCTTTGTGTGATCTCGGAGCCGGTGTTAGTGTTATGCCTCTCTCTTTATATCGTAGACTTGAATTGAATAAGTTGACACCTACTGAAATATCTTTGCAAATGGTTGATAAATCAACTGCTATACCTGTCGGTATTTGTGAGGATGTGCCTGTTGTGGTTGCAAATGTCACTATCTTAACGGACTTTGTTATTCTTGATATTCCCGAGGACGATAGTATGTTGATTATCCTTGGTAGACCCTTTTTAAATACTGCAGTGGCCGTTATTCATTGCAACAAAGGCAATGCCACTTTTTATGTTAATGGTAATGAGCATACGGTACACTTTCCGAGGAAACAATCTCAAGTTCATAGCATCAATTCTATTGGAAAAGTTCCAACTATTATTATTGGAGGTTTTGAATTTCCTCTTCCTTCTGTCAAGAAAAAGTATGATATTCTTATTGTTGGGGATGTTCGTATCCCCGTTGAGGTAACCTAGTGTTATTTGAAATTTCTTCGGTTCCGTTTTATTCGGAATGCGTTTGTTAACAAGACTTGATCAACCTTGTTAGTGGATTCATTTTGATGATCATGAGATGGATGAAACTAGAAGGCACAACCTTTTGTACCCTCTTTTTACTTTCTGTTATTTAAAATAAATAAAGAAAAAATAGTATTATCTGTCTGTTTTCTGATTTATCCGTGCAATAAAAAAATATCCCGAAAATAAAAGTGCTCCAAATGCCCTGCAAATTTAGTATGATTTTTTATGGAATATTTGAGGATTTTAGGCACTAAAAACACTGCAGGAGGGGCTAGCACAAGGACACGAGGGTGGAGGGAGTGCCCACACCCCCTGGGCGCCCCCTGTCTCGTGGGCCCATGGTGGGCCCCCTCCACTTATTCCTGCACCCACACACTCCATCTTCTTCCCAAAAAAATCCCCATCCAGCTCAAGCACGAGTTCTAGCTCATTTTGCTACAATTTTTGATCTCGTTGCTCAAAGCTCCATTCACAAAACTGCTTTGGGAGATTGTTGCTTGGTATGTGACTCCTCCATTGGTCCAATTAGTTTTTGTTCTAGTGCTTTATTCATTGCAAATTTTTGCTGCATAGGTGACCCTGTTCTTGAGCTTGCATGTCTAATTTATGAGGTCCCAAGTAATTCTAATGCTTGATATAGGCTCTAGGCACTTGTAGGAGTAGTTGCTACCAATCTTATTTAGTTTTATTCACTTTTATTTTGAAGTTACTAAAATTTCAGAAATTTTCAGAAGGAGATTTTTGAGGGGCTCTTCTAGCCAAGGCTCCCAGGAAAAACAAGCTAAAGAGAAGGAAAAGGCCAAATATAATCTTCTTCGCGCAGCGGAAGTACGGCCGTGTGAATGGCCATGTGATAATTTCTTGAGAGAAGCCGGGATTTATGAAGACTTTTATTCTTTGATTGAAAATGCAGGCCTCACCGACTTCCTCCATGACCGCATCGATCAGTATCTCTTACTCACAAATACTTTCGTGCAAAACTTTTATTACTATCCTAAGAAATCACCTCCTTCGGTATCATTTCATTTATATGATGAATTCAAGGAAATGTCTTTACGTAATTTTTGCGCGGTATGTAGAATACCCTTTGAGGGTAAATTAGATGAACCACATCGCAAAGATGTGGATGGCTTTGTTAACACCATTACTGTAGGGGATCCAAAGAAGGGTTCCAATGCGAGAATCTCTAGCATACACTTTCCTGTTTTACGCTACTTTGCCATATTTTCTCGTCGATGCTTAATTGGTCGTGGAAATAGTGGAAACTTCAATGTTCCTGATATTATTATTCTTCTCCATGCCTTGTTTGGTGATAATAGTTTTAGTATGGGTGTCGTTATTGCTAAACGGCTAAGCCTGAACCGTACAAAAGGCCCCATCTTTGGAGGTATCTATGCTGCACGTCTTGCTAAACATTTTGAGATACCTATTAGGCATCATGAGAAAGAGGAGACAATATTACCTCCTTACCTTTTAGATTATAGGAGCATGGTAGCACATGAGTTTATTGTTCATAATGATGATAGGATGCTCCTGTATAACTTGAGATTTAATAAGAACCACAATGAGACTATTATTCTGCCCGCGCCTCTGTTGTTTGATTTGACTGCAGTTAATTATCTTGTCACGCCGGAAGCGGTGTACACTCATCGAGGCCAAGCATCCACTCCGGAGCCTGAGCCTGAGCCGGAACCTTCACTGGACCCTTATCGTTCATCATCTTACCAGTGGGATCCGGAGGAGATGGCCTACTAGTGGTATCCTGGTTACACCCCTCAGTACACCGGGGAGAGTAGCCGCGGTCCTTGGCAGTAGACCAACTTAGGCCAAAAGCCTAAGCTTGGGGGAGTACGTATTTCTCACCGACTTTACATTCATGTTCACACACTATTCTAGCTTTCGGTGCTCATACGCTTTCATTGTATTATCCGTGTTAGTTTAAATTCCTTTTTCTAGCTTTCTTCTTGTGTGTTTGATAAACCTAAAGAAAAACCAAAAAAAATAGTTAGTTTAATTTCCATGCTTGTAGTAGAAATTAAAATGAAAACCCAAAAAGATTTCTCGTTCTTCTTCTTACTTGTTGGGAGCTTTCCCGTGTAAATAGTTTTATTTTCTTTTCTTTCCTTTGGGGGTTGAGAGCAGAAGACCATATTGAAAATGTTTAGTGGCTCTCATATGTATGATTGTTTATTTAACTTAGAGCCCATATTACTTTGTCTTCTCTCTTGAGTTGAATGCTTGCAGATTCCAGCTTAGTCCAATGCACGTGCACTATTATTATTATACACATTGTTCGGTCGTGCAAGTGAAAGGCAATAATGACGATATATGATGGACTGGTTGAGATGAGAAAAGCTGGTATGAACTCGACCTCTTTTGTTTTTGTAAATATGATGAGTTCATCATTCCTGATTCAGCTTATTATGAAGAAAACATATTTGCAATGACATTTAGAGATTATAGTTACTTGTGCCATGCTTAATTAGCTATGAGTTATAATGGTTTACCTTGCGTGCCAACATGCTATTAAAATGATTGTGATGTGGTATGATGGGATGGTATCCTCCTTTGAATGAATTGAGTGACTCGACTTGGCACGTGTTCATGCATGTAGTTGAAACAAATCAACATAGCCTGCACGATATTTATGTTCATGGTAGATTATATCCTACTCATGCTTGTACTCGGTGTAAATTAATTTTAATGCATGTTCATGACTGTTGTCGCTCTCTCAGTTGGTCGCTTCCCAGTCTTTTTGCTAGCCTTCACCTGTACTAAGCGGGAATATTGCTTGTGCATCCAAACTCCATAAACCCCAAAGTTAATCCATATGAGTCCACCATACCTTCCTATATGTGGTATCTACCTGCCGTTCCAAGTAAATTTGTATGTGCCAAACTCCAAACCTTCAAATGAAATTCTGTTTTGTATGCTCGAGCAGCTCATGTTTCAACTAGGGTTGTCTGTATCTTCCATGCTAGGTGGGTTATTCTCAAGAGGAGTGGACTCCGCTCCTCATTCACGAGAAAGGGCCAGTATCCGAGATGCCCAGTCCCATGATCCAAAAAGATCAAAGCAAATCAAAATAATTAAACAAAACTCCCCCAGGGCTGTTGTTAGTTGGAGGCACTCGTTGTTTCGAGCAAGCCATGGATTGATGCTTGTTGGTGGTGGGGGGGTATAAAATTTTACCGTTCTGTTTGGGAACTGCTTATAATGCATGTAGTATGGAAGATATCGCCATCTCATAGTTGTCGTTGACAGTGAAAGTATGCCGCTTAAAATGTTATTCATCTCTAATTTAAAATCGAGCTCTGGCACCTCTACAAATCCCTGCTTCCCTCTGCGAAGGGCCTATCTATTTACTTTTATGTTGAGTCATCACTTTCTTTTTAAAAAGCACCCGCTGGAGAACACACTGTCATTTGCATTTATTTTTATTAGTTTATATTGGGTATGACTTGACTGGATCTCTTTTACCATGAATTACAATGTTTAGTCAGTCCTTGATCTTTAAAGGTGCTCTGCATTTATGTTTTGCGGTCTCAGAAAGGGCTAGCGACATACCATTTTGTTATATCATATTATGATTGTTTTGAGAAAGTGTTGTCATCCGAGTTTTATTATTATTGCTTGCTAGCTTATTATGCCATTGATATGAGTAAATGTGAGACCTAAGTGTTATTGTGAGTATGGTTAGTTCATAATCTTTGCTGAAAACTTGAATGCTGGCTTTACATATTTACAACAACAAGAGCAAACAGAGTTTGTAAAAGTTTTTCTTTATCACTTTCAGTTTATCAACTGAATTGCTTGAGGACAAGCAAAGGTTTAAGCTTGGGGGATTTGATACGTCTCCAACGTATCTGCTTTTCCAAACACTTTTGCCCTTGTTTTGGACTCTAACTTGCATGATTTGAGTGAATTTAACCCGGACTGACGCTGTTTTCAGCAGAACTGCTATGATGTTGTTTATTGTGCAGAAAACAAAAGTTCTCAGAATGACCTGAAAATCCACGGAGATAAGTTTTGGAAAATATAAAAAATACTGGTGAAAGAATCAAGGCCAGGGGGCCCACAACCTGTCCACGAGGGTGGGGGCGCGCCCTCCCCCCTGGGCGTGCCCCCTGTCTCGTGGGCCCCCTAATGCTCCACCGACCTCAACTCCAACTCCATATATTCCGTTTCGGAGAAAAAATCAGGGAGAAAGTTTTATCGCGTTTTACGATACGGAGCCGCCGCCAAGCCCTAATCTCTCTCGGGGGGGCTGATTTGGAGTCCATTCGGGGCTCCAGAGAGGAGGATTCGTCGCCGACGTCATCATCAACCATCCTCCATCACCAATTTCATGATGCTCACTGCCATGCGTGAGTAATTCCATCGTAGGCTTGCTGGACGGTGATGGGTTGGATGAGATTTACCATGTAATCAAGTTAGTTTTGTTAGGGTTTGATCCCTAGTATCCATTATGTTCTGAGATTGATGTTGCTATGACTTTGCTATGCTTAATGCTTGTCAGTAGGGCCCGAGTGCCATGATTTCAGATCTGAACCTATTATGTTTTCATGAATATATGTGAGTGCTTGATCATATCTTGCAAGTCTATAGTCACCTATTATGTGTTATGATCCGACAACCCCGAAGTGACAATAATCGGGATACTTCTTGGTGATGACCATAGTTTGAGGAGTTCATGTATTCACTATGTGCTAATGCTTTGTTCCGGTTCTCTATTAAAAGGAGGCCTTAATATCCCTTAGTTTCCACTAGGACCCCGCTGCCACGGGAGGGTAGGACAAATGATGTCATGCAAGTTCTTTTCCATAAGCACGTATGACTATATTCGGAATACATGCCTACATTACATTGATGAATTGGAGCTAGTTCTGTGTCACCCTATGTTATAGCTATTACATGAGGAATCACATCAGACATAATCATCCATCACTGATCCAATACCTACGAGCTTTTCACATATTGTGCTTCACTTATTTACTTTTCTGTTGCTACTGTTACAATTACTACAAAACTATTATCTCTACTTTTGCCACTGTTACCATTACTATCATACTACTTTGCTATTAAATATTTGCTGCAGATACTAAGTTATCCAGGTGTGGTTGAATTGACAACTCAACTGCTAATACTTAGGAACATTCTTTGGCTCCCCTTATGTCGAATCAATAAATTTGGGTTGAATACTCTACCCTCGAAAGCTGTTGCGATCCCCTACACTTGTGGGTTATCACCCTCCCTATTGGTTAGGAGCTTGTCGAGGAGCTCCGAATGCCTTCGCTACTTTGTCTGCGCCAACGAGATCAAGTCCAGCACCCCCAGATCGATGCCGTTGCCGTCTTCCTCAACCTTCGGCCACCGCGACATTGCCGTTCGATCCGCGCCGCCCCGAGCTCCCCTGTCTTCCCCTAGGGTGCCATTGACACCGCCGTGATCTCCTCTTGCCTTTCCCCAGTTTCCCCTCTCGTTTGCTCTCGTTAGGTATTTCGCCGTGGCCGAGAACCGCCGTCTGCCATGGCCATTGCAGGGGTAGCCACTGAGCTCCTCGGATTAACCTCGTGGCACATGCCCGCTCCAATGCGCGCCCATGCCCGAGCCTTCAGCTCTTCTTCCGCGCCCGCGGGGCCACTCCCTCTCTTGCTCTCCATGCCCACGCACGTGCCACACCGCGTCCGTCGCGCCCGCCGTTGCCATCACGCTCGCCACAGCCACCGCACCACTGTGCCATGTGCGACGCACACCCTGGCCGCGCGTCACACTCTCGCTGGCTGCGCTCGCCCCGTCTGCTGCCGCCTGTCCCTTCGCTTGCCCTGCCTCACGCCGCCTCCTGTCGCGCCATCTTCTGCCGGCCGCCCCCTCAGCCACGCCGGCCGCATCTCTGCCCTCCATCGTCGGCCGCTCGCCTCGCCTGCTGCGTGCTTCTTCCTGCTGCTATGCGCTGCTCTACCACTGGTACACTGTTGTGACATGCCCTCAACACCGCCGTGGAAAAACGTGGCGGAGGGGATTGTCAATAGGGTATGAGGAGAAGGTGTGGAGAGGCAAGAGGTCTAGGGTGGCGTCAGCTGGCTGTGGTGGAGGTGATTGTGCGAGATGGAGCCGGAGCGGAAGGAGAGGTCACAATTGGAAAGAATCGCAAAAAATCATAACCCGGAGATCTCATTCCAAAAAAATGATAATATCGATGGAGGGGTGATTTCCTTCAATAGGTGGAAAACATAGAAAATATTGGATGTTATCAAGGAAAGGTAAAAATTTAGGAAAGTTAGGATTTTGAACTGATTTCTATGCAAATGGGGTTTTATTGTTGGTAACATGATATCAGTACCTGCCCATTTATGACGTGTATTAGGAAAGTTCGCAAATGTTAAGAAACTATTTATTGGGAGAAAAGTTTGTGACGTGTCTGTTATTTGTTTCCTAAAACAAATTTCACTAATGAGAGAAATCGACTGATTTAGATAAGTTAGGAAAGTTAGATTCAAATCTATTATTTGTTTCTTAAAAAATTGTTATTTGTTTCCTAAGACAAATTGAACCAATAAAAGGAATCGATTGATATGAATAATTTAAGGAAGTTAGATCAGTGATTTGTTATACGTTAGGAAAGTCCTGGTTGTAATAAAGAGTGAAGAGAAAAATAAATTGATGGACCAGGATGGGAGGGGGTGGTGGGAGGAGAGACGAAGAAAAACCAGCAAAAATAAACCGTGGAGACTATTCACCAACTGCTCCATTAGGAGTAGAGATAATAAATTTGGGATCCAATATGGATTGTGATGTGGATCGTAGTGACTTCTTTTCGAATTCTCTCCCTGATTTTCACTAACGTCATTATCGGCGTCACTGTCACCCGACCGATCTGTCACGCCCACACGCCGCCGCCGATAATCCTAGACACACGGATAAATACGGGCCATCTTACGGAGCCCCTTCGCACTAATTACGCTCTCACCCTAAATTTTCAACCGGGGGGGGGGGGGGGGGCATGCTCCACCTTAATCTCCAATCAGAAGATGACAACTAATAGAATCCGTAATCCCTTCATCCATGTGTCTAGCATTACTCTGTTGCCGCCATGATTGTCCCGTCACGAGAGGGCAATATCGGGATACAGTGGCGGCTCTAGGCCCCAGGCCGGGGGGGGGGGCATGAGGCCCAACTCCTTTGTATATTGTAGCACTCTACTGTAGCAACTACTATAGTATATAAAGGGGGCCCAGGGCGGCCCACTGGCTGGATCTGCCCCCTACTACGATAAACAAACGAACAAACTTGAGGTTGAGCGCAGCTCCTATATAGCACGTAGATCGCTGCAAAGCGACGTAGCGCATAACCCCCCTGCTATTTCAATGGGCCGGCCCATTGAGGGGTTTCGCACCCAACCGGTTTTGGCAAGGTTCTAGGACCTTTCCTGAACCGGTTTTTTCTCGTTTTCTTTAGCTTTTTCTTTTTTCTTTTTTGTTCCTTTTTCTATTTTTTCTGTTTTTATTCTTTTTTTTAATTTGCAAAAATCATTTAATGTTCTGTTTTTTCTCCTTTCCTACTTGTTTTGGCCATGTTTCAAATTTGTGAACATTTTTTGTCAAATTGTGAACATTTTTCACATTGCCGAACTTTTTTTCTTGAATTGATGAACAGTTTTTAGAAACTCGTGAACATTTTTTGGAAAAGTGAACATCTTTTTCAAAATCATAAAAATTTCTTGAGATCGCGAACATTTTTCTAAATTGTGAACATTTTTAAAATTCGTGAACATTTTTCTAAATCGTGACCATTTTTACATTCACGGACAACCCTAGAAATTGTATACATTTTCTGGAAAATTTGAATATTTTCTGAAATTTTCTGAATTTGCTGAACATTTTTTAAAAAAATCTCGAACATTTTTTTAATATTGTGAACATTTTTGCTGAATTTCATGAACATGTTTTGAAACAAAAACTGAATAGCCGAAAATATTTTTTCAAATTGCGAACACTTTTTGAATCCATGAGTATTTATCATTTCCTGAACATTTTTTAAATCATGAACAATATTTGAACTCATGAATAATTCAACAATTTTGCAAATTTTTCAGAAATCCTGTATTACCTTTAGAAAATAAAAAAGTTGAAATCAGAAAAAAAAACACACAAGGGGCTCCCCGCCGCGCACATGGGCCGGCCCGCGAGGGCGTGTGGGCGAGCGGGGAGGGTGCGCGCTCCCGTGGCTGCCGGCGCGTACGGCACCATATAGGAGGTCCCGAGGCTGAGGCCCCCGAACGCTCACGTTTCCCACGCCAATCCCGTTAGCCTTCTTTAAACAGCTCTGGATGAGCCAGCTAACCCCCATCCAAAACAAGTGCACGAGAGCATCTGGGTGAGCTCTGTTTTTCATGCGCCGCGTCCCATGCGACGTCGACCTCGCATATACTCCCTCCGTCCGGAAATACTTGTCGAAGAAATGCATAAAAATGGATGTATCTAGAACTAAAATATGTCTAGATACATCCATTCCTCCGACAAGTATTTCCGGACGGAGGGAGTATATTTCTCCTTCGCCTCACTTGTTCCCCATCACTTCAAACAACAAGCACCCGTGGCCATCACCCAACTCAAAGATAGAGGCTAGGAGCTCAGCAATGCTCTCACTTCAGACAACGTCCACGGTCAGCTCTCAGCGGCAGCGGGCACACACGCGCAAATGACCTTCAGCTTATCAGCAACAATGGATGTGAGCCAGGATTGCATGATTCGGTTCCACGGCCACTTCAAGTTCGAGGACTCGTCGACCGTCGATCCGCCGTAGCAGTAGTTCGCCGTCCGGGCCATCTCGCCTGAGTAGGAGCACAGCGCCATGGTCAATACAATGACAAGATATTCCACAACAACTTTATAGGAATGATCCACACTTTGAGCTTTTTGATATGCCTGTTCAAGATTGCCTTTTCTCAGTTAGAACATTAGGCCCCGTTCGGTTCAAAGGATATTTGTAGGAGTCTCATAGTAAAGTTGGTCCTCTTTAAAGTTTCCCTTTCATGGTGTTCGGAACCAAGGAAAGATGAACAATGTTTTGAAGGGAACTAGTAAAACGGTCCGTGCGTTGAAATGGGAGAAAAGAAAATCATAATCTTCAATGACCATGACCACAAATTGCCGCATCACCGAGAAACACTATTACTCTCATTTTCGTGAAACCGTGAACAATTTTCGAAAATCATGACTTTTAAAACTCATGAACATATCTAAAATCATAAATAACTTTCAAGTTCATGAACATTTTTACGGATCTTCAAAATTTTTCTAGAAATGATGAAAAAACTATATTCATGAATATTTTATATTATTTGCAAACCTTTTAAAAAACTGTGAACATTTTTAAAACATTTTCCTTGAATAGGTGAACATTTCTAGAATCAACAAACATTGTTTTCTGGAAATTGGTGAAACAATTTTTGAAATTCACATAATTTTTTCATTTCACGAACATTTTTGGAAATGCATGATCATTTTTTGAAATTGTGAATATTTTTATGAATCGATAAACTATTTTGTAAGTCCTGAACAATTTTTGAATTTTTAGTATATTTTTCAGCTCATGCCATTTTTTGGATTGGCGAAATTTTGTTCAATGTCATTAACATTTTTTAATACACGAACTTTAAAAAAATCATGAACATTTTGATATTTCACAAACATTTGTTTTCAAAATTGCGATCACATTTGGAATATTCGATTTCTAAAAAATCACAAACATTTTCAGAATCCACAAGTATTTATAAATTTTTAAATATTTTATTTTAAAATTCACATTTTTCTAATTCTTGGAACTTTTTTGAAGTCCCAAAATTATTTAAAGTAGAAAGAAAAAAATTAAAACAGGCGTCCCGAACATGGGCCGGCCCAAACAGGTGCGATGTGTGTTCTCCAAGCTCGAAAAGCGCAGTATAGAAGAATCCTACTGTATGAGACGGTATTGTTGGCATAGGTGGATAATATTTGGAGGCTGCTACGGATCAGCCGGATGATTTCTTAGGGAAATCATCCGCCTGGCCAGCCGTTTGATTAAGCAAATGTGGCATGTCCGATTAGAGCAACTCAGCTCCTCACGTCGTCCTTCTCTCCTCTCGTCTTCCATCCACAAGCCCCCGACGCCCACTTCCTCTCAGCAACGACAACGACAGCACACCCCTGTTACACCGAAGCACTTGCCGTAGCCCCGACGTCGGCGAGCGCACGCAGCTACCAAAGCCGCCGGCGACCGCTGCATCACAAACCGGGAGCCACCGGGGGCTGCTCTGCGGCAACACCGAGCACGCCGCCACCGCGCGAAAGCTTCATTGCAGCTCCGACGAAAGTTTCAATGCGGCGCCGGCAAGCTTCAACATCCCCCCGGTGCTTCATTGCAACTCCGGCGACGCTTCACTGTAGCTCCGACGTGTTGGGGAACGTAGTAATTTCAAAAAATTTCCTACGCACACGCAAGATCATGGTGATGACATAGCAACGAGAGGGGAGAGTGTTTGTCCACGTACCCTCGTAGACCGTAAGCAGAAGTGTTAGCACAACGTGGTTGATGTAGTTGTACGTCTTCACGATCCGACCGATCCAAGCACCGAACGTACGGAGCCTCCGAGTTCAGCACACGTTCAGCTCGATGACGATCTCCGGCCTCCGATCCAGCCGAGCTCCGGAGATGAGTTCCGTCAGCACGACGGCGTGGTGACGATGATGATGTTCTACCGGCGCAGGGCTTCGCCTAAACTCTGCGACGATATGACCGAGGTGGAATATGGTGGAGGGGGGCACCGCACACGGCTAAGGAACGATCCGTAGATCAACTTGTGTGTCTTTGGGGTGCCCCCCCCCCCCCCCCCGCCCTCGTATATAAAGGAGCCAGGGGGGAGGAGGCGGCCGGCCAAGGAGGGCGCGCCAAGGGGGGAGTCCTACTCCCACCGGGAGTAGGACTCCCTTCTTTCCAAGTAGGAGTACGAGAAGGGGGGAAAGAGGAGGAAGAGGGGAAGGAAAGGGGGGGCGCCGCCCCCCTTCCCTTGTCCTATTCGGACTAGGAAGGGGAGGAGCGCACGGCCCCATCCTGCCTCCTTCCCTCTTCTCCCTCGAGGCCCATGTAGGCCCAATAACCCCCCGGGGGGTTCCGGTAACCTCCCGGTACTCCGGTAAAATGCCGATTTCACCCGGAACGATTCCGATGTCCAAATATAGACTTCCAATATATCAATCTTTATGTCTCGACCATTTCGAGACTCCTCGTCATGTCCGTGATCACATCCGGGACTCCGAACAAACTTCGGTACATCAAAACTTATAAACTCATAATAAAACTGTCATTGTAACGTTAAGCGTGCGGACCCTACGGGTTCGAGAACTATGTAGACATGACCTAGAACCATTCTTGGTCAACAACCAATAGTGGGACCGGGATGCCCATATTGGTTCCTACATATTCTACGAAGATCTTTATCGGTCAAACCGCATAACAACATACGTTGTTCCCTTTGTCATCGGTATGTTACTTGCCCGAGATTTGATCGTCGGTATCCAATACCTAGTTCAATCTCGTTACCGGCAAGTC
Organism: Triticum timopheevii; assembly: GCA_963921465.1. Lineage (NCBI taxonomy): Eukaryota > Viridiplantae > Streptophyta > Magnoliopsida > Poales > Poaceae > Triticum > Triticum timopheevii. Next base: position 436,247,833 of record OY997262.1, read on the forward strand.
TCTTTACTCGTTCTGTAATACATCATCTTATAAGTAACTCATTAGTTACAATGCTTGCCAGGCTTAGGTGATGAGTATTACCGAGAGGGCCCAGAGATACCTCTCCGACAATCGGAGTGACAAAACCTAATCTCGAATTATGCCAACCCAACATGTACCTTCGGAAACACCTGTAGAGCACCTTTATAATCACCCAGTTACGTTGTGACGTTTGGTAGCACACAAAGTGTTCTTCCGGTAAACGGGAGTTGCACAATCTCATAGTTGCAGGAACTTTGTATAAGTCATGAAGAAAGCAATAGCAATATACTAAACGATCAAGTGCTAGGCTAACGGAATGGGTCATGTCAATCACATCATTCTCCTAATGATGTGATCCCATTAATCAAATGACAACACATGTCTATGGTTAGGAAACATAACCATCTTTGATTAATGAGCTAGTCAAGTAGAGGCATATTAGTGACTTTATGTTTGTCTATGTATTCACACATGTATCATGTTTCCGGTTAATACAATTCTAGCATGAATAATAAACATTTATCATGATATGAGGAAATTAATAATAACTTTATTATTGCCTCTAGGGCATATTTCCTTCAGTCTCCCACTTGCACTAGAGTCAATAATCTAGATTACATGGTAATGAATCTAACACCCATGGAGTCTTGGTGCTGATCATGTTTTGCTCGTGAGAGAGGCTTAGTCAACGGGTCTGCAACATTGAGATCCGTATGTATCTTGCAAATCTCTATGTCTCCCACTTGGACTTGGTCCCGAATGGAATTGAAGCGTCTCTTGATGTGCTTGGTCCTCTTGTGAAATCTGGATTCCTTTGCCAAGGCAATTGCACCAGTATTGTCACAGAAGATCTTCATTGGTCCCGATGCACTAGGTATGACACCTAGATCGGAAATGAACTCCTTCATCCAGACTTCTTCATTTGCTGCTTCCGAAGCAGCTATGTACTCCGCTTCACATGTAGATCCCGCTACGACGCTTTGTTTAGAACTGCACCAACTTACAGCTCCACCGTTTAATAAAAACACGTATCCGGTTTGCGATTTAGAATCGTCCGGATCAGTGTCAAAGCTTGCATCGACGTAACCGTTTACGACTAGCTCTTTGTCACCTCCATATGCGAGAAACATATCCTTAGTCCTTTTCAGGTATTTCAGGATGTTCTTGACCGCTGTCCAGTGATCCACTCCTGGATTACTTTGGTACCTTCCTGCCAAGCTTACTGCTAAGCATACGTCAGGTCTGGTACACAGCATTGCATAGAGCCTATGGCTGAAGCATAGGGAACATTTTTCATTTTCTCTCTATCTTCTGCTATGGTCGGGCATTGAGTTTGACTCAACTTCACACCTTGTAGCACAGGCAAGAATCCTTTCTTTACCTGATCCATTTTGAACTTTTTCAAAATTTTGTCAAGGTATGTGCTTTGTGAAAGTCCTATTAAGCGTCTTGATCTATCTCTATAGATCTTGATGCCTAATATGTAAGCAGCTTCACCGAGGTCTTTCATTGAAAAACTTTTATTCAAGTATCCCTTTATGCTATCCAGAAATTCTATAGCATTTCCAATTAATAATATGTCATCTACATATAAAATTAGAAATGCTACAGAGCTCCCACTCACTTTCTTGTAAATACAGGCTTCTCCAAAAGTCTGTATAAAACCATATGCTTTGATCACACTATCAAAGCGTTTATTCCAACTCCGAGATGCTTGCACCTGTCCATAAATGGAACGCTGGAGCTTGCACACTTTGTCAGCACCTTTTGTATCAACAAAACCTTCCGGCTGCATCATATACAACTCTTCTTCTAGAAATCCATTCAAGAATGCAGTCTTGACATCCATTTGCCAAATTTCATAATCATGAAATGCAGCAATAGCTAACATGATTCGAACGGACTTAAGCATCGCTACGGGTGAGAAAGTCTCATCGTAGTCAACCCCTTGAACTTGTCGAAAACCTTTTGCAACAAGTCGAGCTTTATAGACAGTTACATTACCATCAGCGTCAGTCTTCTTCTTAAAGATCCATTTATTCTCAATGGCTTGCCGATCATCGGGCAAGTCAACCAAAGTCCATACTTTGTTTTCATACATGGATCCCATCTCAGATTTCATGGCTTCTAGCCATTTTGCGGAATCCGGGCTCATCATCGCTTCCTCATAGTTCGTAGCTTCATCATGGTCAAGTAACATGACTTCCAGAATAGGATTACCGTACCACTCTGGTGCGGATCTTACTCTGGTAAACCTACGAGGTTCAGTAGAAACTTGATCTGAAGTTTCATGATCATTATCATTAGCTTCCTCACTAATTGGTGTAGTTGTCACAGGAACCGGTTCTCGTGATGAACTACTTTCCAATAAGGGAGTAGATACAGTTATCTCATCAAGTTCTACTTTCCTCCCACTCACTTCTTTCGAGAGAAACTCCTTCTTTAGAAAGGATCCATTCTTAGCAACGAATGTCTTGCCTTTGGATCTGTGATAGAAGGAGTACCCAACAGTCTCTTTTGGGTATCCTATGAAGACACATTTCTCTGATTTAGGTTCGAGCTTATCTGGTTGAAGTTTCTTCACATAAGCATCGCAGCCCCAAACTTTAAGAAACGATAACTTTGGTTTCTTGCTAAACCACAGTTCATAAGGCGTCGTCTCAACGGATTTTGATGGTGCCCTATTTAACGTGAATGCGGCCGTCTCTAAAGCATAACCCCGAAACGATAGCAGTAAATCGGTAAGAGACATCATAGATCACATCATATCTAGTAAAGTACGATTATGAAGTTCGGACACACCATTTCGTTGTGGTGTTCCAGGTGGCGTGAGTTGCGAAACTATTCCACATTGTTTCAAGTTAGACCAAACTCGTAACTCAAATATTCTCCTCCACGATCAGATCGTAGAAACTTTATTTTCTTGTTACGATGATTTTCCACTTCACTCTGAAATTCTTTGAACTTTTCAAATGTTTCAGACTTGTGCTTCATTAAGTAGACATACCCATATCTGCTCAAATCATCTGTGAAGCTGAGAAAATAACGATACCCGCCGCGAGCCTCAATATTCATTGGACCACAAACATCAGTATGTATGATTTCCAACAAATCAGTTGCTTGCTCCATAGTTCCGGAGAACGGCGTTTTAGTCATCTTGCCCATAAGGCACGGTTCGCAAGTACCAAGTGATTCATAATCAAGTGATTCCAAAAGTCCATCAGTATGGAGTTTCTTCATGCGCTTTACACCGATATGACCCAAACGGCAGTGCCACAAATAAGTTGCACTATCGTTATCAACTCTGCATCTTTTGGTTTCAACACTATGAATATGTGTATCACTACTATCGAGATTTAATAAAAATAGACCACTCTTCAAGGGTGCATGACCATAAAAGATATTACTCATATAAATAGAACAACCATTATTTTCTGATTTAAATGAATAACCGTCTCGCATCAAACAAGATCCAGATATAATGTTCATGCTCAACGCTGGCACCAAATAACAATTATTCAGGTCTAAAACTAATCCCGAAGGTAGATGTAGAGGTAGCGTGCCGACCGCGATCACATCGACTTTGGAACCGTTTCCCACGCGCATCGTCACCTCGTCCTTGGCCAGTGCTCGCTTATTCCGTAGTCCCTGTTTCGAGTTGCAAATATTAGCAACAGAACCAGTATCAAATACCCAGGTGCTACTACGAGCTCTAGTTAGGTACACATCAATAACATGTATATCACATATACCTTTGTTCACTTTGCCATCCTTCTTATCCGCCAAATACTTGGGGCAGTTCCGCTTCCAGTGACCAGTCTGCTTGCAGTAGAAGCACTCAGTTTCAGGCTTAGGTCCAGACTTGGGTTTCTTCTCTTGATCAGCAACTTGTTTGCCGTTCTTTTTGAAGTTCCCCTTCTTCTTCCCTTTGCCCTTTTTCTTGAAACTAGTGGTCTTGTTGACCATCAACACTTGATGCTCCTTTTTGATTTCTACCTCCGCAGCTTTTAGCATTGCAAAGAGCTCGCGAATAGTCTTGTTCATCCCTTGCATATTATAGTTCATCACAAAGCTCTTGTAGCTTGGTGACAGTGATTGGAGAATTCTGTCAATGACGCTATCATCCGGAAGATTAATTCCCAGTTGAATCAAGTGATTATTATACCCAGACATTCTGAGTATATGCTCACTGACAGAACTATTCTCCTCCATCTTGCAGCTGTAGAACTTATTGGAGACTTCATATCTCTCAATCCGGGCATTTGCTTGAAATATTAACTTCAACTCCTGGAACATCTCATATGCTCCATGACATTCAAAACGTCATTGAAGACCCGGTTCTAAGCCGTAAAGCATGGCACACTGAACTATAGAGTAGTCATCAACTTTGCTCTGCCAGACGTTCTTAACGTCGTCAGTTGCATCAGCAGCAGGCCTGGCACCCAGCGGTGCTTCCAGGACGTAACTTTTCTGTGCAGCAATGAGGATAATCCTCAGGTTACGGACCCAGTCCGTGTAATTTCTACCATCATCTTTCAACTTTGCTTTCTCAAGATACGCATTAAAATTCAACGGAACAACAACACGAGCCATCTATCTACAAACAAACATAGACAAGCAAAATACTATCAGGTACTAAGTTCATGATAAATTTAAGTTCAATTAATCATATTACTTAAGAACTCCCACTTAGACAGACATCTCTCTAGTCATTTAAGTGATCACGTGATCCAAATCAACTAAACCATGACCGATCATCACGTGAGATGGAGTAGTTTTCAATGGTGAACCTCACTATGTTGATCATATCTACTATATGATTCACGTTCGACCTTTCGGTCTCCGTGTTCCGAGGCCATATCTGCATATGCTAGGCTCGTCAAGTTTTAACCTGAGTAGTCCGCGTGTGCAAAACTGGCTTGCACCCGTTGTAGATGGACGTAGAGCTTATCACACCCGATCATCACGTGGTGTCTGGGCACGACGAACTTTGGCAACGGTGCATACTCAGAGAGAACACTTCTTGATAATTTTAGTGAGAGATCATCTTAAAATGCTACCATCAATCAAAGCAAGATAAGATGCATAAAGGATAGACATCACATGCAATCAATATAAGTGATATGATATGCCCATCATCATCTTGTGCTTGTGATCTCCATCTCCGAAGCACCGTCGTGATCACCATCGTCACCGGCGCGACACCTTGATCTCCATCGTAGCATTGTTGTTGTTACGCCATCTATTGCTTCTATGACTATCGCTACCACTTAGTGATAAAGTAAAGCAATTACAGGGCATTTGCATTTCATACAATAAAGCGACAACCATATGGCTCCTGCCAGATAACTTCGGTTACAAAACATGATCATCTCATACAATAAAATATAGCATCACGTCTTGACCATATCACATCACAACATGCCCTGCAAAAACAAGTTAGACGTCCTCTACTTTGTTGTTGCAATTTTTACGTGGCTGCTATGGGCTTAGCAAGAACCGTTCTTACCTACGCATCAAAAAACCACAACGATAGTTCGTCAAGTTGGTGCTGTTTTAACCTTCGCAAGGACCGGGCACAACCACACTCGATTCAGCTAAAGTGAGAGAGACAGACACCCGTCAGCCACCTTTAAGCACGAGTGCTCGTAACGGTGAAACCAGTCTCGCGTAAGCGTACGCGTAATGTCGGTCCGGGCCGCTTCATCTCACAATACCGCCGAACCAAAGTATGACATGCTGGTAAGCAGTATGACTTGTATCGCCCACAACTCACTTGTGTTCTACTCGTGCATATAACATCAACGCATAAAACCTAGGCTCGGATGCCACTGTTGGGGAACGTAGTAATTTCAAAAAAATTCCTACGCACACGCAAGATCATGGTGATGACATAGCAACGAGAGGGGAGAGTGTTTGTCCACGTACCCTCGTAGATCGTAAGCGGAAGCGTTAGCACAACGCGGTTGATGTAGTCGTACGTCTTCACGATCCGACCGATCCAAGCACCGAACGTACGGAGCCTCCGAGTTCAGCACACGTTCAGCTCGATGACGATCTCCGGCCTCCGATCCAGCCGAGCTCCGGAGATGAGTTCCGTCAGAACGACGGCGTGGTGACGATGATGATGTTCTACCGGCGCAGGGCTTCGCCTAAACTCTGCGAAGCTATGACCGAGGTGGAATATGGTGGAGGGGGGCACCGCACACGGCTAAGGAACGATCCGTAGATCAACTTGTGTGTCTTTGGGGTGCCCCCTCCCCCCGCCCCCGTATATAAAGGAGCCAGGGGGAGGAGGAGGGCGCGCCAAGGGGGGAGTCCTACTCCCACCGGGAGTAGGACTCCCTTCTTTCCAAGTAGGAGTAGGAGAAGGAGGGAAAGAGGAGGAAGAGGGGAAGGAAAGGGGGGGCGCCGCCCCCCTTCCCTTGTCCTATTCGGACTAGGAAGGGGAGGGGCACGTGGCCCCCTCCTGCCTCCTTCCCTCTTCTCCCTCGAGGCCCATGTAGGCCCAATAACCCCCCGGGGGGTTCCGGTAACCTCCCGGTACTCCGGTAAAATGCCGATTTCACCCGGAACGATTCCGATGTCCAAATATAGGCTTCCAATATATCAATCTTTATGTCTCGACCATTTCGAGACTCCTCGTCATGTCCGTGATCACATCCGGGACTCCGAACAAACTTCGGTACATCAAAACTTATAAACTCATAATAAAACTATCATCGTAACGTTAAGCGTGCGGACCCTACGGGTTCGAGAACTATGTAGACATGACCTAGAACCATTCTCGGTCAATAACCAATAGCGGGACCGGGATGCCCATAGTGGTTCCTACATATTCTACGAAGATCTTTATCGGTCAAACCGCATAACAACATACATTGTTCCCTTTGTCATCGGTATGTTACTTGCCCGAGATTTGATCGTCGGTATCCAATACCTAGTTCAATCTCGTTACCGGCAAGTCTCTTTACTCGTTCTGTAATAAATCATCTTATAACTAACTCATTAGTTACAATGCTTGCAAGGCTTAGGTGATGAGTATTACCGAGAGGGCCTAGAGATACCTCTCCGACAATCGGAGTGACAAAACCTAATCTCGAATTATGCCAACCCAACATGTACCTTCGGAAACACTTGTAGAGCACCTTTATAATCACCCAGTTACGTTGTGACGTTTGGTAGCACACAAAGTGTTCTTCCGGTAAACGGGAGTTGCACAATCTCATAGTTGCAGGAACTTTGTATAAGTCATGAAGAAAGCAATAGCAATATACTAAACGATCAAGTGCTAGGCTAACGGAATGGGTCATGTCAATCACATCATTCTCCTAATGATGTGATCCCATTAATCAAATGACAACACATGTCTATGGTTAGGAAACATAACCATCTTTGATTAATGAGCTAGTCAAGTAGAGGCATACTAGTGACTTTATGTTTGTCTATGTATTCACACATGTATCATGTTTCCGGTTAATACAATTCTAGCATGAATAATAAACATTTATCATGATGTGAGGAAATTAATAATAACTTTATTATTGCCTCTAGGGCATATTTCCTTCACGACGGTGCTTCATTGCAACGTGGGCGGAGCCTCAACGACCCCGCGTGCAACACAAGCTTCCCCCGGGGCTGTCGAAGACGCTGCATCGAGCCACCGGCGACGGTGGAACGAGCCACCAGCGAGCGTTGCAATGCATCACCGGGGAAAATCGCCGCGCGTGTGCTGCATTGGAGCACGTGGGAGCCGCCGACGAGCGCTCCATTGCAACTCCACCTCCGGCGACATGCAGCACCAGTAGCGACGCCGAGTTTGCATCGCAGCACCGACAAAGCTTGCAACACATCACGATGGCTGTGAACGGGTTGTTACGTCGCAGCTCGCAGCCGTGGACGCGTTGTTGCCTTGCAGCACCGGCGGCCGCCGACGAGCACCGTACCGCATCGCCGCAGCAGCAAAAAACGAGCGGCCGCCCTCCCGCCTGCGTGTTGCGTGGCACCAAAGCACCGAATGTTGCCCGTGCGCGGGGTTGCAGGCTACTACGGTGCTCGCTTCCCTCTAGTTCACAGTAGCGGCGTGGGGTGGCGATGCCATGGGAGCTCCTCTGTCGAGCAGGGGCGAACAGAGGTGGGGAAGGAAATGTGTGGAGGAGAGACGATGCGAAGAGATAAGGTCGCGACGACTTGAGGGGAAGCGGTGGATGGGCCAGGGACACGTGTTGACTATAGTACACGTTTTACGCCCGTGATAGATCAGGCGGATGATTCTAATATTTTTTCATAATATTTTGCAAACTTTTGGGGCAATTTTGGTGACGTACCGCCAGAAGCAATATTCCCTTTATTATTAGGTAGAGATAGAGATTTTCCTGGCCATGCAGATTTCGGCTGATTACATATGATTGAAAAAAAATCGGCCACGAGCCAATGTTATTCAGCAAGAGAAGACGCTTGAGGTGTACTCCCTTCGTCCGCGAATAGGTATACATCTAGCTTTTATTCTAAGTCAAAATTTTAAAATTTTGACCAACTTTATAGAAAATAGTAGTAACATATATGACACTAATTGATATATATTATCAAAGTACATTTCAAAACGAATCTAGTGACATTAATTTGGTGCCATAAATGCTTTTACTTTTTCCTAGAAAGGTGGTCAAAGTTTCAAAACTTTGACTTAAGATAAAAGCTAGATGTACACCTATTCACGGACGGAGGGAGCAGACAAAATAAGATTGCCGCTTAGCCAAATAAAAAAATGATTTTTTTTTCTCTTTTCATGTGTGTTTCGCATTGACGCGAACGCCCCATCCTCCAGTTTCCTTTACGGTTTCCTGTGTAATCTCATTCATACTCCCTCCGTTTCTAAATATTTGTTTTTTTAGAGGTTCAAATGGACTATCACATACGGATGTATGTAGTCATATTTTAAAGTGTAGATTCACTCATTTTGCTCCGTATGTAGTCACTTGTTGAAAACACTAGAAACACAAATATTTAGGAATGGAGGGAGTATGTTTTATTGCTATTCCCGTATTTCTCTCCGTTCCAATGTTTTGTACGTCTTCGTTCCGAACAGGCCTTTAATGAATTGGTCGTCAATCGAAAAATAGGAAAACCATCTAGAACAGCCAGACTTCAAACAAAACCAGAGAACCAAGCGTCCCTTGACCCGCTTTGACCCTTTCAACCAACGGACGGACCGACGTCATCTGCTGTTCAGATTCCATCCCATCCAAATCCCACTCTCATTTCCACTAACGTCATTACCGGCGTCACCCTCACCCGACCGATCCCGTGATGTCCCGTCCCTGGAGGGCATAACTGGGATAAACAAACAAACCCGAGGCCCCTGCCCTGGACGCGCACGTTTCGCACGCCCTCCCCGTTGGCCTTAAACAGCTCTGGATGAGCCAGCTAGCCCCCATCCCGAAAAAGGTCGGTGAGCTCTCTTCTGCAGGCGCCGCGTCCCCTGCGACGTCCACCGGAGCATATATATATTTCACTCCCCCGCCTCACTTGTTCCCCATCACTTCAAACAACACCCACGGCCATCACCCAGCTCAAGAGGAGCTCCCACTTCAGAGTTCAGACAACACCCACAGTCAGCTCTCAGCCCCTCAGCTCAATCAGCGGTACTAGTAGGAACACACACGCGGAGATGACCTTCAGCTTATCGCCCACAATGGATGCGAGTCAGGAGTACATGATTCGGTTCGACGGCCACTTTGAGTTTGAGGACCCGTCGACCGCCGAGCCACCGCCGCTGCCGTTCGCGGCCAGGGCGATCTCGTCCGAGCAGGAGCACAGCGCCATGGTCGCCGCGCTGCTGCACGTCATCTCAGGGTACACCATGCCGGTGCCGGAGCTCTTCCCGGCGAGCAAGCAAGTGTGCCCGGCGTGCAGGATGGATGCGTGCCTCGGGTGCGAGTTCTTCCCTGCGTTCTGGATTTCGGTTTGAGATTTTTTTCGCCCCAGGCCGAGATGGCCAAATTTCGGCCATTTTCAAAAAATTCGGTTGAATTTTGACCAATATTTGACTGATGTTTGACTAAAATTTGACCAAATTTGACCAATTTCGGCCGAAAGAGACTTTTCGCCCTAGGCCGAGATGGCCGAAATTCGGCCGAAATCTGTTTTTCTCGGCCGAAAATCAAAACACAGGTTCTTCCGCGCGGAGGCCAGGCCGCCGGCGACGCCTGCATTGGACGCACCGAAGGCGACGGCGGGCGGGCCGCAGAGGCGGCGGAGGAACAAAAAGACCAAGTACCGCGGCATCAGGCAGCGGCCGTGGGGCAAGTGGGCGGCGGAGATCCGCGACCCGCGCCGCGCCGTGCGGGTGTGGCTGGGAACCTTCGACACGGCCGAGGACGCCGCCAGGGCCTACGACCGCGCCGCTGTCGAGTTCCGCGGCCCGCGCGCCAAGCTCAACTTCCCGTTCCCCGAGCAGCAGCAGCAGCTGGACGGCAGCGGCAATGCCACGGCCAAGTCCGACACGTGCTCTCCCTTGCCTTCGCCACGCAGCGCGGACGGGGAGGGAACAGAGGAGCAGCTCTGGGATGGCTTGCAGGACTTGATGAAGCTAGACGAGAGCGAGCTCTGCTTACTGTTCCCTGTGGCGGTCAACAACACCTTGGAAATGTTTCCCACGCCGGGAAAGAGACGACCAGGGGCCGGTCTAGGGGGTATCATGTCTATCAGTTAGACTAGTGGCAGTACACGACTTCTAGATCCTGCTCACTTCGTGGTTAGCACGTATCCTAGCTTCGGTTGTAAGTAATTCTTTATAAATAGGCACCCGATCAATGGAAAAGTTGTGTTGAACCATACTCCTCTTTCATGTAGTATGCACTTAACACAAATGCTGTTTTTAGATTATTTGTTGGCACTATGACGATGGTAGGTCAAATCGACAAAATTAACTGTTTATATATAGTGTAAACTTAAACTGTCTGTGGCACCCCAGCATTTAGATCCTAGGTCCGCCACTGAAGACGACCCCAACCAGGAAACGGGTGGTGTATGTGTAGCAGTAAATTTGCCCTAATCTAACTGATGTCCAAGATGAGCTCACAGATTAGCTCATCGCGGCGACAGAGTAGTCCTACCGTGCCAGCTGCTACTTCAACGCAAAGAGGTTTTGATATTTTTGACGCGGACTATGTATATACAGGATAAACAAAACTAGTCCGATCCGCTGTGGACGCCCCGCGCTCCGGGGGAGCTGTCTCCGGTCTGGCACCGTCGCTTTCACCCCGGGCGTCTCGTCAGCGAGAGCGAGTCGTCTCCACTCCGACGCCCCGTGCGCGCCAGCCTTTTTGTTCCAAACTGGTAAGTATCGTTGGATTCATTCCTAGGGTTGGGTGGGACACCACGATGGCGACGTTCCAGCCTTTCCCAACATGATTCTCATTCTTTTGGTGCCTCACTAAAAAACGCACTATATTCGATATGGTGCTTAGCAACCGGGATAGATACTTGAGCTAAATTATTATGCAAGCAATTTAACTTGTTTACTAATCGCAAGAGGAAATTTAACGTGTTTACCTTGAGATGTTCGACTCATCATGTGTTTTTACCCTATCATGTTTAGCAATTTTACTCCCTTACCATTGTACAGTTTTTTTTTTTTTTTGGCTAGGACTGAAAGCTGCTCTTTTTGTTTTTGAATTTTTAAGTAGCTTGGTTTTTAAGTTACACATTTGCCGTTAATTGTAATACAACATGTAAGTTGAAGGTTTCGGAGGAAAACTGTAGCATAAAACCTTTTGCCCATGAAAATTATAAAATGTACCATTCCTACATCTAATCACACCGGCGGTGGTGCGATTGGATAGCGCCTATGTTGTCGCCGGTTTACACATGATTGCTCTCGGTTCGGCCACTTGTTCTGAGTTGCTATCTTGAGGCTCATCCATGAGTTGTGTGTGCCAATTGAAGAAGGTTGCTCTTCGGTAAAGTAGTTTAGCTTTGTCATGATGTCCATTCGGCGGTGTCGCAATTGTAGTATGTGACATCTCCCAGGGCCGGCCCTGTGTTTCAGGAGGCCCTAGGCGAACTCAGACGCCATGTGCCCCTATGTCTTAAGATCATATATATGTATGCGTGTGCGTGGTACATAAACTTAAACATAATAACTGTTGGGCAATGCCATATTACGACAGAAATACTAAAAAGATAGAAAATTGAAACTAACATGATATGATTACCTCAAATAAGAACCAAATTCAACTGACTCCATCAACAACAATAATACTTAAGTACTCTTCAGTTGTTGAATCTTCAGATCCCTTTCTATCTTTTTTTCTCCTTGTTTGAGCAACTGACAAATGCTTCTTAGGCAACATGGCGGGCTAATGTCCTAATATATTATGAAGAAAAAATTATTCAAGGAATTAGAAATTTATACATCGGATGATTTGAATGATTGGAACCCTAGACATGTGCACAAAATGACCCAAAAAAAGGATGGTTGAATACATACTAGGAAAGATTGAATTCGAAAATTATACATTAAAATTTTGGAACTTCCTGTACACTAAAATTAGAGGATGGATCATGGATGAATAGTTGAATACGTTCTAAAAAATAAAAAAAATTGCTGAAATTGGGGTTTGCAGGGATGGATCAGGAACATGGTACGGAGAGTTATGCATGGATACGTATACGTACTGCTGTGGGCTGCGCTCACTGCTCACATACATACGTATACGTACTGCTGCGGGCTGCGGCTGCTGGATTGCCGCACGGCGGGCGACGCGCACAGCGGTGACCGAGGCGACCACAGCGACGAGAGGACGAACAGACGAGCGAGGCGTCCGCGAGATCTTCGATTGATTTGTTTCACAATCGAAACGAGCGGCCCTGCCGTGCGGCGTGCGTGAGGCTTCGCTAATCGCTACCTGCTATCTGATGGGCCTACCTCATCTCGTTTTTCTTCTCTCATAATTTTTTTTTCTCACCTATTTTTGCTTGGCTATATTATATATGTGCACTACATCATGGGCCCCTCCCTGGGCTGGGCCCTGGGCCGTCGCCCCCCTGCCCCTACCCCAGGGCTGGCCCTGACCTCTCCCGCCCTTGAACCATGTGATTCGCGTAAAAGCCTACCCATCTGGGTTAGGCGATGACATCAGCCTAACATCGCTTCCCTCTTTGGGGAGTAGCTTCGAAGGCTCTTCTTTATCTTGATCGCACTTCTCTCGGGGCTGGACGCATACAACAATGTGGTCGTCATGTGTCCAGCCAAGACGACAATGTCGAGTGGTGGTTCGGCTGCACCGAGGTTGTGTTAGGTAACTCACTGACATGCTCGCTCATTGGGTTTCCACGTGATCTGGTGTGGTACTCTCCTTGCATATTTTCCCATTGTTGCTCGCCTATGAAAATGAAGATGTCTAGCCGCTGGGGCGTGTGCCTGGCTATTTGGCACAGGTCGACATGGAAATTGTGCAGTGGCTACGGTAAGGTCTACGTTAGTGGCCAGATGTGTCAAAGTCGTAGACGTTGTCTCAAGGAGGAATGAGAACGATAACATGTGTGTGAAGCATGTGTTGGTAATTAGGCAGGCCAGTCATGGCATGTCATGTTCCATGATAGTTGCTCGTTACGGTGTTCTTCTGATTTTTTGTTAAGTGGTTTGAATGATTACTACTTTTGATAAACGGATTGACACGACACAAAACCCCGGAAGTGTCACGTTTACACCACACAAGTCACTAGTGTAACGCAGGGCACACACGCGTCATGCACGACGCTAAACACCAACGGTCGAAAGCATCTGCGCAGCGAAGCTAACCGTTACACAAGCACTTGTCACTGTTGTCAGCACAAGGAGATATTGACGTTTTCGACCTTGACCGGAGAACAAATACCCATCCGTGGACGTGGGAGGAGCTGCCTCCGATCCGTCACCACGGACGGGTTGGCAGCGAGAGCGAAGAGTCGTCTCCGTGGCTCAGTGCGCACCCATGTAGTACACCGGCAGCCAGCCTTTTGTTGATTTGTTCCGAACAGGGACGGGGCACGTCGCCTGGTACATACACAATTTTAGATGCTTCTTAGGACAACGACGTCCCGAGAATATAAAAGCGAATTCTTTTGAGTCATTGAGGGACATTGTTCTCATTCTCTTGGTGCCAGAGTAAAAAAAATATTGATGTGATGGGGCATATATCTAGCCGCCAGCCAGGGTAGACAGTAACACATGAGTTAAATTTGTTTTTTTTAGGAACACATGGCTTAATTTTGCGTGCGGATCATCGATTCATCATGTGTTATTTTACTTAACCCTACAACCCTTTTTACTCCATTTCCCTTGTAGTACATTTCTTGTTGCTAGCATTGAAAGTTACTCCTTTTGTTTCTGAATATTTTAATTATCTTGGTTTTAAATATTTGGAACTTGTGGTTACGCGTACGCACCTCATTTATTGGAATGAAAAGATTAAAAAGAATAAGAATATTATTATTTTTTTGCAAAAAGGTCACATCTATTGTAAAAGTTTGCTGAAAGTATAAAGGGTATCACACATATTAAAAACACATCGAGATTACGAAACCATCAAACAAAACACTCTTGCCGTCACAATAATCTTACTCACCGGTACGCCAAAACACTACATTGATGATTTCTCAACCATTGCTTGTACCACCTCCTAGATTTAAACAAGTTTGCTACATTGAGATGGAGACCCCGAGACGGCAACGAGCTTTGCCCAACACTTTTTTCAATGAATGCAAAAGTAAGAAGACCTCGACACCCTCAAAGATTTGAATGTATTTTTCAATTTATACACCGATCTTTTTTAAGGATTTGTAGTACTACTCCCTCTGTTTCAAAATATTTGGACTTCGAGAAGCGGGCGCGCTATATTTTGGAATGGAGGGAGTATTTTCGAACAGAGGAAGTACTATGGCCTTTTGTCTTTTCTAAGAAAAAAAAAACTGCAAGCGATCCAGCTAGTAGTGCATCAGCCGACCTCTTTTTTTTGAAATGGAACACCCAGATTCCATAAATCACACGGGCGCAGCCAAAACGCTGGCCATCCGACGTTTACATCGTCAGGTAGGTCATCAGTCCAAACTTGCCGGACCATCAGTCGGCTGGCACCGTATGCCGCTAGAGCATGCACTAACTTATTACATGCCCGAGGGGCAAACCCAAAAGAAATATGAGTAAAGTTCAAACTTGCAAAAGTTCTAATCTCTCTAAGGCCTCGTTCGGTTACGCCCAGCCCCGCGTGGTTTTGAGGCGAATCCACGGGGGTCCATGCGGATTACCCCCGCGAGGGGAATAAACCATGCCTACACATATTTCTGCGTTCGCTTAAACCCTGCGTGTTCTTTCCGCGACCCAAACCCCTCCAAATCCACGCGGAACTAATCACCCTCTAGCACCCCGTGGAAGGAATCCCGGGCGAAGCGCAACTCCCATCTCTCCCAAGCGAGGCGACAAAAACGAACACGTGTTTGTAGCGGGGGGTGTCTGCTGAAGGGGTTAGCAAGGATTAGTGGGGATCGGGTGCAGGGAAGGGGTTCACCCAATCCCTACGGCCTCGTTTGTTTAGCGTGGATTGGAGGGGTTTGCAGAGGATAAACCCCGCGAGGCCCAGAATCCCCGCAAATACCCATTGGCCCATTTGGTAGGCGCGGTTTGGACGGCCCAATCCACTCCATTCCCTTTCGACCCACCTGTTCCCACGCGGTTCAGAATCCTCGAGGCCCCCCTCGAGGATTTGGCTGCTCGACTCGAGACGCCGCCGCCGCCGATGCGCCGCCT
The DNA here is from genome assembly GCA_963921465.1 of Triticum timopheevii. Lineage (NCBI taxonomy): Eukaryota > Viridiplantae > Streptophyta > Magnoliopsida > Poales > Poaceae > Triticum > Triticum timopheevii. The sequence continues at coordinate 436,263,641 of OY997262.1, forward strand.
CCTCCCCAAGACGTTGCGCCGCCCCCTCCCCAAGTCGCCGCGCCACCCGAGGCCTCGACGCCGGTGATCTCCTACGGCATACTGGACTTCTCACCGGTGGTTAGTCATCGCAGCCCCCCCCCCCCCCCCCGCTCCCCTCCCCCCTCCTCTCCATGGCTGCCATCTCCCGCACGCCCTCCGTCCGCCTCGTCCTCACCGGCGAGCACGCCAAGAACGACGTCTCCTACCCCAGCTCCGAAGGAAGCACTAGTAGTACTGAATTCACACATAAACTCGCATCACACGGTACTCTGCTTGAATGAATAATGTAGCAACTAGCAAGATGCGTCTGCGGAATTTGAGACTTTGCAGTGGTGCTATGCCTGGCTGATGAGATTTTGCTGCGTTTTGTCTATGTGAGATTGTGGTGGTTCGGCGCTTCTGCTCTAACTGTGTTGGCCTGAGATTGTGTGGCGACATGCTCCTGAGTTCTGTCGTACATATATGTCGATTGCAGTTTAGTTTCTTTGGTCGATTTCATTGCTGCAAATTGGTTTGTTTCTCTTTGATGTCTGACATAGTGGCTGTTATTTAGGGGTTCAGATGACAGTTGATCCACATTGTATCCTCAGCCTACAAATGTCCCTGGTTCGTGATGTCAGTTAGATTGGCGTAATTCCAAGGCATCTGAAATCAAGTTCGTCTGTTTCAGCCATTGAATTGGGAGAACATTCCTTCTCTAGAATTTCAGCGATTGCGTGTCACCTCACGGCCTCACCTGTCATGTCATGGCATGTCATGGAGTGGCAGACCTTGTGGTATTGAATGGCTTAGTCAACGATTGTTAATTAGCAGATAGTAATGGTTTAGATACATGATAAGATATGATTAATCATATGCTTAATTTATTTGAATAGAATTGTTGTATTGTGTGGGCAGAAAGAAATTTGTTTCCTATTGTTCGTAGTAGTTAATTGGTACGTAGACACGGAAGGACAGAGTGGTCAGTTCGAGAGCTCATCCTGCTAGCTGTCTAGTTTACAATTCCTGTCATACTATCATTTTTGTTCAGCTATTTGATATAATAGTTTAAATTATAGAAAAAAGGATTTACAATTCCTGTCATAATATCTGTATTGAGCTTTACTGCTGCCCTTGGAATTAAAACATGTTAATGCTGGATGTGATACTGGCAACATGAATTATCAGCTACCTATAATGTTACTGTTTGGAAAACATAATGCTAAGTTTATCTGCGTATTTGACAATTTTCCTACTTACATATGATGCCAAGTGTGCATTAAAGTTTATTCTCGCCAATGTTTCGTTTCAAGGAATTCCCTCTCTCAATGCTTGTACTAGCTAGCTAGAACATTACTCGACAAATCGCTGGATGCAGGGTAGACGCACACATGTGACATGTCCTAAGAATAAGATGCCTTTATAGTTAGTTGCATAATCAGAACTGTCGATGCCTGGTAGGCTGGTATCTAGGAAGTTGCATAATCATTATGTAGTAGTCAATGGCAAATTGGATAAGATTTTGAAATGTGATCTCAACTAATCATTGGAAATTCAGAATGCAAATCCCTATATACTTTTCTACAATATATTTTTTTACATAGTTTTATGATCGCTGCGAGCACTTCAGTAGAAATGTTTGCACATAATTTGGCGTGCAAACTTAGTTGCACTTGTTGTTACTTCAGTTTCTGCCTTCATTGTGTGAAACTGCTGTGACTACCTGTAAAATATACCGTCACATGTGGTGTTATCTGTGTTTGACGAATGGCCTGTACTAGATTTAGTTTCAGTTGGGCTTGGGAGTCACAGTTTAATAGTGTATATCAACCTGGCTACACAATTTGTGTTGTGTAGTGAAATCACATGCGTGTGGATCAATTAATCAGATGGTTTTGCTGTTGTTGCTGCTGCTTGTAGGCCTGCACTAGATTTTTTTTTGTTGATCCCTTAATTACTTAATCAAGTTGGCATTTGTCGATTTCATAACTACGTTATTAAGTTTGCTTACGTCCTTGTCATAACTACTTTATTAAGTTGCATCTGTGTGTATTTGTATGTTGTAATTCGCTGAGCGAACAGAGTACTAGAACATAGGTTGGCCTATTTAGCTTTATTGTACTAGTCATCTATTGGCCTATTTAAAAAGCTCATCTCCTTTTGTTTTAGTAGGCTCTTTGGCAACTAGAGAAGCAGGCTGGACAAACTTTTGGCCATTCAAAAACTCGATGATCATGACATCGTATGAGCAATTCATCTGTAGGACAACATCATTCTCACCCTTGCTTGGTCTGTAAAAATATAATTGATTGTGAGCTATGAGAGATTATGTTGTTGTGATGTGATTGATATTGCTGTGATGAGATACTGATTCCAAGTCAAGATGTGAAGGACTGCTGTCACATTTTTGTTAGGTGTAATTCACAATTTTCTAGCAAGTTTGTCTTGCTATGATGGTATTTAACATGTAAAGATTGGATTTTTAACTGTTGTATACCATTTTAATTCAATAGGGAAATCCCTGCCTATCAAACAGTGTTTTATATGGAGGGGATTGTGGCTGGAGAGGGATTTCAGGTTTCAAGGGGATGTGAGGGGATTGGGTGGAAGAGGGGGATTCACCAAATCCCCTGAAATCCCCTCCTCCCCAAACCTCTCAAATCCACTTCTACCAAACAAGGCTTACAGGGATTGGACTCCCTAGTGGATTAAATCCATGAGAACCGAACAAGGCCTAAAGAGTATTCCTTCCCACGCAAGATCAGCTTCTGTTCCCTGGACAGCTTTGATTAATTCCTGACAATCTGACTCGACTTCAACATTGGTCATCCCCCAGTATGAAGCCAATTCTAGAGCTTGTGCGCATGCCTCCATCTCTGCATGAAGGGCTGATGCGACATTCAGCAGATATCCTGATCCGGAAGCTCGTACATCGCCAGTGTTGTCCCTGATGACAAAACCCCACGCGCATGTACCTGACGATGCACTGAACACTCCATCACAATTAATTTTGAGTCTGTCCCCAGCCGGCATCTTCCAGATAACATCAGACTTACTAGTCACTTCCCTCTTCTGCTTTCCACACAGGTTAACCGAATCACAGGCCAGGTTACTAATTTCTGAAGCAAGCCGATCCACTGGTATGGTCTTCTCCTTTGCATCGGCCGACCTCTGGCGCCACGTGAGGAGGCGAGCAAAACGGCAGAAATGACATATTTGACCTGAGGCAGAAATCAAATCACAAACTGACCTGGTCACGAAATTTTTTCACTCTGTTGACCCTTTTGTGTGGCGCCCGACAGCTGGGCGCCGCACTCTACTGGGCAGTGCCCATCCCTTAGGCGTCGCACTTCCTGCCAGCGTGGCAGCCCTGGTCCAGTTGTGGCCCCACAGACAGCACTGCAGCGCCTAAGGGATAGGCGCCACACAAGTAATGTGCAGCGCCTAGCTCTGGGGCGCTGCACAGTCTGTGTTCCACTTGGGCTGGCCCCACCCTCTCTCCCCTCCCACCCCCACCCCACACACCCCCACCCCACCCAAACCCTTAGGCTTGCGGCCCTCCTCTCTTCCCCTCTCCCCCCCTCTCAAATCCTTCTCAAATCTTGCAAATCCGGAGTATTTGACCGTGGATTTTGAAGCCAACCCCTCCCTTAAGGTAATCTCCTGCGATCCCCTCGTTTTCATCCATAGGAATTGTCACATTTTCTCAAATCTTGCTAGTTTGGGGGAAACCCTAGTTTTGACTTGGATTTGCAAATTTGTGTTGAATGATGTTATGTTTCTTTGCTAACTTGGGTTGGTTAGGCTTCCATAGTATGCTAGGGTTAGGGTTATGTGTGTTTGATGTTGGTGTTAGTGTTATGCTATGGTTATGGTTGTTATGTGGGGGTTAGGGTTATTAATTCATATATATGTTAGGGCATATGTGTGCAAATATTTTTCTTAAGTATTTACTTGATATATGTGTGTTTTTGATTATTGTAGGGATGGGGAGAACATGTGTTTATGTTCATCATGTGGATAAAGAGGCCTTTTTGAAAGGCAATGTTGAGACGGACCCGGATGAGCTTGACATGGTGTTTGAGAGTAGTCCTAGCTATGCGGAGCTTTTGGAACAAGTGAGGAAAGATTTGAATTGGATGGACCCAAGTGACGTTGTTGAGTTCGAGGGAAGGCATAATGTTGGTTTTGGAATGCACATCCGTTGGAAGACAATGCGTGTGAACTCCGAGCAACGTTGGGTTGCATACAAGGAGACGGTTGCCGAATCTCTAGACAAGGCTCTTGAGTTATTTGCCTCCAAGAAGGTTGAGTCTACTTTGAATTTAGACTTGAACCGTAACCCCTCCCCGTTGGTTCCTAGCACTCCCCCACCCATGAACCAAGATCAAATGAGTGAACCTTAATTCACGCAACAAGATTGGCCAACATTGAGCCCGACTCCAAACAACCAAAATGAAGGTTTTGAAGAGGAGAATGATGAGTACGAGGAGGATGACAATGAAGTTGACCTCCGTGACAACAATGTGGGTGATCTCGACCAATATCATGTGCAAGAGACAATGGACCAATCCATCCCTTTTTCCCGTGCATATGCATCGGACTCGGATGACGATGGTCCCGATGAAGAAGTTGATGAGGAGGGGTTCATGCCGAAGGAGGCCGAAGCATTCAAGAAGGTATTCGGGCGGGATCACAAGACACCATTGTTCAAGGATCTTAGTCTCGCGGATGAAGCCGTTGTGGATGCTGGCAAATGCATATCTCTTGGAGCTAGGCCAAGTTCTCACCGTGATTTGGAAGACGGCAAGAACGGGATATATCCCGGTTGTGAGTTTCAATCCTTCTTGGAATTGAAGATGTGGCTCGACAACTACTCGGTTACACATTATTGTCCACATAAAGTGGCCAACTCGGATGTTAATGTGCGTTACACGGTCAAATGTGAAGTGCCAACATGTCCATGGATTGTGCGTGCAAGGCCATGGAAAGGAGGTCCCACTTGGCGCATAGTGAGTTGTCTACCAACTCACATGTGTCGGCACAAGAATGCGGATGGCAAGCTTGTGTACCAACAACACAGACAACTCACGTCCGAGTTCATTGCTTACAGGCTGTCCAACCAAATATCCACACTTCCAATAATGAGCATCAAGAGTGTCATTGACCTTGTGAAAGCCATCTTTCATTACAAGGTGAAGTACGGCAAGGCATGGAAGGCGAAACAAGCCGCATTCAAGATGTTGTATGGCAATTGGGAGGAAGCATACAACCGACTCCCTAGGTTGTTGTTAGCTATGGCCGCCACAAACCCAGGCATGGTTCATGTGGTTGAGCCTCATGGGCACCAAACTTTGATTCATAACGGGAGGACCGTCCGAGTATTTGGCCGTGCATTTTGGGCCTTTGAGCAATGCGTGAGGGCTTTTGAGCATTGTCGGCCCGTCATCGCCATTGATGGCACGTTCTTGACCGGACAATACAAGGGCACTTTATTGGTTGCAATAGCAAGTGATGCCAATAACCGGGTGTTGCCTTTGGCTTTCGCTTTGGTTGAGGTGGAGAACAATGATAACTAGGAGTGGTTCTTGCGTCAACTGAGAACAAGGGTATTACCGGCTGAAAGGGAAATTTGTGTCATATCGGATCGCCATGCTGGAATTCTAAATGCGGTGGTGGTTGACATTCCCGGACATAGAAAGTTGCATCATCGATGGTGCATGAGGCACTTTTGTGCAAACTTCTATAGGGCATGTGGTATCAAGGAGTTGGCCGATGATCTTCAGGATTGTTGTCTCGCTTTCACCAACAAGCGGTTTTCCACATTGTTCAATGCATTGCTCAGACACAAGAAACTTGACCCCGGCGGTCAGGAGTTTCTCAATAAGAACATTGCCGAAAGGAATATGTGGGCACGTGCTTTCGATGAAGATGGCCGAAGGTACGGTCAAATGACAAGCAATATGGCAGAATGCTTCAATAAGGTGCTCAAGGGTGTACGTGCATTACCCGTGACGGCAATAGTTCAATACACATTTGACAAGATGAATGAATACTTTTTAAAGCACTCAATGGAGACTGATAAGCAGATTGCTGGTGAGAACAAGGATAAGCACAAGTACAATTTCCCACCAAAGGTTGAAGAATGGTTGGAATTTCAATCACGAAAGGCAGACTCCGAAGAAGCTGTACTATATGACGACAACGAGTGGAAGTATGACGTGAAAGAGCCCGGAGGAACCACAAACGATGGCCGCCAACACGGAGGCCGGGCTTTCAAGGTCTCCCTAACACGGTGTGATTGCAGCTGCATGAGGCCGTCTTTGCTTCATCTCCCATGCTCGCACTTGTTAAATGCATCCCGGGTTAGGAATGTGGACGTCAATCACCCTCTTACGGTGAGGGAGTCCGAGTTCTCAATCATGACGGTAAAGAATACATGGACTCCACGGTTCCAGCCATACTTGGACCAATCACAATGGCCGGAGTATCATGGAGTTCAACTATGGCCGGACCCGGAATTGAAGGCCGTTAGACGGGGAAGACGTAAGACAAAGCATCTTAGAGGTGACATGGACGGATGGGGCCGTGGTGGCGGTGGAGAATACGGCACCGGCCAATTCCAAGAGCCTCGTGAGGAATCCTGTTGTGGGGGCTGCAGTAATGGGGGACACAACACAAGAACTTGTCCCAAACCAAGAAAGAGATCAAAGAAAAATGGTGCAAGCACAAGCCAAGCAAATGATAGCCAACCAAGTGAACCAAGGGGTAGCCAACCAAGTCAAACAAGTGGTGGAGTGCCAAACCACTCAAATCAAACAAGCCAACGAGGAACTAGGCAACAAAGAGGGAGTCAACTTGGTCTTAGAAGAGGCCGTGGTGGTGGTAGAGGCCGTGGTGATGGTCTTGGCCGTGGTGAAGGTCTTGGCCGTGGTGATGGTCTTGGCCGTGGTGGTGGTAGAGGTCGTGGTGACGGTCTTGGCCGTGGTGATGGTCTTGGCCGTGGTGCTGGTAGAGGCCATGGTGGTGGTGATGGTAGAGGCCGTGGTGGTGGTGGTAGAGGCCACGGTGGTGGTGTAGGCCGTGGTGCTGGTGGAGGCCGTGGTGGTGATCTTGGCCTTGGCGGCGGCTGTAGTGGAGGAATGTTCTCTTGGCTCAATGGACCATTGCCGTACGTGACTTACTATGATCTTGTTCTTTCGGCTCAATGCTTGTGTTGTCATTTTGTATTGTGTGACTAACTATTATATTGCCATTTTCATAGGTATGGAAACAATGAAGGGGGTGGAGGACACGGAGGGGAAAGGTGAGATCCCTTGGTGGTGCGAGGGGGGAGAAGAATAAGAAGAATAAGAGAGGAAGAAGAAGAAACTACATGGACCTTGATTTGGACAAGTATATGTGCTATGTGTGTATGACTATGTGAGGGGACTAATATTTCTGTGTATGACTATGTGAGACCCTATGTGTGTATGACTATGTGATTTGGACAAGTATATGTGCTATGTGTGTATGATTATGTGATTTGGACTAGTATTTCTGTGTTTTGGATGTGATTATGTGGCATCTTTATGAATCACAAAACAAAAAAACCAGTAGGTATTTGAAAACAGCAGTTAGTGCAGCGCCCAAGGCCAAGGCGCTGCACTGTGTAGTGTGGCGCCCGAGGGCTAGGCGCCGCACTGTGCAAAACCTACTGGAATGCTTCTGTTGCTCTCTGGACTGGCATGTCCAGGTGTGCAGCGCCCAAGGCCGAGGCGCTGCACTGTGTAGTGTGGCGCCTCGCCAGCGCCTCGGCCTTGGGCGCTGCACACCTGGACATGCCAGTCCAGAGAGCAACAGAAGCATTCCAGTAGGTTTTCCACCCCAAAAATTGCTAAGTCCGTGTGCAGCGCCTACGGCCAAGGCGCCACACTACACAGTGCAGCGCCTAGCGCTTGGGCGCTGCACAGTAGGGTGCAGCGTCTAGGCTTTGGGCGCTGCACACTGACTTAGCAAATTTTGGGGTGGAAAGCTACTGGAACGCTCCTGGTGCTCTCTGGACTGGCATGTCCAGGTGTGCAGCGCCTAAGGGCAAGGCGCTGCACTGTGTAGTGTGGCGCCTTTCCCTTGGGCGATGCACACCTGTACATTTATTAGGCTACACCAACTCCCTCCCACCCATCCCCACCCCACACACCCCCACCCTCCACACAAACCCAAAGCTCAGTGCCTCCCCTCTGCCCTCCTCTCTCCCCCTCTCAAATCCTTCTCAGATCCGGAGTATTTGACCATGGATTTCGAAGCCAATCCCCTCCCTTAAGGTAATCTCCTCCGATCCCCTCGTTTTCATCCATAGGAATTGTCACATTTGCTCAAATCTTGCTAGTTTGGGGGAAACCCTAGTTTTTGATAGGATTTGGAAATTTGTGTTTCTTTGCTAATTTGGTATGGTTAGGCTTTCATAGTATGCTAGGGTTAGGGTTATGTGTGTTTGATGTTGGTGTTAGGGTTATGTTGGTCTTAGGGTTGTGTTCATTGTTAAGTGGGGGTTAGGGTTGACCAATAATTCTCGGTTTTGTAGGCATGGCTTCATCCGGTTCCATGACGAGGCCACCGTGTGCTAACCAAGAAGACATGCCGAACAAGTGGGAGGACGCATATTTGGACAAGGTGAAGGAGAAAGATGTCAACATCCCGCCATGTTGGTGTGGAGATGTTTGCAAGGTGAAGGTGTCCACCGACCGAAAGAAAGCATGGACGGAAGGGCGGAGATATTTTGTATGCCCGAACTATGCTTATGATCGTGCACTTCCAACTAACGCCTATGACCAACCACCGGTAAGCTCGAGAAGTAAAATGTTACTCTCAAATGTGTGTCAACACTAACAACAAATTTTTATGCAGTCACCGCCTCCTCTATGCAAGTACTTCACGTGGATAGATCTTGAAGTGCCAGAAGATGTGAAGAAGGACCAATACGCAGATTGTCTTAGGCGGCAACGGCGGTTCAAAGAATCATTTCGAAGAGGCTTGGAAGAAGAGCGTCGTCAGAAGGAGAGGATGGAGCGGAAGAAACAAGAGGAGGAGAGGGCACGCCAAGCGAAACTTGCTCGTGAGGAGGAGAGGGCAAGAAAGCTTGCAAAGGCTCGCGAGGCGCATGAGGAGGACTCGACACGTGACAAGAAGGGGAAATGGCCTTGCTCTACTCAGTAGGGACTTCGCTTCGGTGCACTCGTCGTCAACTATATTCTAATGAATGTGTCGTGAAGTTGTGAGGGCATGTGAGATGTTGGTGAACTATCTTCTAGGGCAAGCTGCCACTTGTCATTTGTAATGAATGTGTCGTGAACCATGTCGTACTAATGTTTGAATTGTCTTAAGTTATGAACTCGTTGACATAAAATTTGTGTTTGTTCAAATTGCTGTGATGCTGCAGTCATTGTAAGTATTATGGATGTGATGCAAGCCAACTGTTGGCTTTCTGGATAGCCATGGGAGTAGTGCAGCGCCTAAGGGTAGGGCGCTGCACTGTACAGTGCAGCGCCTAACTGTTGGGCGCCACACAGTACAGTTCAGCGCCTAACTGTTGGGCGCTGCAGTGCTGCTATAAGCTAAACTGCAGAAACAGATGCCATTTTGGCCTCCTGCAGCAGCACACACATAACTAGAACATCAATAAAAGTACTATAAACTGCACATGCTAAGCAAAGAGAACTAATAACTTGAACATCATATCATTTAAGACAATTCAACATTACTTCAAGTTTGCAAACACAAATACCACACTAGTAAGAGTTCACCAACATATAACATACCCTCACAAGTTCATCAACCTAACACAAAGCACTAATGCCTTCCGCGCGTGTTCCTGGTGCCACGCTTGCAGGCAATCTTCTTCTTCTTAGGAGCGCGAGGCTCCTCTTCGTGCACTTCCTCCTCCGCCTGCGGCTCCGCCTCCGCCTCCTCCTCCGCCTCATCATCCAAGCTAGCCATCCGCGAGGTCCCTACGACCACCTTTGGGTTGCCTCTGTTGTCATAGTCGCTGGGCGTGTACCGGCGTCTGGGCTGCCTAGTCTTGAACACATATGCGGACCAAGCTTGAGCGTCCGCCAAAATCATGTCATCATCAAGCTCATGGCCCTATCACACAACGAAATAATATGGTCAAGGCCGGTGTCGTAATCAAGTGAGAATCACATCTAAAGGCTTAGTCATACCTCTTGGATGAGCGCACCCTCATCATCCATATAAGCATATGAGGAACTCACATCTTCCCCCTCATGGTGAGATGCGGGGTCTGATGGTGTACCAGACCTAGAGGCAGATGGTTCATCATATTCAGGATCACGGCAACCGAGAAGGTTCGATAACCGCCTTAACTTCTTGGCCTGACGTTGTAACATGAACAAGTGTACCTTGAGGAATGCGATATAGACTGGCTCTCATAGTGAATGCGATATGTACCTTGAGGAATGCTCGTAGTGAACCATCATCATTGCCAGTTCCAACCGGTGTCTTCTCCAGAATAGACTGGCTCTCATCAGCTGCTTTCTTGATCTCGGTGCACTACGGATGAGAAAGAACGAATGTGTTAGCCATTCAAACATGTGTAATACGGTCAACGGGAAAGTAAAGAAGGGAACACTTTACCACATAGTTAATCACCGGAACAGCAGGGACTCCTTGCCCTTTCCTGACATCTCTGTTGTACTTCCCCTTTGCTAGATCCTCAAAGTTTACGGGTTCTTCAAGAATATCCTCATTATATGCCGGCGGCAATATCTCAACTCGAGTAGTTCCAATAAACCATCGTACGTAGTTATCAAAAGCTTGTTGGCTGTGCTCACGAAGCGGGGCGCGTGCAGTGCTACGAGCTTGCTCCACAGAAAGCTGGAAGCGGGTAACATACGAAGCATGATGCTTGTCCCAGTCCTTTATCTTCCGATGCCTTCTCCTGTCCAACCTGCGTGGTATAAAACCAAGCATTAGCACAATCAAAAGGAGTCCCGATGCTTAGACAATACGCAGACATGCTCTCTTACCTATGAAGTGCTTTGTCCGTGTCCACCCAGTCCGGCGGGTGAGGCTGGAACAGACCAAACTGATGATACACGCGATGCGGCAAATGAAACTCAACCGCCCAGTTGCATATCAGTGGGCACCGCATAAGCCAGAGATCCTTATCCCGCAAGCACATCGGGTGTGGAACTCCTCGGTGTACCCCAAGCTCTCACCCGCGCCATATGGCTGCCATTCCACCTATGAAACAGGGCAACAATGCAAATTTGATGACTATTTTTCAAGCAAGCATGAGAAAGGACTGAAGTAATGACCTCCTTACCTGCTCAGGCGTAATTGTGTCCAACTCGGCAATGTACTTTTGGTACATGAGATTGACATTGTTCGTCATCTCGGAAACGATATCCCACTTGTAAGCCCACGTGGGGCGCCGTAATTCGTCATGTTCATCTGCATACCAAGGATCAAACCTGACGCTCTTCGGGCGTCCAACAGGCAGACGCTCCCAGCTCCATACAGAAAGTAGAAGCAGATTACCACCAATGCCTGCACTATCTGTGATCCTGCAACACGCATCACCCAGCTACATATGAAAGAAAAACAATGTTAACTTGTCAGCAAGCTTGCATTGCTAATGAAGAAATGAGTTGATCACAAAACAGACCAACTACCTGTCGGTACAAGTAGGCAAGAGTCGCTGAACCCCAGCTCCATTTGCTCTCAAAGACGGTCAACGCCTTCAGCCGCATCCATGGAGCGTTCTTGCCAGTGGAGTCAGGAAACAAAGTCCTCGACACAACGTACCACATATACACACGAGCATGTGTCTGGATCACATCATCAGTGGCATCCGGAGGGCACGTCGCAAAGTTATTTTGAATCCACGTGAAAGCAGCTCCGGCTGCTTTCCTTTCCCTCTTCTTCTTCTCTTCTCCCTCCTCTACATCAGCCTCAGCCTCGGTAGGAGCCATACCGATAAGAGCAATCATCTGCTCGCGCTACCCATCAGAATCGGTGCTCATACAGAGAGGCCTCCCGTCGATAGCAAGACCGGTGATCAACGAGACATCCTCGAGCGTCACGGTCATCTCCCCAGTCCGAAGATGGAAACTGTGCGTCTCCGGCCTCCATCGATCAACAAGAGCGGACACCAGTGGAGCATTCAGATTCGGCGTGGACCGGCTGACCAACAGAATCCACGGGAGTAGTCCTGCCTGCTTGATGTACGGTGTGTACCACTCGTCGTAAGGCATGGCAGGACCAGAGACCCCGTGATACCGAATCTTCAGAGGTTCAAGCTTCTGCAAAAAACAAGTAATGACAAATCTTAGGGCATGTAAATTTCAACTAAAGGCAAATTTGCAAAAGATTTAGATTACTCATTATTACCTTATCCTTCTCGCGCATCATGTAGGACCGGTGTTGCACGTCGTAGACATCGTTCAGAAGCCAAACCATCCTTACAATTTCAAACAGTAAACATATATGAGTTCATCTTCATCTCAAATATACACTAAACATATAACATGTGTTCAACTACAAGAATCTCAACATCTCCTTCTCACATAATGAATATGTCATATGTGTTCAAATAAACTAAACATCTAATATTTCAAATAAACTAAACATCTAATATTTCAAATAAACTCAATATCTAATATATATCTAAACAAACATCTCATATATGTCTACAAAAATCAACATCTCATAGTTATCTATAAAAATAGGCATCTCATATATATCTAAAAAAACTAAACAATCTAGGGTTTCACTAACAAGAATCATATATTGTGAACTAATAAATAACACTACGGTACTACCAATATGAATACACATCCTAAATCGAGCAAATCAAACAAATCAAGGGTTCCATCAAATCTTGGACAAATCTCTAAAATGGCAACAAATTTACGGAGCAAAAGAAAGAGAACGGAAGAGTTTACCTAGTAGGATGGATTGGGGATCGAATCCACGGATCAAATCTTCAGATAGGAGAGGGATGAGGGGGGGGGGGGATTAGATGGGGGCGCCGCCGCTGCTCTCTGTGCAGAGAGCGGAGAGATGAAGAAACTGCCTGGTCGGGCTGGGGCGGCCGCGCTTAAGTCACTGTGCAGCGCCTAAGGTATAGGCGCTGCACGTCACAGTGTGGCGCCTATCCCTTAGGCGCTACACAGGTGCGTGTGGGGCCGCAACTGGACCAGGGCTGCCACGCTGGCAGGAAGTGCGACGCCTAAGGGATGGGCGCTACACAGTAGGGTGCGGCGCCCAGCTGTCGGACGGCACACCAAAGGGTCAGCAGAATGAAATTTTTTCGTGATCAGGTCAGTTTGTGATTTGATTTCGTCCTCAGGTCAAATATGTGATTTCTGCCAAGCAGAACCATCTCTTTGACCGTTTCAACGGACTGACCCGACGGACCGACCTTATCCGTAACGATTCCAGGCCCCATGGCCATGGGTCCACCGCATCCCGAACCCACTCTTCCTCCACTAGCGTCACTGCTGGCGATCCCATCGCGTCCACACGCTGAGGCTGTCGGCTCGGCTCGGCTGTCCCTTCCCTGGAGGGCAATACCGGAATAAACAAAACAAACCCGGGCACCCCGAACGCGCACGTTTCGCACGCGCTGATGAGCACGCCCCCATCCAAAAAATTGGTCGGTGCCCTCTCTTCTGCTTCTGCATGCGCCGCGTCCCCTGCGACGTCGACCGGAGCATATATATATCTCCCCTCCCCAGACTCTCACTCCAAACAACCATCACCACCAAGCTTAGCTCCAGCCTCCAGCCATCACTCAGCTCAAGACACAATCACGCACTCATCGGCAGCAAGAACACACAGACCTTCAGCGTCTCGGCGTCAATGGAGGCGAGCCGGGAGTACACGATCCGCTTCGACTGCCACTTCAAGGAGGACCCGAGCTCCGCGGCCGCCGAGCCACCGCTGCCGTTCGCCGGCAGGGTTTTCTCGCCAGAGCAGGAGCACGGCGTCGTGGTCGCCGCGCTGCTGCACGTCGTCTCCGGGTACACCACGCCGGCGCCGGAGTTCTTCTCGTCGAGCAAGCAGGCGTGCACGGCGTGCGGGATGGACGGGTGCCTCGGGTGCGAGTTCTTCGGCGCGGAGGCCACCGGCGCGATCGCGGCATCGGACGCGCCGAGAGCGGCGACGGCTGGCGGGCCGCAGAGGAGGCGGAGGAACAAGAAGAACCAGTACCGCGGCGTCAGGCAGCGGCCCTGGGGCAAGTGGGCGGCGGAGATCCGCGACCCGCGCCGCGCCGTGCGGGTGTGGCTCGGGACCTTCGACACCGCCGAGGACGCCGCCAGGGCCTACGACCGCGCCGCCGTCGAGTTCCGCGGCCCGCGCGCCAAGCTCAACTTCTCCTTCCCCGAGCAGCAGCAGCAGCACCTAGGCGGCAGCGGCAATGCCGCGGCCAAGTCAGACGCGTGCTCGCCCTCGCCTTCGCCCCGCAGCGCGGACGAGGGGGAAACAGGGGATCTGCTCTGGGACGGCTTGGTGGACTTGATGAAGCTGGACGAGAGCGACTTGTGCTTACTGCTCCCAGTGAACAACACCTTGGACATGCTTCACGCACCGGGACAGAGACGATTGGATGCCTATTAGTGCTCAACCTTGCTATACGTACGATTATTTCCTGTCCAACACTCAGTTTGTGGGCCATAGTATTTAGAGATGATCCCCTGTCTGGTCGTACCGTTGTCCGACGGAAAAGCATCGTACGCAGAGTAGTTTCGATTAGTGCTAGGCAAATGTTAGACTAGTGTCAGTGTGCAGCAGATCAATCAACACACATTGTACGATGGTCCGAGATCCTGGTTAGCACACGTCCTAGCTTCGGTTGTAAATAGCCACCCGATCAATGGAAAAGTTGTGTTTAACCATAGCCAAATAGACCACACTGTAAAATTGCAACATCTAAGACAAAGTTGGTCGAAGAACTAAACGGATTTTACTCACGAGCTCTGCTGCTAACTAACGCTAACAATTGCGCATTGGTATGAGAATCGGGTGGTGTGTGTGTATAGTAATTTTACCGTACTCTAACCGCTAGCTTCCAAATTAGGGCATCTTCAACGGCTAACCGCAAATTTCTAGGATGTCCCATGCCTCATGCGCGCCGCCCTTTTTTGTTGATCATTGGATTCATTTCTAGGATGGGACATGAAGATGGCAACGTTCCGTGCACTTGAAAGCGATTTCCTTTTACAACATGATTCTCATTCTTTTGGTGCATCACTAAAAAACCTATGTTTGATAGGACATATATATATATATATATATATGCCTAGCAGCTGGGATAGACATATGAGTTAAATTATTATGCATGCAATTTCACTTGTTTACTAACCACAAAAACATATTTAACTTGTTCACCTTATGATGTTCAACTCATCTTGTGTTTTTACCCTAACCCGTTTAGGAATTTCACTCCCTTGTCATTGTACAATTTTTCTTTGCTAGGGCGGAAAGTTGCTCTTTTTGTTTCTGAATCTTAAAGTACCCTGGTTTTTAATATTAAATATTTGACGTTAGTTGTAATATAAACATGTAAGTTGAAGGTTGCTAAAGAAAACTGTACATGGAAAAAAGATGTACCATTCCCACGTCTAATCGCACTAGCGGTGGTGCGAGTGGATTGAGGCACTGAGGGGCTGTTTGGTTCTAGGCCTAACCATGCCATGTTGTCACCGGTTTACACCTGAAACAACATGATTGCTCTTGGTCCGGTCACTCGTTCTGAGTTGCTATCTTGAAGCTCATCCACGATTTCATTGTGCCATTCCAAGAAAGGTTGCTCTTGGGTAAAGTAGTTTAGCTTAGCCACAACGTCCATTCGGCAGTGGGGCAATTGGAGTTCGTGATCTCTCCGGCCCTTGAACCATGTGCTTCGCGTAAAAGCCTATTCGTCTGGGTTAGGCGATGACATCGACCTAACGTCACTTCCCTCGGGGCTGGTTTAGGCAATGCGTCTAGCCACGAGAGAAAGCTCTTTTTATCTTGTTCGCACCTATCTCGGGGCTGGACGCATACGACGCTGTGGTCAACATGTGTCCAACCAAGTCGACGAAGTCGAGTGGTGGTTCGGAGAGGTTGTTTTAGTTGGCGTACTCACATGTCTGCTCATTGGGTTTCACATGATCTAATGTGGTACGCACCTTGCTTATTTTTTTCATTATTGCTCGCCTACGAAAACGAAGATGTCTGGTCGCTGACATGATGTTCCTTTTGCAACATCATTCTCATTCCTTTGGTGCATCACTAAAAAAACGTATATTCAATAGGACATATATATATATATATACATATATATATATACATATATATATATATATATATATATATATATATATATATATATATATATATATATATATATATATATGCTTAGCAGCCGGGATAGTTATATGAGTTAAATTATTATGCTTGCAATTTCACTTGTTTACTAACCGCAAAAACATATTTAACTTGTTTACCTTATGATGTTCAACTCATCTTGTGTTTTTACCCTAACCTATTTAGCAATTTTACTCCCTTATTATTGTACAATTATTATTTTTTTGCTAGGACTGAAAGTTGCTCTTTTTGTTTCTGGTTTTTTAAGTAACTTGGTTTTTAATGTTACACATTTGGCGTTAATTGTAATACAGGCATGTAAGTTAAATATTACATAGGAAAACCGTACCATCAAACCTTTTGCCGATGAAAAAAATATAAAATGTACCACTCCCGCACTTGATCGCACCGGCGGTTGTGCAACCAGAACGCGCCTATGTTGTCACATGTTTACAACTGAAAGAACAAGATTGCTCTTGATCCGGTCACTTGTTCGGAGTTGCTATCTTGAGGCTCATCCATGAGTTCAATGTGCCATTCGAAGAAGGTTGCTCTTGGGTAAAGTAGTTTAGGTCTATCACATCGTCCATTCGACAGTGTGGCAGCTGTAATTTGTTACCTCTCCCACCATCAAACCATGTGCTTCGCATAAAAGCCTAGGGTTAGGCGATGACATCGACCTAATGTCACTTTCCCGAGGCTGGGCTAAGCAATGCGTCCAGCCAGAGGGAAGGCTCTTTTTATCTTGCTCGCCCTTCTATCGGGGATGGAGGCATACGACAGTGTGGTCGACATGTGTCCATCCAAGTCGACGACGTCGAGTGGTGGTTCGATTACGTCGAGGTTGTTTTAGTTGGCTTACTGACATGTCTGCTCATTGAGTTTCCACGCGATCTAATGTGGTACGCACCTTGCATATTTTTCCATTATTGTTGCTCGCATACGAAAACGAAGATGCCTAGCCTCTTGTGCGTGTGACTGGCTATTTGGCACAGGTCCATGTTGACTTTACGCATTGGCTACGGTAAAGTCTTCGTTAGTGGCCAGTCATGCAGAAGTCGTAGACGTTGTCTCGAGGAGGAATGAGAATTATGACATTTGCGTGAAGCATGTGTTGGTAATTAGCCTGGCGAGTCATGGCATGTCACGTTCCAGGATAGTTACGGTCTTCATCTGATTTTTCGCTAATTGATTTGAATGATTACCACTCCCTCTCTCAAAATATGTGTTGATGATTTTTAAGTACTAAATCAGCGACACTTATTTTTGAGACCGAGGGAGTATTTTTAATAAACGGATTGACACGACACAAGAACCCGGAAGTGTTACGTTTACACCATACAAGTCACAACGCGAAAAACATACACCATACACAACGCAGGCCACACACACGTCATGCACGACGCCAAACACCAACGATCGAAAGCACAGTAGTAGTCTGCGCAGCGAAGCGTAGCGTCACACAAGCACTCTGTTGTCAGCACAAAGAGATATTGACGTTTTCGACGTTGACCGGAGAACAAAAAGATATATACATCCGTGGACGCCCCGCGGCTCAGGAGGGAGGAGCTGTCTCCGATCTGTCAGCGTCGCTTTCAGTTCACCACGGGCGGGTCGTGAGCGAGAGCGAAGAGCCATCTCCGTGGCTCAGTGCGCATCCATGTAGTACACCAGCAGCCAGCCGTTTGTTGATTTGTTCGAAACAGGGACGCGGCACGTCGCCTGGTACATACACATTTTTAGATGTTTCTTAGGGTATCTCCAGCCGCGTCCCCAAGAAGGCCTTCCCAAGCAATTTTTTCGCGCCGGCGCCGAAAAAATGGCCCAGTCGCGCCCCCAGGAGCCCGATTTTCGCCGGCTTGGGCCGAAAACAGCGCCGGCGGACCCAGCACGAACCCGGCGCGCTGGGGGGCGCCCGGGGGCGCCGGGGCGAGTTGTTTTGGCGCGAAGAAGCCGCGGGCCAGCCGCGTCAGCGACTCGGCGCCTCGTCTCCCCCCAACGGCCTCGGTTTCCGCAGGGAATCAATGGCAAGGCTGCCGCCGGTCAGCCTTGCCATTGATTCCTTCACGGGCGGCGCTTCACGGGACGGCGCCGACGCCTCCCCTCCCTCGCACGCGTACACACGGGCGCGGCCCGGCTATAAAAGCCGGCGGCCTCCACTCCACTCTCCTGTACCCACACCAGCCCCGCCCGCCCCTCGCCGCCGTCCAGCCCCTCCCTCTCCCTGCCTCTCCCGAGCGCCGTCGCCATGGCAGAACGTTTCCCCGGAGACGAGGCGACGACCAACGGCTTCGGCTGCCGTTCGCTCCGCGTTCTGGAGTCCTGGCTCCTGTTTCAGGCGAACATCCCGGCGCCGCCGGACATGCGCGCCGGGTCATCGGGGTGGAGGCTCAGTGCCGGGGGAGTGCCCATTCCCCCGTTGCCCGACGCCGCGGCGAAGCCGGAGTACTTCGCCGAGGAGGTCGAGATCGCGCGCGCGTCCCTCACCGACGCCCAACGCTCCCCCCCCCCAGTACGCCGCCGACAACCACGCGGCCTGGGCGGTGTATTTCGAGCGCCGCCAGCAGCGGCGTTTGGCGTCCACCAATGGCGCGCCGGTGGTCGGCGGGCGGCAGAACAGCGAGGGGCGCCACATCTGGTGGGGCGTCCCCGGCCGCACACTCGAGGGCGGCAACGACCCGTCGTTGGCGTACCCCCCGGCGCCGCACCGGCGCGTCAGGCCATGGGCGCCAAGGCAGTTCGGGTCCTCCTCCTCCTCCTCTTCCTCCTCCCGATCCTCGTCGCACTCCTCCGGCACTCCGGCCCTGCTCGGCGTCAAGGCCGAGCCTGCGGCGGAGTCGCCGCTCGGCCGGCGCACTCGCAGCGCCGGCATCGTCATCAACGAGGGCGGACGGCGCGCCTCCTCCTCGTCGGCTCCTCCGCGCTTCGTCAAGCCAAAGACGGAGACGGGGCTGTCGCCGGTGAAGACGGAGCCGGGGGCTGGCGCCGGTGAAGGCGGAGTTCGTCGACGACGACGCGGCCCTAGAATGGGCGCGCCAGGACTCCATTGTGATGGAGAAGGCGCGCCGGGAGAAGGCGAAGGAGCGCCAGCGCGCCGCCCTGCGCCGCTTCGAGGAGCGCCGACGCGGCCGCGACGAAGACGGAGTCGTCGTCCTATGCGACAGCGACGACGACGACGATGAGCCGACGCCAGTCCACCATGGCGACGTCGGGTCCAGCCGGGGCGTCCGCGTCAAGGAGGAGAAGGCCGACGACGACGATGGCGGCGACGGCGGCGACGACTTCAACCCCTTTTTTTAGATTAGCTTAATGCAATGAAAATGGACGAATTTGGCCAAAATTCGCCATGTTTAGCAGAAATTTAACTACTCTATGTCATAACTTCGCCGAACGGCCCCTTTTTTTTTAAACACTCGCTTGGGGGTGGCCCTGGGGGCCGACGGCTGGACGACGACTCACCCCCAGGGCCTTTCTTTGCGCCGGCTCACCCCCAGGCGGCGCTTTTAGACGCCCCCTGGGGGGCCAACGGCTGGAGATGCCCTTAGGACAACGACGTCCCGAGCATTTAAAAGCGGATTCTTTTAGACATTGAGATTGAGGGACATGGTTCTCATTCTCTTGGTGCCAGAGTAAAAAAATGTTGATGTGATGGGGCATATATTTAGCCTCCAGCCCGGGTAGACAGTAACACTAACACATGAGTTAATTATACATGCGGATCATCAAATTCATCATGTGTTTTTTTTACTTTAACCTCTTTATCCTTGTACATTTCTTGTGGATAGCATTGAAAGTTGCTTCTTTTGTTTCTTTTGCTTCCCAATATACTACTTTAAGTATCTTGGTTTTAAATATTCGGAATTTGCGGTTAAGCGTTCGATTGGAATGAAAAGAGTAAAAAGAAGCACAATCTTACTCCCCGCTACGCCAAAACACTACATCTATGCTTTCTCGACCGCTGCTTCTACGAGTTCCTGAGTTTAAATAAGTTTGCTTCGTTGAGACCAAGGCCTAGAGATGGAAGTGAGCTTTGCACACAACACGTCGCCGATGGATGCAGGAGAGATAATCTTTGGCATCCCAAAAATATTGCATGTATTTTTATTTTCTATAAAGATGTTTTCATAAGGTTTTCTTCTATACTCCCTCCGTTTTTATTTACTCTGCATATTAGAGTTGACTGAAGTCAAACTTCGTAAAATTTGACCAAGTTTATAGAAAAAAGTATAGACATTTATCTAATAAATCTATATGATGTGAAAGTATATTCATTAATAAATCTAATGTTGTTGATTTGTTATTGTATATCTTAATATTTTTGTTTATAAACTTGGTCAAAGTTGATAAAGCTTGACTTTGACCAAAACTAATATGTCGAACTAAATAAAAACGGAGGGAGTACTTAATAAATGGC
Organism: Triticum timopheevii; assembly: GCA_963921465.1. Lineage (NCBI taxonomy): Eukaryota > Viridiplantae > Streptophyta > Magnoliopsida > Poales > Poaceae > Triticum > Triticum timopheevii. Next base: position 436,284,408 of record OY997262.1, read on the forward strand.
ATTTTGTCTTTACTCGAAAAAAAAAAAACAAGCTAGCATCAGCCGACCTCGGCGCCACGTGAGGCGAGCAAGACCATCGTCTCCTTGACCCTTTCAACAGACTGACTGACGGACCGACCTTATCCGTAACGATTCCAGGCCCCATGGGCCATGGGCCCATCACATCCCGATCCCCCTCTTTTTCCTCCACTAGCGTCACTGCTGGCGACCCCATCGCGTCCACACGCAGACGCTGTCGGCTCGCTCGGCTGTCCCTCCCCTGGAGGGCAATACCGGAATAAACAAATAAACAAATAAACAAAACAAGCAAACAAACCCGAGGCCCCCGAACGCGCACGTTTCGCACGCGGTTGATGAGCTAGCCCCCATCCAAAATCCAAAATGGTCGGTGCCCTCTGTTCTGCTTCTGCATGCGCCGCGTCCCCTGCGACGTCGACCGGAGCATATATATACCTCCCCTCCCCAGACTCTCACTCCAAACAACCATCACCACCAAGCTTAGCTCCAGCCTCCAGCCATCACTCAGCTCAAGACACAATCACGCACTCATCGGCAGCAAGAACACACAGACCTTCAGCGTCTCGGCGTCAATGGAGGCGAGCCGGGAGTACATGATCCGCTTCGACGGCCACTTCGAGGAGGACCCGAGCTCCGCGGCCGCCGAGCCACCGCTGCCGTTCGCCGGCAGGGTTTTCTCGCCAGAGCAGGAGCAGAGCGTCACGGTCGCCGCGCTGCTGCACGTCATCTCCGGGTACACCACGCCGGCGCCTGACCTCTTCTTCCCGGCGCGCAAGGAGGCGTGCTCGGCGTGCCGGGTGGACGGGTGCCTCGGGTGCGAGTTCTTCGGCGCGGAGGCCACCGGCGCGATCGCGGCATCGGACGCGCCGAGAGCGGCGGCGGCTGGCGGGCCGCAGAGGAGGCGGAGGAACAAGAAGAACCAGTACCGCGGCGTCAGGCAGCGGCCCTGGGGCAAGTGGGCGGCGGAGATCCGCGACCCGCGCCGCGCCGTGCGGGTGTGGCTCGGGACCTTCGACACGGCCGAGGACGCCGCCAGGGCCTACGACCGCGCCGCCGTCGAGTTCCGTGGCCCGCGCGCCAAGCTCAACTTCTCCTTCCCCGAGCAGCAGCAGCAGCAGCTAGGCGGCAGCGGCAATGCCGCGGCCAAGTCAGACGCGTGCTCGCCGTCGCCTTCGCCGCGCAGCGCGGACGAGGCGGAAACAGGGGACCTGCTCTGGGACGGCTTGGTGGACTTGATGAAGCTGGACGAGAGCGAGCTCTGCCTACTGCTCCCGGTCGACAACACTTTGGATAAATTTCACACACAGGGAAAGAGACGATCAGGATCAGGGCTACCTCTCTGCTACTAGTTTTAGACTATTAGCGAGTATACGTACCAGATAGACTGTTGTCAGTGTGCTTGTACGCCACTCCTAATCCTGCTCACTACGTGTACGTGGTTAGCACACGTCCTAGCTTCGGTTGTAATTCTGCATAAATAGGCACCCGATCAATGGAAAAGTTGTGCTCAACCATACTCCTCTGCCATGTTGTATGTAGACAAATCCTATTTGGGGCTTATTTGTTGGAACTACAATGGTTTCTATTAATAGAAACCAGGGGAAACCCCTTTTGCTCAAGTTTTTTTGTTGGAACTCTAATGGTGTTTACCAAATTAACTATTCATTGCGTAAATTTTCATAAATTTTAAATCATGGCACCCTAGTGTTGAGATCTTAGGTTCGCCACTGAAGACCATCACAATCGGAGTCACTCGCAACTCTCACCGACTAGGCGAACCCACATGGCATAAATATTCATAGGCAAGCAATGTTAACATGAGATGGATGCTAACATCTACATGGTTTAAATGACCATATGACCGAATCCGTTGCCGAATATCTTGGAGGCTATGAGCTTAAACAACGCCAACATATCGCGGCACCTCTAACATTTGTGCAAGACAGATCCAATGGTGATGGCTCCGAAATTTCGATAATGCGGCCGACGCATCAATTTCAATAGGAGACCTTGATGGCACCTGAGATAGATTCGATGGACAATAATCTTAGACTTACAGGTGATGCCTAACGGAGGGTACGGACGGATGGCGTGTGCTCCTCTAATTATAACCCCCCCCCCCCCCCCGGCGCCCTTCCCCATCTTTCAAATTTCATTTGTGTGCCCGCCCCTTAAATTTAATCCCAACCATCTATTCTTAATAAGTTGTAAACCATCAATATGTGTACAATTACTCTTCCATGTCTCTTTGCGGGACAAAACATGTTGAAGCCAACGTCGTGAAGCAAATGTTGAATTAGCTTAGATAGGAACCTTGCAAAGATTCTACCTCGTCTCGATGACCATGAAGCCTTCTCTTAGTTTCGTGGACCATCTCTACTATCTTTGAATGTAAATGTAGATAACATCGAGTTGATTCAGACATGAGGGATGGATAAGTGCCCCCCACAAGCATCAGGTCCACCACTGGTTCTCGAGTAGGTTAGCCGGCGCCAGCCCTAGAGACCTATTCGGAGGATATGAAGAAGTATGGTTACTATGTTCATGTCTACCCGACTAATCTTTGGTATGGAGCAATCATGTGTTCAAAGAGGCGCCTTTTGTTGTTATGTGAAAAATTGTCTTTCATTGTACCTTCGCAAAAGGATTTTCGTAACCAACGTTCGCTGGGAGGGTATGGCAGATAGAATGATTCTCATGGCAATTGTGTGTTGTCCGCGGATGGAAATTTTCTTTAGCGAGGATGGCAAATCCGCCTAGTTCAGTTTTTTTTCCCAGGATTTGTCGTGCTTCCTGAGAAAATTTTTCTTCCTCGCGACGACATAAATTGCCATAAAAATGTTCGTTTTGCCATGCCTACCCAGGGAACTTCAGGACAATAACATTTCCCTCACAAATCATCCTCGTGCCAGAGTATGTTTTGTCGTGCTGCCAAAATTAAGAAGATTTGGCAATGAGAACAGAGTCAGCTAGATCAAAGTTTTCCCATCTCTTTGACATTGTAACTATGTAGCTGAGCCGCACATTACTATGTGCGACAGAATGTGGAGTATACCTTGCTTAACCAATCTTTTCTTTCCTCCTTGTTTCCTTAGGCATTTGGCAGTTTCGTGTCTTCTCTAAACTTCTTGGCTTTTATCTAGGGTTTCTTATGTACAACCTCCATATCTTGTTCCATGCCTAGAAAGTTGGATATCTTATTCCACCGTCCTCTTCTCTTGCTTCTCCGTCGGCATTTGCATGTTGATGCTTTGTTTCTTATTTTAGACCTTCTAAAACGGTTCCAGTGTGTGACCCGTGCAGAGGGCACCAAATGCATTCTATCATATCTTGGTGATGCCGGCGCCAAACGGGATCCAAAGCCTTAGGAATCATCTCCTCAAGTGCCTATAAATGAGGAGGTGAAGGAGGTGGCCTTATTAAAAGCCTTTTGATGCTATGTTCTTTATTATAGATTGTTGCCAACGATCCATCGAAAAAATAAGCAGCTCCAGTAATCCTTCAACAATCATATTTATTATCAGGTTGTGCTTATGTAAGAGAGGTCATACAGTTCCATGACAATAGGACCACATTGCAAAATTAGGCCAAAATCATTGTTTGACCCTTCGGCGCAACTTTAGCACGAAAAGAACTTCGCTAGAAATTTTAGCACGACCAGATTCTTCTTTGGAAAACCCGAAGTACTTGTCGCTGTTGTTCACTAAGAAACGCCGAAGTTCATGGTGTTTCATCTTTTGGCAACACCACTATATCTGGCGTTTCTCCCCGTACAGTGGTTGCCGATGGTGGCTCAGGGGAGCGATGAAAGTCCCCGGCGTTGCATAGTGTAGCAGAAATGTCAGAATGTTAGTCGTTTCTAAAAAGGGTCGTTAGATCATCCTAAAGTTTTCAACGAGATTCATCTTGTGCTAAAGTTACAAAATGGTCAAAACAGTGACTTTGGCCGCAAAATTACAACGTCGGATAAAGTTGTTGGAAAATTGAGTGCGTATACAAAGTCGAATTACGTACAAACGTGTGTTTGATGCATCATTCTACTTGCCGACAACTGTACAGGGAGAAAAGGGGGCCCTCCAAATCTTTGACAGAGACGTAGGCTTTGCAAACAGAAAATAAAAATACGCCCCCCCAAAAAAAAGAAGGCGAAGGGGCGAGAGCGAATGTGAAAGACAAGTGTGTGGTTTAGCGCAGAGCATCATGTGTTGGTGTAGTCTGTAGCGTGCTGAGCGAGTGACAAAATTGCTGGGCGCATGAGAGCTGGTCCAGCGCTGCACGGTGAACACCGGCCGTCCACGTCGGTTTGTGTGGTCCACGGCGGGTCGTCGTGAGTTTGCCGCGACGTCAAGGCAGCGTCTTTCTCCTCGGCTGTTCCGTTGGGACCGGAGTCCGACATGGCTGCAGTTTTGGAGGCAGGGTACCACTGCCGTACCAGCTGTTAGGCCAACTCCACCACACAATCCCAAACGGACGTCCGGTTTGGCCGGATATTGTTTCTTTGGGGCGCCGATGAATTCGCCCGTGTCCGGTCTTGTCCGTCGGGTCGTGCGTACGCCCACCACGCGGCCGCACCTCAAACCACGCCCGCGTTGGACATGATTTAAAAAAACAGAAAAACGTAAATAAAATGACTAAAATAAATAAATAAACGCAGTTAAAAAAACATAAAACTTAGTTAGGGGTCACGGCCACAAAACGGTCCAGTTTAGCAGTTCACTTAACGGCCCAGTGCCATAATTAACATAAAAAGAAAATAAAAAACGCCGCCGCGCGCTCCTGCCGCGCCCGTCGATGCCATGGCCCTCGCCGTCTTCAGTGTCCGCCGATGTCGTCGTCGTCGCTGACGAGGTCGACGTAGGCCGGCGGCGTCCAGAGGTGGGATGGCGGGGCGTGGTACACGGGGACGGCTAGGAAGGCCGAAGGTGCCTGCACCACCTCCTCCCGTGGCGAGGCCTCCCGCTCCGGTGACCGCGGCGGCGTGGGGCACTAGTTCACGGCCCCCACGGCGTCGGCCATGTCCGGAGCCGTGCACGACCAGCTCCACCGCTGGCCTACCAGGCCCGGGTGAAACGCGGCGATGGGCTCCTCCTCTAGCACATCCTTCCTCCTCTCCTCCTCCTTGACGGCCACCATCTCCAGCTCGGGGAGGCGACGTCGCCGGCGGCAGAGAGTGCCAGCACCTCCTCCAAGCCGTCACATTGGCGCTCGTCGTGCGTGTTCATGGAGTCCTCCATGACACGCTGCATGAGCCGGGCCTCCTCCTCCGCTGTCATGCGAGGAGGTGGAGGTGGTGACGGATACGGGGAAGGCGACGGCGTGGGCATGAGGCCGCGCACCCGCGTACGCCCACCTCTCGACGTGGCCGTCGCGGCCCCGACACGTCGTGCTCGTCCTGGAGCCACGTGTCCCAGAGCACGGAATCGGGGATGTACTTGTCGTCGTAGTAGAGGTCGTCGGGGAGGAGGCGGCTGTTGGGGAATGTAGTGATTTCAAAAAATTTCCTACGCACACGCAAGATCATGGTGATGGCATAGCAACGAGAGGGGAGAGTGTTCGTCCACGTACCCTCGTAGACCGTAAGCGGAAGCGTTAGCACAACGCGGTTGATGTAGTCGTACGTCTTCACGATCCGACCGATCCAAGCACCGAACGTACGGGGCCTCCGAGTTCAGCACACGTTCAGCTCAATGACGATGTCCGTGCTCCGATCCAGCAAAGCTCCGGAGATGAGTTCCGTCAGCACGACGGCGTGGTGACGATGATGATGCTCTACCGGCGCAGGGCTTCGCCTAAACTCCGCGACGATATGACCGAGGTGGAATATGGTGGAGGGGGGCACCACACACGGCTAAGGAACGATCCGTAGATCAACTTGTGTGTCTATGGGGTGCCCCCTGCCCCCGTATATAAAGGAGCAAGGGGGGAGGCCGGTCGGCCCCTTGGGGCGCGCCAAGGAGGAGGAATCCTCCTCCTAGTAGGAGTAGGACTCCTCCTTTCCTACTCCTACTAGGAGGGGGAAGGAAGGGGAAGAGGGGGAAGGAAAGGGGGGGCGCCCCCCCCCCCCTCCTAGTCCAATTCGGACCAGAGGGGGGAGGGGGCGCACGGCCCATGCTGGCCGCCCCTCTCTCCTTTCCCCTAAGGCCCATAAGGCTCAATACTCTCCCGGGGGGTTCCGGTAACCCCCCCCCCCCCCCCCCCGGCACACCGGTTTTCTCCGAAATCACCCGGAACAATTCCGGTGTCCGAATATAGTCGTCCAATATATCAATCTTTATGTCTCGACCATTTCGAGACTCCTCGTCATGTCCGTGATCACATCCGGGACTCCGAACAAGCTTCGGTACATCAAAACTTATAAACTCATAATAAAACTGTCATCGTAACGTTAAGCGTGCGGACCCTACGGGTTTGAGAATTATGTAGACATGACCTAGAACTATTCTCGGTCAATAACCAATAGCGGGACCTGGATGCCCATATTGGTTCCTACATATTCTACGAAGATCTTTATCGGTCAAACCGCATAACAACATACGTTGTTCCCTTTGTCATCGGTATGTTACTTGCCCGAGGTTTGATCGTCGGTATCCAGTACGTAGTTCAATCTCGTTACCGACAAGTCTCTTTACTCGTTCTGTAATGCATCATCCCATCACCAACTCATTGGTCACATTGCTTGCAAGGCTTATAATGATGTGCATTACTGAGAGGGCCCAGAGATACCTCTCCGATGATCGGAGTGACAAAACCTAATCTCGAAATACGCCAACTCAACATGTACCTTCGGAGACACCTGTAGTACTCCTTTATAATCACCCAGTTAAGTTATGACGTTTGGTTGTACCCAAAGTGTTCCTCCGGTAAACGGGAGTTGCATAAATCTCATAGTTACAGGAACATGTATAAGTCATGAAGAAAGCAATAGCAGTATACTAAACGATCAAGTGCTAGGCTAACGGAATGGGTCATGTCAATCACATCATTCTTCTAATGATGTGATCCCACTAATCAAATGACAACACATGTCTATGGTTAGGAAACATAACCATCTTTGATTAATGAGCTAGTCAAGTAGAGGCATACTAGTGACTATAGGTTTGTCTATGTATTCACACATGTATCATGTTTCCGGTTAATACAATTCTAGCATTAATAATAAAGATATATCATGATATGAGGAAATAAATAATAACTTTATTATTGCCTCTAGGGCATATTTCCTTCAGTCTCCCACTTGCACTAGAGTCAATAATCTAGATTACATAGTAATGATTCTAACACCCATGGAGTCTTGGTGCTGATCATGTTTTGCTCGTGAGAGAGGCTTAGTCAATGGGTCTGCAACATTTAGATCTGTATGTATATTGCAAATCTCTATGTCTCCCACTTGGATTTGGTCCCGAATGGAATTGAAGCGTCTCTTGATGTGCTTCGTCCTCTTGTGAAATCTAGATTCCTTTGCCAAGGCAATTGCACCAGTATTGTCACAGAAGATCTTCATTGGTCCCGATGCACTAGGTATGACACCTAGATCGGAAATGAACTCCTTCATCCAGACTCCTTCATTTGCTGCTTCAGAAGCAGCTATGTACTCCGCTTCACATGTAGATCCCGCCACGACGCTTTGTTTAGAACTGCACCAACTTACAGCTCCACCGTTTAATAAAAACACGTATCCGGTTTGCGATTTAGAATCGTCCGGATCAGTGTCAAAGCTTGCATCGACGTAACCATTTACGACTAGCTCTTTGTCACCTCCATAAACGAGAAACATATCCTTAGTCCTTTTCAGGTATTTCAGGATGTCCTTGACCGCTGTCCAGTGATCCACTCCTGGATTACTTTGGTACCTTCCTGCCAAGCTTATTGCTAAGCATACGTCAGGTCTGGTACACAGAATTGCATACATGATAGAGCATATGGCTGAAGCATAGGGAACATCTTTCATTTTCTCTCTATCTTCTGCTGTGGTCGGGCATTGAGTTTGACTCAACTTCACACCTTGTAGCACAGGCAAGAATCCTTTCTTTGCCTGATCCATTTTGAACTTTTTCAAAATTTTGTCAAGGTATGTGCTTTGTGAAAGTCCTATTAAGCCTCTTGATCTATCTCTATAGATCTTGATGCCCAATATGTAAGCAGCTTCACCAAGGTCTTTCATTGAAAAACTTTTATTCAAGCATCCCTTTATGCTATCCAGAAATTCTATATCATTTCCAATTAATAATATGTCATCTACATATAATATCAGAAATGCTACAGAGCTCCCACTCACTTTCTTGTAAATACAGGCTTCTCCAAAAGTCTGTATAAAACCATATGCTTTGATCACACTATCAAAGCGTTTATTCCAACTCCGAGATGCTTGCACCAGTCCATAAATGGAATGCTGGAGCTTGCACACTTTGTTAGCACCTTTTGGATCAACAAAACCTTCTGGCTGCATCATATACAACTCTTCTTCCAGAAATCCATTCAAGAATGCAGTTTTGACATCCATTTGCCAAATTTCATAATCATGAAATGCAGCAATAGCTAACATGATTCGAACAGACTTAAGCATCGCTACAGGTGAGAAAGTCTCATCGTAGTCAACTCCTTGAACTTGTCGAAAACCTTTCGCAACAAGTCGAGCTTTATAGACAGTTATATTACCATCAGCGTCAGTCTTCTTCTTAAAGATCCATTTATTCTCAATGGCTTGCCGATCATCGGGCAAGTCAACCAAAGTTCATACTTTGTTTTCATACATGGATCCCATCTCAGATTTCATGGCCTCTAGCCATTTTGCGGAATCTGGGCTCATCATCGCTTCCTCATAGTTCGTAGGTTCATCATGGTCAAGTAACATGACTTCCAGAATTGGATTACCGTACCACTCTGGTGCGGATCTTACTCTGGTAGACCTATGAGGTTTAGTAGAAACTTGATCTGAAGTTTCATGATCAATATCATTAGCTTCCTCACTGATTGGTGTAGTTGTCACAGGAACCGGTTCTTGTGATGAACTACTTTCCAATAAGGGAGTAGATACAGTTATCTCATCAAGTTCTACTTTCCTCCCACTCACTTCTTTCGAGAGAAACTCCTTCTCTAGAAAGGATCCGATTTTAGCAACAAAAATCTTGCCCTCAGATCTGTGATAGAAGGTGTACCCAATAGTCTCTTTTGGGTATCCTATGAAGACACATTTCTCCGATTTGGGTTCAAGCTTATCTGGTTGAAGTTTCTTCACATAAGCATCGCAGCCCCAAACTTTAAGAAACGACAACTTTGGTTTCTTGCCAAACCATAGCTCATAAGGCGTTGTCTTAACGAATTTTGATGGTGCCCTATTTAACATGAATGCGGCCGTCTCTAAAGCATAACCCGAAAACGATAGCGGTAAATCAGTAAGAGACATCATAGATCGCACCATATCTAGTAAAGTACGATTACGATGTTCGGACACACCATTTTGTTGTGGTGTTCCGGGTGGCGTGAGTTGCGAAACTATTCCGCATTGTTTCAAGTGCAGACCAAACTCGTAACTCAAATATTCTCCTTCACGATCAGATCGTAGAAACTTTATTTTCTTGTTACGATGATTTTCCACTTCACTCTGAAATTCTTTGAACTTTTCAAATGTTTCAGACTTGTGTTTCATTAAGTAGATATACCCATATCTGCTCAAATCATCTGTGAAGGTGAGAAAATAACGATACCCGTCGCGAGCCTCAACATTCATTGGACCACAAACATCAGGATGTATGATTTCCAACAAATCAGTTGCTCGCTCCATAGTTCCGGAGAACGGCGTTTTAGTCATCTTGCCCATGAGGCACGGTTCGCAAGTACCAAGTGATTCATAATCAAGTGATTCCAAAAGCCCATCAGTATGGAGTTTCTTCATGCGCTTTACACCGATATGACCTAAACGGCAGTGCCACAAATAAGTTGCACTATCGTTATCAACTCTGCATCTTTTGGTTTCAACACTATGAACATGTGTATCACTACTATCGAGATTCAATAAGAATAGACCACTCTTCAAGGGTGCATGACCATAAAAGATATTACTCATATAAATAGAACAACCATTATTCTCTGATTTAAATGAATAACCGTCTCGCATCAAACAAGATCCAGATATAATGTTCATGCTCAACGCTGGCACCAAATAACAATTATTTAGGTCTAAAACTAATCCTGATGGTAGATGTAGAGGTAGCGTGCCGACCGCGATCACATCGACTTTGGAACCATTTCCCACGCGCATTGTCACCTCGTCCTTAGCCAATCTTCGCTTAATCCGTAGTCCCTGTTTCGAGTTGCAAATATTAGCAACAGAACCAGTATCAAATACCCAGGTGCTACTGCGAGCATTAGTAAGGTACACATCAATAACATGTATATCACATATACCTTTGTTCACTTTGCCATCCTTCTTATCCGCCAAATACTTGGGGCAGTTCCGCTTCCAGTGTCCAGTCTGCTTGCAGTAGAAGCACTCAGTTTCAGGTTTAGGTCCAGACTTGGGTTTCTTCTCTTGAGCAGCAACTTGCTTGCCGTTCTTTTTGAAATTCCCCTTCTTCTTCCCTTTGCCCTTTTTTCTTGAAACTGGTGGTCTTGTTAACCATCAACACTTGATGCTCCTTTTTGATTTCTACCTCCGTAGCTTTTAGCATTGCGAAGAGCTCGGGAATAGTCTTGTTCATCCCTTGCATATTATAGTTCATCACGAAGCTCTTGAAGCTTGGTGGCAGTGATTGGAGAATTCTGTCAATGACACTATCATCAGGAAGATTAACTCCCAGTTGAATCAAGTGATTATTATACCCAGACATTTTGAGTATGTGTTCACTGACAGAACTGTTCTCCTCCATCTTGCAGCTATAGAACTTATTGGAGACTTCATATCTCTCAATCCGGGCATTTGCTTGAAATATTAACTTCAACTCCTGGAACATCTCATATGCTCCATGACGTTCAAAACGTCGTTGAAGACCCAGTTCTAAGCCGTAAAGCATGGCACACTGAACTATCGAGTAGTCATCAGCTTTGCTCTGCCAGACGTTCTTAACGTCGTCAGTTGCATCAGCAGCAGGCCTGGCACCCAGCGGTGCTTCCAGGACGTAACTTTTCTGTGCAGCGATGAGGATAATCCTCAGGTTACGGACCCAGTCCGTGTAATTACTACCATCATATTTCAACTTTGCTTTCTCAAGGAACGCATTAAAATTCAACGGAACAACAGCACGAGCCATCTATCTACAAACAAATATAGACAAGCAAAATACTATCAGGTACTAAGTTTATGATAAATTTAAGTTCAGTTAATCATATTACTTAAGAACTCCCACTTAGACAGACATCTCTCTAGTCATCTAAGTGATCACGTGATCCAAATCAACTAAACCATGTCCGATCATCACGTGAGATGGAGTAGTTTCAATGGTGAACATCACTATGTTGATCATATCTACTATATGATTCACGCTCGACCTTTCGGTCTCCGTGTTCCGAGGCCATATCTGTATATGCTAGGCTCATCAAGTATGACCTGAGTATTCCGCGTGTACAACTGTTTTGCACCCGTTGTATTTGAACGTAGAGCCTATCACACCTGATCATCACGTGGTGTCTCAGCACGAAGAACCTTCGCAACGGTGCATACTCAGGGAGAACACTTCTTGATTATTTAGTGAGAGATCATCTTAAAATGCTACCGTCAATCAAAGCAAGATAAGATGCATAAAGGATAAACATCACATGCAATCAATATAAGTGATATGATATGGCCATCATCATCTTGTGCTTGTGATCTCCATCTTCGAAGCACCGTCGTGATCACCATCGTCACCGGCGCGACACCTTGATCTCCATCGTAGCATCGTTGTCGTTACGCCATCTATTGCTTCTATGACTATCGCTACCACTTAGTGATAAAGTAAAGCAATTACAGGGCGTTTGCATTTCATACAATAAAGCGACAACCATATGGCTCCTGCCAGTTGCTGATAATTTCGGTTACAAAACATGATCATCTCATACAATAAAATATAGCATCACGTCTTGACCATATCACATCACAACATGCCCTGCAAAAACAAGTTAGACGTCCTCTACTTTGTTGTTGCAAATTTTACGTGGCTGCTACGGGCTTTAGCAAGAACCGTTCTTACCTACGCATCAAAACCACAATGATAGTTCGTCAAGTTGGTGCTGTTTTAACCTTCGCAAGGACCGGGTGTAGCCACACTTGATTCAGCTAAAGTGAGAGAGACAGACACCCGCCAGCCACCTTTAAGCACGAGTGCTCGTAACGGTGAAACCAGTCTTGTGTAAGCGTACGCGTAATGTCGGTCCGGGCCGCTTCATCTCACAATACCGCCGAACCAAAGTATGACATGCTGGTAAGCAGTATGACTTGTATCGCCCACAACTCACTTGTGTTCTACTCGTGCATATAACATCAACACATAAAACCTAGGCTCGGATGCCACTATAGGGGAACGTAGTAATTTCAAAAAATTTCCTACGCACACGCAAAATCATGGTGATGGCATAGCAACGAGAGGGGAGAGTGTTCGTCCATGTACCCTCGTAGACCGTAAGCGGAAGCATTAGCACAACGCGGTTGATGTAGTCGTACGTCTTCACGATCCGACCGATCCAAGCACCGAACGTACGGGGCCTCCGAGTTCAGCACACGTTCAGCTCGATGACGATCTCCGTGCTCCGATCCAGCAAAGCTCCGGAGATGAGTTCCGTCAGCACGATGGCGTGGTGACGATGATGATGCTCTACCGGTGCAGGGCTTCGCCTAAACTCCGCGACGATATGACCGAGGTGGAATATGGTGGAGGGGGGCACCGCACACGGCTAAGGAACGATCCGTAGATCAACTTGTGTGTCTATGGGGTGCCCCCTGTCCCCGTATATAAAGGAGCAAGGGGGGAGGCCGGCCGGCCCCTTGGGGCGCGCCAAGGAGGAGGAATCCTCCTCCTAGTAGGAGTAGGACTCCTCCTTTCCTACTCCTACTAGGAGGGGGAAGGAAGGGGAAGAGGGGGAAGGAAAGGGGGGGCGCCGCCCCCCCCCCCCTCCTAGTCCAATTCGGACCAGAGGGGGGAGGGGGCGCGCGGCCCATGCTGGCCGCCCCTCTCTCCTTTCCCCTAAGGCCCATAAGGCCCAATACTCTCCCGGGGGGTTCCGGTAACCCCCCCGGCACTCCGGTTTTCTCCGAAATCACCCGGAATAATTCCGATGTCCGAATATAGTCGTCCAATATATCGTCTTTATGTCTCGACCATTTCGAGACTCCTCGTCATGTCCGTGATCACATCCGGGACTCCGAACAAGCTTCGGTACATCAAAACTTATAAACTTATAATAGAACTGTCGTCGTAACGTTAAGCGTGCGGACCCTACGGGTTCGAGAATTATGTAGACATGACCTAGAACTATTCTCGGTCAATAACCAATAGCGGGACCTGGATGCCCATATTGGTTCCTACATATTCTACGAAGATCTTTATCGGTCAAACCGCATAACAACATACGTTGTTCCCTTTGTCATTGGTATGTTACTTGCCTGAGATTTGATCGTCGGTATCCAATACCTAGTTCAATCTCGTTACCGGCAAGTCTCTTTACTCGTTCTGTAATGCATCATCCCGTCACCAACTCATTGGTCACATTGCTTGCAAGGCTTATAATGATGTGCATTACCGAGAGGGCCCAGAGATACTTCTCCGACGATCGGAGTGACAAAACCTAATCTCGAAATACGCCAACTCAACATGTACCTTCGGAGACACCTGTAGTACTCCTTTATAATCACCCAGTTACATTGTGACGTTTGGTAGTACCCAAAGTGTTCCTCTGGTAAACGGGAGTTGCATAAATCTCATAGTTACAGGAACATGTATAAGTCATGAAGAAAGCAATAGCAGTATACTAAACGGTCAAGTGCTAGGCTAACGGAATGGGTCATGTCAATCACATCGTTCTTCTAATGATGTGATCCCACTAATCAAATGACAACACATGTCTATGGTTAGGAAACATAACCATCTTTGATTAATGAGCTAGTCAAGTAGAGGCATACTAGTGACTATAGGTTTGTCTATGTATTCACACATGTACCATGTTTCCGGTTAATGCAATTCTAGCATGAATAATAAAGATTTATCATGATATGAGGAAATAAATAATAACTTTATTATTGCCTCTAGGGCATATTTCCTTCAGCGGCAGCGGCGCTCGATCTCATCACGGCGCGCACGGCCGCCCATCGGCACCGGCGGGATCAGGACCCGATCGGCGCTGAGGTGCCAGTTGTTGGGGAGGTGGACATCGCTCCACGGGACCGGCGTCCTCGTCTCCCAGTAGAGCTGGCACACGTCGGCGCTGAGGTACTGCCGGTCGCGCTCGCCGGCGGGCCTAGGGGCGACGGTGAAGGGGGGCGGCGTGGGGGCTCGACGGGAGGAGCGCGGCGGTGACGCGGGCTCCTCCTTCTTCACAGAGCCGCAGTGGCGGCCCGAGGAGGAGCCAGCCTCGCGGTCATGCTTCCCCTCGCGGTCGTAGTTCCACAAGCACATGGCTACGAGGCGGCCGGCCGGCGAGTTCGAGGCCTAGGGTTTGGAGGTGTCGGGTTTTGAGGAGGCGTCGCAACGAGCGCGCGTCCGTTTGCTGTTCGCCGCGACCCAAAACTGGCGCATGTTTGTGCTTGAAATGGGTCGGCCTGGATACAAAACGGATAAGATGGGTCCGGGCCGTCGCACGCTGGGCCGATCGGTTTGTCCCTTTTACCTTAAACGAACGGGGCCGGATAAAATGGGGTCACGTGGTGGAGTTTGCCTTACTTCAACGCAAAGAGTTTCTGACATTTTGACGTGGACCGCAAATAAATTATAACTATCGATACGTCGGGGAGAGCTGTCTCTGATCTGTCAGCGTCGCTTTCACCCCGGGCGTCTCGCCGGCGAGAGCGAGTCACCTACACTCCGAAGCGCATCGCCTAGTGGTAGTACGCACCGTTGGATTCATTTCTAAGGGCATCTCCAGCCGTTGGCCCCTCAGGAGGGGCAAAAAATCGCCCCCTAGGGGCGCACCGGCGCTAAACTGCGCACTGGGGGCGTGATGTCCCCCAGTCGCGGCGCCCATGGTTAGTCAAAAAAGTCAAATACGGCGCAAAAATGACTCAAATTTAACGCAAACATCGGCGAGTTCGTTCAAACTTAATCATATTTTACAAAAAAAGAAAAAAACTACCGCGGGCTACCCCCGCCGTCTCCCTCGCCGCCCGCCTCGCCGCCCGCCCACGCGGTTCTACATGCCGAGGAGGCTGTAGAACCGCGTGTAGTCACCGCCGTCGTCGTCATCGTCGTCGTCGTCGTCGCCGCCCCCGCCTACGCCTCCGCCGTCCCTGCTGCATCCCTCCCCAGGTTGGCGCGGCGGGTTGGACGGTCCGGGGTCGTCGTCGTCGTCGCTGTCGAGGACCACGACGCCGTGCTCGTCCTCCAGGGCCCGGCGCTGCCGGACCGTCTTGTCGCGGAGGTAGTCGTCCCGCGCCCACGGCATGGCGTCCTCGTCGAAGAAGCCGCGCCGGCACTACAAGAGATATGTCAACTTATGACCAGCACTATTGGTCACTGAAAGGTCACAAATTTCCATTTACGACCTTTTTGTGACCAAAAACAGAAGGTCAAAAGCTGGCAGTCGTAAACTGACTATAGCGACCTTTAACAAAAGGTCGTTGAACCCATGACCTTTTGTTTTGGTCACTGGCTATCTGCCCAGGCCACGTCGGATCCGACGTGGCGATCTGACGTGGCACAATTGCGACCAATTGAAAAGGTCAAAAATTAGAATCGGCCCGGTCCATTTCGGTGCTTTAGATGGGCCGAGCCCATTAATTCAGCCTTTTTAATATATATATTTTTTGTTAATTTTCGCTAGGTACATGGGCCTGGCCCAACAATTTGGCCTTTTTTGTTTTCTGAGCTTCTTCCATTTTTCTGGGCCTCGGCCTTTCTGCGGTCCATTTAATTTTTTAAATTTTTTAAGATGTTTTTCCTTTCATTTTTTTGTCCAATATTGTTTGGGCTAAGGCCTCTTCTAGCCCATCAATATTTTCAGCCCACTAATTCAAAGGACTGGACAACAGAGAAACAATTCAGTTTTTTTCAATTTTGCTATCAAAGCAACATTTGTTTCACTGTACAATCATACATCATTTCTTGCAGTTACATCATTTGAAGCAGCAACTAAAAGATTGTCATCTATAACAAACGACAGCCAGTCAAAAGAAAGATCACCATCACAGCTCCAGCGACTACTTATACACTACAACTTCCACTTATGTGCAAACCTACAAGAAGGCCATGCTTCCAATTAGATTTGGTTGGATCACTTCCAGTTTGCTAACGGCATGTCTCCAGCAGCACATCTCATAACCTACAAGGAGAACATAAACCAACATAAGAATTTGAAACTTCTTCTAATTTGAAACTTTCGGTAAACGGTAAACTTGAGGTAAATTAGAAGTGAGGATATTGATTACAAGCAAGATGAAACGTAAACTAAGTCCTATTGTATTGATGGATCCCAACTTGTTTAAACTAGAGCAGATTGTTCAACTTGTACAATCTAGCAGTCTAAAAAGAGAGAAAAATGTTCATTCTCGGTTCCACATTAATTAGAACAGAAATGAATGACACTAATATAAGCAAGAACTTACAACAAAGTATAGCTTAAATATAATGTTAGGCACCGATAAAGTTATGTGATTTTTACGTGACTTAATAGACACAAAATATGACTAATGAATCAACACTGATAAAATGGAAGCAAGATTTTCTTTTTAATGGCAACTGAAACCAAGCACAAGTTGCTCAATGGCACAAGGCAGTAAAACAGCTAGCTTCAATCACGGGGCACTGATCAGTGCTAGAAATTGCACCATGATTCGGGAGACGGACCTGGAGAGGAAAGCTCCCTGGCCTCGGACACCGCTTCCTCCACTCGTCTCAGGACACCATTCCCACAGGCAAAGCAAGCACCTTAAGCCCTCTCGCCATGGATCCTCGAAGAGACCCACCAGGTAGGCCTCTGCAGCCTCCTGAAGGGCCAGCACCGCATGGCTCTGGAAGCGGAGGTCAGTCTGCACAGACAGAACAGGGTGGTGCTTTTAATTTACTTGATTCATCATACTATAAGAGTTGAGATAACAGGAGCATAACAATGTAGTGCTGTACTGTGAAGTTTGAGGAGCATAACAATGTAGTACTGTACTGTGAAGTTTGAGGAGCATAAAATATATGAGACAGTTTACTTGATCCAAAGTTTAAGGAGTATCTTACCTACTAGTAGTACTGTACTGTGAGACTTTCCTAAAGCAGAGTCTGTTACCAAACAGAGTGAGAACCATCAGAAGAACATAGATGGTATTTGAACAAGCAACTCCAGTATAAATTTGAACAAGCAATGGTATTTGTCAATGCTGGAGATACAGTCAAACTGTAATCACAAAGAATGATTGAGTCCATGGCCAGTCTGCTTCTGGTAATGTACTGCGCTGCACATTTCATTTAAGTTTACTTCAGCATGCAATATTTAAGAAACAGTAGCACATTTCATTTACAGCAAATAGGTTCTGGCACATCTAAATCATCAATTATCTCACGGATCCCCATATAACTGGGGGCCATGCTTATCATCTGAGAAAAGAAACCTATCTTCCGGTTAAAACCAATCTACAATCCTAAGCCTATTAGAAAGATCACGTCTAAATAGAATTTTTTTACATGGCACACAAGCTACTTGGGGGAATCTATGAGCAGGAACTGACGGACTAGTACATAAAACATGCATAGATTTCGACCATCCATCCTGTGCACGAGCACATCCACCCATTAATTACAAATTAGTACCCGCAAAATCCTTACGAACTCGCCAAATCTTCACCGATCTAACCACAGATCGGAGCCAAATTCCACAATAGTAGACGCCCAACTATCACAGAGCACCACAGAAACGCGGATCTAGACGATACAGGGAGGAGAGGGGAAGGAATCGCCGTACCTTGAGGCAGTGGGGGAGGAGGATTCGATGAGCCCCGGGTCGATCAGAGACAAGATGGCGCGGAGCCTGGTGACGGCATGGCTCCTGGTGGGGCGGCGGATGATGCACTAGTCGAGGGCGGTGGTGACGGAGCGCGCCTCGGGGGCTCCGGTGAGCACGTCGTCGATGGCCTTGTGCACACGGAGGTAGTGGAAGAGGGCGCGGCCGTGGACGCCCAGCGGGCGGTCGGAGGGCAGGAAGTGGGAGAGGTAGTCGATGGCCTTGTCCCAGGAGCCCACGTCCACCAGCTCGGCCAGGTGCTTCAGGCACAGGAACACATCCGTCTGGGTCACCAACCTGCGCGCGCGCGTGCGTTGCCCGGATCAAGAGATGCATTCGCAAAGGCAGGTTTGATGGGGGAAGGGGGAGACACGACTGCATGCTTACACCTCCACAGTGCGGTTGAAGTTGTGGTGCCTGAGGAAGGAAATGAGCCGCTGCTGCCGGAAGCGCCGAGGCCAGGATGTAGTCATCCCTATCGACGAGGATGGAGCGCTCGGGCGTGGCGGATGCGGCCCCATTCTCGTCGGCGAAGTCGGATCTCCCGGCGGCGGCCTCGGCGGAGCAGGGAACCGGGGCGAGGGAGGAGGAGGGAGGTGGTGGCGGCGATCTGGAAGGGGAGGGGAGCAGGAAGCTGGGGCGAGGAGGGAGGGAGGAGGATTGGATCTGGCATCGGGAGAGGGGTTCCGGTTGAGGATGGATCGATGGATGTGGGATCTTGCCGGAGGGGAAGGAGGGAGGAGTAAAGCACGGCGATCTTGCCGGAGGGAAAGGAGGGAGGGGAAGGATGGATCTGCGAGGGGAGGGGAGGGTGGCGGCGAGGGGAGGGATCTGCGAGCGCTAGGGTTAGCTGAGAGAGCGGAGGGGTGGATGGACAGACGGATGGATGTATGGATGGATGGACAGATGTTTGCCATGTCACTGATCCATGCCACAGCTGGTTCCACCAATCAGAATTAAGCATTTTTTGTTTTTTCTCTTATAGTTTGTACCCTCTTATTCAGGCAAATATTTAACCTCTTATAGTTAGTTCAAATAAACCAGTATTTTGTACATGTGTGTATTTAGGCATGACAAACAATGTTGATTTGGGAGGTTTTCATTTTCTTTGCTCAAAAGAACCATTTTTCATTTTCTGAGTGACCAAAATGTGTTTTTTTGTGAAGGACCTACCATGTGTTTCTTGCAAAATTGTACCAAATCATTTTTCTAAAATACTAGTCCATATTTAATGCACATTTAACCAAATGGTTGGGTGTAAAAAGTTTTGATCCACCTCTCGTGAAAAAGACAAATTCCCGCCGATTCAGTTGGAAGCGGGTCAAATTTGAACTGTAGCTACCTTATAGTTTGCTCTTTATTTTTTCCAAAAATCATTTCTAGGTACATAAGTATCTATTTAATCAGAGAAACACCAAAAAAATTCCAAGATTCAACCACTAGCAAGGAACGGTCATTCCCGCTGTTTTGACCGCATTTTGAAACGGGCATAAAAAATTCAAAAAAAATCAAAAAATTGGAAAACCTTCGCATTGTGTCATTATATGTGACCAAGTTTCCAGGAAAAATAATAAACTTGTAATACGGTAATTATTTTAAAAAAGTGTTCTCAGAAATGAGCTGTCAAGTGTGAAGATTCATGGCTTTCAAGCCAAATGATCAATCTTATGGCCACATTCATGGCATAGTTTGTTCAAATGATCTCATATTGTGCACAAGGGTGCATATTAGAATGGCAAACAATGTTGCCTAAGGAAGTTTTCATTTTCGTTGGACGAAAAAACCATTTTCCATTTTTCGAGTGCCCGAAAGGAGGTTTTTTTGTGAAGGAACTACCAAATAATTGTTGCAAAATTGGACCAAATCATTTTTATAAAATACTAGGACAAGTTTTGATCCACCTCTCGTGAAAAAGACAAATTGCCGCCGATTCAGCTAGAAGCGGGTCAAATTTGAACTGCAGCTGCCTCATAGTTTGCTATTTATTTTTTTCAAAAATCATTTCTAGTTACATAAGTATCTATTTAATCATAGAAACACCAAAAATATTCCAAGATTCAACCACTAGCTAGGAACGGTCATTCCCGCCGTTTTGACCGCATTTTGAAACGGGCATAAAAAATTCAAAAAAATCAAAAAATTGGAAAACCTTCGCATTGTGTCATTATATGTGACCAAGTTTCCAGGAAAAATAATAAACTTGTAATACGGTAATTATTTTAAAAAAGTGTTCTCAGAAATGAGCTGTCAAGTGTGAAGATTCATGGCTTTCAAGCCAAATGATCAATCTTATGGCCACATTCATGGCATAGTTTGTTCAAATGATCTCATATTGTGCACAAGGGTGTATATTAGAATGGCAAACAATGTTGCCTAAGGAAGTTTTCATTTTCGTTGGACGAAAAAACCATTTTCCATTTTTCGAGTGCCCGAAAGAAGGTTTTTTTGTGAAGGAACTACCAAATAATTGTTGCAAAATTGGACCAAATCATTTTTATAAAATACTAGGACATATTTAATGCACAATTAACCAAATGGTTGGGTGAAAAAAGTTTTGATCCACCTCTCGTGAAAAAGACAAATTGCCGCCGATTCAGTTGGAAGCGGGTCAAATTTGAACTGCAGCTGCCTCATAGTTTGCTATTTATTTTTTCCAAAAATCATTTCTAGTTACATAAGTATCTATTTAATCATAGAAACACCAAAAAAATTCCAAGATTCAACCACTAGCTAGGAACGGTCATTCCCGCCGTTTTGACCGCATTTTGAAACGGGCATAAAAAATTCAAAAAAAAACAAAAAATTGGAAAACATTCGCATTGTGTCATTATATGTGACCGAGTTTCCAGGAAAAATAATAAACTTTTAATACGGTAATTATTTTAAAAAAGTGTTCTCAGAAATGAGCTGTCAAGTGTAAAGATTCATGGCTTTCTAGCCAAATGATCAATCTTATGGCCACATTCATGGCATAGTTTGTTCAAATGATCTCATATTGTGCACAAGGGTGCATATTGGAATGGCAAACAATGTTGCCTAACTAAGTTTTCATTTTCGTTGGACGAAAAAACCATTTTCCATTTTTCGATTGCCCGAAAGGAGGTTTTTTTGTGAAGGAACTACCAAATTATGTTTGCAAAATTAGACCAAATCATTTTTCTAAAATACTAGGCCATATTTAATGCACAATTGACAAAATGGTCTGGTGTAAAAAAATTTGATCCACCTCTCGTGAAAAAGACAAATTTCTGCCGATTCAGTTGGAAGCGGGTCAAATTTGAACTGCAGCTGCCTCATAGTTTGCTATTTATTTTTTCAAAAAATCATTTCTAGTTACATAAGGACCTATTTAATCATAAATACATGGTTTGGTGGTGATACGTCGAGGTTTGGGCGGTGGCCGAGGGCCCCAACTCTAGAGCGCGTAAACTCGCATGCCCGCCGCGTGGTCACCGCGTGACCGTGGCGTTGCCATGTGTTCTGGGCGGCCTAGGCATGTCTAGTGGGTTGGGCACTCCCCAGGTTGGTGCTAGGAAGAAAATTACAACATAAGATTCTCATGAGGAGACCAATCGATGCTCAAACATGAATTAGCAGCCAAGTGTTTGATTAGCGGTACGGGAAATGTACATGGCTAATGGGCGTGAGTTTTGGCTGAGGATGATCAGTTACTAAGAAGACCGTTTTCACAAATTTTCAGCTCGAAAGGAGGAGCCTAGGTGGTACTTGCTTTGCAAACCACCACACTGGACATAAATACGAATGTTGAAGCTCGGCTCAAAATAATGAATGGATTGAGCTGGCATTTGGTGGAGGATGGTTATTTGGGCATAGGAAAGCACTGTAGAAAATGGATACTATTTGGACATGTCAAAGTGGTACTTCCTTCACAAAATGTTACTCTGAACATAATAGGAAAATGAATATTTTTGAATTATTTTTGAACTAGACAAGGAAGGTTTTTACATATTTGACGAAGATATGACCCAAAGAATTTATGAGATTTTTTTGGGAATTTTGGGAATGACAGAAATATAGGTTGCTTCACAACCTAGGGCAAAAATTGCCACATGGACATGCCACATAGGCAAAACTGATGAGGTGGCGCCTAGTCATAGCAACCCACCACAATTTACAAGACTATGACCATCTATATTAGTCGTTAACAACTAGAAATAAGGCAGCGGACTAGCGCTGTTTGCATTATGACCTTTTCGTGTGAGGAAATTACGACCTTTCTGACCAAAATGATCGCAATGGTTTAGGGTTTGGAGCCCCCCGAACAGCTTTTGACCAATTGGTCTGAAATGGTCATAAATTTATGACCAATTCTTCGATGGTCACTAACAGAAGGTCATAAGTTGACATATTTCTTGTAGTGCGGGCTATCTCCTCGTACTCCGCGGGGAGACCGGGCACCGGCTTGGGCTCGACGAGGACGAAGCGGCCGGTGGGTGGAGAGGCGTTGGTGCCGATGCGGACGCCGGAGCTGCGGGTGCGCGGCGCTGACCGGCGTGCCCTGGGGCTCCGGCTTGACGGGGTGGAGGCAGGGCGAGCTGCCGGACGAGGAGGAGGACCCCCCGGTCTCCATGCGCCTCGGGGTCCAGGAGCTTCCCCGGCGGCGTGAGAAGGAAGGGGGAGCGGGGTACTCGAGGCGCGGCGTGTTGCCGCCCTCGATGTACTCGAGGACGGCCTCCAACGTGCGCCCGGGCACGCCCCACCGCCGACGCCGGCCGGCGGCGTTGAGCCTGCTGGAGGGCACGACGCCGTTGGTGGCCTTGAGCTGCTGGGCGTGACGGCGGCGGAAGTAAGGGTCCTAGAGCGGGCTGTTGGGGACGTACCGTGGCCCCTCCCTCGCCGCACGCGGCAGGTTCGAGCGGATGCGTGCGATCTCCGCACGCCGCGCCGCGCCGGTGGGTACCGGGGGCACCGGCACGCCGCCCGCGCTGATCCTCCACGCCCAGGGCACCCACATGTCCGGCGGGACCGGGTACTCGGCCTCGTAAAGGAGGCGAGCCTCGTCTTCATGAAGATGGCGGCGGCCGAAGCCGTTCGCCGCCGCGCCGTCGCCTGGGAAGCGCTCGGCCATGGGTGTGAACTGGAGACGGCGAAAGAGAGGAGAGGAAAGGGAGGAACGACGACGGCGGGAGAGTGTGAGTCGCCGAGTGCGCCGGGGCGCGTCATATATAGGCCGAGGCGCCGCCCGCGCGCGTGCCACCGTGTGTACGCGTGGCGGGCGAGGGACGCGCGTCGTCCGATCTTCACTGCGCCGCCCGTGAGGCATCAATGGCGCAGGCTGACCGGCGCGGCAGCGCGCGGCAGCTTTGGCATTGATTCGCCGCGGAAAACGAGGCGATGAGGACGACGAAGGGCCGAGAAGAGAGCCGTGTCGCTGACGCGGCGGGCCCGCGGCTTTTTCGCGCCAAAACAGTTTGCCCGACGCCCCCCAACGCGCCGGGTTCGGGCTGGGTCCGCCGGCGCTGTTTTCGGCTCAAGCCGGCGAAAATCGGGCTCCTGGGGGCGCGACTGGGCCGTTTTTTCGGCGCCGGCGCGAAAAAAACATCTGGGGAGGCCTTCCTGGGGGCACGGCTGGAGATGCCATAACATGGACCCCATGATGGGAACACTTGACATCGATTTCCTTTTCCGGTATCGTATTGTGCAACATGATTCTTATTCTTTTGGTGCCCTGGTAGAAAAACGTGTAGTATTTGACAGCGCCTATGCTTAGCAGCCGGGGTAGACAGCTTGCATGATCTTAGCAAGGTTTTCGTTTGTTGACAGTGAGATGCTAGCGAGGTTGATGATTCTTATTCTTTTGGGAAGAGGATTTGCAAACACATTGTATTAAGCAATAAAGCCCATTGTTCTCCACAAAGATAAAACCTAACTATTTTCTAGTATTTGCCAGATATAATACCAGTAGTAGAATATGTTCACCTCCCCACTCGGTCCACAATAGTTCATTTTTTTAAGGCAGACCGTAAAGGAGGCCCCTGCATCGTTTTTTATTAAAAGAACTCAAATTCGTATACGTGAGTACTTGAACTTGGGTGGTTGGGTTGTACTCCATCATATTCCCTAACCAAGTGAGCTAGGATCACTTCCTTCCACAGTAGTTGCTTAGGTAGCATCTCCCGCTAGTCGGATTATTTACCTCTTTCTCCATCCGAAATATGAAATGGGTCGGGTTGCTCGAAAGTGGAGAGGTAATTTAATGCTATTGATTTATTGAACATTCACACAGATGATCTCATAATCTCATTGCATAAATATAGTGGTCGAACAAACAACCCATAGTTATTCATAATTCCATACAAATACCTTTTTTGTTTTAGTGCCCAATGTACTACCATATACCATTGCAGAGCAAAAAAAATTCCTTTTAAAAATTTGAGTAAAAAGCTTTATTTTCATTAACTAAAGTGAGACTGCCTGCTCAAGGCAAACGATGTGGATGTCGTCGTTGCCTGCTTCGAAACCCGGAGATTGGATTTTCACCCAAGAAACCAAGCTACTCACATACGAAGCAACATAGTTCCCAAGGATACCTGGAATGGAAACGATGCCCAAGAACTCCACCACCAGCGGCCCCGGCCCAGGGTTGGGGTAACACTTTTCGCCCAGAACCTCTGCTCTCGAGAAAAAGGACCAACATATCTAGAACACTCGAATTAAAGCATTGAGTTTGACGGAGTTGAGAAAGTTGTGCACCTTCGTAATCGACAACAGATCACCATGAGATAGCATCCCTTAGCGGCAACTCATGTTGTGAAGAGCACATCATCTTATTCGTCGGGACCTGATTTACATGCGAGTCACCAGATTCACTGTGCCTATTAGCCACGATAACACGTGCCGAGGGATTACAAATTTACTCAAAGTAAACCATGTTTGCCTTGACAATCCCACTCAAAATAAGTGTTTGGACTGAAGCCCTAGTGGGTTGCTGCAGACTCAATTACATCCCAATTCTACTCCCATCATTCTATGTACAGAGGGTGACCCTAGAGTGGTGTCAACGGTACACGGGCGCGAAATATGAGGCACAAACAATATCATTAAGATGGAGGGCGAGGAAGAAATACTATCAAGTTTTCACTGCTAGCACGATGTTGCTATGGATGAGGGGGAGGATGAGAGGTCATTCTAGAAAGGGAATAGATATTTAACCATGCACCTTCTGGTGTAGTTGGAATAGATATTTAAGCGTATTCGCAATTTTGTTTTAGATATTTAACCATCCTTTTCCTTGAACGTTGACACTTTGCCCCTCACTAACATTATCATTTGCCCCCAATTTCTTTACACTTTGACAATCTGCTCTGTGACAGGTGGGCCCCTGCGAAAGTCGATCATGTCATACCCGTCTCATTTCCTCTCGTCTTCCTCCCCGATCCCCTTTTCTCGTCTGGATTCCCCTCCGTCCATCCCCAGCGGCGCGCCTCCTGCCCTCAGCGCGCCCGCTCCTCCTACTCTCGCCAGGCGCCGGGACACGTGCGGAGGGGCCTCCCCTTCTCCCTCCCTCCTGCTACCCTCAGACCAGCGCCGCCGCGGAAGCGATGCCCGCCGCCGTCTTCCGGCCTCCTCCGCGGGAGGCGAGGAGGTGGAGGAGAATACCGCACGGAATACCAGCGGGGCGGCGATATCCTCTTCCCCTGCTCTCCTGCCAGGCTGCCACGGCTTGTCGCGGTTGCTGCTGTACCCAGGTCATCTGCCGCCGCACGCACTCGCGGTTTCATGACTGATTGAGGGCCGAGGCAGCTCCATCCTCTGGTTCTTCCTCGCGGTGCTATGACGGCAATCGGCCCAAGACACGCACGTACCCCCTCACCGGAGAGATTGCGAAGACGACGCCATCATCACAACATCAGCTGAAGGTGATTCCACCAAATCCTGTTTTTCTTATACTCTGTTTCAGCGCATACATCTTGTTTGGTCTGTTTGTTTACAAATTACAATGAAATAATCTGTTGGAAGAACATCTTAACATTCTTTTGAGCCTCACCATGTTCTACTCAAGATGTATGCTTGAACAGAATAAGATATCTTTGTTGGTTCACATACTGCCTGTCACACCATCTGATCCCATGCCAGTTTTTTTAGTGTAATGTATTCCTCTACCCTGGCTGATGGTGATGGCTAGGATATGGGGATCCAATTAATACCTCTTGGCAATGCAGCAATGTTTCATACTTATTGGTGTAATTGGTTGGTTGTTTGTTCTCTCGCCAAATGTTATCTTGCAATCTGTTGATCCTTTCTTTGAGATAATGCATACCGGTAGTAATTGAATTCCTGAATGGTTAATAGGTAAGTAGAGATTATGGTCATCCAGAGGAGGCGCAGTGATGTGCCCATCAAATGTTACGGTGAAGTCTGAACTCCAGGGTAGCAACACTTTATTAAATACAAACTTGGCCAAATGTTATCTTGCAATCTGTTGATCCTTTATTTGAGATAATACATACCAGTAGTTATTGGATCCTGAATAGTTAATAGGTAAGTAGAGAACTAGAGATTATGGTCATCCAGAGGAAGCGCATTGATGTTCCTATCAAATGTTACGGTGAAGTCTGAACTCCAGGGTAGCAACTCTTTATTGAATACAAACTTGGCCAGATTTTCGATCCATTTTTGTCGAATCCTTGCAATCTACAGTTGTGCCTACTTGTTATGGGAGCTGAAGGGGTTCAATTGCCACTGATTGCTACGAATATGGTTTTTCGAGGGCTTGCTTGTCTATAGTTTCTGCTTAGTAGTTAGTAGTATACGTTTAGTACACTGCTGCTAGTGTCAATGTGTCCTTGTTGCATTACAACAGTGAGGAAGTAATTGTTTTCGATATATTTCTGTCCAGATAATAGTACATTTAGTTTTCATGTCTTGTATTTGTTTTCTTAACCAAGTTTGTTTTCAGGCATAGAGAGGGTACAAATTTTGAGTAGTAGTAATACACTTCTGTCTAATGCTATTATGTTATTTTATTTAGACCATCAAGAAGAAGATTGCCATGTGCCATGGCAGAGCCGCGCTGAGCAGGGTAGGGAGACAGCTGATGGAGCCAAGGGTAGCACAGAGAAAGGATGAGAGGGGGTCGGGAACAATTTGTTTCCCCGCATGAATGTAGATGGAAAAGACACACCTAATGGGCGAGGAAATCAAATGGTATGGTTGCCGAGAGGAGGAAAGCAAGCGGAGTATATTTGCTTCTGTTATGAACTTGTGATATCGTGCTCGGCATATACAGTACAATGGAATAGAACAACACTTCGACCAACGTCTCTATGCATATCACTTTGTTGTTCCATATCAACGGGCTACCGGTGGCTTACTAGTAAATGACCAATGTAGCTTTTCATTTGCCAGATACTTGTAAACTATTGATCCAGCTATGCAATCTGTTATCCAGCAAGAAAAAGTGTTAGCCAAGTGATAGGGAGTGATGTACCACAGGAGAAAATCCCTTGAATTATGTTATCATTGTTTGTACATGGTGGAACTTTCCATTTTGATGTACATGATTTACATTTTGCAACAATGTAAGCTGAACCTCCTACTTTCTGAAATCAGTTCATAAATGTACATGATTTGATTTAATTTTTTTCATATAGTTGGTTTATATATCTTCTAACAAAGGAACAAAGAGTTAAAAAGAAGATAGTTTGTTGGTCTATCTCTGAATTCAAAAGTGAATCACAAACCCAAAACTGCCTTGTTAATATGTATACTCTTCAATCTTCATACGATCCTAGTTATAATTCACAGACTCTGTTTTGCCCAAATAATGCAACAGAGGTAAAAAGGAAGAGAAAAAAAAAGTGAAATGGTCTTTTCCACTCACTCCAACGGCTAGGATCTAATCAAGCAGGTTCAGTTCAGTCCCAAGAATTTCCAGAGGGCGGGAACCAGAGCTCGCTCTCGTCTAGCTTCATCAGGTCCTGCAGGCCGTCCCAGAGCTGATCCCCTGTTTCCTGCCCGCCGTTCTGCTGCCACGACTGCGGGACCCGGACCTCGACGTCGGCGCTGCGGGGCGAGGGCGAGCACGTGCCGGACTTGGCCGGGGCGGCATTGCCGTCGTCCAGCTGCTGCTGCTCGGGGAAGGGGAAGTTGAGCTTGGCGCGCGGGCCGCGGAACTCGACGGCGGCGCGGTCGTAGGCCCTGGCGGCGTCCTCGGCGGTGTCGAAGGTCCCGAGCCACACCCGCACGGCGCGGCGCGGGTCGCGGATCTCCGCCGCCCACTTGCCCCACGGCCGCTGCCTGACGCCCCGGTACTTGTTCTTCTTGTTCCGCCGCCGCCTCTGCGGCCCGCCCGCGGTCACCGTCGCCTTCGGCGCGACCGAGGCCACCGGGGCGACCGCGGTCGCCCCGGTGGCCTCGGCCGCGCCGAAGAACTCGCAGCCGAGGCAGCCGTCGACCCTGCACACCGGGCACACCTCCTTGCTCGCGGCCGCCGGGAAGAAGTCCGGCGGCGGCGTGGTGTACCCGGAGATGACGTGCAGCAGCGCGGCGACCATGGCGCCATGCTCCTGCTCCGGCGAGATCGCCCTGCCCGCGAACGGCGGCGGCTCGGCGGTGGCGGTGCTGGGCGAGGGGTCCTCGAAGTGGCCGTCGAAGCGGATCATGTACTCGTGCCCGTGGCCGACGTCCATCGCCGCCGAGACGCTGAAGGTCATGTGTCTGTTCTTGTGGTGTTCTTGGTGGTGGCGCTGACTTGTGTTGAGTGGTGAGTTGAGTTCAGGTGGTTTGAAGTGAGCGGGAACAGGGGAGCCGGGGGCGAGGTTTATATACGACGCTGACATCGCAGGGCACGCGGCGCATGCAGAGCAGAGCGGTCGTCCGTGCGCCCTTTACCTTTCTGCGGAAAATCCCCTTCCCTTTTTGTTGGATCGCACCGGTCGGGGACAGCTTGCCAGCTAAACAAATCCGCTGGTTAAGGCTAACGGGGTTCGCGTGAGAAACGTGCGCGTTTTGGGGCCTCGGGTTTGGTTGGTTGTTTTGTTTATTCCGGTATTGCCCTCCCTCCCGGTACGGGACAGCCGACGGCGTCAGCGTGTGGGCGTGACGGGTCGGTGGGGCGAGGGTGACGCTGGTGCTGACGCTAGTGGAATCGTGGGGGACTGGGAGTGGGGTGGTGCCTGGACAGCAGATGAGAGGGAGGGGAGGTCCGTCTTTCCGTTGAAAGGGTCAGAGCGGGGTCAAGCGGACGGCTGGCTGGCTGGTTGGTTCAGGTGGTTTTGCTCCTCTGACGTGGCCGCACGAGGTCGGCAGGCGCACAGTTAGCTGGTTTTGTTGGAGTCTGTCTGCAAGTGTGGTGCGGTTGACGGTTCTGATTACTTAGACGTTTTTTTACCCGGAGGAGTTATTCTTGATGGCTTTGACTTTCATTTACTAGCGTTGACTTTTTGGAGGATTGATTAAATTTGATAAATATATGTATTTTCTGCTCCCTCATTTCTGGTTTATAGGGCTTATCTCAATTTCTTTTTTTCAATTTAAAGGGCTCATCTCCATCTTCTCTTTTTTTTTTGAACTATCACCGGGGGAGGGATAGCGATCCCTCCACCTGAATTTTATTGCCAAATCACCACTAGGGGGAGGTCCTCATTTTTACAAACAACAGCACACACTTGGGGGTGGGGGTGGGGGTGGGGGGGGGGTGGGGGGGAGATCTAACAAAGCTAAGACTAGATCACCGCGTCATCGCACGCACCCACGCATCAACATCCTCACGGTCCCGTGGACGTAGCCGTTCCCGCCAGAGAACAGCATCCTCACGACAGCAGCTTAGAACCCGATCTAGGGACGGCACCATAGCCTGGAAGACTACACCGTTCCGATGCTTCCATAGGTGCCAGCGGCAAAGGAGGACGAAGGTGTCAGGGGAGGCATCTCCAACAGCAACTCTCACATCCAGGGCGAAGAGCCGCTCCACCGACGTTTCCGCCGTGATCACCACACCCCCCACGGCGCGCCAGAACTCGCGCACAAACGGGCAGCCAAACATCAGGTGGTCCGCGGTTTCCAGCTCCGCCAAGCAGACGGGGCAGCCGGCCCCCGCGCGATCAACAATGGTTTTCTGAAGGAGGGTATCTCGAGTGTTGACTCGACGATGGACCAGCAGCCAGCAGAAGAATTTCACCCGCGACGGCGCGCGCGTCCCCCAGACGAACGCAGCATGAGGCGAGAGACGCCCGCCATAGCGCAGGAGGGCGTAAGCGCGACTCGTGACAAGCCCTCCGGACCGGGGGTGCCCACAAAGCGGCAGCATCCTCTCGTCCACGCCCGGCATCGCAGGTGCATCAGGGAGGATGGCGAGGAGGGCCGCACGCTCCCGAGCACCAGCCCGGGTGTGTCTTGGGACCAAGATGTGGTCGAGCCCACTGCCCCAGACGTGGAACACGGTGGCCTCGGCGCACGTGGTGTGTGAGTATAGCGCGGGGAAGGCCACACTCAAGGGGCCGCACGGCAGCCACCAGTCGAGCCAGAAGGAGGTTCTTCGCCCATCTTGCACACGCACACAGGACATGGCGCGGTAGAGCGGCAGCATGCCGCGCAGAGAACGCCCATGCGCCCCGGCACGACGATAGCTACCGGGGTGGAGAAGGGAGCGGCCGTTCAGCTCCGCCCAAATCCACGACGCCCACCTCGACTCCAAAGAGTGTAGACGGTGCAGCATCTTGAGCAGCAGGCACATGTTCTGGGTAGCAAGGTCCCGCACCCCCAGCCCCCCCTCGCACTTCGCCCTGCAGACCTGGCTCCAAGCAACCAGGCATTGGGCTCCCGTGGCACGGTCGGCCGCAGTCCAAAGGAATGCGCGACGAAGCGCATCCATGGCTTTAACCACGGTCGGAGGAAGGACGACGGCGG
Organism: Triticum timopheevii; assembly: GCA_963921465.1. Lineage (NCBI taxonomy): Eukaryota > Viridiplantae > Streptophyta > Magnoliopsida > Poales > Poaceae > Triticum > Triticum timopheevii. The sequence goes on from OY997262.1 coordinate 436,315,401, forward strand.
CCATGGCGTATGTGGGAAGCGAGTCCAGCACCGCATTGATCAGGACCGGGCGCCCTGCGGGGGAGAGGAGGCGCGCCCGCCACCCGGCCAGGTAGGCATCGACCTTAGCGATCATCGGCGCGAAGTCGGCCGCCGCCAGCTTGTCCCACGACAACGGCAGGCCCAGGTAGGGTTGCGGGAACCCCTGTACAGAGCAGGAGAGGCCCCCCGCAGCCCCAGCCACCACCTCGTCCGCAACGTGAATCGGCACCAAGGTGCTTTTGCCGTAGTTGATCCCCAGCCCAGTGGTCGCGGCGAAGTCGTCCAGGATGTGCCGTAGCCGCGCCGCCGCTTCCACCGACGCGCGGATGATGATAAGGGTGTCATCGGCGTATTGAAGCACGATCGGTGGCCCCCATCCACCACCGGGTGTTTGAGCAGGGGGTCGCGCCGCACCATCCGTTGCAGGACGTCCGCCACCAAGAGGAAGAGGTAGGGCGACATCGGGTCTCCTTGGCGAAGCCCACACCTGACGGGGAACCACGCCCCCGGCACTCCGTTGAGCAGCACAGCGGAGCGTTATGCACGAAGGATAGCATCCACCCACGCGCACCATTTCTCAGGGAAGCCGCGCACCTCCATGACTCGACGAAGGCACGCCCAATTAACAGAGTCGAAAGCTTTAGTGAAATCCAGCTTGAGGACGAGGGCGGGGGCTTTCCTTGCGCGGCAGCATTGCACCACTTCGGTCGCATAGACGAAGTTCTCGGAGATGCTTCGCCCAGAAACGAATCCGGACTGGTCAACGTCGATCACCTCCCCAATCTGCCGCTGCAATCGGGTGGTGAGCTCCCGGCATAGGATCTTGACGTCGCAGTTCTGCAGGGAGATAGGGCAAAACGAACTTGGAGTTGGGGTCGCCCCGCTCCCTTTTGGCAGGAGGGCAATGTACGCCCGGTTGATTGGCTCCAAGTCCACCGAGCCGTCATAGAAGGCGTCGAAGAGCTGCAGCAGATCGCCCGACACCGCCTCCTACGCAACTTGGTAGAAGGCAGGGCCCAGGCCATCTGGGCCGGGGGCACTCGAGCGGTCGAGGAGCCCCACCGCCTCCTTGATCTCGGCCAGAGTGAAGGGGCTCACAAGGGCTTCCCCGTCGACACCTGGGACGCCCTGGTACAACGCCTCAAGGTCGAAGCGCCATTCGGGGGGGGGGGGGGCAGCAATGCCCGAGAAGGTTGGCAAAGAAGCCCCGCAGCGCGGCCGCCTTACCAAGGTGATCAACCACCTCCAGCCCATCAACATCAAGCGCGTGGATCCAGTTTCCGCGACGGCGCTGGGAGGCACTGGCGTGGAAGAATTTGGTATTCTCATTGCCTTCTCGGACCGCATGGCACTTCACCCGCTGTTTCCAGTGCACGCTCTGCCTCCTGATGGACGCGGCAAGGCAGCGACGAGCATCATGTCTCAGCAGCGCTTCATCTGCAGACAGACATCTGAACTCTTCCAAGAAATCCAGGAGGTCAACCACAAACTTGCAATCATTATCAAAGGTGGGGATGAATTTGTGTTGCCGTTTCCAAACCTTGGCCGCAGACCGGAACTTCTTCTTACGTGCAGCGAGCCGCCCTGCCGCGCAACGCCCGGGCACCGCGCCTGTCCAAGATGGGATGGTAGTTGGGAGGAAATGAGGGTTGAGCAGCCAGGAGTTCTCGAAGAAGAAGCGACCCGGTTTGGGAATACGGGTAGACGCGGTGACAACAAGGGTGACGTGATCAGAGGTAGGCCGGGGACGTGAGGATAGAGCCGAGTCCGGGAAAGACTTCCCCCATTCATTGTCAAAGAAGGCCCTGTCGAGGCGGGCTAGAGTCGGCGGATCCCTTCGGTTCGTCCAGGTGAAACGGCGATCTGTCAAGGCCAGCTCATGCAAGGCTAGGGAGTTGATGAGAGAGTTGAAGACAGCGGCCCTAGACGCATCAAAGTTATGGTTATTCTTCTCACGGGGAGCCCTAATCAGATTGAAATCCCCAATAGCAATCCAAGCCCCGGATATATCCGAGGAGACCGCGATCAAATCCTCAACAAAATCCATAGTGAGAGTATGATCAGAGGGCACGTAGACATTCGTGATAGTGAAAGAGTGCGAGGTGGTAGTGGAGGAGAAGGACGTAGATAGCATGAAAGCCGAAGCGAAGGAGGAGACTAGGGAGAACAGGCGCCCATCCCAAGCGGTGGTGATGCCACCCCGACTCCCATCGGCATCCTTGGAGACAAACGAAGCAAGGCGCCCAGGGAGGAACGAGCGGGCTTTGCACGCAGGGAGGGCGGCCAGCTTAGTCTCCTGAACGCATGCGATGACGGGATCAGCAGAAGCAATTAGGTTATGCACGATATCACACTTATCCGAGTCCCCCAGCCCTTGAACATTCCAAGAGAGAATAGAGAGATCAACAAAGGAGGGATTATCCATTACATAAACAAACACCGAGGTACAAACGGCCACACGCCCATCTAGGAGCGGAATTACACACAACCACGAGCGAATAACAGGAAGATAAGCTTAAGAGAGGGTAGGCGCATGTAGCGCGAGATGACAGAAAGGAAGAAAGCAGACTAGGCATCGGCATCGTTGGTCGCCGGAACAACATGGATGGACACGGCACAGCGCAGCTCAGCCACCGCCTTTGCCGTCATGGGCTTGTGCACACCATCGAGCATCTTGTCCTTCAGAACTTTGGATTTGAGACGGGGCGAGCACCCACAGAGCGCGTCCCGCAGAGCGCCCAGCTTGACCGCCTTTGCCTCCATGCTGACGTACTCCGCCGGCTCGGAGCCAGCAACCCGAGCACTACGGCGAGGCCCGGGTACGTCGCCAACACCGCGCCCGTCCAACGCCTCCAGCCGCTGTTCGGTGACGTCGACGATGGTCACGCCGGACCCGGCGCTCCCGACCGAGGAGGACACGGAGTGGAACGGCGAGCCCGAACGGGGAAGCACCACCGGGGGAGGAGAGGGGGAAGGAGAGTATGCGCCTTCCAACCGGAGAGGGCCGCGCCGCAGCCAAGCTGGAAGGGGAGGCGCGCCGAGGACGCGCAGCACGGAGTCGAGCTGGACGGCGTCTCCTCTGCGCCCCCTACCTCCAGAGTGGAAGGGAGCGCGGGGCTGCACGCCCCGGCCCCTCTCCCTAGTGGCTGACCCGGAAAGACAACATGGTTGTGGGCGAAAGGTGGGGGGGGGGGTAGAAGAACGGGAGGTACTCCCCGTTGGCTGTGAAGGAGTCAGCGCGCGCCCAGGCCCGGACGGGGCGGACCGAGACAACACGAGCCCCCCAGCGCCCTCCCAGAGGCCGCACGTCACAGGGGACGTTGCGAGGGTTTTTGAGAAGGATGACCGCACGCACGGTATCGAGCTCACTGCCCGCCAGGACGAGTGGGTCAATCTCAAGGACCTTCCCAAACCCAGAGAACATGGCGGAGATGCCGCGGGGGTTGATGAACTCGGCGGGGAAGCCTGTTGCGGCGAGGACAGCGCACACGTCGAGGCGCGGCGCCATGCGATCGAAGAACTCTTCCGCGATCAGGTCGATGCGCGCACCTTCGTGGGGGAAGGGCTGCATGGCCAGGGCCTCATCGCGGTCCGCCACAGACGCGAACCGGAGATACATGGCGCCCACCAACGACGGCACCACCTCAGGCAGCAGGTGGCCGATGCGGTCCATGACGGCGGCTTGCACCGCAACGATGGGGTTGATGAAAGCGTTCGGGGGCTCAATGCTCACCACCGCGAGCCTCTGGGCCGCAGCGTAGTCCCCCTCCGGCATAAACACCTCGAGTACATCATGGCGCTCGGAGTCGGCTATGGCGGAGGGTATCGAGTTGCCCGAGGATAGGGAGGATGGCGAGCACGAAGATTGGCACGACCCACTGGACGACGAGCCCCGCTCCCGAACCGCAAGCAGCTCAGGGTGAGCATGCTACATGGAGGGGGTCCCAAGGGCCATCACTGGCTCGAGATGGCCAATGTCAGGGGAGGCGGCCGGAGGAGAGGGTGGTGGAGAGCGAACGACCCCAGAGAGGAACACATCGCGGTTGCATGGTGGGGAAGGCGGGGTGTCATGTCCCGCGGGAGTGGAAGCAGATGCATGGCGGCTAGAGCCGCCGATCTCAAGACGGCACGGGGTCGGGAGCCCTCTGACGGGGGAGAGAGCGGCAATGCGGGCACGGGGGTACGGGGTGGATTGGCGGTGGGGGGGGGTGTGGGGGGACGATTGGGAAGCGAGGCAGCGCGGGGAGGGGACGCAGCAGCGCGGCACGGAGGGGCCATGGGGCAGCGAGGGGAGGCGGCGCGGTGCCCATACAGCCGACACCGGCGGCACCGAACGGGATCCCTGCAGTCTTTCACAAAGTGGCGCGTGGAGAGGCAGCGAAAGCAGCCGTCCAGCGAGAGGGGAGGGAGGGGCTTTCTAGGTTTAGGTTGAGGAGGAGGGGCAGGCGCGGAGAGAATGGCAGCCAGGAACGGGCTGCACCCTCCCCGGGGAGCCATGATGGCGGTGGGTGGCGTTGCGGGGCCCGGCGCCGCGCGAGTGTCAACCTCGGCGCATTTAACGCCAGACAGGTCTCCCCCCACCGACGCATTGTCGCGGACGGGTGAGCCCGCGCATGGCGGGTTTTGGGGAGCAGGGGGCGGCAGCATGTGGGGGGGATGGCTCCAGCGTATCAGAGGGCGAAACCTCACCCTGTGTCGGAGGTAGGGGAGTAGGGGCGGGAGCGACGGGATGGGGGGGGGGGGACAGGGCAATTGATTGCCAGGCGCCGGCCACCTATCCGGAGCGGAGTAATGGTGCCATTAACGCTGGGCTGGTGGGAGACCCGCCCGCGCGCAGCATGCAGGGAGGCATGCAAGCCAAGGTTGATGGCGACCATGAGCCCAGGTCCGACCTCGACTAGGAACCTAGCAATGGCGGGGCTCGCTACGCGGACATGGAAGACAAGGCGAGATGCGCGCGTGGCTACCAGACTTTCATGGGGGGCACAGAAGAAGTACTCAAGCAAATGCGCTATTCCGGAGCGCAAGAAGCACCCGGCCGCGAATGGGGTGGTGACCCACAGAGCGCTGGGCTTGGAGAGAGATGGAAAGGCGACAGGGTCGAAGGCGACGCCCGAGAGAAAGGTTGCAAGGACACGGGCATGGAAGGAGATACCTGGACGAGGCACGGCGGCGAGGACGTCTTCGCGGCAGGCAGCAGCCCTAGAACACGCAGGGGAACCCGGTCGGCAGCCAAGCAGCGGGGCAGGCGAGCGGTGGATGGTTGGTGGATGGTGGGTGGCGCCTGCTGGGAGCGAGGCGGCGAGGTCGAAGGGGATTGGCCCGGCGGCGCCATCCGACGAGTCGCCAGGCGAGTCGCCAGGCGAGTCGCGAGAGCTCCCGTCCATCTTCTAACCCAGTCCATCCTCCATCTCCTTTTGAGAATCTTTCTTTTTGATCCAATGGTTCAAAGTTGCATCATATGATCATCCACACACTAATCACACTTCTAATTACCACCAAACGCGAAAAGGCTTGAGGAGTGGTTTTTTCCTCCTTGGCAAAAATTAGAACAGAGGGAAAGAAGCCCACTGTCTTATCCTTATAGGAGAATAACGAGACTCGAACCCGTGCCGGCGACAGCAACCTTTGTGTTGTCCACCACTCCAACCATGAGAGCTTCTTCTTGGCACAAGGTGCTTGAGGAGTAGCTCATCGTGACTTGGGTGGCAATTATGTGCCCACTTGTGGTGTCGGTCCGGTCGATGCATCTCAAGATGGTTTGTGTTTGACTTTATGTTGCTACGACAACAGTTTCGAATGTGTTGGCATGGAGACCATCTCCTGCGAGCAGTTGCTCAATGCAGCTTGGGATGTTGGAGATTGGGCAGTACAACAATATTTGTTTGGAATTGTGAACAACTCTTGGATGTTCGCGACTAAATTTATACATTGTGAACATTGGTGTGAATGCTCAATGGTATGATCAATTGGCATAACGTATTTTGGGGCTGTTTGGTTTCTGCCTGCACTGACCCTACCAAGGCATTGGCGCGCCAATAAATTGGCAAAGCCTTCACCTGCCACCAGCTCGCCAATTGTCGGCATAAAGATCAACGCGAAGCTGAACTAGAGGACTGGGCTGGTTGGGGCTCGCCAAATAATTGGCTTCCATCCAAGCACTTGCCCACGGGAGTGGTCAACGCCAATAAATTGGCTGGGCAAGTTGGGGTACCAATCCAAACGGCCTCTTTCTCTTTTGGGCAACCTAATTTTCTTTTCGTGAGCCGTCCTATATCATGTACCAAACGAAGAAAGAGGTAAACCAATCCGGTAGGTGCCAAGATAAAATATAGGGTTAATTGGATTCATGCCACTACAACTTTCACAACTTGGAAATATGCCATTACAAAAACCAAACTTGGAAATATGCCACTACAACTTTCCTATACCTCTACATATGCCATATTCTTTAATACGTGACCAAATACTGCCCATATACTACCCGTACTACCCGTATCGTGTTTTGTCAGCCGGTCCGCCATGAAGCTACACAGCTCAGCCTTGCGGAGGCACATCACGGCGCAGAACACGCCGTTGACAGTGTCCGGCCGGTAGCCAGTCCAGCCGCACCGCAAGCTCACCCGTCCGCTTCTCCACTCCTGCGCAGGACATGCCGATCGACCTTTTCGTCTGGGGCGCCCTCGTCGCTGATGAGCTTACGGACGGCCTCATCCACGGCTTCCACCTCGCCGGTGGCGGCGACGGCAAGGCCGGAGAGCTGGCTGGTGACGGTGACGGTTTCAGCCCACTGGAGTAGACCAGGGGAAATAAGCCACGATGTTCACGGCAAGGACAACGCGCGGTGACGGTCAGCCGTTGGCGGCCACCGTGCAGTGGATCGACGAACGGGAGGTAAGGGAGCATTAGGGCAGGTGTCGGTGTCAAAAACGGCGGATCTCGGGTAGGGGGTCCCGAACTGTGCGTCTAGGCGGATGGTAACAGGAGACAAGGGACACAATGTTTTTACCCAGGTTCGGGCCCTCTCGATGGAGGTAAAACCCTACTCCTTCTTGATTAATATTGATGATATGGGTAGTACAAGAGTGGATCTACCACGAGATCAAGGAGGCTAAACCCTAGAAGCTAGCCTATGGTATGATTGTTGTTCTGATTGTGTCCTACGGACTAAAACCCTCCGGTTTATATAGACACCGGAGAGGGCTAGGGTTACACAGAGTCGGTTACAATGGTAGGAGATCTACATATCCGTATTGCCAAGCTTGCCTTCCACGCCAAGGAAAGTCCCATCCGGACACGGGACGAAGTCTTCAATCTTATATCTTCATAGTCTTGGAGTCCGGCCGATGATGATAATCCGGCTATCCGGACACCCCCTAGTCCAGGACTCCCTTAGTATCCCCTGAACCAGGCTTCAATGATGACGAGTCCGGCGCGCATATTGTCTTCGGCATTGCAAGGCGGGTTCCTCCTCCGAATAATTCATAGAGGATTGTGAACGCCAGGATAGTGCCCGGCTCTGCAAAATAAATTCCACGTACCACCGTAGAGAGAATAATATTTACACAAGTTCAATCTGCTGACGTACTTTGTGGCGTGACGTCACACTACTACCAAGCCTTTACTTGAATCGTTTTTATTATACCACCTCAGCGCGTTTAGCGAAGCGGTTTCCTTGGCATGTCTTGTCGAAGCAGAGATTGTGTTCCCCTTATTCCGGGATTGCCATCAATACGGACGTGGGTAACCCAACCACGCCATTGATTGCGGCGCTTGGGAGATAAGCGAGTTTTACCAGGCTAGTAGGGACGCATAGTTTCATCCGCCCATATATAAGGGGATAAGGATCCACCTCCTTTACCTACGCCTTCTTCCTCCTTTGCTTATCCATCTCCGCGCACTCGAGCTCCAGCGCCCAAGTCTGCACCTCTCACCTCAACCTTCTCCAGTCATGTCCGGAGCGGGAGGCAAGTGGATGGCCTCCTCCGTTACGGAGGGGCACATCGAGAAGCTGCGCAGTGCCGAATATCTGTCCAGCGACATCGCGCACCAGCTGCCTGACGAGGGGCAGCTCATCCCCACCCCCAGGCCCCATGAGAGGGTCGTATTTCTTCCCCACTTCCTCCGCGGACTGGGCTTCCCACTTCACCCCTTTGTCCGGGGGCTCATGTACTACTACGGCCTAGACTTCCATGATCTATCCCCAAACTTCATCCTCAACATCTCGGCGTTTATCGTCGTGTGCGAGGCCTTCCTCTGCATCCAGCCCCACTTTGGCTTGTGGCTAAAGACCTTCAATGTCAAGCCGAAGGTTGTGAAGGGCAGCCAAGCGGAGTGCGGAGGCGCCATGGTGGGCAAAATGCCCAACGTTACTTGGCTTGAGGGTGCCTTCATGGAATCCATCAAAGGGTGGCAATCACGGTGGTTCTACATTACTGAGCCGCGTGAACTTAAATGGGCAGCGGCCCCCGAGTTCAGATCTGGCATCCCCATGCAGCTCACCTCCTGGAAAGAGAAGGGCTTGCTATGGGGTAGTTCGGAGGAGCTGACCGGACTCCAGTCCTGTCTTCAGACCCTGGTGAACAAGAAGCTTAAGCTTGTCAATGTGATCCAGGTCATGCTCGTCCGCCGGATTCTCCCCTGCCAGCAATGGGCCTTTAACTTGTGGGAGTTTGATCCAGCAACCTTGAGCGGGCTTTTCGACACGACGTACGAAGCTGCCTGGAGGGTGCTGTAAAAGGGCGCCGAAGCTCCCGCATCCGCGACCGAAGATCGCGGATTCAGCACGCAGCGCCCGGCCGGCAAGGTAAGCTATGTCATCCTTTACGGGACACTCATTTTTTTCATAGTTTGACTCTATGTGGGATCTAAACTCCCAATGCCTTTAACAGGACTGGCAGAAGACGTCTGGACAGGTTAACTGTCTGGCTCCCCTTCCAGAAGACCCAGCAGACGCCCATTTGACAGGGCTGCTGGTCCCGGCACTTTACGTGGTGCCGGAGAAGAAGGCCAATAAGAAGGCCATGGGAACCCGGCGTCAGGTGATATCGGACTCATCGTCCGATGACTCCGAGGCGGACTCCTCCCCTGAAGACGAGGAGGAGAAGAAAGAGGCCTCTCCCCTAGCGGGGGGAGAGAAGAAGAGGAAGGCCTCCCCAACGAGGGAGGCCGAAGGGTCCAAGAAAGGAAGGACCCTTCCCCCAGACTGCTCCGCCAATGTTGGCAACGGCAACGAGGAGTGGCCCTCAAGGGCTAAGCCCCTGACGAGATCGTAAGTATCCGGACTCCTAGATAATTTGTAATTTTCCTTTTTGCCACACGGTGTCTTTCTAATGCCGCATACAACCTGTAGTCCGGCCAAGGACGATCTTCCCGCTTCGTCGAGCGGGTCCTTGGGCATATCGGATATGGATTCTCTTCCGACCGCCTCCACCCCCCGTGACGCTGACGACGCCGAGGTGGGATCCTGGGAAGGGACCCGCCAGGAGGAGGAGGTCCCGGAGGTGCCGCAAGGTAACCTCCCGGACTCTGCACCGGACTCCGCACCGGAACCTGAGTGGTTCCGGAGTCCGGCAAGCGGCCCCTTCATAAGAAGGGCAAGACTGTGACACCGGCGGCCTCTGGCCAACCGGAGGCGCTGGATAACTTGCTGGAGGCGCTCAACGGCGCTTCCATCGAAGAAGAACACCGCACTGTCATGAGTGCGGTGATTCAGAAGGTTCAGCTCGCCAAGAGCGGTCTGACCGAAGCTTGCAGCAGCCTTCTAACAGGATTTGAAGTAAGAATTTTAAGATATGTAATATAACACCGCATAGATAGTAGCCCCTGATGCTCGGTTCGGTGTTCGGAAAGAAAAGCTGGACTGAGGATCTAAAAAGATATACGCAGGAGTTCTAAAAAATATGTCAATATGGGATTGCAAGCTGCGCTGCTGACCTCTGCCGCACTGACTGCGGAGGTCAATGCTTTGAAGCAGAACCTCGAGTGGTCCGAGAGCGAGCTCGTCCATGCCAAGAAGCAGCTCGAGGACAAGTAAGGTGAGTAACACCATACTAAATTTGTACCTTACAGAAAAGGAATTGGTTGCAAGAGAAATAACAAGGATAACATGGGTACTACAGGGGCCACAAACGAGGTGGCGACCCTGAAGGAGGTGGTGTCCGCGGCCGAACGCAATATGGCCGCGGAACGAGCCGAGCGAGAGAAGCAGGAGGCGCGGGTGGCGGCGGTACAGCAAGAGCTCCAGGCTCTCGTGGAAAAGCACGAGAGTTTGGAGCGTGACTCAAAGACTCGATAGTCCGAGCTTGCGTCGGCTCTTGAGAGTGCCAAAGCCGCTAAGGCCGAAGCCCACAAGGCCCTCCGGGAAGTCGAGGATTTGAAGAAAATAGCGGCGGGTAAGGCATTTTTCATGCAAAGCAAGCATGTGAATGTGAATTACCTATTACTTACCCGAATTCGGAGCTCTCCAGGAGCGTTCGCAGATCTGCCCTGCAGCGTGTCCGACGCTGCCGCTTTCTACCGGGCCGAGGAGGGGAGCTCGACGGAGAAGGTCTTCTGGTCTCAGTATGCTGAGGCCGGACATCCGGTGCCCCTTTGCGACCAGCTGAAGAAGCTGGTCGAGCTTCACAAGGTGGCCGAACAGGCCATGAAGGGCCTGATAGTTCGGCTGTGGCCTGGGGAGGCCATGCCTGGGAGCTACTTCGGCCTGGTGCGGCGGCTGGTGGATGCATGTCCCTGGGTTGAAGTCGTCAAGCACTCCGCCTGTATTGAAGGTGCCCGTCGAGCCCTTGCCCGTGCAAAGGTGCACTGGGGCAGGATGGACGTGAGAAGCTTGTGACAGACGCACCACCGGCGGGCAAGGAGTATCGCACGCCCGAAATGTATTATAAGAATGTCCTGAAGGGTGCCCGCATGATTGCGGGTGAGTGCTCCAAAGATGTAATATTTGAGTAGACTCGCATTTTGTTATCTTGTGCGCTGAAAACTTTGTTTATATGCGCTAAGCAACGCTTGTTAATTTAAAATATTACCTTCTGTGCGGCCGTTTATCAAATCTGAGAGATGAAAAGTCGCCGGCTTCAGCCCCCATGCCACTAGTGCTGGGGTGTTCGGGATAAACTTGAGCGCTCTTGTTCCCATAGTTGGGTCCATCTAGGGAGGCGCACAACACAACGAACAAGGCAACCGGACTTATAATGCTTGAACGCTCTCACTTAGCCATAGAATTCTACAATTTTAAATTTCGGCGAAGCCCCTAGTGTTCGGAAGACCGAGTTCGGGGCGCTATCCACGCCTGGGCCGGACAAAGCCGGTTCCTCGCTCTAAGCGGCATAAGTCTTTAGGGACTCGAAAAAACCTCTCGAACAGCGACCAGCTCTCGCCGTATCATGACGGTCAGTTTTAGCTTTCTCCACTGAGGCGCTCGCCCAGCTCAACCGGGGCGCAATCGCAGTGGTTCTCCCAGTGCTACCTTAGCCGATACGACAGAACGTAAGGTACCAAAACATGGGAGCCGGGCAAACCCAACTATTGACCCAAGACATGATTCGGAGCCGATGCATATAATGCTATAAGTTCGGGGTGCCGCACTTGTGAAAGTGTTCGGACATATCACACCATAATGCGGGGAACTTAAGCCCCTAGTGTATTTATCCGTACCAGAGTGTACAGATGCAACATGTCATAAATGAACATATGTATAAGAAAGGAATGCAATTATAAGCAAAAAGCGATGCATTGTTTATTCCAGAAATACTGCCACGAATGCAGAACGATACAAATAGTGCGGTAAACAAGGGATGGGACTATTAAACATGTCCCCCTCCAGGGGTAGGCTGCGGAATGGTGTATAAAACAGATTTAATGCCCGTTGAGGGAGTCCTGGACTAGGGGGTGTCCGGGTAGCCGGACTATCATCATCGGCCGGACTCCAAGACTATGAAGATACAAGATTGAAGACTTCGTCCCGTGTCCGGATGGGACTTTCCTTGGCGTGGAAGGCAAGCTTGGCAATACGGATATGTAGATCTCCTACCATTGTAACCGACTCTGTGTAACCCTAGCCCTCTCCGGTGTCTATATAAACCGGAGGGTTTTAGTCCGTAGGACGAACAACCATTACAACAATCATACCATAGGCTAGCTTCTAGGGTTTAGCCTCCTTGATCTCGTGCTAGATCCACTCTTGTACTACCCATATCATCAATATCAATCAAGCAGGAGTAGGGTTTTACCTCCATCGAGAGGGCCCGAACCTGGGTAAAAACATCATGTCCCTTGTCTCCTGTTACCATCCGCCTAGACGCATAGTTCGGGACCCCCTACCCGAGATCCGCCGGTTTTGACACCGACATTGGTGCTTTCGTTGAGAGTTCCTCTGTGTCGTCACCGATAGGATTGATGGCTCCTTCAATCATCAACAACCACATAGTGCAGGGTGAGACTTTTCTCCTCGGACAGATCTTCGTGTTCGGCGGCTTTGCACTGCGGGCCAATTCGCTTGGCCATCTGGAGCAGATTGAAAGCTACGCCCCTGGCCGTCAGGTTAGATTTGGAAGCCTAAACTTCACGGCTGACATCCGCAGAGACTTGATCTTCGACGGATTCGAGCCACAGCCGAGCGCGCCGCACTGTCACAATGGGCATGATTTAGCTCTGCCACCGGACAGTGCCCTGGAGGCCGCTCATGAGTCCGCTCCGACCCCTAGTTCGGAGCCAACCGCGCAGATCGAGGACAGGTGGTTGGACACTGCCTCGGGAGCTGCAATCTCTACGGCAATGGAGCCGAATACTGACCTTGTCCCTCGTAAAGCTCGTGACTCTGAGGTGTCGGACTCCTCGCCAGACTCCGAACCTCCTGTACCCCTGCCAATCGAATCCGATTGGGTGCCGATCATGGAGTTCACCGCCGCGGACATCTTTCAGCACTCACCCTATGGCGACATCCTGAATTCGCTAAAGCATCTCTCGTTATCAGGAAAGCCCTGGCCGGATCGCGGTCAGGACGGTTGGGATGCGGATGACGAAGAAATTCAAAACCCACCCACCACCCACTTTGTAGCCACTGTCGACGATCTAACCGACATGCTAGACTACGACTCCGAAGACATCGACGGTATGGACGACGATGCCGGAGACGACCAAGAACCAGCGCCTACGGGGCACTGGAAGACCACCTCATCATACGACATATACATGGTGGACATCCCAAAGGATGACAACGGCGAAGAAGAAGCGGATGCAGATTCCCCTAAGAAACAGCCCAAGCGCTGACGTCAGCGGCGCCGCTCTAAATCCCGCCACAGCAAGAATGGAGATTCCGGCACCGGAGATAATAACACCCCAGAGAGTGCCGAAGACAACCCCCTCCAGCAAGATTCAATGCAGGAGGACGCAGAAGCCAGCCCTCACGGGAGAGTGGTAGACGAAGAGGTCGAGGATGACAATTACATGCCTCCCTCCGGAGACGAGGCAAGCCTCAACGACGACGAATTCGTCGTGCCCGAGGATCCCGTCGAACAAGAGCGTTTCAAACGCAGGCTTATGGCCATGGCAAACAGCCTAAAGAAAAAGCAGCAATAGCTCAGAGCTGATCAAGACCTGCTGGCCAACAGATGGACCGAAGTCCTCGCGGCCGAAGAGCATGAACTCGAACGCCCCTCCAAAAGCTACCCAAAACGCAAGTTGCTCCCCCGATTAGAGGAGGAGGCATATAAACCTTCATCACCAGCGCACAATACGGCGGACCGACCACCTCGTGGCCGCGACAGAGAGGCATCTAGGCCCTCCACCAGAACCGTACCCCGGCACCACTCGAAAAGTGCGAAGCCACTGGGGAATGCGCCGGACTTGCGAGACATATTGGAGGACAAGGCAAGACAATCAAGATCGATCTACGGATCACGTGGGCGCCCCATGATGCGCGATGACTACCGTTGTGCCGGATACAGCAACTCCGGTCGGGCCGAACACAGTAGACAAAGCTCTCTGGAGCTACGTCGTGATATTGCCCAGTATAGAGGCGCCGCACACCCACTATGCTTCACGGATGAAGTAATGGATCATCAAATCCCTGAAGGGTTTAAACCCGTAAACATTGAATCCTACGATGGCACAACAGACCTCGCGGTTTGGATCGAAGACTATCTCCTTCATATCCATATGGCCCGCGGTGACGATCTCCACGCCATCAAATATCTCCCACTCAAGCTTAAAGGACCAGCCCGGCATTGGCTTAACAGCTTGCCAGCAGAGTCAATTGGGTGTTGGGAGGACCTAGAAGCTGCATTCCTCGACAACTTCCAGGGCACATATGTGCGACCACCAGACGCCGATGACCTAAGCCACATAATTCAGCAGCTAGACGAATCGGCCAGACAATTCTGGACACAATTCCTAACAAAGAAAAATCAAATCGTCGACTGTCCGGATGCAGAGGCCCTCGCAGCCTTCAAACACAACATCCGCGACGAATGGCTAGCCCGGCACCTAGGACAGGAAAAGCCGAAATCCATGGTAGCTCTCACATCACTAATGACCCGCTTCTGTGCGGGGGAGGACAGCTGGCTAGCCCGCAGTAACAACCTCAGCAAAAATGCTGGCAGTCCGGATACTAAGGACTGCAATGGCAGGTCGCGTCGAAACAAAAACAAACACCGCGTTAATGGCGATAACACTGAGGATACGGCAGCCAACGCCGGATTCAGACGCTCTAAACCCGGTCAGCGGAAGAAGCCATTCAAAAGAACCACTCCGGGTCCGTCCAATTTGGACCGAATACTCGACCGCTCTTGCCAGATACATGCCACCCCCGAAAAGCCAGCTAATCACACCAACAGGGATTGTTGGGTATTCAAGCAGGCCGGCAAGTTAATTGCCGAAAGCAACGACAAGGGGCTGCATAGCGATGACGAGGAAGAGACCCGGCCGCTGAACAGTAGAGGACAGAAGGGTTTCCCCCCACAAGTACGGACGGTAAACATGATATACGCAACCCACATACCCAAGAGGGAGCGGAAGCGTGCACTTAGGGATGTATATGCGATGGAGCCAGTCGCCCCGAAGTTCAATCCATGGTCCTCTTGCCTGATCACTTTTGATTGAAGGGATCACCCCACCAGTATCCGCCATGGCGGATTCGCCGCATTGGTCTTATACCCAATCGTCGATGGATTTCACCTTACCAGAGTCCTGATGGACGGCGGCAGCAGCCTGAACCTGATTTATCAGGATACAGTGCGCAAGATGGGCATAGACCCCTCAAGGATTAAACCTACAAAGACGACCTTTAAAGGCGTCATACCAGGTGTAGAGGCCAATTGTACAGGCTCAGTCACACTGGAAGTGGTCTTCGGATCCCCGGATAACTTCCGAAGCGAGGAGTTAATCTTCGATATAGTCCCGTTCCGCAGCGGCTATCATGCTCTGCTCGGACGGACCGCGTTTGCAAAGTTCAACGCGGTGCCGCATTATGCATACCTCAAGCTCAAGATGCCAGGCCCTCGAGGAGTCATCACGGTCAACGGAAACACGGAACGCTCCCTCCGAATGGAGGAACATACAGCGGCTCTCGCGGCAGAAGTACAGAGCAGCCTCTTAAGGCAATTCTCAAGTCCGGCCGTTAAGCGACCGGACATGGCCAAGCGCGCCCGAAGTAACATACATCAAGACCACCTGGCATGTTCCGAGCACGCGTAGCAATGCGGCCCCAACCCCAGCCCTCGCATGATTGCAAGACTAGTCCTTCGCCTACATCATTACGCTCTGGAGATACCATGTGCATAGGAGGAGGGGCACGACCACGACAGGCCGAGAGTACGGTTTAACCACACCAGGGGCTCCCAAGTACGTCGGTCTTTTTTCTTATCTACAGGACTCCGTTCACCAGAGGCCTTGTCCGGCAGTAGACCTGCCGAACTCACGATGCAACAGCCAGGGAAGGAGAAAGGCTACGACGAACACTAAGGTGGTCTCCATTACGAGCATTAAATCTGTTTAATACACCATTCCGCAGCCTACCCCTGGAGGGGGACATATTTAAATAGTCCAATCCCTTGCTTACCACACTATTTGTATCGCTCTGCATTCATGGTAGCATCTCTGAATAAATAATGCATCGCTTTTTGCTTATAGCTGCATTTCTTTTATATATATATATATATATATATATATATATATATATATATATATATATATATATATATATATATGTTCATTTACGACATCGTGCACCCGTACACTTTGGTACGGCCGAATACACCAAGGGCTTAAGTTCCCCGCAATATGGTGTGATAAGTCCGAACACTTTCCCAAGTGCGGCACCCTAAACTTATAGCATTATATGCATCGACTCCGAATCATGTCTTGGGTCAATAGTTGGGTTTGCCCGGCTCCCATGTTTTGGTACCTTACGTTCCGTTTTATCGGCTAAGGTAGCACTGGGAGAACCACTGCGATTGCGCCCCGGATGAGCTAGGCGAGCGCCTCAGTGGAGAAAGCTAAAACTGACCGTCATGATAAGGCGAGAGCTGGTCGCTGTTCGAGAGGTCTTTTCGAGTCCCTAAAGACTTATGCCGCTTAGAGCGAGGAACTGGATTTGTCCGGCCCAGGCGTGGATAGCGCCCCGAACTCGGTCTTCCGAATACTAGGGGCTTCGCCGAAATTTAAAATTATAGAATTCTATGGCTAAGTGAGAGTGTTCAAGCATTATAAGTCCGGTTGCCTTGTTCATTGTGTTGAGCGCCTCCCTAGATGGACCCAAAAATGGGAACAAGAGCGATCAAGTTTATCCTGAACACCCCAGCACTCGTGGCATGGGGGCTGAAGCCGACGACTTGCCATCTCTCAGATTTTATAAACGGCCGCACATAAGGTAATATTTTAAATTAATAAGCGTTGCTTAGCGCATATGGACAAAGTTTTCAGCGCACAGGATAACACATTGCGAGTCTACTCAAATATTACGTCTTTGGAGCACTCATCCGCCATCTTGCGAGCACCCTTCAGGACACTCTTATAGTACATTTCGGGCGTGCGATACTCCTTGCCCGCCGGCGGCGCATCCGTTAGAAGCTTCTCAGGATCCAGCCTGCCCCAGTGCACTTTTGCACGGGCAAGGGCCCGACGGGCACCTTCAATGCAGGTGGAGCGCTTGATGACTTCCACCCAGGGACACGCATCCACCAGCCGCCGCACTAAGCCGAAGTAGCTCCCAGGCATGGCCTCCTCGGGCCACAGCCGAACTATGAGGCCCTTCATGGCCTGTTTGGCTACCTTGTGGAGCTCGACCAGCTGCTTCAGCTGGTCTCTAAGGGGCACCGGATGTCCGGCCTCAGCATATTGAGACCAGAAGACCTTCTCCGTTGAGCTCCCCTCCTCGGCCCGGTAGAATGCGGCAGCATCGGACACGCTGTGAGGCAGATCTGCAAACGCTCCTGGAGAGCTCCGAATTCGGGTAAGTGACAGGTAATAAACTTTCACATGCTTGCTTTGCATGAAAAAAGCCTTACCCGCTGCTATTTTCTTCAAATCTTCGACCTCCTGGAGGGCCTTGCGGGCTTCGGCCTTAGCGGCTTTTGCGCCCTCAAGGGCCGATGCAAGCTCGGAATCTCGAGTCCTCGAGTCGCGCTCCAAACCCTCATGTTTTTCCATGAGAGCCTGGAGCTCTTGTTGCACCTCCGCCACCCTCGCCTCCTGCTTCTCCCGCTCGGCTCGCTCCGCGGCCGCATTACGTTCGTTCGCAGACACCGCCTCCTTCAGGGTTGCCACCTTGTTCGTGGCCCCTGAAGTACCCACGTTATCCTTGTTATTTTTCTTGCAACCAAAATCCTTTTCTGTAAGGTACAAATTCAATATGGTGTTACTCACCTTCCCTGTCCTCGAGCTGCTTCTTGGCACGGCCGAGCTCACTCTCGGACCGCTCGAGGTTCTGCTTTAAAGCATCGACCTCCGCAGCCAGTGCGGCGGAGGTCAGCAGCGCAGCCTGCAATCCCATATTGACATAATTTTTAGACCTCCTGCGTATATCTTTTTAGATCCTCAGTCCGGCTTTTCTTTCTGAACACCGAACGAGCATCAGGGGCTACTGTCTATGCGGTATTACATTACATATTTTAAATTTCTTACCTCAAAGCCCGTTAGAAGGCTGCTGCAGGCTTCGGTCAGCCCGCTCTTGGCGAGCTGAACCTTCTGAATCACCGCACTCATGATAGTGCGGTGTTCTTCCTCGATGGAAGCGCCATTGAGCACCTCCAACAAATTGTCCGGCACCTCCGATTGGACGGAGGCCGCCGGTGTCATGGTCTTGCCCTTCTTACGAAGGGGCCGCCTGCTGGACTCTGGAACCACTGCTGGTTCCGGTGCGGAGTCCGGTGCAAAGTCCGGGAGGCTGCCTTGCGGCACCTCCGGAGCCTCCTCCTCCCGATGGGTCCCCTCCTGGGATCCCACCTCGGCGTCGTCAGCCCCACGGGGAGTTGAGGCGGTCGGAAGGGAATCCACATCCGACGGAGCCAAGGACCCGCTCGATGAAGCGGGAAGATCATCCTCGGCCGGACTACAGGTAGTATGCTGCATTAGAAGGACACTACGTGGCACAAAGAGAAATTATAAATCATTCAGGAATCCGGATACTTACGATCTTGCCGGGGGCTTGGCCCTTGAGGGCCACTCCCCATCACCGTCGCCGGTGTTGGCGGAGCAGTCCGGAGGAAGGGTCCTTCCCTTCTTGGACCCTTCGGCCTCCCCCGTTGGGAAGCCTTCCTTTTCTTCTCTCCCCCCTCTTGGGGAGAGGCCACTTTCTCCTCCTCGTCTTCGGGGAAGGAGTCCGCCTTGGAGCCATCGGACGATGAGTCCGATACCACCTGGCGCCGGGAACTCCTTCGGGTTCCCGTGGCCTTCTTCTTGGCCTTCTTCTCCGGCACCACATAAAGTGCCGGGACTAGCAGCCCCGTCAAACGGGTATCCGCTGGGTCTTCGGGGAGGGGAGCCGGACAGTTAACCTGTCCGGATGTCCTCTGCCAGTCCTGTTAAAGGCATTGGGAGTTTTAGATCCCACATTGAGTCAAACTATGAAAGAAATGAATGTCCCATAAAGGATAACAAATCTTACCACGCCGACCGGGCGCTGCGTGCTGAATCCGCGATCTTCAGTTGCGGATGCGGGGGCTTCTCCCCCCTTGAACAGCACCCTCCAGGCCGCTTCGTACGTTGTGTCGAAGAGCCCGCTAAGGGTCCGGTGCTGTGCCGGATCAAACTCCCACAAATTGAAGGCCCGTTGTTAGCAGGGGAGAATCCGGCGGAAGAGCATTACCTGGATCACGTTGACAAGCTTAAGCTTCTTGTTCACCAGGGTCTGGAGACAGGACTGGAGTCCGGTCAGCTCCTCTGAACTGCCCCATAGCAAGCCCTTCTCTTTCCAGGAGGTGAGCTGCATGGGGGTACCAGATCTGAACTCGGGGGCCGCTGCCCATTTAGGGTCACGCGGCTCGGTGATGTAGAACCACCCCGATTGCCACCCTTTGATGGTTTCCACGAAGGCACCCTCGAGCCAAGTGACGTTGGGCATTTTTCCCACCATGGCGCCTCCGCACTCCGCTTGGTTGCCCTTCACAACCTTTGGCTTGACATTGAAGGTCTTTAACCACAAGCCGAAGTGGGGCCAGATGCAGAGAAAGGCCTCGCACACGACGATAAACACCGAGATGTTGAGGATGAAGTTTGGCGCCAGATCGTGGTAGTCCAGGCCGTAGTAGTACATGAGCCCCCGGACGAAGGGATGAAGTGGGAAGCCTAGTCCGCGGAGAAAGTGGGGAAGAAACACGACCCTCTCATGGGGCCTGGGGGTGGGGATGAGCTGCCCCTCGTCGGGCAGCCGGTGCGCGATGTCGCTGGACAAGTATCCGGCGCCGCGCAGTTTTTCGATGTGCCCCTCCGTAACGGAGGAGGACATCCACTTGCCTCCCGCTCTGGACATGGCTGGAGAAGGTTGAGGCGAGGTGTGCGGACTTGGGCGCTGGAGCTCGAGTACGCGGAGATGGATAGGCAAAGGAGGAAGAAGGCGTAGGTAAAAAGGGTGGATCCTTATCCCCTTATATATGGGCGGACGAAGACTATGCGTCCCCACCGGCCTGGTAAAACTCGCCTATCTCCCAAGCGCTACAATCAATGGTGCGGTTGGGTTACCCACGTCCGTATTCATGGGAATCCCGGAATAAGGGGAACACGATCTCTGCTTCGGCAAGACGTGCCAAGGAAACCGCTTCGCTAAACGCACTGAGGTGGTATAGTAAAAAACGATTCAAGTAAAGGCTTGGTAGTGGTGTGACATCACGCCACCAAATACGTCAGCAGATTGAACTTGTGTATATATTATTCTCTCTATGGTGGTATGTGGAATTTATCTTGCAGAGCCAGACACTATCCTGGTGTTCACAAATCTTCTATGATTATTCGGAGGAGGAACCCGCCTTGCAATGCCGAACAATATGCGCGCCGGACTCATAGTCATTGAAGCCTGGTTCAGGAGCTACTGAGGGAGTCCTGGACTAGGGGGTGTCCGGATAGCCGGACTATCATCATCGGCCGGACTCCAAGACTATGAAGATACAAGATTGAAGACTTCGTCCCGTGTCCGGATGGGACTTTCCTTGGCGTGAAAGGCAAGCTTGGCAATACGGATATGTAGATCTCCTACCATTGTAACCGACTCTGTGTAACCCTAGCCCTCTCCGGTGTCTATATAAACCGGAGGGTTTTAGTCCGTAGGACGAACAACCATTACAACAATCATACCATAGGCTAGCTTCTAGGGTTTAGCCTCCTTGATCTCGTGGTAGATCCACTCTTGTACTACCCATATCATCAATATCAATCAAGCAGGAGTAGGGTTTTACCTCCATCGAGAGGGCCCGAACCTGGAAAACATCGTGTCCCTTGTCTCCTGTTACCATCCGCCTAGACGCACAGTTTGGGACCCCCTACCCGAGATCCGCCGGTTTTGACACCGACACTCGTAATGGAGACCACCTGAGTGTTCGTCGTAGCCTTTCTCCTTCCCTGGCTGTTGCATCGTGAGTTCGGCAAATCTACTGCCGGACAGGGCTTCTAGTAAATGGAGTCCTGTGGATAAGAAAGAAAGAAGAAAAAAAGATGACACACTTGGGAGCCCCTGGTGTGGTTGAGCCGCCCTCTGGGCCTGTTGTGGTCGTGCCCCTCCCCCTATGCCCATGGTATCTCTAGAGCATAATGATGTACACGAAGGACCAGTCTTGTAATTTTGCGGGTGCGGGGGTTGGGGCCGCATTGCTACGCGTGCTCGGAACGTGCCAGGTGGCCTTGTTGTAGGTTACTCCGGGCGCGCTTAGCCGTATCCTGTCGTTTAACAGCCGGACTTGAGAATTGCCTTAAGAGGCTGCTCTGTACTTCTGCCGCGAGAGCCGCTGTATGTTGCTCCATTCGGAGGGAGCGTTCAGCGTTTCCGTTGACCGTGATGACTCCTCGAGGGCCTAGCATCTTGAGCTTGAGGTATGCGTAGTGCGGCACCGCGTTGAACTTTGCTAATGCGGTTCGTCCGAGCAGAGCATGATAGCCGCTGCGGAACGAAACTGTGTCGAAGATTAACTCCTCGCTTCGGAAGTTATCCGGGGATCTGAAGACCACTTCAAGTGTGACTGAGCCTGTACAATTGGCCTCTACACCTGGTATGACGCCTTTGAAGGTCGTCTTTGTTGGTTTTATCCTTGAGGGGTCTATGCCCATCTTGCGCACTGTATCCTGATAAAGCAGGTTCAGGCTGCTGCCGCCGTCCATCAGGACTCTAGTGAGGTGAAATCCATCGACGATTGGGTCTAAAACCAATGCGGCGAATCCACCATGGCGGATACTAGTGGGGTGGTCCCTTCGAACAAAAGTGATCGAGCAGGAGGATCTTGGGTTGAACTTCGGGGCGACTGGCTCCATCGCGTATACGTCCCTGAGTGCACGCTTCCGCTCCCTCTTGGGTATGTGAGTTGCGTATATCATGTTCACCGTCCGCACTTGTGGGAGGAAACCCTTCTGTCCTCTATTGTTCGGCGGCCGGGTCTCTTCCTCGTCCTCGCTATGCAGCCCCTTGTCATTGTTTTCGGCAATTAACTTGCCTGCCTGCTTGAATACCCAACAGTCCCTATTGGTGTGATTGGCTGGCTTTTCGGGGGTGCCGTGTATCTGGCACGAGCGGTCGAGTATTCGGTCCAAATTGGACGGACCCGGAGTAGTTCTTTTGAATGGCTTTTTCCGCTGACCGGGTTTAGAGCCTCTGAATCCGGCGTTGGCTGCCGTATCCTCAGTGTTATCGCCGTTAACGCGGCGTTTGTTTTTGTTGCGACGCGACCTGCCATTGCGGTCCTTGGTATCCGGACTGCCAGAATTTTTGCTGAGGTTGTTACTGCGGGCTAGCCAGCTGTCCTCTCCCGCGCA
Organism: Triticum timopheevii; assembly: GCA_963921465.1. NCBI lineage: Eukaryota > Viridiplantae > Streptophyta > Magnoliopsida > Poales > Poaceae > Triticum > Triticum timopheevii. The sequence goes on from OY997262.1 coordinate 436,337,874, forward strand.
GAAGCGGGTCATAAGTGATGTGAGGGCTGCCATGGATTTCGGCTTTTCCTGTCCTAGGTGCCGGGCAAGCCACTCGTCGCGGATGTTACGTTTGAAGGCTGCGAGGGCCTCTGCATCCGGACAGTCGACGATTTGATTTTTCTTTGTTAAGAACCGTGTCCAGAACTGTCTGGCCGATTCGTCTGGCTGCTGAATTATGTGGCTTAGGTCATCGGCGTCTGGTGGTCGCACATATGTGCCCTGGAAGTTGTCAAGGAATGCGGCTTCTAGGTCTTCCCAACACCCAATTGATTCTGCTGGCAAGCTGTTAAGCCAATGCCGAGCTGGTCCTTTAAGCTTGAGTGGGAGATATTTGATGGCGCGAAGATCGTCACCGCAGGCCATGTGGATATGAAGGAGATAGTCTTCGATCCAAACCGCGGGGTCTGTTGTGCCATCGTAGGATTCAATGTTCACGGGTTTAAACCCTTCGGGGATTTGATGATCCATTACCTCATCTGTGAAGCACAGTGGGTGTGCGGCGCCTCTATATTGGGCTATATCACGACGTAGCTCAAGTGAGCTTTGTCTACTATGTTCGGCCCGGTCGGAGTTGCTGTATCCGGCGCGACGGTCGTCGTCGCGCATCGTGGGGCACCCACGTGATCCGTAGATCGATCTTGATTGTCTTGCATTATCCTCCAATATGTCTCGCAAGTCTGACGCATTCCCCCGTGGCTTCGTACTCTTCGAGCGGTGCCGGGGTACGATTCTAATGGAGGATCTGAAGGCCTCTCTGTCGCGGCCACGAGGTGGTCGGTCAGCCGTATTGCGCTCTGGTGATGCAGGTTTATATGCCTCCTCCTCTAATCGGGGGAGCAACTTGCGTTTGGGGTAGCTTTTGGAGGGGCGTTCGAGTTCATACTCTTCGGCCGCAAGGACTGCAGTCCATCTGTCGGCTAGCAGGTCTTGATCAGCTCTAAGCTGTTGCTGCTTTTTCTTTAGGTTGTTCGCCGTGGCCATTAGCCTGCGTTTGAAACGCTCTTGTTCGACGGGATCCTCGGGCACGACGAATTCGTCGTCATTGAGGCTCGCCTCGTCTCCGGAGGGAGGCATGTAATTATCATTCTCTACCTCTTCGTCTGCCGCTCTCTCATGAGGGCTGGCTTCTCCATCCTCCTGTGCTGAATCTTGCTGGAGGGGGTTCTCTTCGGCACTCTCTGGGGTGTTGTTATCTCCGGTGCCGGAATCTCCATTCTTGTTGTGGCGGGATTTAGAGCGGCGCCGCTGACGCCGGCGCTTGGGCTGTTTCTTGGAGGAGTCTTCCTCCGCTTTTTCCTCGCCATTCCCATCCTTTGGGATGTCCACCATATATATGTCGTATGACGAGGTGGTCTTCCAGTGCCCCGTAGGCGCTGTTTCTTGGTCGTCTCCGGCATCGTCGTCCATACTGTCGATGTCTTCGGAGTCGTAGTCTAGCATGTCGGTTAGATCATCGACAGTGGCTACAAAGTGGGTGGTGGGTGGGCTTTGAATTTCTTCGTCGTCCGCATCCCAACCATCCTGACCGCAATTCGGCCAGGGCTCTCCTGATAGCGAGAGATACTTTAGCGAATTCAGGATGTCGCCAAAAGGTGAGTGTTGAAAGATGTCCGCGGCGGTGAACTCCATGATCGGCGCCCAATCGGATTTGATTGGAGGGGGCGCAGGAGGTTCGGAGTCCGGCGAGGAGTCCGACACCTCGGAGTCACGAGCGTCGCAAGGGACAAGGTCGGTATTCGGCTCCATCGCCATAAAGGTTGCAGCCCCCGAGGCGGTGTCTAGCCACCCGTCCTCGATCTACGTGGTCGGCTCCGAATTAAGGGTCGGAGCGGACTCATGTGCAGCCTCCAGGGCACTGTCCGGCAGCAGAGCTAAATCATGCCCATCGAGACAGTGCGGCGCGCTCGGCTATGGCTCGAATCCATTGAAGATCAAGTCTCCGCGGATGTCAGCTATGAAGTTTAGACTTCCAAATCTGACCTGATGGCCAGGGGCGTAGCTTTCAATCTGCTCCAGATGGCCAAGCGAATTGGCCCGCAGTGCAAAGCCGCCGAATACGAAGATCTATCCGGGAAGAAAAGTCTCACCCTGGACTGCGTTGTTGATGATGATCGAAGGAGCCATCAAGCCTATCGGTGACGACACAGAGGAACTCTCAATGAAAGCACCAATATCGGTGTCAAAACCGGCGGATCTCGGGTAGGGGGTCCCGAACTGTGCGTCTAGGCGGATGGTAACAGGAGACAAGGGATACGATGTTTTCACCCAGGTTCGGGCCCTCTCGATGGAGGTAAAACCCTACTCCTGCTTGATTAATATTGATGATATGGGTAGTACAAGAGTGGATGTACCATGACATCAAGGAGGCTAAACCCTAGAAGCTAGCCTATGGTATGATTGTTGTTCTGATTGTGTCCTACGGACTAAAACCCTCCGGTTTATATAGACACCGGAGAGGGCTAGGGTTACACAGAGTCGGTTACAATGGTAGGAGATCTACATATCCGTATTGCCAAGCTTGCCTTCCACGCCAAGGAAAGTCCCATCCGGACACGGGACGAAGTCTTCAATCTTATATCTTCATAGTCTTGGAGTCCGGCCGATGATGATAATCCGGCTATCCGGACACCCCCTAGTCCAAGACTCCCTCAGCAGGCGAGGAGATAGCCCTGTCGTGGTCCGCGAGCGTGGCGCCCTCGATGGATCAATGATGAGGACGGCGACGGGGGAGGTGGGTGGATTACGAGGCTAGAGAGGAGGCGTCGGCGGTTGACACGGGCGACACGGGGAGGGGGGGGGGGGACGGGCCTCCGGCTGATGGCTGGTTGACAAGGAGGGAGAGGAGGCGTCGAAGGTCCACTAGGTGCGCAAGCGCTGCGAGCGAAGAGGCCAGCAAGGGTAGCAGGGGTCCCGAGGCGCGCGGCGAGCATGGGCGTCAAATGTTGTGGCCGGCACCGGCGTCGGCGCCTTGCGGTGGCCCTTAGAGCGGTGGAGTGGAGGTGTAGCAGGTGTGGTGCTTGTCGGTGAGGTACATCTAGCTAGCCGGCGAGTGGTGCGTGCGCATCTAGCTGAGCGGAGCTCGCGGCGGCGTTGGGTAGGCGAGGCCGAGCCGCCGAGGAGAGAGAGTAGGCAGCAGAGGAGGGGATAACTTGGGCCATAGCATCAGTCAGGTATAAAGCTACATCAACGTGAACTGATACGGGTAGTATATGGGCAGTATTTGGTCACGTATTGAAGAAAATGGCATAAGTAGAGGTATAGGAAAGTTGTAGTGGCATATCTTCAAGTTTGGTTTTTGTAATGGCATATTTCCAAGTCGTGAAAATTGTAGTGGCATGAATCCAATTAACCCTAAAATATAACCCCCGAACAGCCTTTTAGGCATCCTCTCATCACAGCAAACACATGAATGAGTCTTAGGAGGGAAACTGGGAAAAAGTGACGAACCCGATCAAAGGTGACACAATAATGACTAGTCTATTTATACTATAAGCACAATACATTGAAATATAGATAAAATGGTTGGAAAATCCCACATAAGAGAAACATATGGCCATCTGTTTAGCGCGGTACAAAATAATAACCATTACATTTTACCAATGGCCCTTTGACATTGAAGTTGAGAGAAATAACCCACCAATGCCACCATAGAAAAATCGTTTTATCTACTTTACTCCTATACAACTACCATGCGTACACGTTTCATCTCTTTTACCTGTAAAACTACCATGCGTATGATTTGATCTGAACTCGATCCCAACCTAGGGTTAAGCCATGTGCATGTTTGTGTTGTGCCCCAGCTTCATGGTGTTCTCCAGCTTTTGAGAAAAGGAAGGTGGGACGAAATTGTTTGAGATGCAAGATGTGGAACAGAAGAAACTTTCATGGGGAAGAGTTTGGGTCCAACGACAAATGTTGCAGGCATTATAATCCTAGCATGCTCAAGTTTCTTATGTTTCCCGGTCTAGAAATATATCCACCTGTTTTGCTTCCTATACATGCACATCTCGCTGGATCCAATCGATCAGTTTGACCCAGGTTCCACCTTGCCGATGCCGCATTCTCTTCTTATTGTTGATGCTGGGTCTCTAGTTGTGCGGTGTAACAGTCAAAATTGATCGACATCGAATGCAATTAATGGAGGATGGCAATGCTATCTCGTGGGAGAGGCAAGAGTAGAGAGACATGCGCTCTGAGATAATAGCGTAAGTCCTCACCACCCTTCCTCTCAATCTGACCATACATGTCCTTCTTTCTTCCTCTTCATTGCCAAATCTCAATGCCTACGAAATCCTTGTTCATTAGTCCATTGTGCATAGTCGTGTGGTGCAATAGTTGTTTATTTGGTGGAAGAATGGAGTGCGTTTTTCTCAAAAAATATATGGTTTGGTCCTATTCAATCTTGCAAAGAAACAAGGGTATATTTCCTTCCATTGTCGTTGTGATTGGAGGGAAATTAGTCCCAAATGATGAAAGTACTAGTTTGTTACTGCGGCCATACGATTTAACACTCAAGACGTGTGTATCCAGTTCAATAAGATGTGCCTATTATCTCGCATCTACACTTTCTATACTGAAGATATTAGTATGATTGATTGACATATGACATTGCTTGGCCGCCTGCCAAAACTCTTTTTTTTGCTTTGCTTTATAATAATATAATATAAACCAAGAGTTGTATAAATTTCAAAGGGAAACACACCGGCAGTATAAGAAATTGTTCCAAGTAACGAGCATCAGAATGATGGTTGTTTTTCTTTATGCTGGGAATATGGGTATGCAATAGTAGGGTTAAGAATGATAGTGATTTTTTTTTTGTGAATAAGAATGATGGTTGATGGTAGCTACATTTTGTTGGATAATTATTGTCTTGGATGACCTCCATGCATGGATGGCAGATTACCTTCGAGCTCCAATAGTCAAATTCTTACACTTCTTTCTTCCAATACATAAATGATATTTTTTGCTACTTCTTAATATTTGGATTTTAAAAGGGAGAGTTTATGTGCTTTACATCTTAAGGAATAATGGATTCCTCAATAAGGTCCAAGTTAGACTCATAATTTTCTCGAAATTTTTCATTTCAGGTAATAGGATATCATACTCACCTATTTACAGTTGCCACATATATTGATGATGCTTAGCTACAACATCTAATTTTTTTGGTTGACAAAATTATGCATCTTCCCTCGGTAAGTATACAGTGAAAGAAGGTGAAATATTCATTCCATAAAGATGAATTCTAGCACACAATTCATTATCACTCAGAGGCTATTTTTTTATGTTTCCTATGAATATTTGCAAAATAACAAGTATCATTAACCAAGAAAATTAACTATTTCTTTCTTGAGTCAATATCCATTGCTTCATAGTAAATCTGTTCATAAGAATGATTCTAAAAAAAATCAGCTTTTCGAGCTAAATGTGATTCTGTTTTGACTCAATAACACCAGACAACATGGTGGAATGTAATTGTTGTAATAACAGTCAAACTACAACAACATATAGATAGGAGGTGGAAATCCAGTTTAACTATAATCATTTGGATAGTTGTGGAGAGCTAGCTCTTGCGGCATACAATCTATCTCTATAGCTTTGAAGCACTAACAATTGTATCCTGACTCGTAAAACAAAATTGATCTTCTCTGTTTCTTCTAATCTCTGACTTTGAAAATGAATTGGAGAAGGCAACATGTACTACATTCTTCTTCCCATTTTCGTCTGTCACACTCAATATGTATTTCTGAATTTAAGTGTTGTTGTTAAGAAACTTGCCTTTTCAAATATTGCCATTTTTTATATTTGGCTAAAAATGAAACCCATATAGTTTAGTAGCACTACAACAAGGGATTACAATGAGTGCCACTTATTCCAAGTTTAAATTATGATACATTTTAGCTATATGACAATATAACTCTCCTTTCATGCATGTCTACATTGTTAGTTGCATCATTTTCACCAGCTAAAGATAACATTCTGCACATAGGAAACATCTTTAAAGCAAACAATTTATTTTCTTTCACTCTGTGTTCATTTTAACCATCATAATGAAAACAGGACAATAATTCTCAATATCATATCAATGCAGCTTTTGTTCTTTCTTAGTTGAGGCCTTGTCAGCGTCCCCGGGCCTCGAGTACACTCGCCCCGGCGTCGTCGGCGTAGTACTCCGTGCTCCGGCCGTGCCTCCATCTTTCTTCACAAATGAAATTGACTGACCCAAAATTGAAATTCATGAAGCTTACTTGCAACTAAAATCTTCGAACTTGCATCAGATCACTGAAAGACCAATATCCAAGTGAGACGACCGACAAAAATTAAAAGAGACCAGTAGTAGGGAAGCCCTTATAGGTTTAAGTTATTAGTGGCGCCAGGTCAAAACCGCACGCCATTGGTAATTTGCCGAAATACCTCTTATTAGTTATGTGCCGGCTAACGGGCACGACACTAGTTAAGTGCAAATGGTACATTGTACTTTTTTATATGTGGGAAAAAGTTTTATCTTACTTCCTCTGATCCATATTAATTGTTGTCAAAGTTACACTAAGTCAACGACAATTAATATGAAACGGAGGGAGTGCAATATTTCGGAAACCTTCCCGTTACATGTTTATATTAAAAATAACGAAGAAATGCTGAATTTCAGAACCGAGATACTTCAAATATTCGGTGACACAAAGAGTAACCTTGCTTGTTAGTAAAATAAAACTGTGTAACAGTGTGAGGGTAAGGGAGTAAAAAGTTTCACCAAGAGGTAAGAGTAAAAAAGAAAACACATGTTCCGCATGCATCAACGGCCACCCGGCTGCTAAGCATATGCCCTATAAGCTATAACATATACTAGTACGTTTTTCACTCTCCCCGCTGAAATATACGTTTTTTACTCTAGCACCAAAAGAATGAGAATCATGTTGCACAATACGACTAGTACCTGAAAAAGAAATCGATCCAGTTGCTCGGGACGTCGCCGTCCGGGGGTCCATGCTAGAAATGTGTATGTACTAGTACCGGCCGATGCGCCCCGTCCCAGTTTTGGACAAAAAGGAGTAGATGCTGGCTGGCTGCTGGCAAACCTACATGGGTGGGTGCGCACGGACGCAGCCACGGAGACGACTCTTCGCTCGCTCTCGCCCGTGGTGAAAGCGACGCTGACAGATTGGAGACAGCTCCCGAGCCGCGGGGCGACACATAGCTAATTGGGTCAGCGTCGAACACGTCAAAATCTCTCGGCTCAAGTAAACTGGTGATGGTATCATGAAATACTAGTGGCGTCGCGTGACGGTGGGCTTTGCTGCGCGAGTACGATCGCTTCCACTGCTCGCTGCCGCTGATTCCTGTCATGCATGACGCGTACGTGTGTGTGACCTACAGTGACTTGGTGTGCTGTAAACTTGGTGATGAAACTGCTAAATATTGAATTGGCAGCAAGTTTTGATCCAGATTTTCTTATGTCAACTTTAAAGTACACGAGTTCTCCTTTTAAACGAAAATAAATAAATTACATAGATTTATTTAAAAAGTAAAATAACACACCACTTGGGGTCAAGCTTTTGTGTAAAACAAACTTGTTGACAAACGCTCCTTGCGAACATTTGTCAAGCAAACGGACGAGAAAACACACACCAATGGGCTGGCCCAGTTAGCTGCTACAAGATTCCTGTTTTCTCGGTTTTAGGTTCCGGTTCAGTTTTTCTCCGGTTTTTATTTTTCTTCTCTTCTGGTATTTACTTGTTTCCTTTTTATTTTACAAAAAAATAGATTTTTAAAACGATATATTTTCGCTTTTTAGGACATGAAATTCCAGAATATTTTGATTTTTTTAAATCACAAATATTTTTAAAATTCAAGAACATTGTTGAATTCAAGAAAAAATTCAAGATTACTTTTGAATTTGAAAACATAGATTTTTTAAATACAAATATTTTTTAATATTATGTTTGTTTAACCTTTCTACTATAGTCAGTTTTTTGGACACATCCGGGCTAGAAAAATCATGCGCACGATTTTTTGGGGGGGGGGGGGGGGGGGGGACTACAATAGCGCCTACATGGGCTGACCTGGTCACACTGCTCTGTCCGTTGCCCAACATTTCAATGGGGAGCACCTCTTCATTCCTGGGGAGCACCTCTTCATTAATGACACACGGTTGCCAAGCAACCGTACTCCGATTCCACCTGTCCATCCGTCTGCCGCCCACCATTGTCGTCTGTCCGCTATATAAACTCCAGCCCCGGCCGTTAGCCGCAATCATCCTCCTCCGATCCCTTTATCCTCTCCGCACCACGCCCACCATGGCCTCCAATGCTCTAAAGCCCTCTGGGACGGACCCTCGTCCGACCAAGAGAAGAAGATGGCCGCCATTATTACCGTCTGGCAGGCTGGTACGAAGACGGAGGCCATGCCACGTCCCAATAGAGGACGCGACTGTGGATGAGCCAGTGCCGCCCTCCTCGTCGGTGCATGCCGACATGACCATCGACGAGGCTCGTGCCCACTATATGGACATGGTGCGGGAGGAGCAGTTACGAGAGGCGCAGGCCGACCAGGTCTACAACCTCCGTCTCCTCTGTATACAGTTGCCATGTATACTGGTGGTGCTTAGTTACGACATCTAATATTTTTTGTAGACAAATTATGCATCTTTCACTTGGTAAGTATACAGTAAAAGAAGATGAAATATTCATTTCGTAAAGATGAATTCTAGCACACAATTCATCATCACTTAGAAGCTATTTTTTATGTTTCCTATGAATATTTGCAAAATAATAAGTATCATTAACCAAGAAAAATAACTATTTCTTTCTTGACTCTATATCCATTGCTTCATGCTACATCTGTTCATAAGAATGTTTCTCAAAAGATTCAGTTTTTCGATCTAAATGTCATTATGTTTTGACTCGATAACACCGGTCAACATTGTGGAATCTGATTGTTGTAATGGCAGTCAAACTGCAACAACATATAGATAGGAGCAGGTAATTCAGTTTAACCATAAAAGCTCAACAAATAAAAGAGCATTTCGATAGTTGTGGAGAGCTAGCTCCTGCTGCATATCATCCATCTCTATAGCTTTCAAGCACTAATAATTGTATCATGATTGGTATAACACAATTGATCTTCTTTGTTTCTTTTAATCTCTGGCTTAGAAAATGAATTGAAGAAGGCAACATGTACTACATTCTTGTTCCCATTTTAGTCTATCACACCCATTATGTATTTGTAGCACTTATGTGTTGTTATTAAGAAACTTACCTTTCAGATATTGACATTTTTTAGATTTGGCTAAAACAATGAAATCCGTATAGTTTACTAGCACTACAATAATGGGTTACAGTAAGTGCCTTGTTCCGAGTTCTCAAATTATGATACATTTATTAGGTACATGCCAATATAATTGTCCTTTCACGCATGTCTACATGGTTACTTATATCATTTTCACTGTCTAAAGATAACTTTCTGCTCATAGTAAATATTTTTAAACGAAACACTTGATTTTCTTTCTGTCTGTGTTCCTTTTAACCCATCATAACTAATGCAGAATAATAATTGTCAATATCATATCAAATGTAGCTTTTGTTCTTTCTTAGTTGAAGCCTTACTGGTGTCCTCGACCTTGAGTACGCTCTCCTCGGCGCGGCCGACATTGGTCGGTGCTCCGGTTGCGCCTCCATCTTTCTTCACAAATGAAATCAACTAACCCAAAATTGAAATTCATGCAACTTACTTGTAACTAAAACTCCAAACATGCATCAGACACGTTTGCGGGGTCCGACACGTTTGCGGGGTCTGGTCGGACAACTTTTTTCGCGCGGACCTATATTTTGGCGGTTATTTTGCAGGTCGGGGCATTATACGGGGTCTGCTAGAGATGCTCTAAGGGAATAAAACGTTTCATGATCTAAGAGGTAAAAGTAAAAAAAACACATGTTCCGCATGCATCAACGGTCTACCCGGCTGCTAAGGATATTATGCCCTATAACATAGAGTATGTTTTTCACTCTCTACCCTCCTATCTCGTGGGCCCCCTGGACACCTCCCGACCTCAACTCCAACTCCATATATACCGTCTCGGGGAGAAAAAAATCGGAGAAAAAGTTTCATCACGTTTCACGACACGGAGCCGCCGCCAAGCCCTAATCTCTCTCGGGAGGGCTGATCTGGAGTCCGTTCGGGGCTCCGGAGAGGGGGATTCGTCGCCGTCGTCATCATCAACCATCCTCCATCACAAATTTCATGATGCTCACCGCCGTGCGTGAGTAATTCCATCGTAGGGTTGCTGGACGGTGATGGGTTGGATGGGATTTACCATGTAATCAAGTTAATTTTGTTAGGGTTTGATCCCTAGTATCCACTATGTTCTGAGATTGATGTTGCTATGACTTTGCTATGCTTAGTGCTTGTCACTATGGCCCGAGTGCCATGATTTCAGATCTGAACCTATTATGTTTTCATGAATATATGTGTGTTCTTGATCCTATCTTGCAAGTCTATAGTCACCTATTATGTGTTATAATCCGACAACCCCGAAGTAAAAATAATCGGGATACTTCTCGGTGATGACCGTAGTTTGAGGATTTCATATATTCACTATGTGTTAATGCTTTGGTCCGGTTCTCTATTAAAAGGAGGCCTTAATATCCCTTAGTTTTCGTAAGGACCCCGCTGAACACGGGAGGGTAGGACAAAAGATGTCATACAAGTTCTTTTCCATAAGCACGTATGACTATTTACGGAATACATGCCTACATTACATTGATGAATTGGAGCTAGTTCTATATCACCCTATGTTATAACTATTGCATAAGGAATCACATCTGGCATAATTATCCATCATTGATCCATTGCCTATGAGCTTTTCACATATTGTTGTTCGCTTATTTACTTTTCCGTTGCTACTGTTACAACTACTACAAAAACCCAAAAACATTTATCTTTACTTTGCTACCGATACTATTATTATCATACCACTTTTGCTACTAAATACTTTGCTGCAGATACTAAGTTATCCAGGTGTGGTTGAATTGACAACTCAACTGCTAATTCTCAAGAATATTCTTTGGCTCCCCTTGTGTCGAATCAATAAATTTGGGTTGAATACTCTACCCTCGAAAGCTGTTGCGATCCCCTATACTTGTGGGTTATCAATAAGTAACAAAAAATTTCAGCACACTATATATATGTTTCATTACCAAGTTCCACTCACCAAAAGCACTACACTCCCTGGCAACGACGCCAGAAAAGAGTCTTGATGACCCACAAGTGTAGGGGATCTATCGTAGTCCTTTCGATAAGTAAGAGTGTCGAACCCAACGAGGAGCAGAAGGAAATGATAAGTGATTTTCTGTAAGGTTTTCTCTGTAAGCACTGAAATTGTACGTAATAAATATTTTTGTGATAAGATAAATTGTAACGAGTAACAAGCAATGAAAGTAAATAATGTGCAGCAAGGTGGCCCAATCCTTTTTGTAGCAAAGGATAAGGGGAGAACCCGCGACCTGCATGTGCGTGGAGTGGAGTAGAACCGCTACCGCTATATACAGGGCACCGACGGAGCAAGGGGAGAACCCGCGTTTTCGCAGGTTGGGGTGGGAATTTGGCACGCCCCGCAAAAATGTTTACGGGTCCGACACGTTTGCGGGGTCTGGTCGGACAACTTTTTTCACGCGGACCTGTATTTTGGCGGTTATTTTGCGGGTCAGGGCATTATACGGGGTCTGCTAGAGATGCTCTAAGGGAATAAAACGTTTCATGATCTAAGAGGTAAAAGTAAAAAAACACATGTTCCGCATGCATCAACGGTCTACCCGGCTGCTAAGGATATTATGCCCTATAACATAGAGTACGTTTTTCACTCTCCCTGCAGAAAATATACGTTTTTTTACTCTAGCACCAAAAGAATGAGGCCGGGGGTTTAACCTCCTTTTCCAAAAAGATGTTGCTTAATACTTACTAGCTGAAAAAGAAATCGATCCAAATGATCGCATATTATAAGGGACTTTTGGTGGGGCGACGAGGAGGACAGGAGAATAACTTACTGGTTGCATGGGATAAGTTGACTAGGCCCAAATGTGAGGGGGACATATGGGTTTTCGGGATCTAAGATTATTTAACCAAGCCCTTCTAGCTAAGTAGGCTTGGAGATTGGTCGTTAACCCAGACTCCTTATGCGTCAAGGTGATGAAGGCAAAGTATTATCCCTAGGGGCATATTCTTGACACAGCTTTTCCCCAAGTGGCATCGCTCACTTGGCAAGGTATATTACATGGATTGGATCTTCTTAAATCTGGTGCTATTTGGAGAGTGTGTGATGGGTCTAACATCAATATCTGGAGAGATAATTGGCTTCCTAGAGCCTCGGGCCTTAAAGTTACCGCAAAGAAGAATAGGACCAGGATCAAATGGGTTTCTGATTTAATGATGAGTGGACAAAGGAGATGGGATGAGAATTTGATTGGGCACCTGTTTTATCCACATGATGCAGAGGAGATCCTAAGTCTGCAGATTCAGTCACATGGGGATGGTGATTTTGTTGCCTGTCACCATAAGAAGAATGGGTTATTCTTGGTTAAAATCACGTATAAGCTTGCGCTTAGTCTAAAATACCGTAAAGATAACAAGGGCCAACATAGTGGTGCATTGTTGGGGAAAAAATTGGGATATTATTTGGAAGGCCAATGTTCCTCAGAAAATCCGTATTTTTGAATGGCGTGTCGCTACCGATAGTCTGGCTGTCCAGGTAAACCGAGTTCTCCACCACCAAACCACTCTTCGTACATGTTCTATTTGTGGAGTGGAAGATGAAAGTACCTTTCATGCGTTAGTCATGTGCCCTAAGGCATATGTGCTGCGCATGGCCATGAGGGATATTTGGATCTTGCCTGCGGAGGAGGCTCTCAAGTATACTGGGGCTGATTGGTTTCTTATTCTTTTGGATCAATTAAGCCCTACTATGCGTGACCAAATTATTTTCATTTTCTGGAGAGCCTGGCATTTGAGTAACGACATTTTTTTTGGTAAGGGGAAGGAATCGGTCTTAGCCTCTGCAAGTTTTGTACATAATTATTGGACATCACTTGTCTCTTGTCATTCATACTCAGAGGTTGACTCGAAAAATAAAGGTAAGCGATAGGTGGCGGGATCAAGCTCTACTCCTAATCTTTCAGAAGTTCAGGTGATATGGCAACTTCCCCCTTTGAACTATATAAAGATCAATGTCGATGCAAGTTTTGTGAAGAGTATTAGTGCGGCGAGTGTGGGGGTGGTGGCAAGGGACACTTTTGGGAGGGTCATAGTCTCCTCCTGGGATTTCATTGGATTTTGTAAAAGCGTGGAGGAGGCGGAGCTCCGTGCTTGCATTGTCGGTCTTTATATATGTATTACTCTACAAAATCATATAATCTTAGAGACTGACTGTGCGTTCGTGGTGGCGACCCTGGAAAATAAAATTTTTGACAGGTCATCGTTGGTGGATTTGAAGAAGGAAGCGATGAGTATCTCCAAGCTTATATCTAGTCTTAAGATCTCCAAGATCAATCGCTCGGCCAATGTGATGGCCCATATGATTGCTAAATTTAGCTTTGATAATAGATCAGATGGTATCTTAGTTAGTGGTGTTATGGTGAATTTTGTAATGAGTGATTGTAATAGCTATGTTGGTTTATTAATATATGAGGTGGTTTTTTTTTTAAAAAAAGAAATCGATCCAGTTGCTCGGGACGTCGCCATCCAGTATTAAATGTGTATGTACTCCGATGTGCCCCGTCTCAGTTTTGAAAACAAGAGAGGCTGGCTGCTGGCGGAGACACGGAGATGACTCTTCGCTCGCAGTCGCCCGTGGTGAAAGCGACGCTGACAGATTGGAGACAGCTCCTTCCCGCTCCCCAGCCGCGGGGCGACGCATAGTTAATTTGGATCAGCGTCGAACACGTCAAAATCTCTATGCGTTGAAGTAAACTGGTGGTGGAATGACGAAGGAGTACTAGTGGCGTGACGGTGGGCTTTGCTACGCGAGTACGATGGCTTCCACTGCTCGCTGGCGCTCACAGTCGTGCATGACGCGTACGTGTGTGTGACCTACAGTGAATCCCAGTGCTAAGTATTGAATCGTCAGCAGTTTTGATCCAGATTTTGTGATGTCAACTTTAAAGTACGCGACTTCTCCTTTTATATTAGACCAAAAAACAATTGAAGATAGATTTAAAAAGTAAAATAACACACCACTTTGGGTCAAGCTTTTCTCCATTTGTCAAGCAAACGGACAAGAAAGCACGCACCGCTGACCTGGCCCAGTTAGCTGTTCTCCGTGTTAGGTCCCGGTCCAGTTTTTCTCGGGTTTTTAGTTTTCTGTTTCTTTTCTCTACTGGTATTCACTAGTTTCTTTTTTCTTTTATAAGTTTTCTAAATTTAAAAATAACTTTTTTCGTGTTTAAAACATCTTTAAAATACATAATAATTTACAGTTTTGAATTTTAAAAATAAAAAATATTTATAAAATTATGGAACATTTTTTAAAATTAATTTTTGAATTTTAGAACATTATTTGGAAATTAGATATTTTCAGAAATTCAAAAACAGATTTTTAAATACAAACAATTTAGTATTATGTTTCTTTAACCTTTCTGCTACAGTCAGTTTTTCAATGTTTGTACTACACTCGGATTTCTGGAGACAACTGGGCTAAAAAAATATGCACATGTTTTTAGGGGAAACCCATGCGTACTTATATCTGCAAACGCTACAATAGATCCTACATGGGCTGACCTTACCGAGCAGTTTGTGCACAAAAGCATCAAATGGGGCCTCTCGCCTCTTCAGTGCCCATTATCAAATTGACCCTGGCATAAGAGCGCTTGCACGCATGCAAGTAGGCTGCGACCCAAAATAACACAACGGTGCACTCGCCTCGCTCGGCCATTGTGCTCGCCGCTGGATAAAAGACCAGGAGCTGAAGTTTCCCAAATTCAAAAAATAGGCGTAAATCATAAAAATGTTCATAAGTTTTAGAAGTGTTCATGGATTCGATTTTTGTTAATTCTACAAATATTAACTAATTTTAGAAAATATTTTTTGAATTTAAGAAATTGTTTCAAAATTTGGAAAGTGTTAATAAATTTTAAAAGTATTAAATAATTTGAAAAGATATTCACAAATTTATAATGTAAATGTAAATGAATATGAAAGTATTCACAAATCTATAAAAACTATTCCAAATATGAAAAGGTCAAGAGTTTGTCAAATAAAAAGAGAAGACGTGAAAAAAAGGAACAAAAAAAAACCCAGAAAATTTGCACGTGAAACAATGTTCACAAAACCAGAAGGTGAGCTCAAGCGTTCGCTTCGTTATGGACCGGCCAACTTGCTCGCTTCGTTGTGGACCACGTAGGAAAACGCTCTATTTTTTGGCACGGCTATACCTCGTTTATAGCGAGGCAACCTTTTGACACGCTGAAGTCGTGCGAGTGTATGGGCCAGCCCAGTGCGCGTCCCAGGAACCCTCGCGTGAAGGAGAGCCCTGGATGGGGGCACAACTATACCTCACTAGAGCAATTAATTAATGAGCGCTCCTTCGGGAGCCTCGCAATGATCAGCATCACTTGTCACGCTCTCAACCATTCGCTACGTGTCGCGCTCTGGACGCTCCCTTTAGATTTTATTTTTTTTATTTTTCCGCACGCGTTTTCGGCTTTTTAAACGGGTTTTTTCGGGTTTCTTCAATGTTTCGGCTTTTCACCGGTATTCCCTAGCTTTTTGACCAAAAAAAAATTCGGTAATTTTTTTCGCAAAAAACGCGTTTTTTTTCTTTCATGAGAGTCACGGTTTTGCTTTCGCGAGAGTCACGGCCGTGCCTCTCGGAAATAAAAAAAACGCGTTTTCATTTTTTTTCCTTTCACGAGAGTCACGGTTTTGCTTCCGCGAGAGGCACGGTTGGGCGTGACTCTCGAAAACGAAAAAAAACGTGTTTTCTGTTTTTTTCTTTTGCGAGAGTCATGGTTTTGCTTCCGCGAGAGGCACGGTTGTGCTTTCGCGAGAGTCATGGGCTCATGGCCGTGCCTCTCGGAAACGAAAAAAAATGTGTTTTCTGTTTTTTTCGCGAGTCACGGGTTTTGCTTCCGCGAGAGGCACGGTTGTTCTTTCGCGAGAGTCACGGCCGTGCCTCCTCGGAAACGGAAAAAAAATGTGTTTTCTGTTTTTTTTCTATCGCGAGAGTCATGGTTTTGCTTCCGTGAGAGGCACGGTTGTGATTTCGTCAGAGGCACGGGAGTGTCTCTTTCGGAAAGGAAAAAAACCCGCGCTCCTAGTTCGGTTTTTTCGTCCGGTTTTTTTCGTGAAAAAAAGTTCGTTAAACCTATCAACATGGGATCTAGTTTTGACGATCTCGACACGAGGAATCCAACGGCAAAAGTGGTTCGAGATTTGGACGCACGGTTTAAGAGATAAAATGTTTTGAATAAATGGATCTACGATAAAAGGGAAAACTCCCAGGTTGTGACAAGTGGCGCACATGCAGCCTGGGGAGTTGAAGTGATTTTCGCAACGAGTACTCCTTAACTAGTGATTTCGTATACCTCGGAGGAATCCTATTCGGCGGGCAGGTCGCGCGTGAACGACGTAGCGCACAACCCCTTGCGCGCTGGGTGTTTTGTATGGGCCGGCTGATTTTCCTGGGTTTTTTCCTTTCACTTTTTCCTTCTTTAATTTTTTTATTTTTTTCTTTTTTCTTTTTTCTTTTCTGTTTTAGTTTTTCATTTCTTATTTATTTTCACTTTATTCTATTTTTCTTTAAATCCGTGAACATTTTTGTTCATTGAATTCAAAAAATGTTCATCAATGTAAGAAGTGTTCATTAATTCAAAATTTCTTCATTGAATTTATTTTTTTTCATCAAATTCAAAAATTGTTCATGCTTTCAAAATATGTTCATCAAATTCATATTTTGTTCATCAAATTCAAGTTGTTCATCCTTTAAAAAAAGGTTCTTGAGTACAAATTTTGTTCATGTTCAAAAAATATTGATTGAATTAAAAAAATCATCAAATACAAAATATGTTCCACGACTCTTTTCCAGACTAATTAGGAATACTTTTCTTGGTCACTGAGGTTCGTGGATAATTTAGAGTACTATTTTGTTATGGATCATACCTTTGATTTAAGAGTCGTTCACTACTGCAATTCAAAGAAAAAGAGAGTTCTAGTTAACGTTTCCAATTTGTTCTGAATTTTGCAGCTTGTGACTAGAAATCCACTTTTTCTTCCTTTTCATCTCAATAGAAATAAATGGAAAGTTCTATTGTGTTAGCAATATATGTTTTAGGAAAGAATTTATCGAGGAGAATAATCGAAACTAGATAAATAAAGAAGGATATGGTACTTCATGGTTGAATGAATAAAAAAAACTAAACAAGTCGTAAAGTTAACGATTTATCAATGGGTAATGTTGCTCGAATACCTAACCAAAGAGCTACTATAGTACGGATTAAAAAACAGCCGTAGCTACTAGGCGGCGAAATGAATTCTAGAATTTACTAACATTCTGGTAAGAAATGAAGAGATAGCATTGTAGCTAACCACGTTCGCTCGTGGGTAAAAGACACGGAGAACACCCCCTGTATTTGCCAATAGCTTCTGCCACTCCACCGGAAATTCCTTCTGCCCATACAGTACTCCAGCTTTCCACCCCTGATCAAGCTAAAGGATCTTTTTTTCTTTCTTCCATGGCTAACCCAATAATGAAAGTTTCGTAAGGGGACAAGAGCTAGTTAATACATGTGTTTGGGAGTCCTTGCAACTTGAATAAACCAAGCTCCTTTCATAATACTCGCTACCCCAGGGGAATTCGAATCCCCGTTGTGGATCAGTGACTCGTTTGGGCTGCCCGAGGTTCCTTCCATGCATGTACAGAATGAAAACTTCATTCTCTATTCTACGAGAATTTTTGTTGAAAGCGGATCATTCTTAGAGTAGTCAAGGTTACCGGAATTACGGCCTTCAGTAAAAGAACTCGCATTGTTGCTTATTAAACAAAAGGATTTCTAACCAAAATCTTCGCTAATTTGATTTTGGTCCTAAATATTTGGTGTTACGTTTTCCAATAAAGTCTCTTTCTTCCATTTTGAGTGGAATCCCTTTTTTCGGAATATCCCTGCTAGAAAAAGAAATAGTACTGGTTTAACAAAACTAGGGGAGCTGGAAATAGGATTTCTAATCTAGGAATTGCTGGTTTCTGAGGCAAAGGAAACTTTAGGTTAAGACCCTATATGTGGCCGAATAGCTTGATTTCATCAAATTAAGGAAGCCTAAAAAATAAAAGCCAAAGGAGAGACTTGTTTAGGGGATTACCTTGTATTCCACTAATTCATAATTAATCCAAAGTACAGACATTTGTTAATTGAGGAAGAGACCCCACCTAACGATTTTGTTTCCCTTATGAGGTAAAAGGAAAATTAATGAACATGCAAATATCGACAGAACAACAAGAATTGTTAACCAAGGAAAATAACTCGTGATAAAGTGATAAAGACAAGATACATTTTGACTAGAAAAGCTTGTGCTTGATTATCCCGAGCACATGCTTCTTTGGTAAAGAGGAATCAGACAATTCGATTGAAAGTTTTTATAACGTTCAAAAATAGAGCCATGCTACGGGTTGTTTTAGGCACCTGGACGCTACTTGTGATAGGCGTTGAGATTTCCCTAAAGAGGAAGGGTGATGTAGTATAGTAGTAGATAGTATTTCCCTCAATATAGAACCAAGGTTAATCGAACCAGTAGGAGATTCACGCAAATAACTTTCAACAGTACCTGCACACACACAAACAAATACTTGCACCCAACGTAAGCAAGAGAGTTGTCAATCCCCTTGTACTCTTTAATTGCAAGGATTAATTCTGATAGTGGTAGATAGATAAATTGCAAAACTAAGTAAAAGTGAATAAATTGCAGCAAGGTTTTTAGGGTTTTAGTAATATGAAGTGAATGGACCCAGGGGCCATAGCTTTCACTAGCATCTCTCTCAAGAACATAGCAACGGTGGGTACAAATTACTGTTTGGCAATTGATAGAAAAGCTGTTTTCATGGCATGATCAGTACATAGGCATTACGTCCGTGACAAGTAGAACGAAATGATTCTGCATCTACTACTATGACTCCACTTCGAGAGCGCTTTTATGATTGCCTCTCCACGTATTAAGTTCATAATAAACAGAGTAATGCTTGAAGCATGATGACGTAATGTAGACAAAATAAGACCAACTAATATGATCGAACCACGTTGTTTTAGCTTTAGTATCAACAATATAAATGCGTGCCATGCTGCCCCTTCTGTCACGAGGTGAGGACACCGCAAGACTGAACCTACTACTATGCATCACTTCCACTGAAGATCTAATCATCAACTTGGCCAAAGAAAACTCATAGATGGGAAAACAATACATAGCTATAACAATTACACATAATAAAGTTCATAAATAACTCAGTTCCTTTCAATGAATAATCTGATTATAAACCCACAATTCATCAAACCCCAACAAACGCACCATAAAAGATTGCATCATATCGACCTCCGAAGAGAACATTGTATTGAAGATCAGAGAGAGAGAGAGAGAGAGAGAGAGAGAGAGAGAGAGCCAACTAGCTACTGCCATGGACCCGTAGGTCCTGTGAGGAATTAACACATCATCAGAGAGGTAGCAAGGTTGATGTAGAGGCCCTCCGCGATCGATTCCCCCGTCGGCAGAGTACCAAAAAAGGCCTCCAGATGGGATCACGGAAGAACAGAGACTTGCGGCGGTGGGATAATTATTTAGATTCCTCGCTCTAGGGTTTTTGGAACATTTGGGAATTATAGTGTTGGAATTAGGTCAGACGGAGCCACCAGGGGCTCACAAGGGGACATGGCGCACCTACCCCCAGGGCACACCGTGCTGCTTTGCCATCTCCTCGTCTGGCTTCTGGACCTCCCCCGAAGCTTCCTGGGTCTCTTTTGGTCCAGAAAAAATCGTCAAAAAGTTTCATCATGTTTGGACTCCATTTGATATGAATTTTCTGTAAAACCAAAAACATGAAGAAAACAACAATTGGCACTTGGCACTGAGTTAATAGATTAGTTCTCAAATATAATATAAAATGGCATGTAAAGCATACAAGATTGATAATATAATAACATGAAACAATCACAAATTATGGATATGTTGGAGACGTATCAATGGACACTTAAAAAACCGTATTCGTTTGGTTGCGGATCTGTTACAAGATCAATTGGAATAGGATTTTGGTTCTTTGCAACATGCAGTTCAATGGACACTTAAAAAAATCTGCTGTTAATTGTTTAGCACACACTTTGCTGCTACTATGGGGTCGAGAAGCACAAGGAGATTTTACTATCTCCCTTCAACCCTTTGAGAAAAATGTAGTAAAAGAAAGAAAAATCCATGGACCGACCCAATTGTCTCTACCCCGTACGAACTACGAGATCACCCCAAGGATGCCTTTGGTGTCCAAGGGTCACTGACCGACCCGAACTTCCAATTTGGCATGATTCGGTGCTATCGCTATCATAGTATCTACTAATTCACGGGCTGGAGATAAGCGTACTCGAACCACTGACATCAGCCACAAATGGTTTGTTCAAGAATTCAAAACATCTCAATGCGATAAAAGAATGGAATCCTAAAATTCCTATTCGAGAAAACTTTGGGGACCTGTATTTGTCTTATAGGGTCTCATATTCCTCTTCTGAGTCTTCCGCTCGAGTCTTATATTCTTCTTCTAGGGTCCTAAAAATATTCCTTGACTTGAATAAAATCTGGACTTGTGTTGTACAAGTGAGCATGAATTTCTTATCATTCAATGAGAAAGCATGTAAATTTCTCTAATCCCATAATATTAAAAAATGTTATGGTACGTATAGATACACATTAAATAGAAAAAAATAGTTTGTTATATTGAATTTGTAGGACTTCCGAACACGTCATAAGCTAAACTGCTATGAATAGCTAAGGTATAGTAATGCTATGAATAACCCAGTGCTGAATACTAGTAAAAGAAGCGCTTCGGATCATTGCTATTTGACTCGGAAATGTTCTGAAAAAATCGAGGTATTTCGAATTGTTACAAACATTTTTCTTAAATCTCACATATATTTTTCTTAAATGCGTGAACTTTTTAATGTCACAGCACTTTTCATACACATGATTAACATTTTTCGCACATACGATTAACATTTTTTGGTACACAAGATTAACATTATTAAGTTTTTCATTGAAGTTATACATTTTTGTGTATATACCAATTTTTTTCTCTACATGTTTAATATTTTTCATATACAAGATTAACATTTATCAAATACAAGATTAACATTTTCAATTTTTTATGTAATGTGTTCTTGTAATATTTAGATACTTATATATTTGGAATATTTTGAAATATTTCTTTAATAAAAATTAAATAAAAATGTGAAGTATAAATGAAAAACAAAAAATTATCACAGACGATATCAACGTGAAGCGGCCTGTGGTTACTGGGCCATCCAGTTCGGGCTCCCTGCAGGCGAGCCGTGGTTAGGCGTCGCAGTAAGCAGCACAGAGCCACGCCCAAACATGCCCAAACAAATGAGCAGACATGTCCGAGCCATACCCAAACATGCCCAAACATATGCACATGTATATGTACCCAACTCGGCCGCGAAATCACTAATTAAGGAGTACTGCTTGCGAAGATCACTTCAACTTCCTCAGGTTGCGACTTTTCGTCCAGACTGCCCCGCAGACTATCGAGGGGCCTAAAAGTGTCTGGACTGTTCGGTCCAAACATATATGAAAGAAATAGGCGTCCACATTGAAGATCCCCTTAGTCTAGTTCATTATTGGTGGACTTATTGGACACAGTGTGAATTTGAATAAAAAATGAGAGTGGAGAGAGACATGAGCAGGGGAGGTGGCATATGTGTGGTAAAAAGGTCTCTAAATAAAAATCCGCTACTCATGTTTCGGATCATGTCCCATGTCTTAATTTTGAAAAAAGAAAGATCCGAATGAGCTTGAAAAATCACGTGCGTGCATTTGTCTTAGAAGTCAAAATTATAATTTTGTTGGTCATTATACGTTATGCAACTCGTCACCGGGAAGCATTGCATGGTGTATTACAGTTTTTTTTTCAGGCAGGTGTATTACAGATTTAACTCGTCACCCACAATACGCCACCCAATGCATATAATGCAATAAACTGAATTGTTTCCATATTCATCTCGAAATATGTACCTTGAAACACATAGTAAGCGTACAACAAATACGCAGTGGCCATCTCGATGTGTATCACGTCTTCTCCCACCAAAAAAGACATAACTGTAGAGAAATGATTTTCTGTCCCTACTAATGATTAAACATTTGACCAAATTTCTATAAAAATAATATCAACATCTACAATACTCCTAAACATATACAATATGAAAATTAACTGCATGATACATCCAAAGATATTGATTTGTATTGCGAATGTTAATAATTTTTTCTATAAACTTGATCAAACTTTATGAAGGGCCTGTTTGGAATCTCTCCACTCCACCAAATCCGCTCCAGTATTCCTGACTCCACAGAGTTCGTGGAGTCCAGTTTCAGCCACTCCATGAAAAATGAACTGAAGGCCGTTCGACTCCGCTCTTTTAACTCCGCAGAGCCCGTGGAGTTCAGCGCTGCTCCGTCCGCTCCGGGAGCGCACTTGAGGAGCGGAGTGGATCCGAACAGGATCGAAGTTTGATATAATACGAATCTTATGTGCAAAAAAACAACAACATAGGAGTATAATGAAACATACAGCAGGCGTACAACAAATCCGCTGTTGCCATCTTGATACGTATCCCAATTTCTCCTGTTGAGTATCGTGATTAGTTAGGAAACATAAGATAGACTAGGAATTATTCTGGCTTGTCTTGTACTCCAAGTTGATCATGTACTCCTATATATATGCCCACGAGGCTCAAGCAATACATAAAACAATTCCACCAAATCCCTCTCTCCCTTCTAACATGGTATCTATCGCAAGTCGATCCTAAACCCTAGCCGCCGCCGCTTCCGCATCTGCGCGCCGCCCCCGGGACGGTCGGCCTCCATGACCGCCGCCGGGGGCCGCGCCGCCCGTACCTAGGGTTCGTCTGCCGGCCGTGTTGGCCGGCTGCCCTAGAGAGTCTTTTCCCGATCCTTTGATCCGGGTTTTTCTCTCTCTCTCGCCGGTTGCTTTGATCGGCGTCTACTTTTTGGTTTTCCGGTCTATGTGATCCGGTTTGCGTCGCCCACCGCCGCCGTCGACCCCGTGCGCCTCTACTCCAACACCGGCGCGATTGGCCGGCTTCTTCACCGACCCGGCGGCCTCGCGCGTCGTCCGCGCATCTGCCCGCCGGTCGCCCCGACTCGGCGGCCTCGCGCGTCGTCCGCGCGTCGGCCCGCCGGTCGCCCCGACCCGGCGGCCTCGCGTCATGCGGCGGCCCTTCACCGCCGCCGTTCGCGTGACGGCCCGCCAGTCGATCTACGCCGGCCGTGATCGCCCTGCTCCGACCGGGACTCCTGCATCACCCCGACCCGGCGGCCTCACGCCATGCGGCTGCCAATCATAGCCGCCCTGCCGCCCGTCGCCGCCGGCTTCATCTCGGACTCCGCCGCCACCACGCCTCCATCGAGCGGTGTCCCCGACCTCGCGCGCGATCGGATTGATCACCCGCTCGCCGCCGCGATCCGCCTCATCTACGCCGCGCGACCGACCTAGCCCGTCGGTTACGCGCGCCTCCGCAGGTCCCGTGAAGATCGTCCCCGAGTTCAGCGCGCCTCTCCACCGATCGAGCATCGGGCTGCCGCTGCGTCGCCCCGTCGGGCCGCAGCGCCGCCGCCCTGTGGTTGTTCTCCCAGCTGCACCGACCCGCGTCACCGCTGCGTCGTCCCTTCGGGCCGTAGTGCCGCGGCCCGCGGTCCACCGCCGCTCCGGGGCCGTCCGCTCCAGGCCATCCCCGTGGCTGCACCGACCCTCGCGCCGCCGCTACGTCGCCCCGTCGGGCCGTAGCGAGCGTTGCACGCGATCCACGCCGCCGTCCCGAGGCCGTCCCCGTGGTTGCACCGACTCGCGAACCGCCGTTGCGTCGCCCCTTCGGGCCGCAGCGTCACGGCCCGCGGTCCCCGCCGCCACCCCGAGGTCTTCGGCCGTCGCCCCGCCCCGCCTGTCGCTGATGCGTCGCCCCTTCGGGCCGTAGCGCCGCGGCCCGCGGCCCGCTCCGCCGTCACCCCGCGTCGACCTCACGTGGTATGTGCTGCGCCGTCTTCCTTGGCGCGGGAACACCACCGTCCGCATCGGTCTTCGTCACGCTGTCAGGGTTCTTCGCCTACTTCGAGCACCGCCGCCGCACTCCTAACCTAGCCGCCGCCGCCGCCGTCAGGCTGCCGCCGCCGTTCTTCTTTGGCCGCCGCCGCCGCTACCCCCGTAGCCGCTGCAGCCGCCCGTCCACCTCCTTCGTCTTCATCCAGCACCAGCCCGTCGTCAGCGTCGCCGTCATCTACCCCGACCACTTCGTCTACTCCGACCACCGTTGGTGACATTGGCCCCGCGCCGATGGACGCCGCAACCGTCGTCGAGTTCTTCTCTGCTGGCCTCTCCGACTTCTTCGACATGGCGTACAGCTTGTGCAGGTCCCAGTCTAGGCATGCCCGGTGCTGGCAACACCGCCGCGTGCCTTCGTCCATGACGTGTCCCCGGGCCTGGCAAGCCTGGCGCGGCGCTTCATCAACTTCGTCTTCGTCCGTCTACGCATGCCCGGTGCTGGCAACACCGACGCGTGCATTCGTCTACGATGTGTCCCCAGGGTTGGCAACCCTGCGCGACGCGTCGTCAACATCATCTCCGTCCTGGCGCACCACTACTTCGACACCACTGCGCCCACGACTAACTCGGCGCCCCCTTGCGCCCGCGGCTCCACGGCGACTTCCTCGACACCGGCTACCCCGACTCGACATCGACCACGGCATTCTTCGCACGGCTACCTCGACCACGGCTCCACCACCCACGCTCTCGGCTACATCGACAAACGGCACAAAGGGCTACCGCCTGCTTGAGCAACCTCGTTGGTTTCCACTCCAGCCACGACTCCGCGATGCGTCGACCGTTACGACTGTGGGGGGGTGTCCGTCGGCTTGCCTTCGGATTCTTCTCCAGTCTCACCGTCTGCGTCGCTACCGTTGTGACTGCGGGGGGATGTTGAGTATCGTGATTAGTTAGGAAACATAAGATAGACTACGAATTATTCTGGCTTGTCTTGTACTCCAAGTTGATCATGTACTCCTATATATATGCCCACGAGGCTCAAGCAATACATAAAACAATTCCACCAAATCCCTCTCTCCCTTCTAACACTCCCAAACAAAGAGACACACTCTGTAGTAATGATAAAATACTTTCCTGTCCCTAGGTGATCAGGATTACATCATCCCAATCACACACACACATATCCTAGCTAGAACTACCTATCCGGTTGTTCGCTGAGGGAGCATCAGACAGAAATATCTACTTCTCTGAAAACCAACACCGGGGCTGTCCGTCAGCCCGCCTGCCAGTCCAGCCATGGCAGGAGCCAGAGGAGCAAGCGGCCAGCTGGGTTTTAGGGAGAGACACACGCTTGCCCCCTCGTCTTCCATGCGGTCTCTCCGATCCCGAGGTCGTCGTCGTGCCGCCACCGACCAGTAAGTAAATAAATTACCCAACGAAGGCAATGATACGCTAGGTTTTGGCGGCCTTTCCGTCGCTCGAAAGCGTAGCTTGCTTCATCAGGGACAGAAACTGCGCAAGTGGCTGTTGAATATGGGTGTACTACCCCGATCGGGCAGCCCCTGCCCAGTTATGCATGAACGGGAAATTATCTAAATGAAATCATGTTCTGACGATAAAACTATAGAAAAATGCCTTTTTTGTTTAGGTTATCTGCATGCAGGCCCGCCAGCATTATCGAAAGCTGATCATCAAACGGAGTGTTCATCCTTTTCTCCGCCTGCACAGAGTTTTGCATGTACGGACTCATGCATACACCTAATAATGATCACGGTAGCCGAACAAAATGATTAAGGCGTGGATACAAAAACTGAAATGGAAGCATTATCATCATGCATTATTATAGTATAAAACGATTCCTCCAATTAATTTGAGGACGACATAGGCAGCCCTGAGCATATACTTATTACACTCTGAGATCCGACCGGACAGTTCCTCGACGAAAGGTGCCTAGCCTGGATACCCCACTCCCGGTCCCATCCACTCCTAAACGAGGAAGAAGCTGGTGGAAATGGGGAATTAGGCATCCCTGATCGTGGGTGTAACTCATGGATTAGGTGTCAAGAGAGACCCTTTTCCCGCTGTCCACAAGGCGATCATTGGAATCCGTTGCAACTTGAGCGTGGCTGTCGCTGCATGAGGCTGTGGAGGTAGATCGAGGCAGCCCCCCACTTCCTACAAGGGGTATATGCCCCCGTCCCCATCTCTCTTCCCAATGCAGTCACATCAGTTTTTTATACTCCATCCGGTCCTTTTTACTCTGCATATTAGGTTTGTCTGAAGTCAATCTCATCCAACTTTGAACAAGTTTATATAAAAAATTATTGACATTTACATAACAACACCAACATCATTAGATTCATCTCGGAATATATTTTCATATTATATTTATTAGATATTATAGATGCTAATAATTTCTAATATAAATTTGGTCAAACTTAGCTAAGTTTGACTTTCGGCAAATCCAATGTGCAGAGTAAAAAGGACCGGAGGGAGTACGTGCAAGTAGGCAAAGGTGAGAGGATCATGTGGCCATTTCTCTGCTATATAAGCGCTTGACACTTACTTGGCCACAACCACAGCAGACAGATCAAATAAACATCCAGTAGAAGCAGAGCAAGAGCAGAGCCTAGCTAGCACAACCACCCTCCTGTTGAGGCGCCCTATCTAGCTCAAGATGGACAAGGTGAAGAGCCATGGCAGCAAGCACAAGGCATCAGGAGGATCAGGATCAGGAGGGCTGAGCAGGATGCTGAGGCAGCACAAGGCATCAGGAGGATCAGGATCAGGAAGGCTGAGCAGGATGCTGAGGCAGCACAAGGCCAGGCTATACATCATCCGCCGATGCGTCGTCATGCTCCTCTGCTCTTGATCCCATTCTTCTTTCTAGCTTATTAGGCTTGACAAATACTTTGGTGCGTGAGTACATAACATAGGGATAGGGTAGTTTAGAAGGTCCCGGCGGATGTTGCTGCAAGTTTCTGTGTGGTATGGTGCTCCTAAGTCCTGCAATGGCAAGGTTGTACATGTACTGATATGTCTGCTCTATCAGCAGAAGTGAACGATCTCAAGAGAAAAAGAGGTTACCCTTGGCATTCCATTTCATCTAGGATATGCGGTTGATGCTGCCTTTTTGTTGTTCTCATCAAAAGCGATATCCAGTTCTTGGTTTTGGTAATGTCACTGGGCTGGTCACAAGTTGGAGCAAAAGTCATGTTGCGCCCATTCAATGCGACTCCATCGACCTCGATGACATCCTGCAAGCCTTCCCAGAGGTTCGTACCTCCTTCCTGATGCGATATCTTGGGCTCCTGCCGTCGGTTAGAAGATCGAGGCACATCCAAGGCATAGCCTAGTGGTGGGAAGAGGCTGATGCCTTCCCACCCACCCAGGTTCAAGGCATGGTACTTGCAATTTGGGTTTGTTGCACCAATTATACTATAGGGGGTTCCCTTACAGTCTTTCTATCAAAAAAAAAAACCTTGAGGATAAATCAGCTGGCAAGCTTGTGGCCACTCCCGATCGGGTCGTTCTTATCAAGGCTGTGGTGACCGCCATTGCGATTTACCATCTTATGTCACTGGACGTTCGAGTTAAGGTTTTAAAGAAGATTGACAGCTTGAGGCGCACACCCCTTTGGGCGGGCTGTGATAAGATGACTGGAGGCAAGAGTTGGCTGGGTCTTGGATCTCCGGATCTCCTTCTGATGATAATGAACGTGACATCTTTGTGGTGACCAACAAATTTACTATTGGAGACGGAAACAAAGCTAAATTTTGGGATTCCCCTTGGCTTGAGGGCTCACCCAAAAGACATCGCCCACAAGAAGGGTTGCACAGTTAGTAAGGCTCCGTTGGATAACTCGTTGGCTCGTCAAATTGACACTTGCCTTGGCATCTCAGTGGAGCACATTAGGAGTTCGTTGGGCTTTGTGAAATGCTTGAGCATATTCACCTTGCCCATGGAATTCAGGACTCCATTTCCTGGAAGTTCACTTTCAATGGGGAATACTCCACGACTTCAGCATACAAGGTGCAATTTCCTGGGAAAACTTCCATGGCCTGGTCCCCATGCTTTGGGGAGATTGGGCTCCCCCCAAATGTAAGTTTTTTGCCTGACTTGTCATTCAAGATAGAGTTTGGACGGCTGACAGGTTGCTCCGTCGTGGTTGGCCAACTTGTGGGTTGCGTCCTCTTTGCAATCACACAAGAGTCCATTGTTCACCTCATCTGTCATTGCCAATACACGCGCCGGTTATAGACGGGTATCACCATTTGGCTTGTACTACATCTCATCTTGGATCCAGACTGGTGCCTTGCAACCTCAGTGAAGGAGTGGTGGATCAAGATGGCTAGCACGAGGGACCAAAATAGAAATGCATCTCCTCCCCGATGATGCTTGTGACGTGGGGATTTGGAAAGAGCGGAATATCAGGGTCTTCTGAAGCCTTAGCGCCCCGTCGATGGTGATTGTGATGAAGATTAAGTAGGAGGCCCGTCTTTGGGCTTCGTTGGGGGCTACACACTTGAGTATTGTAATGTCGGTGAGTAGAGAAAATGCACAGGAGCTCCTAGGTGCTCCGCACCCCTATACAAATATTAATTTTAGAAAAATACCAGGATTAAAAAAACTGAATTTGTGGGATACAAACATGGGTGCCCAATTTACTCCGGCGTGAAGTTTCATGAAAAAATACCAGAAAATGTATCTGTAGTGAAGAAAATACAGCCAGACTTACGATCCTTCCAAACAGTTTTCTTTCTTTCTATACATAGGAATTTTTCGTCTTTCTTATCGAGAATACGTTTTCTAGTATATTTTCATGAAACTTCACGCGGACATAGATTGAACACCCAGATTTGATATCCAAAAATCATTTTCTTTGGTTTTTTAAATTTAATACTCATATAGGGGTGTGGAGCACCCGAGTGCTCCAAATTCCCATCCGGACGAGTATACGTTCTTCCTTAATCAATGAAAATGCCAAGTCTTTTGCCCTGCTTCAATAAAGAAATATCTACGATATCGGCCAAGGAAGTTGGCAGCAGTGTCACATTTTTTTGAAGTACTTGCTTGTGGACAATGGAGTTTCTCCACTCGAGCTTAAATGCACCATCATAAACAGTAAAATAAAAACAATAGATAAAAAATATAACTTTTTCAACAAACAGTGTTGAATTTTCTGTCTATGTGCAAATTTTTGTGATGAAATAGCATCCATGAAGGTTTGGGCAAAATAACAAAATCGATGCTCTAATGTTTTTGAAAGCATTTTGAAGTGTTGATTTTGTTATTTTTGTCCATACCTCTTCGTGAATGTGATTTCATCATGAAAATTTTCACGCATGCAGAAAACTAAGCAATGTTTGTTTAAAAAATAGTTTTTTAATTATTTTTTCTATTTTTCCAGATTTTACGGTTCATAGCGAGAGCATTTGAGGTTAGGATTAGAAGAACACTTTTGGTTGCCTCCTAGTTAGTTGGAAACTAACCTCGCATCTACAAGTTTAAATGGTTAGTCTCATCCTTGTCCAATTTGCAGTCACATCGCGTATGAAATCGACCACATATATGCACATCAGAATTGTCAGAATTGTATGCTTACACTTCTTATTTTGAGAAGGCTTATCAAAATTATAACTTCGTTGGTCGGTAGAGCATCTTCAATAGCTGCCCTGTTTTAGGGCAGTAGGCGTTTGTAGGCAAAAAACACCCTCCAACAGCTGTCTTATCATAAAATTTTTGTATTTTTTTTGGGCAGCCTTAAAGTGCAGCACCAAGTGATGCAAATATACAACACTTGTATGGCTGCCACAAAATAGTGCGACTGCCCCGTGATGCCAAACCGAAGCCGTTTTACTCCCGTGCGTGGCTGGACCTCCACCCCGCCAAAAGTCACCGCCGCCCGCCTCCGACTCTGCCCCGAACCCACCTTCCACCCCGCCCCCTCTCACAGAGTGCCCCTCAGATTTTGCATCTGGCGCCCCTCCGATCCTGGCCGTGTCCCTCCGAGGTGGACTAGCGGCCGCCGGTACACCGTCGCTTGCCGCCCTACCGCCGCCACCGAGTGGATCCACAACAAGCTTGGGATGGTGTCGACGGCGCGTCATCGGTGATTTTCGGCTGCGTCAGGCAATATGATCAATGAGAACGAGCATGGACAAGATTTGAATTACAGTGTGTATGACCTCATGGGACGACCGGTGTGGCTGAGTCAAAAACAAGAATGATCCGTCGCTTTCTTGAGGTCTACGATGAGGAGTGGTGGGCATGGCATGGGAGACAACAGACCTCGTTTTATGTCTATGTTTGTTGCATTTGTGTGATGAATTTGTTGTATTGTGTGCTAAACTTTGTTGTTGAGCTTGATGAACAATTTATATTGTGGGTTTGATGAACTATGTAATACTTTGTAATTTGTTTGGGAATCATTTGAAATGCATTTGGTATTATGTATGTTGCAATATGTATAAATAGAAATGAAACGTATACATGTGGAGTTTTAGTGCCCTAAAATTTTACTCCCAAGTCCAAAACAGACGGCCTAAAATACATATATGCAACTCGTCACCTAGAAGCGTTGCACGGTGTATTTCTGATTTAAGGTCATGTTTGTTTGAGCCGGAGATTGACGGCAAGCAGCTGCAATACGCCACCAAATGCATATAATGCACTGAACTGAATTGTCTCCATATTCGTCTGAAAATATGTATGTAGCATGAAACATATAGTATGCGTACAACAAATCCGCATTTGCCATCTCGATGCTTACCACAATTTCTCCACAAAAATGAATCACAACTGTACCATGATAAAATATTTTCCTGGTCTCCTAGAGAAATGATCTCCCTATCCCTAGCATGACCAGGATTGCAGCATCATAGGCGTATATCCTAGCTAGAACTACCTATCCGGATATCAGGTAGTTCGTTGAGGGGGCATCAGACAGAAATATCTACTTCTCTGAAAACAAACACCGGCCGGAGCTGTCCGTCCAGCCATGGCACGAGCCAGAGGAGCAAGCGGCCAGCTGGGTGCAGAGAGAGACACGCTTGCCTCCTCGCGTTCCATGTGATCTCCCTGACCCCGAGGCCGTTGTCATGCCGCCACCGACCAGTAACTAATAAATTACCCAACGACGGCAATGATACGGTAGGTTTTGGCGGCCTTTCCATTGTGCGAAAGCGTAGCTTGCTTCATCAGGGACAGAAACTGCGCAAGTGGCTGTTGAATATGAGTGTATGACCCCAATCAGGCAGCATCGATCGGCAACACATGAATGAAAAATTACCCTCGTCGGCGTCGCGGTTTTCTGAGAGGGGTTGGTTGTTTGGCAGTTCAGTTCATCGTCATCAGGAGAAAAGAAAGCATAGCTTTTTCTCAGAAGCTAGAAAAAGTAGACCACTGATTGAAGACGTGAGCTTACAATTATCAATATGCAAACCTGTTTAATCACTACTGATAGAATGCCTTTTTTGTTTAATTAGGTTATCTGCTTGCAGGCCCCCCACAATTATCGGAAGCTAATCATCAAACAGAGTGCTCATCCTTTTCTCCGCCTGCAGAATTTGCGTGTACGGACTCATTTTCCAGCTAGGAAATAATTCAGCCGGAAGCATGATCATCAGGTCCGAGTCATCACCGGGCATTATACAACGATTCCTCCAATTTGAGGACGGCATGAACATATTTTACTCCCAAGATCCGACAGGCGCCTAGGCTGGCCACTCACTCCCATCCATATATTATTACGAAACGGCACCCACTTCCATCCAAATTAGGCGTCCTGATCGTGGATGCAACCGACGGATTCGGTGTCAACAGCGACCCTTTTTCGTTGTCTAGCCGGCGATTGTCCCCTGCAGCTTCATCGGAATCCGCTGCAACTTGAGCGTGGCTGCCGATGCATGTGCCTGTGGACGTAGAGGCAGCTCCCCACTTCTTACAAGGGGTATATGACCCCGTCCCTATCCTCCCTGTCCCATTAGGGTTTCTATAAGCGCAAGTGGGCAGAGATGTGAGGATCATGTGGGAGTGTGGTCTCTTCCGTTTGGCCATTTCCCAGCTATATAAGCGCTGCACACTTACTTGACTTGACCACAGATCACAGATCTATCCTTCCAGTACTAGCAGTCTAGCAGTGTAAGAAGAGAGAGCCTTCCTGCTCACCTAGCTCAATCAGCATCTCAGCCGAGCAAGCTCAAGATGGAGCACAAGGTGAAGAGCCATGACAGCAAGCACAAGGGGTCAGGAGGAGTAGGAGGAGGGCTGAGCAGGATGCTGAGGCAACACAAGGCCAGGCTCTACATCATCCGCCGATGCGTCGTCATGCTCCTCTCCTCTTGATCTCATTCTTCTCTCTAGCTTTAGGCTTGACAAATTCTTTGGCGTGTGTACATACTACATAACATAGGGTAGTTGAGAAGGTCCCGATAGATGTTGCTGCAAGTTTTGGTGTGGTATGGTGCTCCTAAGTCCTGCAATGGCAAGGTTGTACATGTACTGATATGTCTGCTCTATCAGCAGAAGTGAATGATCTCAAGAGAAAAAGAGGTTACCCCTGGCATTCCATTTTATCTACACATCTCAGTATTATTCCTGTGATATCGACTGGTTTGCTCGGAAAATTGGCAGCATTGTCACGTGTGTTTTCTTAGTACTTGCTTCTTGTTAGTTGGTAACTAAGAGCATCTCTAGCCGGTGCCTTAAAAACGGTTTTTGAAGAGTTAACCGCACCTAGCCGAGTCCCTATTCAGCTAATTTTGAGGAGTTATACCAAAAAACTGCCCCTAGACCTTATTTTTGAGCGGTCGCTCGCACTTCTCGGGAGAATTGTCCCCTTCCAACTCCTGCTCGTCGCGCCTCTTCTTTCTAATGTCACTACCGCAACCATCGAAGGTCCCGATTTCCGCAGGACTCTCCGCAACTCCGCCGGCCACTTCCGCCAGAGTCAACCCATACGCCGCCACCTGCGCAAAGGAAGCAACTCGGGACAAAAGTCTAATTTGAATAGATCATATCTTTTCAACCAAAAATCTAATTTAAATTCTGTTTGCATATTTGTGTTTCTTGCGACGAGGACTTTCAACCAATATCACTCTTGAATACATTTTGACAACTTCTAAAATTTGCTCAGTTCTAAATAGTAAAACTTGATAGTTGCAAAATTAAGTTTTTACCAAGTTTCATTTTCTTATGCGGTTTAAGGTTTATGGCTTAGCGTTTAGAGTTTTGGGGTTAGGGTTTAACTTTTAGTTATTCAAAATTTTGTGAATTTATCATTCGTTCCTACCAAGTTTTAGTAGTTGAAACTTGGTGAAGTTTTTAAAACTTGTCAACACGTATTTAAAGTGGTCTTGTTTCAAAGCCCTCATCACAAGGTACACGAATATGTAAACGAAATATAAATTATACTTTCGATTCAAAAGATATAATAGATTGAAATTTAAAAGTGAGAAGAAGAAGCATGGGAGGTGGGTGGAAGATGCGCTCTCTCCCAAAAGTTGTCAAAAACTGCATGCATGAACCTTGCCTGATGTAATTAAGCCTTAAACGCATTGACGAGTTTCTGAATCTTGATGCAATCATAGGGTCCAAGCTCCGTTATGAATAGGCTAAACTCCGTACTTAGTCCCTCTCATGTGTGACTCACGAAGCTATGCTCAACTCCGTCAAATAACTTAATGTTGATGTCACTTACTCTAAACATGATAACCCGTGGCATTGCACATATAGGCTAAACCAAACTCATCAAACTTGTACGAGTAGAACCACTCCCACCTGGGTGTCGCATGAGAAGAGCTAGCTGAATCTAACATCCACACTTCATCTTTATTTGACCGCCTATCTGATACTACGAGCACATCACCACTTCTGTTTGAGTCATCAACACGAGTTACCATATTAGCATTTGACCCACCATTGACATCTAGATAGTTCTCACGACTTTCCAGTTTTTCCAATTCTTTCGGAAAGACTAACGCCCACACGTGTGGGCGTCTGACAACTCGCCCACAAGCATGGATCCTTGTCTAACCAATTCTGCACGAATCTTGGCGCGCTTTAGCAGTTTTTGTGTGCCACGTAGGACTGGGCTGGTGTGTGGGCATTCATCCGGTCGCCCACACGTCCTTTTTC
Organism: Triticum timopheevii; assembly: GCA_963921465.1. Taxonomy (NCBI): domain Eukaryota; kingdom Viridiplantae; phylum Streptophyta; class Magnoliopsida; order Poales; family Poaceae; genus Triticum; species Triticum timopheevii. Next base: position 436,372,327 of record OY997262.1, read on the forward strand.
ACCATACGGGGGGCTGGTGTGTGGGCATTTAGCAATTCGCCCACACACCAGTTTTCACGCACGCAAAGGGGCTGGTGTGTGGGCGTTTATCACTTCGCCCACACGCCCCTCTCCTTGCCCACACCCAAAGCTGTCAGTTGCCATGTGTTTCTGCAGGGCACATGGCAACTGCCCTAGCTTTGCCTGTAAGCAGATGACAACTCTCTTTTACCTAAGTTGCCATGTGTTTTTGCATGGTACATGGCAACTACCCTAGCATGCACGTAAGCAGATAACAAACTCTTTTTTTTTACATGGCAACTTCCCTAGCGTGCTTGTGAGCACATGGCAACTCTCTCTTTTTACCCGAACATGTTTTTTTGCCATGCCTTTTTTGTAGTGCTACATGGCAACTGCCTAGTGTTAGTAGGTGGCAACTCCTAAAGTTTTGAAATCATGGCAACTGCAATAGACCAGACCATACATGACAACTGCAGTTGAGCAACCATGGCAACTGTAGTTGTCAGACATGGCAACTGTAGTTCAGCGACATGGCAACTGCAGTTAAATGAACATGGAAGAGGGTCCAGACCATGGCAACTGTCGGGACGCGTGGTGACTGTCACGCGGGGCGTGCGGGACCATAAGGTAGGAGGCCTGACGTACGGGCGTGTGGGCGTTATCTATTTTGCCCACACGTAGGCATGTGCGAGGGACCGCGAGGAAAAAAAGAGGCGTGTGGGTATTACTTGTTTTGCCCACACGTAGGCGTGTGGGCTGATCCTCTTAAACACCACACAAACTGTGTGGACAGACCCCTTAACGCCCACACGTGTGGGCGTTATCGGCGTCCGATTTTCGTCGAATTTTCATCCATCACATGATAAATAACCTAGCTCAACAGAAACAATCGTATAGGCCGGTTGTTTACATCTGTACCTCCTAGTCCCCAACGTCCATCTTAGCTGGCTTGACACCCCGCAACGCCTTCAAACATCATTGTTGTGCAAACAAATTTTCACCCTTGTCTACCCACCTCAAACCCAGTACCAATTGACGCCATAGTATTTGTATGATTGACCCGTGGAAAAAACATCTGAGCTTCCTACGTGATGCCCAAGTACACAATGTTGTAACCCGTGACGACTAGATAGTGATAGACACCCAGGGAGAGCCATCGGTGTGCCAGCGCCTGGGCGGCCGGTGTTGCGGTATCTTGGGGAGAAGCGCCAGTAGCCATTGCCCTAGAAAGTAAGCGGGTTCGCCAAACCTCATTGGCAAATCTGGATGTAGTCATCGTGTTGTCATACATATCTCCAATTATTCTAACACTACCAAATGGATATAGGGGACTGAACCGAAGTGTTTCCATATTCATCCAAAAATATGCATGTATCCTGAAACATATAGTGGGCGTACAACAGATCCGCAATTGCCATCTTGATACGTATCCCAATTTCTCCCAAACGAAGAGACAGCACTCACACACACATATCCTAGCTAGACCTAGTGGATATCAGGTAGTTCGTTAGGGGAGCATCATCAAACAGAAATATCTTCTACTCTGAACTGAAAACGAACACCGTCAGCCTGTCAGTCCAGCCATGGCACGAGCCAGATGAGCTAGCGGCTAGCTGGGTTCAGGGAGAGAGACACGCGCTTGCCCCCTCGCATTCCATGTGATCTCCCCGACCCCGAGGTCGTCGTCGTGCCACCACCGACCAGTAAGTAAATAAATTACTCAACGACGGCAATGATACGGTAGGTTTTGGCGGCCTTTCCATCGCTCGAAAGCGTAGCTTGCTTCATCAGGGACAGAAACTGCGCAAGTGGCTGCTGAATATGGGTGCATGACCCCGATCGGGCATCATCGACCGGCAACAGATGAATGAAAATTTTACCGTCGCCGCGTCCGGTTTCCTCCAAGGGGTTGTTTGGCAGTTCATCACCAGAAAAAGAAAATAACACATCTTCTTCCCAGAAGCTCGAAAGGGTAGGCCATGCACTGATTAAAGAGGACAGCTTGATTATCTGCTAGCTTGCTTGCAGGGCCCGGATTATTATCTCCGGCTGCACACAATTTGCATGTACGGACTCATGCACCTAACAATGATCATGGTAGCCGAACAAAATGATTAACGCGTGCATACAAAAGGTGGAATTTCCCAGCTAGGAATCCTGCCGGAAGCATTATCAGCACGTCATCATCATGCAGTATAAAACGATTCCTCCAGTTTGAGTACGACATATGAAGACCTGAGCATGTATTATACTCCAAGATCCGACCGGACAGTTGCTCAGCGAAAGGCGCCTAGCCTGGCCACCCACTGCCGGTCCCATCCATCCTCACTAATCTGGAATTAGGCGTCATGGAGCCGACGGATTCGCTGTCAAGAGCTACCCTTTTTGGCTGTCCACAAGGCGTTTGTCCCCTGGTGCTGCTGCGTCATCGGAATCCGTTGCAACTTGGGCGAGGCTGCCGCTGCATCATGTGCATGTGGAGGAGGTGGTGGCGGCGCCCCCCCCGCTTCCTCCAAGGGGTATATGACCCCGTCCCCGCGTCAGTTTTTTATAAGCGCAAGTGGAAAGATGATGTGAGGGTCATATGGGAGTGTGGTCTCTCCCGTTTGGCCATTTCCCTGCTATATAAGAGCTGCACACTTACACTTGGCCACAACCACAGCAGAGGCAGATTCTATATCCATCTAGTATTGGCAGAGCAAGAGCAAGAGCAAGAGCACAGCACAGCTTTCTTCCTTCACAACCACCTTCCTGTTCAGGCGCCCGTTCTAGCTCAGGATGGAGTACAAGGGGAAGAGCCATGGCAGCAAGCACCGGGGAGGGTCCGGATCAGGAGGGCTCAGCAGGATGCTGCGGGAGCACAAGGCCAGGCTCTACATCATTCGCCGATGCGTCGTCATGCTCCTCTGCTCTTGATCCCATTCTTCTTCTCGATAGCTTAGGCTTGACAGATTCTTTGGTGCGTGAGTACATAACATAGGGTAGTTTAGAAGGTCCCGATGGATGTTGCTCCAAGTTTTTGTGTGGTATGGTGCTCCTAAGTCCTGCAATGGCAAGGTTGTACATGTACTCATGTGTCAGGTGTTGGAGTGTTACTTTGTGTGTTTGCTCTATCAGCACAAGCGAATGATCTCAAGAATAAAAAGGGGTACCCCTGGCATTCCATTTTTATCTACATCTCAGTTTTAGTCTGCGATGCCGATTGCTTTACCCACAAAATTGGCAGCACTGTCACATTTTTTTGAAGAACTTGCATTCTTGTCAGTCCAATATTTTGGAAGCTAACGTCATACCTACAAATTTTGAAGTGATTCATCTCATCCTATGTCCAATTTACTGTGATACAGAGCAATTGCCACACATCGTATAAAATCTTCAGGGATTTTGCTTATTTCGTACTATACACTCGGTTGCTAATAGCTCGTTGAACAGCAATCCAATGATTTCTCTTACTTGACGTCGATGTCATGCATGCTTCGTATAATATACATACAAATATTCTTGAATTTTGTACAGCACTATGAATTCATGTATGTAATATGCTGGTAAATGCATACCCTGTCATTGTATAATGCATTTTATCAGTCCAGTCATCTTACTTTGTTTTTATTTTAGTCCAAATTGAATTTTTGAGTTGGCCGTAGAAATAAAATTGCTATTTTTCATCAATGTTATCCCAAAGCATGGCTATTTTAATTCTGGGTTTATATGCATAAAACATATTGTTAGTTTTATTAGAGAGTAACAGTTCCCTGCAAAAAAAGAGTAAAGTGCATTTTTATCCCTCAACAGATCCCCAAGTGTGACTTTCATCCCTGATTTCCTTTGGGTGCAATCATCCCTCAACTCTTAATACTGAGTAGATTTAGTCCCTTATAGTGGTGTTCTAAACCGGTTTAGCTCAAATAAGTATTGGAACATGGACTTTGCTCCGACAAAGATTTCTAGCAAATGGCGGCGTCATCTTTGCTGCCGAGCATATGCTCGTGCTTGGGAAGCCTTGTGCGCCCTGTAGACCATACATTGGTCACCTGGAACATCTATTTATGCCGACGGCAATGGTTCCCGCTATTAATGGTCTCCATCGTCGCGTCTTTCTCCTCTAGGCCGAGCGCAACCCTAAAGAAGAGGACATCACAATCCATGTGAAGACGAACAAAAGAAGAGAGATGGGATAGTAGCAACAAGGGAGGAGTTGCTCACGTGCCTTTCTAATGTACGTGTACCAGAGATGACCGTGGTGGTCGCCGGATATGCGATGGTCGAAATCTTTGGGCAAGGAGAAAAATAGAACTAGGGTGATGAGAGGGTGTCGGTGGTGTAGTCAGGAGGACCAGGAAGCGGTGTGACGTCATGCCCGCTAGACGCGAGGAAGACAACATTGGTGTCGTGATGCTCGAGAGGTCATGTCGTTATCCCCTTCAGCCATGGCGTAGCGAGCCAGCGACATGCACCTCCCGATGAAGGGGCGACGATGCCATGTGGGAGAACACTGGTGCGGCAGCGCTAGACTGTGTACGTGTCCCCAATATTGGGTTTGACGGTGGAGTACCACTCTCGGGAACTAAATCTAACTGGTAATAAGAGCTAAGGGACGACGACCATACCAAAATAAGTTCCAGGACTAAAGCCACTTCCCAATGAGTTGAGGGATGAAAATGCACTTTACTATTAGAATAGAGCAATGAAATTTTCCACTAAAATGAATTTATGCCAACTTAGAAATCAACATCATGTATGACTCGCGGAGGTGGCAGCAACTCGAATGTGGTTTATCCTTGCCAGTGTCCATCTAGAGGAAATGGATTGAAAGCATTGCATGGCGCATTACAAATCTTAGGCTTTGTTGTTTGAATTGGAGCACGACAAGCAGCAACAGTATGCTATCAAAAGGCATGTAATGCACTTCCCACACAAAAAGGCCATATATAAGGCACTGTACTGAATACTTTTTCTGTATTGGCTTAAAAATAGAGCAAACAACGCAAAACCACAACTTTAGGGGGTCATAATTTCATTTTACCACAACTTTTAGGGTTTGCAACAAGGAACCCCATATTTTGAGGTAGTGATTCAAAAATAACTCACATCTGCATCTAAGCCATTTTAATAGTAAAACTGACTCTCGGGGCCCACCCATCAGACGTGGCAAACAACACAACACAAACGATGTGCAACTAGGTTGAGTTGGATTAGTTAGCTATCCTTGAGCTTCGACAACCCTCTCACAATGGCACCAACAACTCCAATTTGGCAACTTGGTAGTGAAGTGAGGCGACGATGGTGGTAGCCAACCATGACGAATTCTTTGAGCTCTTACCCAGGCTCTCACCAACTGCAACGAATCCTCTGAGCTCCCGCCCAGGCCCTCACCGACTATGACTAGGGCGTCTGTCATGCCCCTCCACCACTGCCTCGATGCTAACAACAAGGACATGCAACTTCACGGTGGCAATAACCAATTATGATGGTGATTGTAGGCCCCCAACCCACCTTGCCACTTGTCCATGACTGCGATGACAACTGGGTCCTCCGAGATGCCCCCTCCATGTTTCTTCGATGTAGTGGACACATCTTGGCGTGTTTCAAGCGGCCACTTTGACAGCCATGGCTTGATGTGTCTTCATCGTGATTACAAATGACCATGCCTTGAATGTCAACTCGATGCTACGATGACCACTACTCGGAGCTGACTGTCGCGTTCATAGCTAGGAGCTGGAGGCTGGAAGCTTTTTTTGTTTGAGAAAAGACACCTAATGCTCATCGGGTGGCTGAAAGTTGTAGAGCTAAGACAAGAATGAAACAACTGAACCTGTTTTTTTGGCCGGGTTCTGAGCACAGCATACGAATAGGGGAATTATGTGTATGTGAATCAACCTCGTTCCAATGCATTGTCGTCGCAGTCACCTCTGAGGCATGGCCAACGACACTTCAATTCGGTGCCAAATTTTAGTCTTCATCGCCATTCCCTAAAGAGGGAGGAGAGGGGCAAGTCACGCTGTGTCCCATCCGCAAGTCTCAAACGGTCGCCATTAGAGTTGGCAGTCGATGTTGCCTTGCTTCATCTTCAAGTTTTCGTCGATAACTTCGGCGTGCGCTGACTCTTGGGGCAGAGAGAGAGAGAAGCGATTCAGATCACAAGGGCGATAGGAAAGTGGTTTGGCTCAACATATGCGAGGGAGCTGGTGTGTCACACTGTCTACATGGCACATTTACATGGGCCTTGGAGGCCGATTTTGCTATTAACAACGCTTGTTTGTGAAGCACTTCCTCAAAACAGGGGTTTCTTACTACAAACCATAAAATCTATGGCAAAGTGAAATTATGACCTCTGAATTTGAGCTTTTGTGTTATTAGCAACGTTATTTTTTTTAATAATTTAAGAATGTACATATTTTGATTTAATATTTCAAAGCCAATCATTTCGTAGTTTTCTAGGCTTTTGGACTAGGCTTCAGGCGGAAAACTAAGACCTAAGGCCTATTTGGACGTTGGTATTGGGCCATGAGTATACCGCTAGTCATTTTGTTTATTGAAAAGAGCGAACCCTAGCCTTTGCATCATCATGATGCACAGAACCAAAACTACTGCTAGACATATAACATCCCTTCTTATGGATGGTGTGCCGCCAAGCGCTCGTGTTAGTGATAAACCTTAACAGCTGACGAGGCACATCATCGAGTGATTGCCTCTGGGTGATTAATACTTTACACATGAGCCTCCTGTTGCAAGCTCAAGATGCAAAGATGAAGAGTCATGGCAACAAGCACAAGGGATCAGAATCGGGAGGGCTGAGCAAGATGCCGAGGGAGCACAAGGCTAGGATCTACATCATCCCCCAATATGCCAGCATGCTCCTCTTCTCATGATATGATTCTTCTCTCTTGCGTACGCTTGATAGATTCTTTGGGGCGTGCGCACATACTATTGCATTACAAAATAGTAAAACTGAGCCACCTAAGGGCCTTCCAAGGTGATTTGATCCCGCAAGTCGGCTAATCTATCTGCCCAACGCTCCGGATCTCCCTTTTACGGCGCCACCCAACATGAACCAGTCTGGGCACAAAAATGGGTCACTACTTCACAAATTGATTATTTTGTCTTCTCGTTAACCGGTCCAGCACTTGATGCTCGGTCTGCAAACCCGACCCATCAAGTTTCATCTCCTTGCTTTGGGTGTTCCCGTTTGGTTACTTTTAAGACTGCTCCTAACTAGTGCCTTCTATCTACGCTGAGTAAGGATTCAGCGCTCACGTGCCCCGGTCCGTGGGCCGGCCCAACAACAAGGCGAGCAGCTTGCTCACAACATACTGGTTCTTGGTCGGCCGGTTCGCAGTTAATTGATCGACCGTTGACTTTGATGAAAATGCAATTTTTTTTAAATATTAATAATCAGGAATAAAACATGTTCAAGAATTTGAAAAAGTTTCTGAATTAAAAAATCACAGGTTCAAAAAAAGTATGTAGATTTGATAAAAAATCACAAACTCCAAAAACTTCAAGAGTTTAAAGAAAAGTTCACGGGGATTCAAAAGATATGATTTAAAAAATTGTGCATTTTAAAATTTTTATGGATTTGAAAAAGTTCATGAATTTGAAAGAAAAAAAAAGCGGAGCAGGCAAGCCCATCCAAAAAGCGAAGGCCTATCTAAAAACACATCCTTCTAGAAACTCGAACTAATGGTCGGCACTCGGCACGGCAGCGAGGTTTGACGAACGGAAGAGGGGAAAACCAAGAACTCTGGCGCGATGGCGAGGACGGGGCGGTCCGTGCTGCTCCTCCTCCTGATCCCGACGGCGCTCTCCCTGCTAATGCTCTCCGAGCGCCGCCTCTCCGTCGCGCTTAACCCCATCGGTAAGCCCCCCACCCCTCCCCGTCGTCGGTCTAATTCGATCGAGATCTGAGGCATTTTCTTGGCACTGCGGTTCTCACGGTATTTACGTCGGGTTTCTTGCAGAAAGGAAGGATTTGCCTGCCGAGATTGCGAGTCAGGTTAGTGTTTTTGTAGGATTTTGGGTTTTGGTACAGGGGCCGGAGATGTTCATGGACTTTAATGGTTTCTTTATGTTTTGACAGGGCCATAGCATCAAGGACAGCAAGCTAAATGCGCTTCCTCTGGTAAATTTTCTGTTATTATGTTTCTTATGTCTTGGCCAACGAGTAATTATGGATTTCGACGCAGGAAACTCTGACTTCTCTGAAGGAACCTGTCGGTGCCGTGTTAGCGGAGGAACCACTCCATTTGGCCAACGATTCGATTGAATCCCCGGACCAAGGTGTGCTTTATTTTCTTCCTGGTTTTGGGAAATTTTACACTGTACTAAAGATATATAGGTCTTGTGAGCTCCTGTCCTTAGACGGTTTGCACATGAACTGTTTGTAGAATTGCTACCGGGGAAGAAGGCCAACAGGGTGCTTTCTGAAATCACTTCTGGTGATGTTGCTGCATTGAAGGGTGGCTACCTGATCGACCAAGTGACAAGGCGGAAAGCACAAGATGGTGGTTTGGCGACGGGCTCGATGGATGGGCAGGAGAAGCACACAGGATCCCGGCAGCAGTCTTCTTCTGAGGTTGATACATGTTACTTCTCAGGCTTTAGGTGCATACTGGCAAATTTAGTTGAGTTGTCACCTGTGTATTTTTAATCTCTTTGTAGCGCCCCGGGTCCGGTACTATGCAGATCTAGCACATCCACTAGCATCCGCATAATATTGATCCTAAGACGCCACCTTCACACAGCGTAGACGTGCCAACGTGCACGCCATGTCGGTGGAAAGCAAGTATCACAGCACAATTGCAATACAGATCCACAAGAACATACGTACACAACAACTTCAAAGAGTCAAATTTAACGAATGGATACAATACAGGGGTCATTCCAGAACACGTTGGGCCCACCGTTCGTCTTCCGTGGCCAACCGCCTCAGAGTGATGCTGGATCTATTGAGCCCGTCGAGGGCTTGAGCTTGCGCGGCTTTGGTCTTCAGGGAGAGTTGCTCCTAGCGCCGCACAGTCCGGGGTGTCATCCAGGTGGTGTCCTGGGTCACATGGGTTGGGCCCCAGACGATCTGGCGATTGGCTCGGGCGGTCCAAGCGGCTTTTTCCGTGGGCAACAGTCCCTGCACTGGACGGTCTGACACGAGGGCCCGGTGTGTATTCGGGGTCACTCGTATTGATGATACCACCAAGCATCCCTGCAGTTTTTATAAGGATTACCACATTGTAGGCAAGGCACCAATAAACTCATGGTTCACAGACACTTGGAACACTTTGCTGCACTGGCGACTAGCGCATTAGTTTGGTCAGTCTGTTCTACTTTTCGTACATTACTTTACTTAGAAATGTTCATCCATATGCTGGAATCATCCTGGCTGCACTCTCTGCGGAATTTGGGCATTTCCATTTTGTTATGAAGAAAATTCACATCATTGTTTTTTGTTACATCTCAATGCGATAGGTTGCAATCATGATTTCTTGCCACATAACTTCATCTAAATTGTGTGGGCTTGTATTTGCAGGGAAGATCATTGGAGGCTATAACACAGATACCTCAGGGATATCAAGGTGCAGGGAAGAACCCTCAAAAAGAAAACACAGATGGTAGGAGTAAAAATATGGCTTTGTCGGATACTAGAATCCGGGATATCAAGGATCATTTAATCAAGGCAAAGGTCTACCTTGGTCTTGGAGCCATTCGAGCAAATCCTCAATACCTCAGGGACTTGCGACATCGGATACGGGAAGTTCAAAAGGTGCTTGGTGAAGCATCCAAGGACTCTGATCTACCGAAAAAGTATGGCTCCCAAATGTTTATGATTTTTTAAGTATTACATATTGTGGGCATTTTGCAGCCCCATGCAGTTATTCAGTAATCTTTAATTTATGTTGACTTATTCAGTGCCAATGAGAAGGTGAAAGCACTTGAGCTGACATTGGTCAAGGGCGAACAGACACAGGATGATTGCTCTGTTGTTGTCAAAAAGCTCCGGGCTATGCTTCATTCGGCAGAGGAGCAGCTGTATGCACAAAAAAAGCAAACTGTTTTTCTAACACAACTTGCAGCCAAAACCCTTCCCAAAGGTCTTCACTGCCTCCCCTTGACGCTAGCTAATGAATACTTTTCATTGGATCCTAGTCAGCAGCAATTCCCAAACCAGGAGAAACTTGATGATCCCAAACTGTATCACTATGCCTTGTTCTCAGATAATATATTGGCAACAGCAGTTGTTGTTAATTCGACAGTGTTAAATGCCAAGGTATGTATTCTTGATACTTCCTACTTGAGTTATGCTGATAGATAACATGCAACGTACCGAGTGGAATTTTTTGTCTGCAGCATCCTTCTCGTCATGTTTTCCACATAGTAACTGACAGACTAAATTATGCTCCAATGAGAATGTGGTTCCTCTCTAATCCTCCTGGAAAAGCAACAATTGAAGTACAAAATATTGACGAATTCACATGGCTAAATGACAGCTCGAGCCTGTTGCTGAAACAACTGGGATCTCAATCTATGATCGATTATTACTTTACGGCACAAAGTGCAAATTCAGATTCATATTTGAAGTACAGAAACCCAAAGTATCTTTCAATGCTTAATCATCTGCGATTCTACTTGCCTGAGATTTATCCAAAGCTCGACAAGATGGTTTTTCTTGATGGCGATGTAGTAGTAAGAAAGGACATAACTGGCCTCTGGTCAATCGATATGAAGGGGAAGGTTAATGGTGCTGTAGAGACTTGTGGAGAGAGCTTCCATAGCTTTGATGATTACTTGAATTTCTCAAGTCCTGTTGTTGCAAAGAATTTTGATCCCAATGCATGTCTCTGGGCTTTTGGAATGAATATATTTGATCTGGCTGAATGGAGGCGGCAGAACATAACTGAAATCTACCACTTTTGGCAGAAGCTTGTAAGTTTCACATACTTGTGATTACTTTCATACATGATAAATTACACGAGATGTCTAGAACTAGCTTAGGGACAATATGGCTTCTATGCCTAAATAGGCTGATAAAGTTTTAAACTAAAGATCATGTGCAATGCTGAGTTTATTCATATCCCTCTATAAGGTTCTCCATGTTATATCGCAGATTGTCCATGTAATTAACACATCTAATATTTAGCTTACATGGGTAGCAAGATTTAGAGAAATCTCTCAACACTTGTATTGTACAGAGTTTCAAAATTTGTGAGGACATGACTACTGTGCAAAAGATGAGAGAATCAGAGAACTATATAGTCCTTCTGAATTGTCAATAACTTGGAAGCTTTTAACTCCATCCTTTGTTTTATTTCAGAGAACCTGTCATTTGTTGTTTTCTTTTGCATTCCATTTGATAAATATTTGTCAACTTTCAATTGCAGAATGAAGACGGATTGCACTGGAAACTTGGCACTCTTCCTCTAGGTCTGGTTACATTCTGGAACAAGACATTCCCCCTCGATCGATCATGGCATGTTCTCGGTCTAGGTTACAACCCGCATGTAAGCAGTAGTGATGTGGAGCGTGCCGCGGTCATACATTACAATGGCAACATGAAGCCCTGGCTTGAGATTGGCCTGCCCAAGTTCCGAAGCTACTGGTCTGAATATCTTGACTACGATCAGCCTTTTCTGCGGGAATGCAACATCAATCCGTGAAGCAAGACCAGTGCCTCCCAAGCCATTCTGACATCTCTAGCCTAGTTAGTTCTGTGTTTGATCTATTTGTCGGCATCCCATGTTGGGTATGGTTTGTGGAGAAGGTTGTAGCGGTTGAGATTACATGCCAGTAGGGGAAAATAAGTTCTGCTGTGCAAATGCTTTTTGGCATGCCATCGTTGTGTACGAAATGTTAGATTGCTGCCGTCGAGTAACTGTAACGGGGAAGTTAGAAATACACGAGAAAAGACCCAAAGACCCTGGGTCTTACTACTAGTCAGACAGGGTTCAAGCCTCACTTCTACAGTATCTATTAAAATTGATGCCTAGTTGACAGCATTGTCAAATGTGTTTTTCCTTAAGTACTACTTGGCTTCTTGTTAGTTGGAAACTAACCTCGTGCCTACAAATTTAAATGGTTCATCTCATCTTATGTCCAATTTTGCAGTGATATAGAGCAATTGCTACATCTCATATAAAATCTTCAGATTTTTTTTCTTATTTCAATACGCTCAATCGCTCATAGCATGCTGAAAACAATCTACTAAGTTTTCTTGATGTTGATGTCATGCATACTTGGTACAATTCTTATAACCCCTCCGATCTAAATTAATTGACGCATATTTAGTACTCCCTCCGTCCCAAAATTCTTGTCTTAGATTTGTCTAGATACGGATGTATCTAATACTAAAACGTGACTTGATACATCCGTATTTAGACAAATCTAAGACAAGAATTTTGGGACGGAGGGAGTACAACTTTAGTACGAAGTTGTACTAAGTGTGTGTAAATTAATATGGATCGAAGGGAGTATATATTTTTTTCTATTTGAAAGGAGGTTAAACTATTTGGAAGGAGGTTAAACCCTGGCCTCTGCATCATGTGATGCACAATTTGGGTTTTATCATTTATGCCATTAGTTGTGTCTCATTACTCAGTTTTTTAAGGAAAGATGCGAGCCTGGCTTTAAATTAATAAATCCAAAAGCATCCAAGAAGGTTTAATTGTGTAGTTGTGTCCCACTAAGTTTTTTCACTAGGAGTTTCAACTGCTAAAAAATGCCATCGCTACATTAGGCAGATGCTAAAAAATGCCACTAGACTCCATTACTGTCCGCTCAAATCCCGTTACCATGTTATATAACGAAAATACCAATGGACCCACATGTCCATTGACCTATTTGTCACTACGATGGCGTGGGCTCACTCAATCCCCAACCGCCTTCTTATTTTCCTCTAAAATTACCTGCTTGCTTATTGCTAACAAGTGGAGACCACACTTGTCATTGTGAGATAGCAAGAGCTAACATGTGGGTCTAGGGGTATTTTGGTCATATTGTATGATCAACGGGTTTGACATGAAAATAATGATGTCTAATGCGAAAGTGCCATTCTACACCCAGGAGCAAATGCTCCTGGTGTGATCAGTAAAATCAAAAAAATAGAAAAAAAATTCAAAAAATTCTGAAATTTTTTTGTGACATACTTTCACAAGTGTTTCTTGTGCATGAAAATTTTCACCACGAAATCACATTCATGGAAGTCGTGCCAAAAAAACAAAATCAGAGCTCCAAAATGCTTTTGTAAGTAACATTTTTAGAGCATTGATTTTTTACCACATCTTCCACCAATGTGATTTCGCGATGAAATTTTACGTGCACAACAAACATTTGTATAAGTATGCCACACAAAAATTCAGAATTTTTTGACATTTTTTTTAATTTACTGTTCACACCAGGAGCATTTGCTCCTGGGTGTAGAAACTCCACGTCCTGTCTAATGGCATTTTTTAGCAAACATCTAATGGAATTTTGAGCAATCATCTAACAAATCGATGGCATTTCTGAGCAGTTGTAACTTATAATGGGAAAACTGAGTTGTGGGACACAACTAGTGCATAAATGATATAACCCCTCTATTAATTACTACTCATCAAAGTACAAAACAAAGACAAACAGGGATGCACCATTACAAGAGAGATGAATAAACAACTATGAGCAAGTCGATTTCTTTTGCAGCAACGCCTTTAGCAAGGGGTACCAGTACACGACCTCGCGCCATCATCGCCATGTCTGACTGAAAAAGGCCAGGAAAAGGATTTTCATCCCGAGTGTGGAGACCAACCACCGAAGGTCAGTACATCAGCAATGAAACAATGCCTTCAACATCGTAATGAGACAAGATCGTCGATGTTGAGCCTGGCCAATAAAGGTCACAACAAGGGTTTTCACCATGGATCAAGCAGTGTCCCATCCACCACCTTGAAAATGTTGAAAATATGATTTAGAGGCAATAATAAAGTATTATTATATTTTAACGTTGTAATTAATGTTTATAGTTCTGTGCTATAATGGGAATGATTCTAAAATATGAGATTAAGATAAAACTCAGTTGTATGTGTGGAAACTTAAAAATCAAATTGATCCTTATTCTCGCCTCTAAGACTAGCTCATATATTGCAGAGATCTTGTTTTCCTGGTCATGAGCATGAAGATGCTGGCAATAATAAGAACACATTGTTGGTTGAACAATGGTGTTGGATACTCAAATTACTTCTAGAAAGGTGTGTGTGTGTGTGGGGGGGCGGGGTGTGGCGAAGAGGGCCTCCGCGTTGTCCGTTTGCAGGTGACGTGTTGTGGGGGCCTCCCGGGGGTTCTAACATCGTCCGATCTGTGAGCCCGTTGTCTAGGTCATCGGGCTCGTTCACACGATGGGTAGTTCGAGCCCGGCTGTGAGGGCCTACTTTGGTTGTTGCGCTAGCCGGCTTGTTTGCCTCGGGCTAGACAGGTGCGCACCAACCGCGCATGGGGTGGTTGGAGAGAGTCGTCCGGCTAGGGTTGCCACATCGTGCAATTGTCGAAGCTGGGTCCACCTGTTAGCGCTTGTCGCCTCTTGTTGGGCTGCCTCGCTCTCACCAGCCATGAGCCGGGTGGTCGGAGAGGGCCATCCGAACAGGGTGTGGCCGCGACCCTGCCGGTTGGCTAGGGCCCAGCCATATCTGAATGCTACCGCGAGGATTGCTCGGTCTTTTCCTTAAAGCGGTTGTGTCTTGCTATAAGTTCGCAATTTTATGCTGCACATAGGATTGCGCGCACGGTGGCCTCCCTCTCGCTTTTGCCTTGCACCCGCTGCTCCCTTGTGCTCTTTGCCCGTAGCCCCCGCAATGGTCGAACACATCTCCGGCATCTTCCTTTTTGCACGGATGTGCAACGTGCCGTGTTCTTCGGCCTCTTTAAGCGTGCAGTTCCCCGTCTACCAACTCGCCGTCTCTGTTGAGTGTTGCCTTTGCTCTATTATTTGTGTTCATCTTTCTTCTGTTTGGCGTCTTTCTGCTTTGATCGTGCCGCCGCAGTGCCGCCACAGGACACACTGTTTCTTCCCGCGTTGAGATGGTTTTTCTTTGGGGGGTTTTCTTGAGTTTCATGGTTTTTCCTGGGTTTTTTGTGTCATTTTTTTTTCAGTTTTTCTTGGTTCCCTGTGTTCTGTTTTTTTGGTTTATTCTACATTTTTGGTTTTTGTCTGTCAAAAGCGTGAAAGCACGATAGTGCTTCAGATCAACTACAACTATGCTTATCTGAAAAAAAAATGGAGCATATGTGTGCTTTCGTGTGAAGCACATTAGTGCTTCCACGAGAAAGGAAAGCACGGTAGTGCCTTGCGTGAAGCGTCATTTTGGTTTTCTGGAAAGTGAAGCACGACTGTACTTCTCGCGTGAAAATGACAAATTGTGTTTCCCAAAAGTAAAGCACGTGCTAGGATAGTTTTGTAGCACGGTTTAGTACAGTTTTGGAGCGCAGATTTCACACCCAAAAAAGTTGGTCAAAACCTATCAATGTGAGACCAATTTTGAAGATCTCAATGCGAAGAATGTAATGATGAAAACGATTCATGATTTAGATGCACAGTTCGAGAGATAAATCGTTTAAAAAAATGAATCTGCGAAATAACACAAACAAACATACCCATCTCTCCTTCATGTGGGATTTTTTTTTATCAAACTCTCTAATTGCGACAAATGAACATGTGATGCGTCATTTGTCACCATCAGAGAAGGTGGGAAGGCTCTTACAACAAAGGGCACCTTTAGTTAGTGATTTCACCCACTGACGACGAACTTGAGCATCCGACGAGCTAGAGTATGAGTGATTTCCCCCGGGTGATTAATACTTTGCACATGAACCTGACGACCTTCTTATGTTGCAATCAGGGAGGAGATTAAAGCCTGGGCAAAAGAATTTAAAGAAGTGAGTTGCAATCATTAGAAGAGGAGTTCAAATGTGAGTAGTGCTATACGGTTGATAGCTTTTCACCCGAATATTTTTGAACGATGTATCAAATCATCCATTATATTGCATCATTTCGCCAATAAGCACCGTTCTAAAGTAGACATCGTCCAGAATTCATGCACTGTGGTGTGCACTGCAGTTTCGTTCAATTTTTTTTTTGAAACGAAGGCAAAAGATTTGCCTCATATATTAAATAAGGAGAGAAGAGTTTGTTACAACACACAACCAGAATACGACATGCCAATTATTCTCGCAATAGAAAAGACCCTAACTTCTTTGCCCCGGCGGTGATCCAAAGGTTTGCCTCGTCGATGATGATGTTGAGTAGAGTTGGCGGAGGCGTGCTCTTATGCCGGAACACTCTTGCGTTTCTTTCATTCCAAATGACCCACGACACAAGTATGGTGATCGAGGCCTTTGCTTTTCGGTTGGTGGTGCCCACGGCGCTCATGCTCGCCCACCATGACTTGACTAAGTTGAAGGAGCTCCACGCCGACGTGTCCATGTCGTGTATGAGAAATTTCTAAATAACCAAATTCCAAAGCCTCAACGTGAAGCGGCAAATATAGAAGCGCATAGATTAGTTCAATTTCTTGCCCTGATACGGCCGCCATGTCTCCTTTGTAAGCACGCCGTCAGGCGTTGGCATTCCAGAATCCAGACTGCTTGATTCTGTTTAATAAAGGGTGGAATTTCTCTCTGAAAATATAGAATCCTTTTTTTTTGCTTAGGTTATCTGGTTGCCGGTCCCCTATTGCTTCCTCTGTGAAGAAATATAAGAGCTTTTAGATAACTGTACAGAGGGAGTACATCACAAACTAGTCAAAAAACAAAGTCTCAGCTTGAATTTCTGACGGGAACATTATCATGATGTCATTCATCATACACTATAAAACGATCGTTCCAATTTGGCGAGGACATATATGGACATGGGCATATATTACATTTCAAGATCCGACCGGACCGGACCGGACAATTTGGTGATGCAGAGGCTGGGGTAAAACCCCTTTTTGAAAAGAAAAAAAAGATCCGACCGGACAGTTCCTCAACGAAAGGCGCCTTCCCTGGCCACCCACTCCCACTCCATCCATCCTCACTAATGTGGAAATAGCCATCCTGATCGTGGATGGAACCGGCGGATTCGGTGTCAAGAGTGGCCCTTTTTGGCTTTCCAGAGGCGATCGTTGCCCCCTGGAGCGTCATCGGAATCTGCTGCGAGTTGAGAGAGGTCGCCGCTACATGTGGCCGTGGAGGTAGCGGCAGCCCTCCACTTCCTGCAAGGGGTATATTGCCCCGTCCCCATCCTCTCTGTCCAATGTCTCTCCCTGTCCCGTCAGGTTTTTTATAAGCGCAAGTGGGCAGAGCTGTGAGGATCATGTGGGAGTGTGGTGGTCTCTCCCGTTTTGGCCATGTCCCTCCTATATAAGCGCTGCACACTCACTTGGCCTCAACCACATCACTACACAGATCCATCCATCTAGTTTTCCAGTAGAAGCAGTGGAAGAGCAGAGCAGAACCTTCCTGCAAATTCACCCTCCTGTTCAGGTGCCCTGTTCTTGCTCAGGATGGGCAAGGTGAAGAGCCATGGCAGCAAGCACAAGGGATCAGGAGGGCTGAGCAGGATGCTGAGGCAGCACAAGGCCAGGCTCTACATCATCCGCCGATGCGTCGTCATGCTCCTCTCCTCTTGATCTGATTCTCCTCTCTAGCGTAGGCTTGACAGATTCTTTGGTGCGTGTGTACATATATACTCCCTCTGTAAACTAATATAAGAGTGTTTAGATCACTATTTTAGTATTCTAAACGCTCTTATATTAGTTTACGGAGGGAGTACTACATAACATAGGGTAGTTCAGAGGTTCAGATAGATGTTGCTGACGGTTGGTTTGGATGGAAGTTTTTGTGTGGTATGGTGCTCCTAAGTCCTGCAATGGCAAGGTTGTACATGTACTCATGTGTCATGTGTTGGAGTGTTGTGTGTTTGCTCTATTAGCACAAGTGAAAGAAAAAAAGTGGTTACCCCTGGCATTTCATTTTATCCACACTTTTAAGTAATATTTCTGCGATGTTGGATTGCTTTACTTAGAAAATTGTCAACATTGTGGCATGTGTATTTCTTTCCTAATACCAACAAATTTAAATGGTTCGTCTCATCCTATGTTCGATTTGAAGTGATACAGAGCAATTGCTGCATCTCATATAAAATCTTCAAGGATTTTTCGTGTTTCCATACGCTGGATTGCTATGCAATCCACTGATTCTTCTTACTTGATGTCGATGCCATGCATACTTTGTAAAACTTTATACTACATGCAAATATACTTTGATTTTATACCATCGAGAGCATGCACTCTTGTAAGTCATATGTGGCAATATGTCACCTAATTACAAATATGAGAGTTCTCGCGGAATTGCAAAGAAACCTTCTAGAAGTGTCGGAGTAATTAATGGGCCACGGGCAGGCTCAGCCGAGTCCCTGAATTTATCAAGACTTTGGGCTAGCTCCGCCTAGCTGGGCCCCAAGCTGAAAGCTCCGCCCTCTGGGGCCGGCTGGCTCAGCGGCCGGCTGCCAGAGGGCGGCCGACCCAAGACTACGACGCTCCGAGTGACCGGCTCCTGGCGGCCGCCCTCCAGAGAGGGCGGCAACGGGCAGGCGGCCACCTCACGACTACGGGGCGGCCGAGCTCCCATCGAGAGTACAAGTCAAGGCATGGCTACAGTGAAGCACGTCGCCTCCCACGCTCGAGACGGTCGTGGCTACAGTGCTCCGTACAGACGGAGATCTCCGCACGACGGAGCACTGTGCCGTATCTACCATGACGTCGCTCCAGGCAGGCGGAGCCCTGTTCCCCACGACGGCCTGTCGGTACGGCCCGCCAGAGGCGGGCCCTATCGGGCAGTGACCCCAAGGAAGACGGCGAAAGCTCAACCAGGCGGATTAGAGAGGGACCGGCCTCCAGCAGGCGGCCGTCCCTTGTCCCGAGGCGAGCACGCCATTAAGATGATAAGACCAGGTGTGGCTACAGTGTCCTCCCACCAGGCGGCGGGACTGTAGCCACGCTAAGATGACCAAGCCCCCGTCATCAACGACATGACTACAGTGAGCAGCCACCAACCAGTCGGCGGGGCCCACCAGGCGGCGGGCCCCGACGGTCGGCGGAGAAGCCGGAGGCTGGAGACACTGACAGTCGGGCCCAGCAGCCGGTCAGATTACCATTGTACCCCTGGGGGGTAGGCCTATATAACCCCCCAGGCCACCCATGCAAAGGGTTCCCACTCCATTAGAACTAGCCACCCCCCTAGAGCAGGAAGAGAGCTAGCCTTGCCTCCTTCTGCCTCTAGCGCACAGCTCGAGGAGCACCATTGTATCACTTGTGCCTTAGTGATCATGCGGAGACCCCGTAGAGCAGGACTAGGGGTGTTATCTCCTGGGAGAGCCCCGAACCTGGGTAAAGTACGCCGGCGTTCGTGTCTATGCCTTATCCCGCTTCCAGGCACCGGCGACATTCTACTCGCTCCCACCATGATAAGCCATCCATTGTCATATGTCGCACCCAACCCCCAACATTTGGCACCCACCATGGGGCGAGGTGCACCATCTCCCGGAGATCTGCTCTGGACGAGAACCCTGTTCCTTCCCGGCGAGCGAAGCCAACCCAGCACACCCGACGGCATCAGCCTTGACGCGCTGCACGATGCGGAGATCGCCTGCGCGGCGGGCTGCCTCGCTGACCTCGTCGGCGAGATCGACCTCTCCGACGAGCCGGCCTCCGACGTGGGCACTGAAGGAAATATGCCCCAGAGGCAATAATAAAGTTATTATTTTTTCCTTACATCATGATAAATGTTTATTATTCATGCTAGAATTGTATTAACCGGAAACATGATACATGTGTGAATACATAGACAAACTGAGTGTCACTAGTATGCCTCTACTTGACTAGCTCATTAATCAAAGATGGTTATGTTTCCTAGCCATGGACAAAGAGTTGTCATTTGATTAATGAGATCACATCATTAGGAGAATGATGTGATTGACTTGACCCATTCCTTTAGCTTAGCACTTGATCGTTTAGTATGTTGTTGTTGCTTTCTTCATGACTTATACATGTTTCTATGACTATGAGATTATGCAACTCTTGTTTACCGGAGGAACACTTTGTGTGCTACCAAACGTCACAACGTAACTGAGTGATTATAAAGGTGCTCTACAGGTGTCTCTAAAGGTACTTATTGGGTTGGCGTATTTTGAGATTAGGATTTGTCACTCCGATTGTCGGAGAGGTATCTCTGAGCCCTCTCGGTAATGCACATCACTTAAGCCTTGCAAGCATTGCAACTAATGAGTTAGTTGCGAGATGATGTATTACGGAATGAGTAAAGAGACTTGCTGGTAACGAGATTGAACTAGGTATTGAGATACCGATGATCGAATCTCGGGCAAGTAATATACCGATGACAAAGGAAACATCGTATGTTGTTATGCGGTCTGACCGATAAAGATCTTCGTAGAATATGTGGGAACCAATATGAGCATCCAGGTTCCGCTATTGGTTATTAACCGGAGACGTGTCTCGGTCATGTCTACATTATTCTCGAACCCGTAGGGTCCGCATGATAATTAAATTATGAGTTTATGAGTTTTGATGTACCGAAGGAGTTCGGAGTCCTGGATGAGATCAGGTACATGAAGAGGAGTCTCGAAATGGCCGAGACGTAAAGATCGATATATTGGATGACTATATTCGGAGTTCGGAAAGGTTCCGAGTGATTCGGGTATTTTTTGAAGTACCGGAGAGTTACAGGAATTCGCCGAGGAGTATGTGGGCCTTATTGGACTTTAGGGGGAAGAGAGAGGAGAGGCTGGGCGCCCCCCCCCCCCCAAGGCCTAGTACGAATTGGACTAGGGGGAGGGGCTGCGCCCCCTCCTTCCTTCTCTTCTCTTCCCCCTTTCCTTGACTCCTACTCCTACTACTTGGAAGGGGGGAATCCTACTCCCGGTGGGAGTAGGACTCCCCATGGCGCGCCCCCTCCTAGGCCGGCCGCCCCCTCCCCCTTGCTCCTTTATATACGGGGGCAGGGGGGAACCTCTAGACACAACGACAATTGATCCCTTGGATCTCTTAGCCGTGTGCGGTGCCCCCCTCCATCATAGTCCACCTCGATAATATCGTAGAGGTGCTTAGGCGAAGCCCTGGGACGGTAGAACATCAAGATCGTCACCACGCCGTCGTGCTGACGGAACTCTCCCTCAACACTCGGCTGGATCAGAGTTCGAGGGACGTCATCGAGCTGAACGTGTGCTAGAACTCGGAGGTGCCGTAGTTTCGGTGCTTGATCGGTCGGGCCGTGAAGACGTACGACTACATCAACCGCGTTGTGCTAACGCTTCCGCTTTCGGTCTACGAGGGTACGTGGACACCACTCTCCTCTCTCGTTGCTATGCATCACCATGATCTTGTGTGTGCGTAGGAATTTTTTTGAAATTACTACGTTCCCCAACAGTGGCATCCGAGCCAGGTTTTATGCGTAGATGTCATATGCACGAGTAGAACACAAGTGAGTTGTGGGCGATATAAGTCATACTGCTTACCAGCATATGTCATACTTTGGTTCGGCGGTATTGTTGGATGAAGCGGCCCGGACCGACATTACGCGTACGCTTACGCGAGACTGGTTCTACCGACGTGCTTTGCACACAGGTGGCTGGCGGGTGTCAGTTTCTCCAACTTTAGTTGAACCGAGTGTGGCTATGCCCGGTCCTTGCGAAGGTTAAAACATCACCAACTTGACAAACTATCGTTGTGGTTTTGATGCGTAGGTAAGAACGGTTCTTGCTAAGCCCGTAGCAGCCACGTAAAACTTGCAACAACAAAGTAGAGGACGTCTAACTTGTTTTTGCAGGGCATGTTGTGATGTGATATGGTCAAGACGTGATGCTATATTTTATTGTATGAGATGATCATGTTTTGTAACGAAGTTATCGGCAACTGGCAGGAGCCATATGGTTGTCGCTTTATTATATGAAATGCAAATGCCCTGTAATTGCTTTACTTTATCACTAAGCGGTAGCGATAGTCGTAGAAGCAATAGACGGCGTAAACGACAATGATGCTACGATGGAGATCAAGTTGTCGCGCCAGTGACGATGGTGATCATGGAGGTGCTTCGGAGATGGAGATCACAAGCACAAGATGATGAAGGCCATATCATATCACTTATATTGATTGCATGTGATGTTTATCTTTTATGCATCTTATCTTGCTTTGATTGACGGTAGCATTATAAGATGATCTCTCACTAAATTTCAAGATAAAAGTGTTCTCCCTAAGTATGCACCGTTGCCAAAGTTCGTCGTGCGCAGACACCACGTGATGATCGGGTGTGATAAGCTCTACGTCCATCTACAACGGGTGCAAGCCAGTTTTGCACACGCAGAATAATCAGGTTAAACTTGACGAGCCTAGCATATGCAGATATGGCCTCGGAACACTGAGACCGAAAGGTCGAGCGTGAATCATATAGTAGATATGATCAACATAGTGATGTTCACCATTGAAAACTAATCCATTTCACGTGATGATCGGTTATGGTTTAGGTGATTTGGATCACGTGATCACTTAGAGGATTAGAGAGATGTCTTTCTAAGTGGGAGTTCTTAAGTAATATGATTAATTGAACCTTAATTTATCATGAACTTAGTCCTGGTAGTATTTTGCAAATTATGTTGTAGATCAATAGCTCACGTTGTTGCTTCCCTATGTTTTTATATGTGTTCCTAGAGAAAACTAAGTTGAAAGATGTTAGTAGCAATGATGCGGACTTGGTCCGTGATCTGAGATTTATCCTCATTGCTGCATAGAAGAATTATGTCCTTGATGCACTGCTAGGTGACAGACCTATTGCAGGAGCAGATGCAGACGTTATGAACGTTTGGCTAGCTCAATATGATGACTACTTGATAGTTTTGTGCACCATGCTTTATGGCTTAGAATCGGGACTTCAAAGATGTTTTGAACGTCATGGACCATATGAGATGTTCCAGGAGTTGAAGTTAATATTTCAAGCAAGTACCCGAGTTGAGAGATATGAAGTCTCCAAAAAGTTCTATAGCTAAAAGATGGAGGAGAATCGCTCAACTAGTGAGCATGTGCTCAGATTGTCTGGGTACTACAATCGCTTGAATCAAGCGGGAGTTAATCTTCCAGATAAGATAGTGATTGACAGAATTCTCTAGTCACCACCACCAAGTTAGTAGAACTTCGTGATGAGCTATAATATGCAAGGAATGATGAAAACAATTCCCAAGCTCTTCGCGATGCAAAAATCGGCGAAGGTAGAAATCAAAGAAAAACATCAAAGTGTTGATGGTGGACAAGATCACTAGTTTCAAGAAAAAGGGCAAAGGGAAGAAGGGGAACTTCAAGAAGAACAGCAAGCAAGTTGCTGCTCAAGTGAAGAAGCCCAAGTTTGGACCTAAGCCTAAGACTAAGTGATTCTACTGCAAAGGGACTGGTCACTGGAAGTGGAACTACCCCAAGTATTTGGCGAATAAGAAGGATGGCAAAGTGAACATAGGTATATTTCATATACATGTTATTGATGTGTACTTTACTAATGTTTATAGCAACCCCTTGGTATTTGATACTGGTTCAGTTGCTAAGAGTAGTAACTCGAAACGGGAGTTGCAAAATAAACAGAAACTAGTTGAGGGTGAGGTGACGATGTGTGTTGGAAGTAGTTCCAAGATTGATATGATCATCATCGCACACTCCCTATACTTTCGGGATTAGTGTTGAACCTAAATAAGTGTTATTTGGTGTTTGCATTGAGCATGAATGTGATTTGATCATGTTTATTGCAATACGGTTATTCATGTAAGTTAGAGAATAATTGTTATTTTGTTTACATGAATAAAACCTTCTATGGTCATACACCCAATGAAAATGGTTTGTTGGATCTCGATCGTGTGATACACATATTCATAATATTGAAGCCAAAAGATGTAAAGTTAATAATGATAGTGCAACTTATTTGTGGCACCGCCGTTTAGGTCATATTGGTGTAAAGCGCATGAAGAAACTCCATGCTGATGGGCTTTTGGAATCACTTGATTATGAATCACTTGATGCTTGCGAACCATGCCTCATGGGAAAGATGACTACGACTCCGTTCTCCGGAACAATGGAGCGAGCAACAGATTTGTTGGAAATAATACATACTGATGTATGAGACCCAATGAGTGTTGATGCTCGTGGCAAGTATCGTTATTTTCTGACCTTCACAGATGATTTGAGCAGATATGGGTATATCTACTTAATGAAACACAAGTTAAAACATTTGAAAAGTTCAAAGAATTTCAGAGTGAAGTGGAGAATCATCGTAACAAGAAAATAAAGTTTCTACGATCTGATCGTGGAGGAGTATATTTGAGTGACGAGTTTGGACTTCATATAAAACAATGTGGAATAGTTTCATAGCTCACGCCACATGGAACACCACAACGTAATGGTGTGTCCGAACGTCATAACCGCACTTTATTCGATATGGTGCAATCTATGATGTATCTTACCGATTTACCACTATCGTTTTGGGGTTATGCATTAGAGACAGTTGCATTCACTTTAAATAGGGCACCATCAAAATCTGTTTGGGACGACGCGTTATGAACTGTGGTTTGGCAAGAAACCAAATTGTCGTTTCTTAAAGTTTGGGACTGCGATGCTTATGTGAAAAAGTTTCAACCTGATAAGCTCGAACCCAAATCGAAGAAGTGCGTCTTCATAGAATACCCAAAGGAAACTATTGGGTACACCTTCTATCACAGATCCGAAAGCAAGATATTCATTGCTAAGATGGATCCTTTCTAGAGAAGGAGTTTCTCTCGAAAGAAGTGAGTGGGAGAAAAGTAGAACTTGATAAGGTAATAGTACCTTCTCCTGAATTGGAAAATAGTTCATCGCTGAAATCAGTTCCAGTGATTCCTACACCAATTAGTGAGAAAGCTAATGATGATGATCATGAAACTTCAGATCAAGTTATTACAGAACCTCATAGGTCTTCCAGAGTATGGTCCGCACCAGAGTGGTATGGTAATCCTGTTCTGGAAGTCATGTTACTAGACCATGATGAACCTACGAACTATGAGGAAGCGATGATGAGCCCAGATTCCGCGAAATGGCTGGAGGCCATGAAATCTAAGATAGGATCCATGTATGAGAACAAAGTGTGGACTTTGATGGACTTGCCCGATGATCGGCAATCCATAGAAAATAAATGATCTTCAAGAGGAAGACGGACGTTGATAGTAGTGTTACTATCTACAAAGGTCAAATTGTCGCAAAAGGTTTTTGACAAGTTCAAGGTATTGAATACAATGAGATTTTCTCACTCATATCGATGCTTAAAAGTCTGTCCGAATCATGTTAGAAAATTGCCGCATTTTATGAAATCTGACAAATGGATAAATAAAACTGCATTCCTTAATGGATTTATTAAAGAAGAGTTGTATATGATACAACCATAAGGTTTTGTCAATCCTAAAGGTACTAACAAAATATGCAAGCTCCAGCAATCCATCTATGGACTGGTGCAAGCATCTCGGAGTTGGAATATACGCTTTGATAAGTTGATCAAAGCATATAGTTTTAATACAGACTTGCGGTGAAACCTGTATTTACAAGAAAGTGAGTGGGAGCACTACAACATTTCTGATGAGTATATGTGAATGGCATATTGTTGATCGGAAATAATGTAGAATTATTCTGCAAAGCATAAAGGAGTGTTTGAAAGGAGTTTTTCAAAGAAAGACCTCAGTGAAGCTGCTTACATATTGAGCATCAAGATCTATAGAGATAGATCAAGATGCCTGATAAGTTTTTCAATGAATACATACCTTGACAAGATTTTATAGTAGTTCAAAATGGAACAGTCAAAGAAAGAGTTCTTGCCTGTGTTACAAGGTGTGAAATTGAGTAAGACTCAAAGACCGACCACGGCAGAAGATAGAAAGAGAATGAAAGTCATTCCCTATGCCTCAGCCATAGGTTTTATAAAGTATGCCATGCTGTGTACCAGATCTGTTGCATACCCTACCACTAAGTATTGGCAAGGGAGTGCAATAGTGATCTAGGAGTAGATCAATGGACAGCGGTCAAAAATATCCTTAGTAAGGACTAAGGAGATGTTTCTCGATTATGGAGGTGATACAAGAGTTCGTCGTAAAGAGTTACATCGATGCAAGCTTTTACACCGATCCAGATGACTCTAAGTCTGAATCTGGATACATATTAAAAGTGGGAGCAATTATCTAGAGTAGCTCCGTGCAGAGCATTGTAGACATAGAATATTTGCAAAATACATACGGCTCTGAATGTGATAGACCCGTCGACTAAACTTCTCTCACGAGCAAAAACATGATCATACCTTAGTACTCTTTGGGTGTTAATCACATAGCGATGTGAACTAGATTATTGACTCTAGTAAACCCTCTTGGTGTTGATCACATGACGATGTGAACTATGGGTATTAATCACATACAGTTGTGAATATTGATGTTAAATCACATGGTGGTGTGAACTAGATTATTGACTCTAGTGCAAGTGGGAGACTGAAGGAAATATGCCCTAGAGGCAATAATAAAGTTATTATTTATTTCCTTACATCATGATAGATGTTTATTATTCATGCTAGAATTGTATTAACCGGAAACATGATACATGTGTGAATACATAGACAAACTGAGTGTCACTAGTATGCCTCTACTTGACTAGCTCATTAATCAAAGATGGTTATGTTTCCTAGCCATGGACAAAGAGTTGTCATTTGATTAATGAGATCACATCATTAGGAGAATGATGTGATTGACTTGACCCATTCCGTTAGCTTATCACTTGATCGTTTAGTATGTTGTCGTTGCTTTCTTCATGACTTATACATGTTCCTATGACTATGAGATGATGCAACTCCCGTTTACCGGAGGAACACTTTGTGTGCTACCAAACGTTACAACGTAACTGGGTGATTATAAAGGTGTTCTACAGGTGTCTCCACAGGTACTTGTTGGGTTGGCGTATTTCTAGATTAGGATTTGTCACTCCGATTGTCGGTGAGGTATCTCTGGGGCCTCTCAGTAATGCACATCACTTAAGCCTTACAAGCATTGCAACTAATGAGTTAGTTGCGAGATGATGTATTACGGAACAAGTAAAGAGACTTGCCGGTAACGAGATTGAACTAGGTATTGAGATACCGACGATCGAATCTCGGGCAAGTAACATACCGATGACAAAGGGAACAACGTATGTTGTTATGCGGTCTGACCGATAAAGATCTTCGTAGAATATGTGGGAACCAATATGAGCATCCAGGTTCCGCTATTGGTTATTGACCGGAGACATGTCTCGGTCATGTCTACATTATTCTCGAACCCGTAGGGTCCGCACGCTTAAGGTTTCGATGACAGTTAAATTATGAGTTTATAAGTTTTGATGTACCGAAGGAGTTCGGAGTCCCGGATGAGATCGGGTACATGACGAGGAGTCTCGAAATGACCGAGACGTAAAGATCGATATATTGGACGACTATATTCGGAGTTCAGAAAGGTTCCGAGTGATTCGGGTATTTTTCGGAGTACCGGAGAGTTACGGAAATTCACCGAGGAGTATATGGGCCTTATTGGGCTTTAGGGGGAAGAGAGAGGAGAGGCTGGGCGCTCCCCCAAGGCCTAGTCCGAATTGGACTAGGGGGAGGGGCTGCGCCCCCTCCTTCCTTCTCTTCTCTTCCCCCTTTCCTTGACTCCTACTCCTACTACTTGGAAAGGGGGGAATCCTACTCCCGGTGGGAGTAGGACTCCCCATGGTGCGCCCCCTCCTAGGCCGGCCGCCCCCTCCGCCTTGCTCCTTTATATACGGGGGCAGGGGGGCACCTCTAGACACAACAACAATTGATCCCTTGGATCTCTTAGCCGTGTGCGGTGCCCCCCTCCACCATAGTCCACCTCGATAATATCGTAGCGGTGCCTAGGCGAAGCCCTGCGGCGGTAGAACATCAAGATCATCACCACGCCGTCGTGCTGACGAAACTCTCCCTCGACACTTGGCTGGATCGGAGTTCGAGGGACGTCATCGAGCTGAACGTGTGCTAGAACTCGGAGGTGTCGTAGTTTCGGTGCTTGATCGGTCGGGCCGTGAAGACGTACGACTACATCAACCGCATTGTGCTGACGCTTCTGCTTTCGGTCTACGAGGGTACGTGGACAACACTCTCCCCTCCTGTTGCTATGCATCACCATGATCTTGCGTGTGCGTAGGAATTTTTTTGAAATTACTACGTTCCCCAACAGGCACAAGCTGCCCTGAGAGCCGCCTCCTCAGCCTCCTCGACCAGCTCCATGTCGCCAGCGAGCCTGCTGTGGACCTGGAGTCCGTCGGCTCGATCGATCCGATGATCGTCGACTCCGACACGGCATCGCTCGACGCGTTCCCCACCAACGTGGTGGTCTACGACGAGCCGCCTCCTCGCGAGTACAGCGGCGGGAGCACCGTCACGGAGGTACTCGTCATCAACTGTGAGGAGCACTCGGACGGACGTGCTCAAGATCCCCTCGACACCACTCTGCGCGACCTCACGGCGCCCGTTCCCGAGGGCGCGGACGCTTAGGCGCTGGAGGCACGCTGCCTCCAGCTTCTCGAAAATGCTGGCCGCCTGGCCAGCATGCGTCGGCTTTCGGACGCCTATCGGCGTGAGATGGACCGGGCCGTAGGCGGCACACCAGCTCCTGAGGGGCCTAGCCGCCTCGGCACATTCGGTAGTGTGGCGTGACTGTCGCCAGCATGTTCGGGGCAGAGCGCCCCGTCTATGCCATGCCTGCGGAAAACATCCGGGCCGCCCAGGCGGTAACGGATGAGCTGGACAAATACTACGGCGATGAGCGCCGCCACATGACGGAGCGAGTCTAGCAGCTCCTAGACGCGGCTGCCGCACAGCACGAGGCCGCCTGCCGCGTCGAAGTCCCACCCGGACGAAACAACGAGCCGCCCCCACGCCGAGATCATGGGGTGACCTCCCGGACGCCTACTGGTGGCGCGCGCAGAGGAAAGGGCAACGAGCCGGCTGCCAGCCGCAGTCGGACACGCCTCTCCATCGAGCGGGACGAGGACGGCCGCCCTCGTGCAGTAGAGCGGCGAGGCGACCTGCCGCCTCCCCCTCCTCGAGGAGCGAGATACCCCACCCCGCCTCCTATCACGCATCCGACACTCGGCGACCGCCTTGGCTGCCGAGAGGCAGTCGGAGAGAATGATGCTCGCCATCGGATCGATCGTCTCAACCGATCCCTGACGCTTGAAGAAGAAGATGCGCTGGGCCCGCCCTGTTTCGGCCCCTGAATCCGAGATGAGCCCTTCCCTAAGGGGTTCACCCTCCCATGAGATACACCCAAGTACACCGGCTCCATGAAGCCGGAGGACTGGCTGGTCGACTACTCCACGACCGTCAGTATAGCAAACGGCAACAAGCGTGTTGCCGTGAAGTACATCCCGCTCATGCTTCAGGGCACTGCCCGGACGTGGCTCAACAGCCTGAAGCCCCGCAGCATCAACAGCTGGGTTGATTTCACTGAGGTCTTCATCCGCAACTTCACCAGCACCTGCAAGCGGGCTCCCAAGCCCCGACAGCTCTCCTTGTGCGTCCAAGGGCCCACGGAGTCAACTCGCGACTACCTCACGCGCTGGATCGAGGTGCGCAATTCCTGCGAAGGCGTGCACGAGGTGCAGGCGATCGAGTACTTCACTGCCGGGTGCCGAGAGGACACCCTCCTCAAGCATGGACTCCTCTACGACGAGCCCGAGACCCTCGATGAGCTGCTGGTCATCGCCGACAAGCATGCCACGGCCGACTCCTCCATGAAGGCGGAAATCCTGGTTGATGCGTCCGACAAGGTGGCCCCTCAGGCACCTCGGACTCCGGCTAGTGACACCAGCCGGCGACAGCAACCAGGTGATAACAAGCGGAAGGCCACCCAGCCGGCTTCCACCAGCCGACAGGTGGCGACGGTCGAGGATCAGCAGCCAGAGGGGCAGCCGGCCCCCAAGCGGCAGAAGGGCGGCAAGGCCAATTGGTTGCCTGCTTTCTCTTACGAGCAAACCTTGGATGCACCCTGCAAGTTCCATAGCGGCGCGAAGCCCTCCAACCACACCACTCGAAAGTGTCACTGGCTCACCAGAATTGCCAAGGGAGATGGACTCCTACCTCCTCCGCCTGCCGGACCGCTGCCTCCTCAGCCCCAGCAGCCGGCGGCCTAACCAGTCGGCGCCATACAAGACGAGTACCCGGAGGAGCACGGAGCCTATGTTGTGTTTACCAGTGTGGCCGATGATAGGTGCAGCAGACGACAACAACAACAAGAAGTGCAGGCAGTGGCCTCCAATACTACAGAGTTCATGCATTGGTCTGAGAAGCCTATTAGTTGGAGCAGGGCCGACCACCCGGAAGTGATGCCTTCCCCCGGTTCTTATGCCCTGGTCCTAGAAGCTACCCTTGCAACGGAGAGGCGAGCAACCCGTTTTTCTAGAGTCTTGATAGATGGCGGCAGCAGCATCAATATCCTGTACCGTGACACGATGGAGAAGTTGGGAATCAAGCAGAAGCAGCTCATCCCAGTCGGACTGTATTCCATGGCATAGTCACTGGCCTTTCCTGCTCACCAATTGGCAAGACCCAGATTGATGTCCTCTTCAGAGACAAGAATCACTTCCGCTAAGAGTCAGTTTGGTTTGAAGTGGTGGACCTTGAGAGCCCCTACCATGCACTGCTAGGCCGGCCTGCTCTGGCCAAATTCATGCAGTCCCCCACTACGCCTACCTCAAGATGAAGATGCCGAGTACCAAGGGAATCCTGACAGTAGTCGGAGACTACAAGAAGTCGATCGCCTGCGCTGCAGATAGCAGCCGGCTGGGCGAGTCCCTTGTGATTGCTGCCAAGAAGCGACTCCTTGACCGGGTGGTGGCGTTGGCAGGCAAGAAGCCAGAAATGTCACCTACCCCCCAGGAGTCAGAGGTTGAGGGCTCGTTCAAGCCGGCCAAGGAAACAAAGAAAATACCCTTGGACCCGGAGCACCCGGAGAGGCACGCTGTCGTAGGCACATGCCTTGACAGCAAATAGGAAAGCAAGCTCGTTGATTTCCTCTGTGAGAATCGGGACATCTTTGCATGGTCTCCCAAAGACATGCCGGGTGTTCCGACGGATTTCGCCGAGCACAAGCCACATGTACGACCTGACGTCAAGCCGGTCAGGCAGGCCTTGCGCCGCCTGTCAGAAGAGAATAGAAGAGTTGTCGGAGAAGAGATAGCCCGGCTCCTAGCAGCCGGATTCATCATGGAAGTATTCTTTCCAGAGTGGCTGGCCAACCCAGTCCTGGTGCTGAAAAAGAACAAGCAGTGGCGCATGTGCATTGACTACACCAGCCTCAACAAAGCCTGCCCCAAAGATCCCTTTGCTCTGCCAAGGATTGATCAAGTAATAGACTCCACAGCCGGATGCGAGCTGTTGAGTTTCTTGGATGCATACTCCGGGTATCACCAGATAAAACTGAACCCGACCGACAGGCTGAAGACCGCCTTCATCACACCATTTGGAGCCTTCTGCTACTTGACCATGACGTTCGGCTTGAGAAACGCCGGCGCCACGTTCCAGCGTTGCATGCAGAAGTGCCTCCTCAAGCAACTTGGCAGAAATGCCCATGTATATGTGGATGATGTGGTGGTGAAGACGGAGAAGTGTGGCACGCTGCTGGAGGACCTCAAGGAGACCTTTGAGAACCTGCACCGATTCCAGATCAAGCTCAACCCGGAGAAATGTGTCTTTGGAGTACCAGCCGGCCAGCTCCTCGGTTTCCTGGTCTCAGAGCGCAGCATAGAGTGCAATCCCGTGAAGATCAAGGCAATTGAGATGATGAAAGTGCCCACCCGACTGCTGGACGTGCAGAAGTTCACCGGCTGCCTGGCGTCAGTCAGCCGTTTCATCAGTCGGTTGGGCGAGAAGGCCCTTCCCCTGTACCATCTCATGAAGAAGACCACTTTTTTCAAGTGGAACGACAAGGCGGACGAAGCATTTCTCCAACTCAAGAACATGTTGGCAACCCCGCCTGTCCTGGCGGCTCCGACTGAGAAGGAGCCCATGCTCCTCTACATTGCAGCCACCAGTTGGGTTGTCAGCATAGTCATGGTAGTAGAGCGCAAGGAGAAGGACAAAGCATTGCCGGTCCAGAGACCGGTGTATTACTTGAGCGAAGTATTGTCCGCCTCCAACCCCCACTACCAGAAGATGTGTTACGGCATGCACTTTACCGCCAAGAAGCTGAAGCCCTACTTTCAAGAGCACCCAATAACCGTTGTCTGCACAGCTCCACTTGCTGAGATCATTGGGAGCAGAGATGCTTCTGGCCGAGTGGCCAAGTGGGCTATTGATC
The DNA here is from genome assembly GCA_963921465.1 of Triticum timopheevii. Taxonomy (NCBI): domain Eukaryota; kingdom Viridiplantae; phylum Streptophyta; class Magnoliopsida; order Poales; family Poaceae; genus Triticum; species Triticum timopheevii. The sequence continues at coordinate 436,404,722 of OY997262.1, forward strand.
TGGCCCCTTACACCATCTACTACCAGCCTCGCACTGCCATCAAATCACAAGTGTTGGCCAACTTCCTCGTCGATTGGGTCGAGACCCAATATTTGCCGCCTGCACCAGACTCCACTCATTGGCGGATGCATTTCGATGGTTCAAAAATGCTCACTAGTCTGGGAGCCGGCGTCGTCCTCACCTCTCCCAAGGGCGACAAGCTCAAATACGTGTTGCAAGTCCACTTCGCCGCCTCCAACAATGTAGCAGAATATGAGACACTCATACACGGGCTCCGGCTTGCCAAGGAACTCGGCATTCGCCGGATCATGTGCTATGGTGACTCCGACTTGGTGGTCCAGCAGTCGTCAGGCGACTGGGACGCCAAGGATGCAAACATGGCAAGCTACCGCTTCCTCGTGCAGCAACTCAGCGGGTACTTTGACGGGTGCGAGTTCCTTCACGTACCAAGAAATGACAACGAGCAAGCAGATGCTCTGGCACGGATTGGCTCCACCCGACAAGCAATACCAGCCGGCATCGCCCTACGCCGCCTTCTGAAGCCGTCTTTCAAGCCGTCTCCTGATTCAGACTCCATCTTTGTGCCCCCCCCCCCCCGAGGCAGTCGGGTCCGACTTGGCGATCCCAGAGGCCGGCACGGGGATTTCGACAGGCGGCCCGAGGACTGCTACAGCCGCGCCCGGCCCGGGGACTTCACAGTCGGCCCGGGGACTTCTACAACACAGCAGGCGGAAGCACCTGCCAACCCGCCGCCTCCCAGCCCAGCCGCCCTCATTCAAGTCGCAGTAGTCGTAGTCGAAGAAATTGCGGTGCCCTCATGGGCCCAGCCAATCCTCAAGTTCTTGGTGAATAAAGAGCTGCCAACCGATGAAGTCTCAGCCCGACAAGTGCAGAGGCGAGCTGCAGCTTACACCATAGTCAACAGAGAGCTGGTGCGACCAAGCGTAACAGGGGTTTATCAGCGGTGTGTGGAGTCGGACCAAGGCCAAGCAATACTCAGAGATATCCACCAGGGCGAGTGCGGCCACCACACGGCTTCAAGATCACTTGTGGCCAAGGCTTTCCGCCACGGGTTCTTATGGCCGACTGCCCTAGAAGAGGCCAAAGAGCTAGTTCAGAAGTGTCAAGGGTGCCAGAGGTTCCGCTCCAAGCCACACCTGCCGGCTTCTGCACTCAAGACCATTCCCATAGCCTGGCCCTTTGCTGTATGGGAACTGGATATGGTGGGACCATTCAAGACGGCCCGTGGTGGCATGACTCACTTGCTTGTTGCTGTGGACAAGTTTACCAAGTGGATAGAGGAAAAACCAATCAAGAAGCTGAATGGGCCGATTGCCGTGACTTTCATCACCGACATCACCACGCGATACGGCATCCCACACAGCATCATCACCGACAACGGAACCAACTTCGCCAAGGGAGCCTTGGCTCGTTTCTGTGCAACACAGGGCATCCGCCTGGACTTAGCGTCCGTTGCCCACCCACAGTCAAACGGCCAAGTGGAGCGTGCAAATGGCCTCATTTTGTCTGGCCTCAAACCCCGACTGGTCGAGCCTCTGGAGCGTTCGGCCGGCTGCTGGCTCGATGAGCTGCCAGCCGTCGTCTGGAGCCTGCGCACAACTCTGAACAAGTCGACGGGCTTCACGCCCTTCTTCCTCGTCTACGGTGCCGAATCCGTCATCTCGACAGATATTGAGTTTGACTCCCCAAGAGTCACCATGTACACCGAGGCGGACGCCAAGGAGGCACAAGAAGATGGTGTTGACTTGCTGGAGGAAGGCCGGCTGTTGGCACTCAGCTGGTCGGCCATATACCAGTAGAGTCTGCGTCGATACTACAACCGCAAGGTGAAGCCAAGATCCTTCCTGGAGGGAGACCTTGTGCTCCGACTGATCCAGCGAACAGCCGGACAGCACAAGCTCTCGGCACCTTGGGAAGGCCCTTTCATCATCAGTAAGGTGTTGGGCAACTATGCCTACTATCTGATCGATGCCCAGAAGCCTAGAGCGCGCAAGAGGGATGATTCAGGCAAAGAGACGGAGAGGCCATGGAACACAAACCTCCTCCGAAGGTTTTATAGTTGAAAGCAGTATGTATCACGCTACCTTTTGTACTATGTATAGAGACTCCGGGTCCCCCGAGAAGAGCTCGGGGACTGCCCTCTTTTATCTATATGATAAGTGTCACACCTATGAGAATGTGTAGTCTATCTTTTCCGCCTGGCACCGGGTTCGACTAGTCGGCCCGGAGCCTCGCCGCCTTCTACAATATGCCGCCTCCTGCAGCCGGACAAGTAGTGTGCTGGCACCAAAAACTTCCTTTGTCAGAAGTCACAACTCGCAGAGCGACTGCATGGCAGGCAAAGGTTGCAAAGAAGTGCCCCACACGAAAGAACGACTAAGGAAGAAAGCGCATATAGTAGCGGGCGGCATCGCACCTAGCCGTCTGGCTGCTTGGCAGCCAGACGGCCGGCCTCCGCCTCTATTACCAAAAAACTCTGAATGGCTAAGTCCTAGCCCCCCTCACAAACGGCTAGAGCGCTCAAATCAGCCACGGTCCACAGAGCGGCCACCCGGCTAGTGAAAGCAAAGCCAAAGGATTGGAGGCAAAGGAAAAAAGCCAAGGAGAAAAAGGGAAAAAGACTGGAGGTCCGCACAGCAAGCATAAGCAATGATAAATATTTACATGGATAAAGGCCTCTGGCCAGTATTCAAACAGAGTTTTGATATACACCCCGAGGGTGGAATTGCGCGAATTTAACAAAATGTTCAGAACGGCAAGCAGAAAGCAGATAAAACCCTAAGGAGCAGCAGAAGACTCCGGCTGGGCGGCGCCGGTTGGCGCAATGGAAGACTCCGGCTGGGCGGTGCGGGCTGGCGCGGCAGAAGGATCCGGCTGGACGGTGCCGGATGGCGTGGCCAAGGACTCTGGCTGGACGCTGGAGTCGGCTGCACCACCTAGCGCAGTAGGCGGCTCCGTCTGGACAGAAGGATCGCCAGCAGTAGGCGGGGCGGCGGAGGACTGGAGGACGGAGTCGGTGGCATCCGTCAGAGGAACGGGTGGCTGGTCGGTCCCCGCCTGGCCGCCGCCCTGTTGACAAGCTCAGCTTCCATTGCCACAAGCTCCTCCCGCGCCTCCAGTCGGAACGTGGCTAACTGGGCTAGATCTAGCCCAGGGTACCACGCCTTGACGAATTCCAAGGCCCTGCGCGCCCCTGCCCGGGCTGCTGAGCCTTTCCAGGCTTCCAGGCGGCCGGCCGCCATCTCCAGCCAGTCGGCAGTCCGACTTGGGGTGCACAGAGCTGGCAAGCCTGGCCAGAGGGTGGAGACCGCGTGGGCTCCGATGCGCTGGAGGCGGCGGAGCAAGTGGTGAGCAGGCCGAAGCCGGGCCTGAATGCTGAGGACCTGTTCGCCAAGAGTCCATGGGGCATCAACGGTGATCTGTGCACCCTCCGCCCTCCGCTCCTCGCGCTGGGCCTCGATCATCTGGATCGCGGCCACATAATGGCCCAGGAAGAAGTCTGTCCGGGCGGAAGAAGAAAAAGGCCAAGGCTATAAGCAAAGGCTGACAACTCAAAACAAGAAACCAAGAAAATAAGGCTTACCATCGACCAAGTCTTCGATGTTGCTGAAGCAGGCCGTCACCTGGGCCTCCTTGTCGGCCCAGGCGAAGCACTCGACCTCAAACTCGGTGAGGAGGCTGGTCTCCGTCATCTCCACCTTTAGCTGGGCCGCCTTGAGGGTTTCCACATGCTCGGCAAGTTGGGCGACCAGGCGGTCCCGCTCCTCCGCCAGCTTGCTGCACTCCGCCTCCTTGCCACGCAGGGCGGTGTTGGCTTCACCCAGTTGCTGCTGCAGGGCGGCGTTGGCCTCTGAAGAAAGAAAGAGAAGGAAAAAGCATCAGTCAAGCGGACACGACAAAGGAAAGAAACAACCGAGGAGATTTGGCCCGACTGTGCAGCAGTTGGCCCGAACCTCGAGGACTACAGCCCGCGGGCGCGCCAGCGTGCCCCCACAGAAAAGAAGTAGTTGGCAAAGGAAATAAACAACTAAGGAGATTCGGCCCGACTGCTTAGCAGTCGGCCCGAACCTCGGGGACTACAGCCCGCGGGTGCGCCAGCGCGTCCCCGCGAGGAAGGAAGACAGAAACTTACGCCGGCTCTTGGCTAGATGGGCCGTCTGTGCCTCCATCTCCCGAACCTTGGAGTTGTAGGCGGTCGCGCGGAGGTTGTGATAATCCTGCAGAAGAGACATCATATGAAGTCAGCAGTTGACAGTCGCAAGATGAAGTTCCGACCCGCCTGCTCAGCAGCCGGCCCGGAACTTGCGGACTACACCCAGTTTGTGCGCTTGCGCGCCCCCACAAGAGAAGCAAAAAAGGATCATTCGAAGAAGAAAGCCAAGGACAACTTACGCGGATGGCAGTGCGCGACTCCAAGTAGGCCTCGTTGCAGCGCCTAAGGGCCTCCCCCTCTGCCCAGAGCTTGGTCTAAACATCAAGAGACGCCTGGTTCAGGGCACCAGTCCCACCCCCGTGTATCCAACCCACGGGTGCGGCGCTGGTCGCCTCGGTATCAGGGGCCGACGAGCTTGCGGTGCCGATCACCTGCGGCCGCGGTGCTGACGCCGCCTTCTCTAGACGATGACGCGTGGGTAGGCGGACCGTAGGGATCAGGTCCGTCACCACCATACTCACGACCGGCGGCACCGGCAGCGCTACCGGCTGCTCGTCCTGCGGCTCACTGGCTTGCGGGGGCGGCAGGGGCGGGGGTGGCGGCACGAAGACGTCTGACATGGCTACGTCGTCGCCCTCCCGCTCCTAGATCGGGTAGTCACCGCCAGCTCCTCCGGACGTCGCCTCGAATTCAGGCGGAGGCGGCGCAATGTTCAGGGGCGCCACAAGCAGCATCTCTTGGCGGCGTCCGGCCTCCGCGAGCCGCTCCTTCTCCGCGGCCTGGGCTTCCGCCTGCGCCAGTGCCCTTTCGGCAGACGCGGCGGACAAAGCCGCTCGCTCCCTGGCCAGGCAGTCGGCCTCTTCTTCGCGTGCCTCCCGCGCGTTCCGCTCTGTCGCCTCCCGGAGGTCGGCGGCCGAGTCGATGCGCCGACTGGTCGAGGAGGTCGTTGCCGACCTGAGGACCGAGGCGGCGCCCGACTTCTCGAGGGTCAGCGGGGCCCTGAAACAAGAAGACAAGTCGGAAGGCTTTTACGCCAGAATGACAAAAATATAAGGGGTGAGGGGAGGATACTTACGCCGACACCATAATAGGCACATTCGCCGCCTCTGATACTGGGCCGCCTTGGCCGCGGTTTCTTTCCGCCTGGTCACCACGGCCGGGTTCTTGGGCTTCTTTGAAACGCTGCCAAACAGGGTCGCGCCCTGTTTCCGCTTGCGCTTGCCGCCTTGAGCGGGCGGTCCAGAAGAGGGGCCGGCGCTGGTGGTGGCGGAGCTCCGGGCAGGGCGCAGTTCGTCTTCATCTTCGTCGTCGTCAGGCCAAGCCTCCACGCCGCCGCCTCCCTCGGAGCTGCCTGCTGCACTACTGCCGTCCGTTCTGCCACCGCCGCCTGTCGCGTCATCGACCAGGGCGGCCGCCCCCAAGTCGGGGTCGTCCAAATCGCTCTCTGCCCTGTCCGCCTGGAGGGCATCACCCGGCCCTAGGAGGGCGGCCGTCACCTCGGACATGTAAATCTGCTATCAAGAAAGGGCGGTGTCATGAAGAGAAACGAAGCTGAAGGAAACAGTTCCAAAGACAAAACGAAGAAACTTACAGCAGGAGGCGGGTTGTGGCGGGAGTATGGCCGCTTCCCGTACCGCCACTCCTTCTCCGACATATTGAGGTCGGAGATCTCGTTCACCATCCGCGAAACTTCAGCAGGCGGCATCCCCTTCATGCACAGCTGGCACGGATCGCGGTGTCCGCCCATCCGGAAGATCGGATGAGGGCGGCTCTGGAGCGGGAGGACCCGGCGCTCAACGAAGGCGACGAGGAGGTCGGAGGCCACGAGGCCCTCCGATTCTTGGAGCACACGGAGTCGGCCGATGGCGGCCGCCGCGTCCGCCAACACTGGCTTCGGTTTGTTCTTCCAGGAAGTACAAGCTCCGGTGGGGGGGGGGGGGGGGCGGCCTCGTAGGCCGGCAGGTTGAGGAAGTCGGCAGTCGGGTCCACGTTCTCGACGTAGAAATAGGACTGCTGCCACATCTTCACCGACTGCGCCGGCTTGATGACAGGGAAGGCGTTCCACTTCGCCGGCCGATGCACGGCGACGAAGCCCCCGCACTCGGCCGCTGTCTCCTTGGCGGAGGTGCCGAGCTTTCCATAAAAGAATGCTCCCAACAGCTCGATTGTGGGGAGGATGCCGAGGTAGCCCTCGCATGCCGTGACGAAGGCGGAAAGCAGAGTCATGGCGTTGGGCGTGAGGTGGTGAGGTTGAAGATTGTAGAAGTTGAGGAAGGAGCGGAAGAAGTCACTCGCCGAGAGGCCGAAGCCGCGCAGGAAATGCGAGCGGAAGATGACCCGCTCGCCTTCCTGCGGCACCGGCGAGATCTCCGTCTCCGGCGGCACCCGTGCCTTGACGAAGGCCGCGCTGGGCATCCGGCGCGTGTCGCGGAGGAAGGAGATGTGATCCTCGATCACAGTCGATCCATCCCAGTCGCCCATGGCTCCGGCTGGCGGCGCGAAGAGGAGAAACACGCCGTCAGTGGGCAACGGCAGCAGCAACGGCGGAGGATGAGAAGAGGAAGAAGAAGAGTGGGAGGGGGCGCGAGAGCTTTGCTGCACCTTCCCCCCTCCCTACTTATAGCGCCCGGGCTGTGAAGCCGAGGGGACGGGACGTGGGGTCGTGGGATTAACTGCGCCCACGTCCCCCCGACCCCCGTTTCCTGCGCGCATTTACCACGTCGTAAATGGTCGTGGGAATGGCAACCGTCCCCTTTGGCACAGTGGATCCGCCCGGTTGCCGAGGCACGGTAGTGGCGGGCCCGGCCCTGTGTCACGTCCCGTCCGAAACGTGGGGCAGCAGGCTGACCAGGCTGACGTGCGCCGCGTGGCGCGTCCGTGGCAGGCGGCGGCCCGGGAAGCTTAGCAGACACGCCACCAATCTCCCACCCTGGAGTTCAAAAACCAACAGTGCAAGCACCGCCTGCTGGGCTGGATGCACAGCAAACCGGCACCTTCCCGGAGCCCGTTGAGGAGGGAAGCCACTGAGGCTTCGCAGCCCTCGATCGCGGCGCCTCACCGGCTTCGGGGACTACTGTTGGAGTAATGGGCCATGGGTAGGCTCACCCGAGTCCCTGGATTTATCAAGACTTTGGGCCAGCTCCGCCTAGCTGGGCCCCAAGCTGAAAGCTCCGCCCTCTAGGGCCGGCTGGCTCAGCGGCCGGCTGCCAGAGGGCGGCCGACCCAAGTCTACGACGCTTCGAGTGACCGGCTCCTGGCGGCCGCCCTCCAGAGAGGGCGGCAACGGGCAGGCGACCACCTCACGACTACGGGGCGGCCGAGCTCCCATCGAGAGTACAAGTCAAGGCATGGCTACAGTGAAGCACGTCGCCTCCCACGCTCGAGACGGTCGTGGCTACAGTGCTCCGTACAGACGGAGATCTCCGCACAACGGAGCACTGTGTCGTATCTACCCTGACGTCGCTCCGGGCAGGCGGAGCCCTGTTCCGCACGACGGCCTGTCGGTACGGCCCGCCAGAGGCGGGCCCTATCGGGCAGTGACCCCAAGGAAGACGGCGGAAGCTCAACCAGGCGGATTAGAGAGGGACTGGCCTCCAGCAGGCGGCCGTCCCTTGTCCCGAGGCGAGCACGCCATTAAGCTGATAAGACTAGGTGTGGCTACAGTGTCCTCCCACCAGGCGGCGGGACTGTAGCCATGCTAAGATGACCAAGCCCCCGTCACCAACGACACGGCTACAGTGAGCAGCCACCAACCATCGGCGGAGAAGCTGGAGGCTGGAGACACTGACAGCCGGACTCAGCAGCCGGCCAGATTACCATTGTACCCCTAGGGGGTAAGCCTATATAAACCCCCCAGGCCACCCATGCAAAGGGTTCCCACTCCATTAGAACTAACCACCCCCCTAGAGCAGGAAGAGAGCTAGCCTTGCCTCCTTCTGCCTCTAGCGCACAGCTCGAGGAGCACCATTGTATCACTTGTGCCTTAGTGATCATGCGGAGACCCCGCAGAACAGGACTAGGGGTGTTATCTCCTAGGAGAGCCCCGAACCTGGGTAAAGTACGCCGGCGTTCGTGTCTACGCCTTATCCCGCTTGCAGGCACCGGCGACGTTCTACTCACTCCTATCATGATAAGTCATCCATTGGCATATGTCGCACCCAAACCCCGACAAGAAGTCACATAATTACGTGGAGGTCCCGGATCTTCCAAGATGGCCATTGGATCGTAGATCCAGCGGCTAGGCACTCTCGTAGCATGGGAGTATGTAAGCTCCAGGCACACCTGGTATTTCCCTCGGCAGTGGAGGCTGGAAGTTGTAGAGCTAACACATGAACAAGACGACTGTAACATGTTATTTGGGCTGGGTAATGAATAGAGCACAAGCATAGGAAATTATGTGTATGTGATCAACCTTGTACCAATGCATTTTCGTCGCCTTTGAGGCCTGGCTAGCGATGCCTCGATTTGGCGCTAAGTTGTATCCGCCACCATTGTTGTGTAATGGGGAGGAGAGGGCCAGAGGGGTGACTCAAGGAGCTTTCATAAACCTTTATTAGTACTCAAGCTCGTGCAAGTGAAAGAGCGGCAGTATTGATGTTTTGGTCCAATTGCAGTCTCTTTGCTGATATCTTGGGAGTATTTTGTCTTGCGAAAATTGATACCACTGAGAAGATGCCTCCAAGAGATAGTTGTAGAAATTATTTTTGTGAGGTGCTCTTTCATACAACCCCCCTCCTACAAAATGTCTGAAAAGGTTTGTTCTTTGCCTATCCATGTAACACAAAAAATGAAATCTCTTAATTTGTTTGGCAACTAATAAGTTGACATGTCCCTTGAATCCCTGATTGTGCAATTGGAGGATGATACGACGAGATTCCATCTAGCTTTGATGGAAGATGGAGACATGAGATGTAGCGGAGTGGATTCTAGCATTTACATGAGGAACAACGCTCTCCTTCCATGAGGGGTACGAGGAGAGCGATGACTGCAGAGGAACGGGCGTCGAACGAAGGAGGAGAGCAACGACCGCATAGGAACGGCCGTCGAACGCTTCTGGAGGTTGACTGTTCCCCTCCCCCCTCCCCGTGTTGTTTTCAACACCCATACTTTCCCTTGTAAGCAACTCTAGCAGAGTCTCCATAATGCATATGAAGTGCGCTACATATGCAGAGTCGCCCTATCTCAGCCTCCAGAATTCAGGACCCAATCGTTAATGAGACATCTTTTTTTCCCCAATCTCCTTCCATCCCCACATGAAGTTTCCTTCGCTCTATACGGTTTTGTTGGATGGGGTGCCCTCCATATGGCGATTCTGCTAGAATGCCTTTTGCTCCCTATAATCTCCCTATTGGCAGCTATTATGGAGTTCAGGACCATACAGAGACTCTGCTTGAGTTGCTCTTAGTAAAGGTTAACTTCCAATCTAACCATCGATTTGCCTAAAAATTATAAACCTTTTTTAGGGGGTGCACTTCTTACTTACTTCCTATTTCCTTTTTAGATCTTGAATCCAAAACAATGTACTTGTAATGGTTGGATGTATGAATAAAACTGCATATGTTTTTTTTAAACCTTCTTTGTTTTAGTTATGTGCTTGCGAGTCCCCGACTACATTGGAAGCTAGCTTTTTAGGACATTATCAGCATGTCATCATGCATTATAAAACGATTCCACCAAGGACGAAATATACAGAGATGAACATATATTACATTCCAAGATCCGACCGGACAGTTCCTCAACGGAAGGCCCCTACCCTGGCCGCCCACTGATCACTGAAGCAAGTGGAAATGTGGAATATTAGGCATCTCTGACCGTGGACGGAACCGACGGATTCGGTGTCAAGAGCGACCCTTTTTGGTTGTCCAGACTCCAGAGGCGATTTACCCCCTCGAGCCTCATCGGAATCCGCTGCAACTTGAGCGTGGCTGTCGCTGCATGTGGCTGTGGAGGTAGATCGAGGCAGCCCCCCACTTCCTACAAGGGGTATATGCCCCCGTCCCCATGGCTCTTCCCAATGCAGTCACATCAGTTTTTTATACGTGCAAGTAGGCAAAGATGAGAGGATCATGTGGCCATTTCTCTGCTATATAAGCGCTTGACACTTACTTGGCCACAACCACAGCAGGCAGATCAAATATACTACTACTAGCAGAGCCTTCATCCAGCAAAATAGTGGAAGAACACTAGAGGTCTAGAGCAGAGCAGAGCATTCTTCCTGCACAACCATCCTCCTGTTCAGGCGTCCTATCACATAGCTCAGGATGGACAAGGTGAAGAGCCATGGCAGCAAGCATCGGGGAGGATCCGGAGGGCTGAGCAGGATGCTGAGGCAGCACAAGGCCAGGCTCTATATCATCCGCCGATGCGTCGTCATGCTCCTCTGCTCTTGATCTGATTCTTGTGTTCTAGCTTAGGCTTGACTGATCCTTTGGTGCGTGTGTACATACTACATAGCATAGGACATAACATAGGGTAGTTTAGAAGGTCCAGATAGATGTTGCTGCAAGTTTTGGTGTGGTATGGTTCTCCTAAGTCCTGCAATGGCAAGGTTGTACATGTACTAATGTGTCGAAGGTCACTTTGTGTGTTTGATCTATCAGCACAAGTGAATGATCTCAAGAAAACAAGAGGTTACCCCCGGCATTCAACTTTATCTACACAATCTCAGTAAATATTTCTGCAATCCACTGATTTTTCTTAGTTGATGTCGATGTCATGCATACCTTTTATAATTCTTGTTCATACAAATATTCTTGGATTTTAGACCATCAAGACGAAACTATGACTCATGTAAGTAATATGTTGGTGATATACGTCACATGCATCATTGTACTCCCCCCATTCTTACATATAAGTCTTTTCAGAGATTTCAATATGAACTACATACGGATGTATATAAACATAATTTAGAGTGTAGATTCACTCATTTTTCTCCGGTGTAGTCCATATTGGAATCTCTAAAAAGACTTATATTTAGGAGTATAATGTGTTATTGGTCCAATTTTCTTAGTTTATTTTATATCAATCCACATTGAAGTTTTGAGTTCATATGAATAAAATAGCTAATTTTCATCAATGTTATTCCAAAATATAGCTATTTTAATTCTGGACTTTATATCCATAAACAAATATATTGTTAGTTTTTATTAGATAGAACAGTGAAATTGTTTCCACTAAAGTGAATTAATGCCAATTTAGAAATCAATATCATGTCTGACTCATTTGGCGAGAGTCGACGATTCTAGCAATCGAGCAGCAGGAGCAAGATGGTGCTACAGGACAAGATGGGTCGAGTTCAAGCTCAAGCTCAAGAGGTGGTGGCAACTTGATTATGGTTTATTTTGGCCAGTGTCCATACAGAGGAGAGCGGATTAAAAGCTTTGCATGGTGCATTGCAAATCTAAGGGTTTGTTTGTTCGGACCAGAGCACGACAAGCAATTGCATTACCTTCCAAAGATGTGTAATGCACTTTCTCACAAAATAAGATATATAATGCAGTGAATTGATTTTTTTTCCCATGTATTGGTTTTAAAAATAGATCAAATAGCACAAAAGCAGAACTTCAGGGGCCATAATTTCATTTTATTACAACTTTTGGGGTTTGCAACAAGAAACTCATATTTGAGGTAGTGATACACAATAACCCAAATCTCCTGCTAAGCCAGCTAACCCATGTTATAAAAACTGACTCTCGGGGGAGGGGGGTTTACCAAGGGCAGGCAACTCTACAGCGACAACAACCAACTACAACAAAGACTACATGCTCCCACCCTCCCTCGCGACCTGTATGTGACCGCAATGGCAACTGGGCCCTCCGGGATACTCCTTCTATGTACTGGCCACAACTCAACATGTCTCGAGCGGCAACTATGAGAACCATGGCTCGATGTGTCTTCGGCGGTGACTGTGACAACCACGACCCAATCGTCTCAAATGGGGCTTCAATGGTATGTTCCTTAAGTGATTGTGACAAGGATTTTCAATAAAAGATTACTATGCTTCCTTGTTGTTTCACGACATACCTTTGATGGCGTGGTAGACCACTTTTCACAGCATACCTTCCATCTTTATTACATATGGGCATGTTTCTCGAATGCCTAACCGCTGCACCAATCATTTGGTGGGAGGGGGGGGGGGGGGGGGACACTGCGAGGTGGGTAGTTTTTATCTGAGACGAATGCTTCCTAAAGAGTAACGGAGGTGTGCAAAGATAGGCTCAAGTGTTGATTGTTCTTGTGAGCATAATGGTAAAAGCCCGCCTGACTATGAGACACACTGTGGATGTCGAATCGTTGTAGTGACAGCCCCAATTGGAGGTGACACAGCGACCATAGCTCGAAGTTTGTGGAGCTAACACATGAACAAAACAAATGTAACATATTGTTTTGGTTGGGGTTTGAATAGAGCATAAGAATATAATACTTAGGTGTATGTGATCATCCCTGTTACAGTGCATTGTTGTTGCCTTGAGGCCTGGCCAGCAACACCTCGATTCGGCGCCAAGTTGTAGTCGCCTAAAGAGGAGAGGGACATGCCACATTGAGTCCCCTCCATAACACTCGCACACAGTCACCGTCAATGTCGGCGACCGCCATGCTTTGCTACCAAGTTGTCGTCGACGGCGTCGTCGTCGGTTGGCTCATAGCATGGAAAGAAGTTGTGCGGGTCACAGTAGAGAGAAGTGGTGTGTCTCAAAGTCTACTGGCCCCGATGGTCGGTTTTGCTACTAACATTGATTATTTGTGAATCACTACGGCACTACCTCAAAACAAGGGTTCCTTGTTACAAACCACAAAAGTAGTGGTAAAGTGAATTATGACCCCCTGAATTGGTAGTTTTGTGTTATTTGTGATGTTATGCTTTAAAAAAATATACCAATATACCCATTTATTTGAAATGTCAAAAATCAATTATTTTGGACTATTTCTAGGCTTTTGGGCTAGATTTTGGTTGGAAAATCAGGACCCGAGCCCTATTTAAACATAAAAAGAGGAACTGCCGCTAGGCATAAATATCCCTTCTTTGTTAAGTTAAGCAGGCGAAGCATGCCAGAGTTAGGGTTTGAGGAGCCACCACTGTGAGAGAGACTTTCGTCCCTCTTGCCTTTGTTCGCCATCTTTGCACTGTGAGGTGGGGGACCTTATATCCTTCATATTTTAAGAGTTTTGTGTTCTTCCTTGTTGTCTAGTGGTGCTCGTGGTGGCCAGGGGAGGGGGGAGGCGGGCTACTGTTCATCTCCCTGTGACTTCTCTAGATTAAAAATAGGCAAGTGAGGAAACTTTTGAAGGGATAGAAAGTCAAAATTTAGAGAAAGTAATGGTTCGAGGGATCTGATAGATGGCACTTAATCCCCCGGAGCGAAAATTTCTCCCTCAAATATAACTTTTGAGGGATCTACTAGAGATGTCCTAACATGTATCCACCCTCCATTTATCTCCAGGTTTTCTACCGTCATATGGTGAGAATGTGGTTTAATATTATCCCCATATATTTAAATTTCATTTTCAACAATTCCAATGCTATAAATTTTCACTACCAAGGTTTCCAAAAAAAAAAATTACTTCTTTGTTGTGGTTATCTGCTTGCCAGTCCCCGGCTACTACTACTCCAACGGAAGCCAGTCAGAGTATTGTCATCATGCATTATAAAACGATCCTCCAATTTGAGGACGACATGAGCAATATCATATACTCCGACCGGACAGTTCCTCAACGAAAGGCGCCTAGCCTGGCCACCCACCCCCACAGTACCATCCACTCCCAAATGAGAAAGAAGCTAACGGAAATGGGGACTTAGGCATCCCTAATCGTGGGTGCAACCGATGGATTAGGTGTCAAGAGCTGCCCTTTTTGGCTGTCCACAAGGCGATTTGCCCCCTGGAGCGTCATCGGAATCCGCTGAATGCAACTTGGGCGAGGCTGCCGCTGCATGTGGTTACGGAGCTAGAGGCGGCTCCTCGCTTCCTACAAGGGGCATCCCCATCTCTCTGCCCAATGTCGCATCAGGTTTTTTATACGCCCAAGTGGAAAGATGATGTGGGAGTGTGGTCTCTCTCCCGTTCGGCCATTTCCCTGCTATATAAGCGCTTGACTTGGCCACAGATCACAGATCCATCCATTCCATCCAGTACTAGCAGTGCAAGAAGCCAAGAACAGAGAGCCTTCCTGCTCACCTAGCTCAACCAGCCTCCTCCTGTTCAGCAATCAGGAGCAACCGAGCAAGCTCGAGATGGAGAACAAGATGAAGAGCCATGGCGGCAAGCACAAGGGGTCGGGAGGATCAGGAGGGCTGAGCAGGATGCTGAGGGAGCACAAGGCGAGGCTCTACATCATCCGCCGATGCGTCGTCATGCTCCTCTGCTCTTGATCCAATTCTTCTTCTTTCTAGCTTAGGCTTGACGGATTCTTTGGTGCGTGGGTACATACTAGCACTAGTACATGACATAGGGTAGTTCAGAGGTTCAGATAGATGTTGCTGACGGTTGGTTTGGATGGAAGTTTCTGTGTGGTATGGTGCTCCTAAGCCTGCAATGGCAAGGTTGTACATGTGCTCATGTGCCAGTGTTGGAATATTACTACTTGTGTATTTGCTCTATAAGCACAAATGAATGATCACAAGAAAAGAAGGTTACCCCTGGCATTTCGTTTTATCTACATGTGCCGATGAAGCGCGATTATGAATCTCTGACTACCAATCTAATTGCTTAATTTGGGGGATTTTGCTCTTGCTTCATTCGATTCGATCAGTTATCTGAATGGTTTCGCACACAAGGCCATGTCAAGGGTGTGCATTTTCAAATTTGCACACTGAAATATCCCGGTGAGGCCTAGAGGTGTGTATGTGTCTCTGTTAAAATTTCAAATGGCTATGTGCGCACAACCAAATAAAAGTCTACATGCATGTAGTACCAATTGTGACTCCTGAATTACATCAGTAATCTTTACCCAGAAAATTGGCAGCATTGTCACAAGTGTTTTGGGGGAAAATTTTGTACTTGCATTATTGTTCGTGCAATATTTTGAAAACTATCATCATACCTAGAAATTTAACAAATCAGTTTTTCAAATTGTACTTGCGTTCATGTTAATGATACATAGCGATTGCACGCAAAATAATGATCCTTGCTCCTGGAACTAATGCTTTCTAGCAGACCTTGGTAAGTCAGTTTGCCTAAGATATATCCAGCTATAATAAATTCCTCATGCCACATAAGTGTATCCTATACCCAGCAGCACTGGACCACAAAACTGAGAAGCTTCAGGGAAGTTGCCTACCTGCAAGCATTGTTGCTGCAAATGACCTGTCTCTGGGTCTTGATTTTCCGGGCAAAAGAGAGATCCTGAAGATCTCATCAGGCGCCAATATGCGACAACAATCTTCGGC
This sequence comes from Triticum timopheevii, assembly GCA_963921465.1. Classification (NCBI taxonomy): domain Eukaryota; kingdom Viridiplantae; phylum Streptophyta; class Magnoliopsida; order Poales; family Poaceae; genus Triticum; species Triticum timopheevii. Next base: position 436,420,279 of record OY997262.1, read on the forward strand.
ATTGATCACACAGACTATATTATTGGACGACCAAGCAGGCTGACAATTCAAAACTTACCAACCAAACATGCTGGTCTGTTCTTTGGAGTCTGCAAGTAGAGAGGTTAGGATATCATGCCCAAACAATCTTCTAAGAAATTATTTGGTTCAATGCTGCTCCTGGAAATGGCTACATGCCATCCATGCTACGATCTTCGATCGCCTTCCTTGCCAAGAATTTATTCTTGTTGCTGCAACCACTGTTCAGAAACCCCTCTTGCATTTCTTTGATGCCTGAACCTGAAAAAAAGCTTTGCATTGTACTCTGTTCTTAAGTTCAGAAGCTGCTTTAATTTAGTCCAAAATTGTCTCGGTTCCAAACACGCTGCTCTTTTGTTTAGTCGAGAGGTCGGCGAACCATGTGTCGAACCTGCCATTGTTGCCGTTAAACGCTTACCCTGCAACCACTTGATGTACTCTCTTCCCCCTCTTCTATTGCAGAGTTAACGAGGAGCAGCTTCCATTCACACTAAGCATCTTACCGTATTAGCGCAAATTATAAGCTGTCAACTAATACAATATACAAAATTCCATATTTCAAAACACGCAAACTGCACCAACAAACATGTTCATTTTTATTTTTAAGAAAAAGGCCATAAAGTACGTTATATTGCATGGTCACACACTGGTCGAAGGACTGGTGCCTTGTTTTTAACTGAAGAATTGGTACCTTTACACAAAGTTAGTTGCTTTTCTTTAAGGGTTCATTTGATTCAAAAGATTTTTATAGGAAATTTAGAGGATTAGAATCCTAAGGAATTTTCCCTATGTTGGTTGTTTGATACATATGGTTGAATCCCAACATCAGTTTTCCCTGAGGATTTCTTTGTACTACTTCACATAGGATTTCTAGTATCCACTCAAACCTCTTTGAAAGAATCCTTTGTTTTTTCTATGATTGCAATCAAACAACCCAAAATCCAATAGGATTGAAATGAGCATGACATTACAATCCTATGTTTTTCCTATTCCCGCATTTGAGAATCCTACGAATCAAAGAGGCCCTGAGTATATTCAAGTGGAGTATATTAAGTTTGCTCCATTAGGCTCATTCTCAGCCGTTGATCATGGATCGGACGTCTCCCAGACTGCCATGAGTCGTTGTTCAACATCCGACAACGACACTTTCTTTTTCAGTTTACTTTTCATCATTCCATTTCTCTTTCAAGTAGAATTGCTCTGAAACTCTGAATTTCTAGCACAAAGTTCAGCTTAAACTAGTCAGATCATGATAGGCGATCTTCACCGACGCGGCTATTCACGGAAGCCTTGTTATACGATTCCTTCATATGCCCCTCCCTTCACATGACATCTCCATGCTCTCCGATAGCCACATCAACGATAGCCACATCAAGGCCACCACCATTGCTCCTCACCTCCCGCCTCCTTTCTCTCACATGAACATTCGATGACTCAATAACCACAATGTGTCAAAAGAAAGAAAGAAGAAAGAAAAGTCGACTTTTACATGTGATGTGTAAAACAGAGGTAAAACAATTGTAGGAAAAAAACATCCCAATTTCAATGAAATTGCAATACATTAGGGCAGCTCAAAGATGAATTGATACCACAAAACGAGCTCATTAGGACAGCTCATGTACTTAAGAGATATTTCACAGCACTACCAGAACGCTCCACATTGCACCATCAGATAACATACTATTCAGGAAAAAAAAAACATGTTGTTTGACAGATTCGGTGAAGTGAAGAAAATTATAAATACAAAAGAAAGAACCATGCATACGACCATCCTCCTCACGACTTATTTATCTGCCAACAAGAGATTAACTGTCACATGCAAATGTGTTTGTCCCCAGGAGCATACCAACAGTAACCACGCAAGCGCCCCATAACCTTACTGATGCTGTCATCCTGAATCCAACCTCAAGGGTACTGTAGCCAACTCTTCTGCCTTAGGTATCATCCAGTCCTTGGAAAAGGGGTCTCAACCTCCTAATGAAGAAAAGCACTTTCCTCAAGACCTGGCTCCTAATGAATAAAAGAGCGGAGAACTGTCAGATCTCAGGTGATTTACTGCAAGAAATCGGGGTGGAATTGGGATTCTAAACTAAGAACAAGATAATTTGCACTAAAACAGGTTGAAAAATGCAGGAAAGGTAAATGAAATGAAAACCAAAGAACAACATAAGTTACAAGTATTTTGTTTCCTCAGTTACCTACCCTCAACAACACAACTAACAGTGGTATTATATGGAGTACGCCTGAGCCAAGATACATGCAAGAGAAAATTCACACCTTTGCCCTTTCAGCTAGTAAGCTAATACACTAGCATATACTACTTACTTGACAAGACAAGAAACGCTGCCATCATTGAAGTTAACCATATTTGCATCCTTCTAAAGAGTAAAGAGTACTGAAGGCAAGGACAGCAAGTTGATTTGTAGTACAACTCCTAAGACTGAATAACCAAGTTGATGTTTTCGCATCCAAATTCCATGTTCAGTAATAATGGACCTGATATTGTTTACTTCTAAATTATTATCCTTAGAAATAAAAAGGGGCACTCTCATTTCTAATTTCTCCTTCCGAGAGTATATAATCGCAAGCATAATTTGGACACCGACATATGCTCCACAAGCTAGCACATATCTAATAGGCACTACTACAGAGAGAAAATAGGAACTAGATTAAGCTAACATGCCAAGCAAGCTACTCCATAGCAAGAAGGTTTGTCTACTACTGAAGATCCACTCGTTATGAAGGCACCAACCTCAATTTTTATGTCATGCGTGCAGAGTTTGTAACTCAGAGTACAATGGCACATATGGCAGATATCGCGGATTGTCGTCTCCTCCAAGATCACAGATCTCTTGAATTTTGTGATGATCCATATCATAAGAGACCAATGTATTATCCCACCCCACAGTTAAGAAGATGATGTTACAGTCTGGATGCATTGCAACCCACTGAAAACCCTGTATAAGATCAATCTCTCTCTCTCCAAATATATATGAAGCGTCGGTGCTATGCTTCAATATCCATTCTTGACTGCGGTAGTTCTCAAGAACATAAACCACCAGTTCAACCATACTTTCATCAGTTTCAAGAAAACTGACAAAATGCAAAGAACCCTGAGATTTCTGAATGAGACCAACAGTGCAAAGTTCAGGGATAGGTATCTTCCTCCATGTTTTCCCCTCGGTGTCCACCACGGCTATATCATCATCCATGGTGAGAAAATGCAGACAGCCGTTAAGAAACACATCTCCCGAGTGATGACCAACAAGGGAAACAAATGCTTCATCATCTTCCGTATCAATCCATCCGTTCTCCTTGTGAACCCATTCCCCTGTTTCAGAGGAATACACCTCCATTCCGGGTTGGCTGATGTCGTGATCCTCGGAGAACTCAAACACATGGAAGTGATCTGACACAGCTGGGTCAAAACCCAGACGTGCCATGCACTCGGTGCCGGCATTGATCGAGTCGGGCAACCGGACCCACTCCTCCGTGGCTGGATTGCACACGACGTAATGGAAGTCGTCCTGGCCTTCCCAGCAGCGGCAGAGGAGGAGGCCGTTGCAGCAGGACAGCAGGAAGATGCTCTGGTGCTGCGGCAGGAAATCAAAGAGAGGAGAGACCAGAGGGCGGACTGTCCCGGTGACGTTGGTGAAACTGGGAGCTGGCGCCGGCTCGCTGCGGGGCACGTAGAAGAAGCCCTCGAGGGTCTGCGGCAGCTGCCTTTGGTTGTGCGGGTGCGAGATGATGCCCCGCCAGGTCCTGGAGACGCACATGCAGCGGCGGAGCGACTTGACGGGGAGACGGGAGAGGATCGCGACAAGGAGGTCGTCGGTAAGGCTAGCCACCGTCCGCATCTCGAGCAGCAGAGTGAGACCTGAGGCACGCAGATTTAATGGGGAAATGGTCAAGAGATGCGGGAAGAAGATGAAGGAAGGTAGGGATGGTGGATTATGCCTGCTTCACTCTGCGTACCTGATACGAGGAGGAAGCGTCGGCGGTGACCTTCCGCCGTGGCAGATCGGCACGGCACGGGGGCGGCGACCTTCCGACGAGCCAGATAGTCAAGATAAGCTGGCAGTGCCGTGCCGCGAACGAGATGAAGTGGGAACGGCGATCTGGCAGCAGGATCTGCCGCGCCCGCGACGGAGGTAGCGAGCGGTGGCCGGTGGCGGCGCCGCCGACCTAGGAACCTCTGCCGACGAAGGGACTGGAGAAGAATGGGATTCTGGGGTTAGGCTTCAAGCAAGACGCTAGACGGTGGGCCTGATGTTGCCTTACCCACCCACTTGAAGACCATTCAGGCCCAAGCAAACAGATACGAGAATATGTTTATTTATTTCACCCCTAAAAAAATAGTTTATAGAAAAGTTCTTGATGAAATTAGTTTGGTTTTTTATTTGCTTCCCAAATCTTCTTCCGAAATCATCCATGGCCCAAGATCCAGCCATGGCGGACGGTGGTTTCAAATTGCTTCCCAAATCATCCACGACCCAAGCTCCAACCATGACGAACTGCGGTGTTGATTTGCTTTCCAAATCATCCACGGATCAAGCTCCCACCATGACGAACTGTGGTATCGATATGCTTTCCAAATCATCCATGGGTCAAGCTCCCGCCATGGCGAACAACAGTATCGATCTGCCTCCCAAATCATCCATGGCCAAATCTCTAGCCATGGCAAACGGCGGTGTCAATCTGCTTTCTTAGATTATCCACGGCCCAAGCTCCGGCCATCGTGCATGACAGTGTCGTCGCCGGAGAAGATAGAAGATATTTGTTTTTGCAACAAAGGGTCTGTTGCAACGCCTGTTGCGGCATAAAAAATCTCTTAAAAATGATTCCGCAACAAGACCTTTCTTGCGAAAAATTCTGTAACAAGACCTATGTTGTATAAAAATTCATAAAATTAATTCTGCAACAAAACGTTTTGTTGTGAAAAAATTCTGCAACAAAATATCTGTTGCAAGTACATTATATAACAAGACTTTTATTGCAAAAAAATACTGCAACAACACACATGTTGCGAAGATGACTCGTCATGTAGGTAGATCGAACGGCCATCCGCAGCTTCATCCAATGGTCACGGAGGCAGTCGATCTTTTCATATTATCCGCCGACGGACGCGTAGCGTCGCCCAATTTTGAAACTTTCAAACATATCCCATATACCTAAGAAGTTCATCCCCACTAGTGAGTATCTTAACATGCAACATGCACACATAAGCAAAATGGCCACGTCACACCCATGTATTCCCTACGGCATGATACTCGGGTGTGAACAGACCATTTCTTTTTTTCCCTAAAAAAAGAAGAAAACAACTTTTCCCAATCTTTTCCACCTTCTCCGGATCCACCTCAAAACAAAGAAAGGTTTGCCTCTTCTATGGATGGTTCCTTCGTCTACCCTCTCTATCAATAAAATCTATATCATGGTCAATAAATGTCCACCGTGCTCTTCCTGATTTTTCTACTTCCCTTTTATCTCTGCCATTCTCCAAACTATGTCGGCGGCGGCCAAGCCTGTTGCTGCAAGAGACCTGCGTGCTAACACCGATGTGGTGCCCCGTTCGCTGCCAGCGGAGGCTTTGTTGGCCCAAGCCATAGGCCGCGACATTGAGCTGGCCTCTGGGCTAATCATGCGCGCCATCGTCGGCGTCCTCCTATGAGGCTCTGAATATATCAGTAATATTTACTCATATTTGCCTTCGTTAAAATAAAAAATTGTCGCCTATGCGCACAACCAAATAAAAGTCTACATGTAGTGATAATTGTGACCTCTGAATATATCAGTAATATTTACTCAGGAAATTGGCAGCATTGTCGCATTTGTTTTTGGGGAAATTTTGTACTTGCATTATTGTTAGTCCAATATTTCGGAAACTATCCTCATACCTAGAAATTTAACCAATCAGTTTTGCAAATTGTACTCACTTGCATTCTTGTTAATGGTACAGAACCATTGCACACAAAATAATGATCCTTGCTCCTGGAACTAATGCTTTCTAGCAGAACTGAATAAATCAGTTTGCCACAGATATACCCAGCTATAATAAATTTCTTATGCCACATAAGTTGTTTCCTATACCCAGCAACCCTGGACCACAAAACTGAGAAGCTTCAACGAACTTGCCCACCTGCACCATTGTTGCTCCAAATGACCTGTCTCTAGGTCTTGATTTCTGAGCAGCACAGCTCACTGCATACGAGAGGCCCCAAAGATCTCATCAGGCGCTAATATGCGAGACAATCTTCAGCATTGATCACACAGGCTAGATTATTCGACGACCAAGCAGGCTGACAATTGAAAACTTACCAAGAAAACATGCTACTCTGTTCATTGGAGTCAAGCATAGGCTAAGATATCATGCACAAATAATTTTCTAAGAAATTATTTGGTTCAATGTTGTTCCTGAAAACTGAGAGATGCCATCCATGCTATGATCTTCGATGGACTTCTGTCGGAGTAATGGGCCACGGGTAGCCTCACCCGAGTCCTCGAGCCTTTCAAGACTTTGGGCCGGCTCCGCCCCACAAGACTTCAGAATAAAGCGTGCCTTCCGGTGGCCGGCTGGCTCCTAGCAGACGACCTCCGGAGATGCCGGCTTCTAGCAGGCGGCCACCCAGTGCCCTCAGAGTCTGCGCCCCTCGTCAATAGGACAAGACTAGGTGAGGCTACAGTATAGCCCCTCACCCTCGAATCTTGGGCTTGGCGTGGCTACAGTGCCCCGTACAGGCGGAGATCTTCGCACGACGCGGCACTGTTGCCACTCCCTCCTTGACGTCATTCCTGACAGGCGGAGCCCTGTTCCCACGACGGCCTGTCGGTACGGCCCGCAGGCGGCGGGCCCTACCCGGCAGTGAGAGCCCGGAAGACGGCAGAGGCCGGACCAGCCGGACCTGAGGGACGCCGGTTTCCAGCAGGCGGCCGGTTCCACCCTCGAGGCCCGTGCACCATTAACCCGATAAGACGTGGTGTGGCTACAGTGATCTCCCACCAGGCGGCGGGACTGTAGCCACACTCCACTTACCAAGCCTGCGTCATTAGTATCACGGCTACAGTGCTCAGCCACCAACCAGACCCGCCAGCGACGGGGACGGCCTGTCGGCTTCGTACCAGACCAGTCAGTGGGGCCCACCAGGCGCGGCCCCCAGCTGCCGGCGGAGAAGCTGGCGACCAGAGACACTGATGGCCGGGTCCAACACCCGGCCAGATTACCATTGTACCCCTGGGGGTAGGCCTATATAAACCCCCCAGGGCACCCATGCAAAGGGTTCCCAACCTGTTAGAACTAGCTTCCGCCCTAGAGGAAGAAGGGAGCTAGCCCTGCCTCCTTCTGCCTCTAGCGTACAACTCGAGGAGCACCATTGTATTCACTAGTGCCTTAGTGATCATGCGGAGACCCCGCGGAGCAGGACTAGGGGTGTTATCTCCTAGGAGAGCCCCGAACCTGGGTAAAGTGCACCGGCATTCGTGTCTACGCCTCATCCCGCTTCCAGGCACCGGTGACGTTCTACTCGCTCCCACCATGATAAGCCATCCTTTGGCATATTTTGCATCCAACCCCTGACATTTGGCGCCCACCGTGGGGCGAGGTGCACCGTCGTCCGGAGACCTGTTCTGGACGGCAACCTTGTTCCTTCCTGGCGAGCGCAGCCAGCCCAGCACGCCTGACGGTGTGAGCCTCGACGCGTTGCACGGTGCGGAGATTGCCTGCGCGGCGAGCTGCCTCACCGACCTTGTTGGCGAGATCCGCCTCTTTGACGAGCCTTCCTCCGACGCGGGCACCGACTGCCCCGAGAGCCGCCTCGTTAGCCTCCTCGACCAGCTCCATGTCACCAGCGAGCCTGCTGTGGACTTGGAGTCTGTTGGCTCCACCGACCCGATGATCGTCGACTCCGACATGGCGTCGCTTGACGCGTTCCCCACCAACGTGGTGGTCTACGACGAGCCGCCTCCTCGCGAGCACAGCGGCAGGAGCACCGTCACGGATGTGCTTGTCATCAACAGTGGCGAGCACTCGAATGGAGGCGTTCGAGACCCACTCGATGCGGCACTGCGAGACCTGTCAGCGCCCATCCCAGAAGACACAGACGCTGAGCTGGAAGCGCCGTGTCCAGCACGTCGAGAGCGCCTACCGACTGGCCAGCATGCGACCCTCTCGGAAGCCTACCGGTGTGAGATGGACCGAGCTATTGGTGGCACGCCGGCTCCTGAGGGGCCTAGCCGCATCGGCTCGATCCAGCAGTGTGGCGCGACCATCGCCAGCATGTTCGGGACGGATCATCCCGTCTACGCCACGCCTGCGGAGAACATCTGAGCTGGACAAGTACGAGGGCAACGAGCTTCGCCACATGATGGAGCGAGTCCAGTAGCTCCTTGATGCGGCCGCTGAGCAGCACGAAGCCGGCTGCCGCGCATAAGTGCCCGTCCGGCGGAACGACGAACCGCCCCTTCGCCAGGATCATGCAGCGACATCCCGGACGCCGACTGGTGGCGCCCGCGGAAGAAGAGGCAATGAGCCAGCTGCCAGCCGCAGTTGGACTCACTTCTCCATCGAGCGTGAAGTAGACGGCCGCCCTTGAGCAGTGGTGCAGCGAGGCGACCCGCCTCCCCCTCCGCCTCGTGGAGAAAGGCACCCCACTCCGCCGCCTGTCACACACCCGACACTCGGTGACCGCCTTGGCCGCCGAGAAGGAGTCGGAGAAAACGACACCCGCCACCGGATCGACTGCCTTAACCGATCCCTGGCGCTAGAAGAAGAAGACGCGGTGGGTCCGCCCTGTTTCGGCCCACGAATCTGAGACGAGCCCTTCCCTAAAGGGTCCATGCTCCCAGGAGATACGCCCAAGTACACCGGCTCCGTGAAGCCGGAGGACTGGCTGGTCGACTACTCCACGGCCGTCAGCATAGTGAACGGCAACAAGCGTGTTGCTGTGAAGTACGTCCCGCTCATGCTTCAAGGCACAGCCCGGACGTGGCTTAATAGCCTGAAGCCCCGCAGCATCAACAACTGGGTTGATTTCACTGAAGCCTTCATTCGCAACTTCACCAGCACGTACAAGCGGCCTCCCAAGCCCCGACAGCTCTCCTTGTGCGTCCAAGGGCCCAAAGAATTGACTCGCGACTATCTCACGCGCTGGGCCAAGCTGCGCAACTCCTACGAAGGCGTGCACGAGATGCAGGACATCGAGTACTTCACCGCCGGGTGCCGAGAGGGCACCCTTCTCAAGCACCGACTTCTCTGCGACGAGCCTGCGACTCTCAATGAACTGTTGATCATCACTGACAAGCACGCCACGGCCGATTCCTCCATGAAGGCGGAGATCCTAGTTGATGCATCTGGCAAGGTAGCTCCTCAGGCTCCTCGGACTCCGGCTGGTGACACCAGTCGGCGACAGCAACCAAGCGACAACAAGCACAAGACCACGCAGCCGGCTTCCACCAGCCAGCAGGTGGCAACAGTTGAGGACCAGCAGCCGGAAGGACAGCCTCTGCCCAAGCGTCAGAAGGGCGGCAAGCCCAATTGGTTGCCCACCTTCTCATACGAGCAGACTCTTGATGCACCCTGCAAGTTCCATAGTGGTGCGAAGCCGTCCAACCACACCACTCGGAAGTGCCATTGGCTCACCAGAATCACCAAGGAAGATGGACTCCTGCCTCCTCCGCCTGCTGGCTCGCCGCCTCCTCCGCCCCAGCAGCCGGCGGCTTGGCCAGTCGACGCCATACAAGATGAGTATCCGGAGGAACACGGAGCCTACGTTGTGTTCACCAGTATGACCGACGACAAACGCAGCAGACGATAGCATCAGCAAGAAGTACAAGCAGTAGCATCAGATACTCCAGAGTTCATGCATTGGTCCGAGAAGCCCATCAGTTGGAGCAGGGCTGACCACCCAGAGGTGATGCCCTCCCCTGGCTCTTATGCCCTGGTCTTAGATGCCACCTACGCGACAGAGAGGCGGGCAGCTCGTTTCTCCCGAGTCCTGATAGATGGCGGCAGCAGCATCAATATCTTGTACCGTGACACAATGGAGAAGTTGGGAATCAAGCAGAATCAGCTTCATCCTAGTCGGACTGTATTCCATGGCATAGTCCCTGGCCTTTCCTGCTCACCAATCGGCAGGACCCAGATCGATGTTCTCTTCAGAGACAAGAATCAGAACCAATCTGGTTTGAGGTGGTGGACCTTGAGAGCCCCTGCCATGCGCTACTTGGCCGACCTGCTCTGGCCAAGTTCATGGCGGTCCCCCACTATGCTTACCTCAAGATGAAGATGCCAACTGCCAAGGGAATCCTGACCGTAGTTGGAGACCACAAGAAGTCGTCCTCCTGCGGTGCAGATAGCAGCCGGCTAGCCGAGTCCCTTGTGATTGCAGCTGAAAAGCGGCTCCTTGGCCGGGTTGTGGCAATGGCAGGCAAGCAGCCGGAAATGTCACCCATCCCCAAGGAGTCGGAAGTTGAGGGCTCGTTCAAGCCGGCGAAGGAGACTAAGAAGATACCCTTGGACCCGGAGCACCCGGAGAGGCACACTATCATAGGTGCAAACCTTGACAATAAATAGGAAAGCGAGCTCGTCGATTTCCTCCGTGAGAATCGGGACATCTTTGCATGGTCTCCCAAAGACATGCCGGGTGTTCCGACGGATTTCGCCGAGCACAAGTTACATGTCTGACCTGACTCCAAGCCGGTCAGGCAGCCCTTGCGCCGCTTGTCGGAAGAAAAGAGAAGAGTTGTCGGAGAAGAGATAGCCCGACTTCTAACAGCCGGCTTTATCATGGAAGTATTTTTCCCAGAATGGTTGGCCAATCCAGTTCTTGTGTTGAAGAAGAATAAGCAGTGGCGCATGTGTATTGATTATACCAGCCTCAACAAAGCTTGCCCCAAAGATCCCTTTGCCTTGCCAAGAATTGACCAAGTGATAGACTCCACAGCCGGATGCGAGATGTTGAGTTTCCTGGATGCGTACTTAGGGTACCATCAGATCAAGCTGAACCCGGCCGACAGGCTGAAGACCGCTTTCATCACGCCATTCGGAGCCTTCTGCTACCTGACCATGACGTTCGGCTTGCGAAATGCCGGTGCCACGTTTCAGCATTGCATGCAGAAGTGTCTCCTCAAGCAACTCGGCAGAAACGCCCACATTTACGTGGATGATGTGGTGGTGAAGACGGAGACGCGTGGCATGCTGCTGGAAGACCTCAAGGAGACATTTGAGAACCTGCGCCGATTTCAGATCAAGCTCAACCCGGAGAAATGCGTCTTCGGAGTACCAGCCGACCAGCTTCTTGGCTTCCTGGTCTCAGAGCATGGCATAGAGTGCAACCCTGTGAAGATCAAGGCCATTGAGAAGATGGAGGTGCCCACCTGACTGCTGGACGTGTAGAAGTTCACCGGCTGCCTGGCATCAATCAGTCATTTCATCAGTCGGCTGGGCGAGAAGGCTCTTCCCCTGTACCAGCTCATGAAGAAGACCACTTTTTTCGAGTGGAACGACATGGCGGATGAAGCTTTTCTCCAACTCAAGAAGATGTTGACCACCCCGCCTATCCTGGCGGCTCCGACTGATAAAGAGCCCATGCTCCTCTACATCGCCGCCACCAGTCGGGTGGTCAGTACTGTCATAGTGGTGGAACGCAAGGAGGAGGGCAGAGCATTGCCGGTCCAGAGGCCGGTGTATTACTTAAGCGAAGTGTTGTCCGCCTCCAAGCAAAACTACCCCCACTATCAGAAGATGTGCTATGGTGTGCACTTCGCCGCCAAGAAGCTGAAGCCTTACTTTCAAGAGCACCCAATTACTATTGTCTACACTGCTCCGCTTGCCGAGATCATTGGAAGCCTAGATGCTTTAGGCCGAGTGGCCAAATGGGCCATAGATCTGGCCCCCTACACCATATACTACCAGCCTCACACCGCCATCAAGTCACAAGCGCTGGCCGACTTCCTCGTCGACTGGGCCGAGACCCAGTACCTGCCACCAGCGCCAGACTCTACCCATTGGCGGATGCACTTTGATGGTTCAAAGATGCGCACCGGTTTGGGAGCCGGCATCGTCCTCACCTCTCCCAAAGGCAACAAGCTCAGATATGTGTTGCAAATCCACTTTGCCGCCTCCAACAACGTATCTGAATACGAGGCACTCATACACGGGCTCCGGCTTGCCAAGGAACTCGACATTCGCTGGATCCTGTGTTATGGTGACTCCGACTTGGTGGTCCAGCAGTCGTCAGGCGACTAGGATGCCAAGGATGCAAATATGGCAAGATACCGCTTCCTCGTATAACAACTCAGTGGATATTTTGACGGGTGCAAGTTCCTCCATGTGCCAAGAAATGACAACGAGCAAGCAGATGCCCTGGCACGGATCGGCTCCACCCGGCAAGCAATACCAGCTAGCGTCGCCTTATAGCGCCTCCTTAAGCCGTCTGTCAAGCCGTCACCAGAGTCCGACTCCATCTTCGTGCCGGCCCCTCCTGAAGCAGTCGGATCCGACTTGAGGGCCCCAGAAGCTGGCATGGGGACTTTGGCAGGCGGCCCGGGGACTGCAGTCGTCACACCCGGTCTGGGGACTTCAGAGCCCGGCCCGGGGACTGCAGCAGTCGGCCCGGGGACTCCTTCAACTCAACAGGCGGCAGCCAACTCCAACACGCTGCCTCTCGGCCCAACCGCCCTTGTACAAGTTGCAGTCCTGGCAGTCGGAGAGATAGCAGCACCTTCATGGGCTCAGCCCATCCTTAACTTCCTTGTGAACAAAGAGCCGCCGACTGATGAGATCCTAGCCTGATAGGTGCAACGATGGGCAGCAGCATACACCATAGTTAACAAAGAACTGGTACGACACAGTGTCACTGGTGTGTACCAGCACTGCGTGGATGAAAGCACAAGTGCTCCCCGGGTGGTTTTGGTAATTAATGTCAACATATCTCTTGTTGGACTAACACTTTTACCTAGTATGTTTCAGACAAATTCAACAATGGAGTGGGCATGGACTAAAGGATGTGGAACCCCTTCAAGATGCTAAGGACAAAGGATTAGCTCAAGCTCCAAGATCAAGACTCTACATTTTCTATTTTAGTGATCCAATATCACATTGAGTCTATAGGAAAAGCCAATACTATCAAGAGGGGATGAGGTGTTGATTAATGGCTTGCTTGCTCAAAGTGCTTAGTGATATGCTCCAAAGCCCTCAACTACTTTCTCACATCCACATATGTCCTAAACCAAAATTCTAACTCGGCCCTACCGATTCTTTCTATCCGGCGCCACCGGGTTCAGATGTCATAGCCACTGCCACAAACCCTAGGCAAATCGGTCTCACCGATAGGGATCTCGGTCTCACCGAGATGGGATTGTAATCCTTCTGTGTATGTCCATTACCAAAATCGGTCTCACTGAGTTTGAGCAATCAGTACTACCGAGATTACAATGCAAACTCTATGGTTAACTTATTACCAAAATCGGTCCTACCGAGTTTGTGTAATCGGTCAAACCAAGTTTGCCTGACCAACTCTCTGGTTAGCTTATTACCAAAATCGGTCCCACCGAGTTTGTGTAATCGGTCTCACCAAGATTACGTTATGCCCTAACCCTAACCATATCGGTCGTACCGAGTTGCATGTCGGTCCCACCGAAAATCCTAACGGTCACTAGATTTGCTGAATCGGTCCGACCGAGTTTATCAATTTGGTCCCACTGAGTTTGGCAAGTTGTGTGTAATGGTTAGATTTTGTGTGGAGGCTATATATACCCCTCCACCTCCTCTTCATTCATGGAGAGAGCCATCAGAACGAACCTACACTTCCAGCATACATTTTCTGAGAGAGAACCACCTACTCATGTGTTGAGGCCAAGATATTCCATTCCTACCATATGAATCTTGATCTCTAGCCTTCCCCAAGTTGCTTTCCACTCAAATCTTATTTCCACCAAATCCAAATCCTGTGAGAGAGAGTTGAGTGTTGGGGAGACTATCATTTGAAGCACAAGAGCAAGGAGTTCATCATCAACACACCATTTGTTACTTCTTGGAGAGTGGTGTCTCCTAGATTGGCTAGGTGTCACTTGGGAGCCTCCGACAAGATTGTGGAGTTGAACCAAGGAGTTTGTAAGGGCAAGGAGATCGCCTACTTCGTGAAGATCTACCGCTAGTGAGGCAAGTCCTTCGTGGGCGACGGCCATGGTGGGATAGACAAGGTTGCTTCTTCGTGGACCCTTCGTGGGTGGAGCCCTCCATGGACTCGCGCAACCGTTACCCTTCATGGGTTGAAGTCTCCATCAACGTGGATGTACGATAGCACCACCTATCGGAACCACGACAAAAACATCCGTGTCTCCAATTGCATTTGATTCCTCCAAACCCTTCCCTTTACATTCTTGCAAGTTGCATGCTTTACTTTCCGCTGCTCATATACTCTTTGCATGCTTGCTTGATATGTATAGTGAGTGTTAAATCTGTGCCTAAACTCCACTCCAACTTAAAGAAGTTAAAAACTTCAACTTTTGGTACTTAGTGTCTAATCACCCCCTCTAGACACCTCTTCTCGATCCTTTCAGTGGAGCCGGACCAGGGTCAAGCAATCCTCAAAGATATCCACCAAGGCGAATGTGGTCACCATGCGACTTCAAGATCACTTGTTGCCAAAGCTTTCCGCCATGGTTTCTTCTGGCCGACTGCTCTAGAAGACGCCAAGGAGTTGGTCCAGAGGTGTAAAGGGTGCCAGAAGTTCTGTTCCAAGCCAAACTTCTCAGCTTCTGCGCTCAAGACCATTCCCATTTCCTGGCCCTTTGCTGTTTGGGGGCTGGACATGGTGGGGCCATTCAAGACGGCTCGTGGCGGCATGACTCATTTTCTTGTCGTTGTGGACAAGTTCACCAAGTGGATAGAAGCAAAGCCAATCAAGAAGCTGAATGGGCTGACTGCCGTGACTTTCATCACCGACATCACCACTCAGTACGACATACCACACAATATCATCACCGACAACGACACGAACTTCGCCAAAGGAGCCTTGGCTCGTTTCTGCGCGACGCAGGGCATCCGACTGGACTTAGCTTCCGTTGCCCATCCGCAGTCAAACGGCCAAGTGGAGCGAGCAAACGGCCTCATTCTGTCCGACATCAAGCCCCGACTGGTCGAGCCTCTAAAACGTTCGGCCAGCTACTGGCTCGATGAGCTGCCGGCCGTCCTCTAGAGCTTGCGCACAAGTCCAAACAAGTCGACCGGCTTCAAGCCCTTATTCCTCGTCTACGACGCTAAAGCCATCATCCCGACGGACATAGAATTTGACTCCCCACGAGTCACCATGTACACCGAGGTGGATGCCAAGGAGGCGCGAGAAGACGGCGTCGATCTGCTGGAAGAGGGACCGATGTTGGCACTCAGCTGGTACGCCATCTACCAGCAGAGTTTGCGCCGATACTACAACTGCAAAGTGAAGCCAAGATCCTTCCAAGAGGGAGACCTTGTGCTCCGGCTGATCCAGTGAACAGCCGGCCAGCACAAGCTCTCGGCACCTTGGGAAGGCCCTTTCATCATCAGCAAAGTGTTGGGCAACGGTTCCTACTACCCGATCGACGCTCAGAAGCCCAGATCATGCAAGGAGACGGAGAGGCCATGGAACGCAAACCTCCTCTGAATATTTTACAGTTAAAAGTAGTATGTATCATGCTACCTTTTGTATTAAGTATAAAGACTCCGGGTCCCCCGAGAAGAGCTCGGGGACTACCCTCTTTTATGTACATGATAAGTGTTATGCCTATGAATGTGTTGTTTTATTATTCCACCTGGCACCGGGTTCGACCAGTCGGCCCAGAGGCTCGCCGCCTTCTGCTATATGTCGTTTTCTGCAATCGGACAAGTAGTGTGTCGGCACCAAAAAACTTCTCCTGTCAGAAGCCGTAGCTCGCAGAGCGACTGTACGGTGGGAAGGGGCTGCACAACAATGCCCACATGAAAAATGGCTAAGGAAAAACGCGCATATAGCTGGGGCCCGCATCCCGCCTTTTCGGCCGGCTGCCGAGCAACCGGCCGGCCAGCTTCTGCTTACCTTGCCAACACTCCAAATGGCTAAGTACTTGCCCTCCCATAAATAGCTAAGTACTCAACCCAGCCGCAGTCCGCAGAGCGGCTGTTTGGCTGGCTAGAGGGTAGCCAAGGGAGGGCGGCAAAAGAAAAAAGCAAGGAGCAGAAAGCAAGAAAAGTCAGAAGCCGGCAAACAAAGCATAATTTGCGACAAAGGATATTTACATAGCAAAAGGCCCATTGGCCAGCATTCAACAGAGTTTGATATACACCCCGCGGGTGGAATTGTGCAAATTTAATCAAAGTTTGTCGAGACTAATAAGCAGAAAAATAAAGACAACACCCTAAGGGGCGGTAGAGGGTTCCGGCTGGACGGTGGAGTCGGCGGCGCCGGTTGGGGCAGCAGAGGATTCCGGCTGGATGACAGAGTCGGTGGCACCGGTCGGAGCAGTGGACGACTGGACAATAGAGTCGGTGGCGCCAGTCGGTGGAACGGGCGGCTGGTCGATCTCCGCCTGGTCGCCTCCAACAGCAGTCGGCACACTTGAGCGTGGGTCGTTGCTCGAGGCACGGTCAGGTTGAGGCTGGCCATTTGCTCCGACCTCCGGCGCGTCCTCCTCGCTTTCCTCATCCTCCGCCACCTCCCCTTCGTTGCTGGAATCGATCACCTCAGCTGAGTCCTCGCTGTCCTCCGGGTTCAGCCCGAGCCACTCCAGCGGCGCCTCGGCACCCTCGTCAACCAGCTCCGGGACGAAGACGCTGGTGTTGTTGGGGAACGTAGCAGAAATTCAAAATTTTCCTACGAGTCACCAAGATTTATCTATGGAGAGACTAGCAAAAAGGGGAAGAAGAGTGCATCTACATATCCTTGTAGATCGCTAAGCGGAAGCGTTCAAGTGAACAGGGTTGAAGGAGTCGTACTCGTCGTGATCCAAATCACTGGAGATCCTAGTGCCGAACGGACGGCACCTCCGCGTTCAACACACGTGCAGCCAGGTGACTTCTCCCATGCCTTGATCCAGCAAGGAGAGAGGGATAGGTTGGGGAAGACTCCGTCCAGCAGCAGCACGACGACGTGGTGGTGGTGGAGGAGCGTGGCAATCCTGCAGGGCTTCGCCAAGCACCGTGGGAGAGGAGGAGGACTTGGGAGAGAGGAAGGGCTGCGCCAGAACTTGTGTTGCGGCTGCCCTTCCACCCCCCACATATATATAGGGGCAAGGGAGAGGGGGGCCGGGCCCCTCAGATCCAATCTAAGGAGGGGGCGGCGGCCAGAGGGGGTTGCCTTGCCCCCCAAGGCAAGGGGGCGCCCCCCTTTCGGGTTCCCCCAAACCCTAGGCGCATGGGCCCTAGGGGGGGAGGCGCCCAGGCCACTAAGGGGCTGGTCCCTCTCCACAAACAGCCCACAGGGCCCTCCGGGGCAGGTGGACCCTCCCGGTGGACCCCCGGAACCCCTTCGGTGGTCCTGATACAATACCAGTAACCCCCCGAATTATTCCGGTGACCGTATGATGACTTTCCATATATAAATCTTTACCTGCGGACCATTCCGGAACTCCTCGTGACGTCCGAGATCTCATCCGGGACTCCGAACAACATTCAGTAACCACATACAAACTTCCTTTATAACCCTAGCGTCATCGAACCTTAAGTGTGTAGACCCTATGGGTTCGGGAGACATGTAGACATGACCGAGACGTTCTCCGGTCAATAACCAACAGCGGGATCTGGATACCCATGTTGGCTCCCACATATTCCACGATGATCTAATCGGATGAACCACGATGTCAAGGACTCAATCGATCCCGTATACAATTCCCTTTGTCTAGCGGTATAGTACTTGCCCGAGATTCGATCGTCGGTATACCGATACCTTATTCAATCTCGTTACCGGCAAGTCTCTTTACTCGTTCCGTAACACATCATCCCATGATCAACTCTTCGATCACATTGTGCACATTAGGATGATGTCCTACCGAGTGGGCCCAGAGATACCTCTCCGTCACACGGAGTGACAAATCCCAGTCTCGATTCGAGCCAACCCAACAAACACTTTCGGAGATACCTGTAGTGCACCTTTATAGCCACCCAGTTACGTTGTGACGTTTGGTACACCCAAAGCATTCCTACGGTATCCGGGAGTTGCACAATCTCATGGTCTAAGGAAATGATACTTGACATTAGAAAAGCTTTAGCATACGAACTACGATCTTTGTGCTAGGCTTAAGATTGGGTCTTGTCCATCACATCATTCTCCTAATGATGTGATCCCGCTATCAACGACATCCAATGTCCATGGTCAGGAAACCGTAACCATATATTGATCAATGAGCTAGTCAACTAGAGGCTTACAAGGGACATGGTGTTGTCTATGTATCCACACATGTATCTGAGTTTCCTATCAATACAATTATAGCATGGATAATAAACGATTATCATGAACAAGGAAATATAATAATAACTAATTTATTATTGCCTCTAGGGCATATTTCCAAGCGTCTCCCACTTGCACTAGAGTTAATAATCTAGTTCACATCGCCATGTGATTAACACTCACAGGTCACATCGCCATGTGACCAACATCCAGAGAGTTTACTAGTGTCACTAGTTCACATCATCATGTGATTAAGACTCGATCAGTTCTGGGGTTTGATCATGTTTTGCTTGTAAGGGAGGTTTTAGTCAACGGGTCTGCAACATTCAGATCCGTATGTACTTCGCAAATCTCTAGGTCATATTGTAAATGCTGCTTCCACGCTCCACTTGGAGCTATTCCAAATGGTCGCTCCACTATACGTATCCGGTTTGCTACTCAGAGTCATTCGGATAGGTGTTAAAGCTTGCATCGAAGCAACTCTTTACGTCGAACTCTTTATCACCTCCATAACCGAGAAACATATCCTTATTCCTCTAAGGATAATTTTGACCGCTATCTGGTGATCCACTCCTTGATCACCTTTGTACCCTCTTGCCAGACATGTGGCAAGGCACACATCAGGTGCGATACTCAGCATAGCATACTGCAGAGCCTACGTCTAAAGCATAGGGGACGACCTTCGTCCTTTCTCTCTTTTCTGCCGTGGTCGAGCTTTAAGTATTAACTTCATACCTTACAATTCAGGCAAGAACTCCTTCTTTGACTGATCCATCTTGAATACCTTCAAGATCATGTCAAGGTATGTGCTCATTTGAAAGTACTATTAAGCATTTTGATCTATCTTATAGATCTTGATGCTTATTGTTCAAGTAGCCTAATCCAGGTTTTCCATTGAAAAACACTTTTCAAATAACCCTATATGCTTTCCAGAAATTCTACATCATTTCTGATCAACAATATGTCAACAACATATACTCATCAGAAATTCTATAGTGCTCCCACTCACTTCTTTGGAAATACAAGTTTCTCATAAACTTTGTATAAACCCAAAATCTTTGATCATCTCATCAAAGTGTATATTCCAACTCCGAGATGCTTACTCCAGTCCTTAGAAGGATTGCTGGAGCTTTGCATACTTTTTAGCATCCTTAGGATCGACAAAACCTTTCTGATTGTATTGCATACAACCTTTCCTTACGAAAACTGGTAAGGAAACTCGTTTTGACATCCATTTGGCAGATTTCATAAATGCAGCTAATGCTAACATGATTCCGACGGGCTTAAGCATCGGTACGGATGAGAAAATCTCATCGTAGTCAACTTCCTTGAACTTGTGAAAAACTGTTCGCCACAAGTCGAGCTTCATAGACGGTGACATTACCGTCCACGTCCGTCTTCTTCTTAAAGATCCATTTATCTCAATGGCTTGCCGATCATCGGGCAAGTCCACCAAAGTCCATGCTTTGTTTTGATACATGGATCCTATCTCGGATTTCATGGCTTCTAACCATTTGTCGGAATATGGGCCCACCATCGCTTCTCCATAGCTTGTAGGTTCATTGTTGTCTAGCAACATGACCTTCAAGACAGGATTACTGTACCACTCTGAAATAGTACGCATCCTTGTCACCCTACGAGGTACGGTAGTGACTTGATCCAAAACTTCATGATCACTATCATAAGCTTCTACTTCAATTGGTGTAGGCGCCACAGGAACAACTTCCTGTGCCCTGCTACACACTAGTTGAAGTAACGGTTCAATAACCTCATCAAGTCTCCACCATCCTCCCACTCAATTCTCGAGACAAACCTTTCCTCGAGAAAGGACCCGATTCAAGAAAAAATCCCTATTGCTTTCGGATCTGAATTAGGAGGTATACCCAACTGTTTTGGGTGTCCTATGAAGATGCATTTTATCCGCTTTGGGTTCGAGCTTATCAACCTGAAACTTTTTCACATAAGCGTCGCAG
The DNA here is from genome assembly GCA_963921465.1 of Triticum timopheevii. Taxonomy (NCBI): domain Eukaryota; kingdom Viridiplantae; phylum Streptophyta; class Magnoliopsida; order Poales; family Poaceae; genus Triticum; species Triticum timopheevii. The sequence goes on from OY997262.1 coordinate 436,440,662, forward strand.
CCCCAAACTTTTAAGAAACAACAGCTTAGGTTTCTCTAAACCATAGTTCTCACGGTGTCATCTCAACGGAATTACGTGGTGCCCTATTAAAGTGAGTGCAGTTGTCTCTAATGCCTAACCCATGAACGATAGTGGTAATTCAATAAGAGACATCATGGTACGCACCATATCCAACAGGGTGCAACTATGATGTTCGGACACACCATCACACTATGGTGTTCCAGGCGGTATTAATTGTGAAACAATTTCCACAATGTCTTAATTGCGTGCCAAAGCTCGTAACTCAGATACTCATCTCTGTGATCATATCATAGACATTTTATCCTCTTGTCACGATGATCTTCAACTTCACTCTAAAATTACTTGAACCATTCAATAATTCAGACTTGTGTTTCATCAAGTAAATATACTCAACATCTACTCGAATCATCTGTGAAGTAAGAACATAATGATATTCACTGCATGCCTCAGCACTCATTGGACTGCACACATCAAAATGTGTTACTTCCAACAAGTTGCTATCTTGTTCCATCTTACTAAAAACAAGGCTTTTCAGTCATCTTGCCCATGTGGTATGATTTGCATATCTCAAGTGATTGAAAATCAAGTGAGTCTAAACAATCCATCTGCATGGAGTTTCTTCATGCGTATGCACCAATAGACATGGTTCCCATGTCTCAACCTTTTCAAAAACGAGTGAGTCCAAAGATCCATCAACATGGAGCTTCTTCATGCGTTTTTATGACTTACATGGCAGTGCCACAAGTAGGTGGTACTATCATTACTATCTTGTATCTTTTGGCATGAACATGTGTATCACTACAATCGAGATTCAATAAACCATTCATTTTAGGTGCAATACCATTGAAGGTATTATTCACAAGCCAGAGTAACCATTATTCTCCTTAAATGAATAACCGTATTGCTATAGACATAATCCAATCATGTCTATGCTCAACGCAAACACCAAATAACAATTATTTAGGTTTAACACCAATCTCGATGGTAGAGGGAGTATACGATGCTTGATCACATCAACCTTGGAAACACTTCCAACACACATCGTCATCTCACCTTTAGCTAGTCTCCGTTTATTCCGTAGCCTTTTATTTCGAGTTACTAACACTTAGCAACCGAACCGGTATCTAATACCCTAGTGCTACTAGGAGTACTAGTAAAGTACACATTAACATAATGTATATCCAATATACTTCTATCGACCTTGCCAGCCTTATCATCTACCAAGTATCTAGGGTAATTCTGCTCCAATGGCTGTTCCCCTTATTACAGAAGCACTTAGTCTTGGGTTCAACCTTGGGTTTCTTCACTAGAGCAGCAGCTGTTTTGCCGTTTCATGAAGTATCCCTTCTTGCCCTTGCCCTTCTTGAAACTAGTGGTTTCAGCAACCATCAACAATTGATGCTCCTTCTTGATTTCTACTTTCACGGTGTCAAACATCGCGAATACCTCAAGGATCATCATATCTATCCCTGATATGTTATAGTTCATCACGAAGCTCTAGCAGCTTGGTGGCAATGACTTTGGAGAAACATCACTATCTCTGGAAGATCAACTCCCACTCGATTCAAGTGATTGTCGCACTCAGACAATCTGAGCACAAGCTCAACGATTGAGCTTTTCTCCCTTACTCTGCAGGCTAAGAAAATCATCGGAGGTCTCATACCTCTTGACGTGGGCACGAGCCTGAAATCCCAATTTCAGCCCTCGAAACATCTCATATGTTCCGCGATGTTTTGAAAAACGTCTTTGGTGCCTCAACTCTAAACTGTTTAACTGAACTATCACGTAGTTATCAAAACGTGTATGTCCGATGTTCGCAACATCCACAAACGACGTTTGGGGTTTAGCACACTGAGCGATGCATTAAGGACATAAGCTTTCTACTGTCCGCATAATCGCTACTGTCAACTTTCAACTATATTTTCTCTAGGAACATATCTAAACAGTGGAACTAAAGCGCGAGCTTACGACATAATTTGCAAAGATCTTTTGACTATGTTTAGGATAATTAAGTTCATCTTATGAACTCCCACTCAGATAGACATCCCTCTAGTCATCTAAGTGATTACATGATCCGAGTCAACTAGGCCGTGTCCGATCATCACGTGAGACGGACTAGTCATCATCGGTGAACATCTTCATGTTGATCGTATCTACTATACGACTCATGCTCGACCTTTCGGTCTCTTGTGTTCCGAGGCCATGTCTGTACATGCTAGGCTCGTCAAGTCAACCTAAGTGTTTCGCGTGTGTAAATCTAGCTTACACCCGTTGTATGTGAATGTAAGAATCTATCACACCCGATCATCACGTGGTGCTTCAAAAGGACGAACTTTCTCAATGGTGCACAGTTAGGGGGGACACTTTCTTGAAATTTTAATGAGGGATCATCTTATTTACTACCGTCGTTCTAAGCAAATAAGATGCATAAACATGATAAACATCACATGCAATCAAATAGTGACATGATATGGCCAATATCATTTTGCTCCTTTTGATCTCCATCTTCGGGGCTCCATGATCATCATCGTCACTGGCATGACACCATGATCTCCATCATCATGATCTCCATCATCGTGTCTCCATGAAGTTGTCTCGCCAACTTATTACTTCTACTACTATGGCTGCCGGTTAGCAATAAAGTAAAGTAATTACATGGCGTTGTTCAATGACACGCAGGTCATACAATAAATTAAGACAACTCCTATGGCTCCTGCCGGTTGTCATACTCATCGACATGCAAGTCGTGATTCCTATTACAAGAACATGATCAATCTCATACATCACATATCATTCATCACATTCTTCTTGGCCATATCACATCACATAGGATACCCTGTAAAAACAAGTTAGACGTCCTCTAATTGTTGTTTGCATGTTTTACGTGGCTGCTATGGGTTTCTAGCAAGAACGTTTCCTACCTACACAAAACCACAACGTGATATGCCAATTGCTATTTACCCTTCATAAGGACCCTTTTCATCGAATCCATTCCGACTAATGTGGGAGAGACTGGCACCCGCTAGCCACCTTATTCACCAAGTGCATGTCAGTCGGTGGAACATGTCTCACGTAAGTGTACGTGTAAGGTCGGTCCGGGCCGCTTCATCCAACAATACCGTCGAAACAAGATTGGACTAGTAACGGTAAGCATATTGAACAAAATCAACGCCCACAACTACTTTGTGTTCTACTCGTGCAAAGAATCTACGCAATAGACCTAGCTCATGATGCCACTGTTGGGGAACGTAGCAGAAATTCAAAATTTTCCTACGAGTCACCAAGATCTATCTATGGAGAGACTAGCAACGAGGGGAAGAAGAGTGCATCTACATACCCTTGTAGATTGCTAAGTGGAAGCGTTCAAGTGAACGGGGTTGAAGGAGTCGTACTCGTCGTGATCCAAATCACTGGAGATCCTAGTGTCGAACGGACGACACCTCCGCGTTCAACACACGTGCAGTCCGGTGATGTCTCCCATGCCTTGATCCAGCAAGGAGAGAGGGAGAGGTTGGGGAAGACTCCATCCAGCAGCAACACGACGGCGTGGTGGTGGTGGAGGAGCGTGGCAATCCTGCAGGGCTTCGCCAAGCACCGCGGGAGAGGAGGAGGACTTGGGAGAGAGGAAGGGCTGCGCCAGAACTTGTGTTGTGGCTGCCCTTCCACCCCCCACATATATATAGGGCCAAGGGAGAGGGGGGCCGGCCCCCTCAGATCCAATCTGAGGAGGGGGCGGCGGCCAGAGGGGGTTGCCTTGCCCCCCAAGGCAAGGGGGCGCCCCCCCTTTGGGGTTCCCCCAAACCCTAGGCGCATGGGCCCTAGGGGGGAGGCGCCCAACCAACTAAGGGGCTGGTCCCTCTCCACAAACAGCCCACAGGGCCCTCCGGGGCAGTTGGACCCTCCGGGTGGACCCCCGGAACCCCTTCGGTGGTCCCAATACAATACCGGTAACCCCCCGAATTATTCCGGTGACCGTATGATGACTTCCCATATATAAATCTTTATCTCCGGACCATTCCGGAACTCCTCGTGACGTCCAAGATCTCATCCGGGACTCTGAACAACATTAGGTAACCACATACAAACTTCCTTTATAACCCTAGCGTCATCGAACCTTAAGTGTGTAGACCCTACGGGTTCGGGAGATATGTAGACATGACCGAGACGTTCTCCGGTCAATAACCAACAGCGGGATCTGGATACCCATGTTGGCTCCCACATATTCCACGATGATCTCATCGGATGAACCACGATATCAAGGACTCAATCAATCCCGTATACAATTCCCTTTGTCTAGCGGTATAGTACTTGCCCGAGATTCGATCGTCGGTATACCGATACCTTATTCAATCTCGTTACCGGCAAGTCTCTTTACTCGTTCCGTAACACATCATCCCGCAATCAACTCTTTGATCACATTGTGCACATTATGATGATGTCCTATCGAGTGGGCCCAGAGATACCTCTCCGTCACACGGAGTGACAAATCCCAGTCTCGATTCGAGCCAACCCAACAGACACTTTCGGAGATACCTGTAGGGCACCTTTATAGCCACCCAGTTACGATGTGACGTTTGGTACACCCAAAGCATTCCTACGGTATCCGGGAGTTGCACAATCTCATGGTCTAAGGAAATGATACTTGACATTAGAAAAGCTTTAGCATACGAACTACGATCTTTGTGCTAGGCTTAGGATTGGGTCTTGTCCATCACATCATTCTCCTAATGATGTGATCCCGTTATCAACAACATCCAATGTCCATGGTCAGGAAACCGTAACCATCTATTGATCAACGAGCTAGTCAACTAGAGGCTTACTAGGGACATGGTGTTGTCTATGTATCCACACATGTATATGAGTTTCCTATCAATACAATTATAGCATGGATAATAAACGATTATCATGAACAAGGAAATATAATAATAACTAATTTATTATTGCTTCTAGGGCATATTTCCAATAGGTGTCCGTGTAGTCGGCGACCGCCGCCGCCCGCTTGACAAGGTCGTCCTCCACCGCCACCAGCTCCTCCCGCGCCTCTATACGAAACGTGGTCAGCTGGGCTAGATCTAGCCCAGGATACCACGCCTTGACTGTTGGGGAACGTAGTAATTTCAAAAAAATTCGTACGCACACACAAGATCATGGTGATGCATAGCAACGAGAGGGGAGAGTGTGTCCACGTACCCTCGTAAACTGAAAGCGGAAGCGTTATGACAACGCGGTTGATGTAGTCGTACGTCTTCACGATCCGACCGATCCAAGTACCGAACGCACGGCACCTCCGAGTTCTGCACACGTTCAACTCGATGACGTCCCACAAACTCCGATCCAGCGGAGCTTTGCGGGAGAGTTCCGTCAGCACGACGGCGTGATGACGGTGTTGATGATGCTACCGACGCAGGGCTTTGCCTAAGCACCACTACAATGTTACCGAGGTGGAATATGGTGGAGGGGGGCATCGCACACGGCTAAGAGATCAATGATCAATTGTTGTGTCTAGAGGTGCCCCCTGCCCTCGTATATAAATGAGCAAGGGGGGAGGCGGCCGGCCTAGGAGGAGGGCGCACCAAGGGTGGGGAGTCCTACTAGGACTCCCAAGTCCTAGTAGGATTCCCCTTTCCTTTCCGGAGTAGGAGAGAAGGAAAGAGGGGGAGAGGGAGAAGGAAAAGGGGGCTGCACCCCTTATCCAATTCGGACTAGAGGGGGGGCCTCCTTCCTTTTGGCCTCTCTCCTCTATTCCCGTATGGCCTAATAAGGCCCATATACTCCCCGGCGAATTCCGTAACTCTCCGGTACTCCGGAAAATACCCGAATCACTCGGAACCTTTCCGAAGTCCGAATATAGTCATCCAATATATCGATCTTTACGTCTCGACCATTTCGAGACTCCTCATCATGTGCCCGATCTCATCCGGGACTCCGAACTACCTTCGGTACATCAAAACACATAAACTCATAATACTGATCGTCATCGAACTTTTAGCGTGCGGGCCCTACAGGTTCGAGAACTATGTAGACATGACCGAGACACGTCTCCGGTCAATAACCAATAGCGGAACCTGGATGCTCATATTGGCTCCCACATATTCTACGGAGATCTTTATCGGTCAAACCGCATAACAACATACGTTGTTCCCTTTGTCATCGGCATGTTACTTGCCCGAGATTCGATCGTCAGTATCATCATACCTAGTTCAATCTCGTTACCGGCGAGTCTCTTTACTCGTTACGTAATGCATCATCCCGTAACTAACTTATTAGCTACATTGCTTGCAAGGCTTATAGTGATGTGTATTACCGAGAGGGCCTAGAGATACCTCTCCGACAATCGGAGTGACCAATCCTAATCTCGAAATACGCCAACTTAACATGTACCTTCGGAGACACATGTAGAGCTCCTTTATAATCACCGAGTTAAGTTGTGACGTTTGGTAGCACACAAAGTGTTCCTCCGGTAAATGGGAGTTGCGTAATCTCATAGTCATAGGAACATGTATAAGTCATGAAGAAAGCAATAGCAACATACTAAACGATCAAGTGCTAAGCTAACGGAATGGATCAAGTCAATCACATCATTCTCCTAATGATGTGATCCCGTTAATCAAATGACAACTCATGTCTATGGTTAGGAAACTTAACCATCTTTGATTAACGAGCTAGTCAAGTAGAGGCATACTAGTGACACTATGTTTGTCTATGTATTCACACATGTATTATGTTTCCGGTTAATACAATTCTAGCATGAATAATAAACATTTATCATGAAATAAGGAAATAAATAATAACTTTATTATTGCCTCTAGGGCATATTTCCTTCAGTCTCCCACTTGCACTAGAGTCAATAATCTAGTTCACATTGCCATGTGATTCAACACCAATATTCACATCTGTATGTGATTAATACCCATAGTTCACATCGTCATGTGATCAACACCCAAAAGGTTTACTAGAGTCAATAATCTAGTTCACATCGCTATGTGATTAACACCCAAAGAGTACTAAGGTATGATCATGTTTTGCTCGTGAGATAAGTTTAGTCAATGGGTTTGTCACATTCAGAGCCGTATGTATTTTGAAAATATTCTATGTCTACAATGCTCTGCACGGAGCTACTCTAGCTAATTGCTCCCACTTTCAATATGTATCCAGATTGAGACTTAGAGTCATCTGGATCGGTGTAAAAAGCTTGCATCGATGTTACTTTTACGATGAGCTCTTTTTTTCACCTCCATAATCGAGAAATATTTCCTTAGTCCTCACTAAGGATATTCTTGACCTCTGTCCAGTGATCTACTCCTAGATCAAAATTGTACTCCCTTGCCAAACTCAAAGCAAGGTATACAATAGGTCTGGTACACAGCATAGCATACTTTATAGAACCTATGACTGAGGCATAGGGAATGACTTTTCATTCTCTTTCTATTTTCTGCCGTGGTCGGGCTTTGAGTCTTACTCAACTTCACACCTTGCAACACAGGCAAGAACTCCTTTGACTGTTCTATTTTGAACTACTTCAAAATCTTATCAAGGTATGTACTCATAGAAAAATCTTATCAAGCGTCTTGATCTATCTCTATAGATCTGGATGCTCAATGTGTAAGCAGCTTCATCGAGGTCTTTCATTGAAAAACTCTTATTCAAGTATCCTTTTATGCTATCCAGAATTTCTATATCATTTGCAATCAACAATATGTCATCTACATATAGTTTTAGAAATGCTACAGAGCTCCCACTCACTTTCTTGTAAATACAGGCTTCTCTAAAAGTCTGTATAAAACCATATGCTTTGATCAACTCATCAAAGCGTATATTCCAACTCCGAGATGCGTGTACCAGTCCATAGATGGATCGCTAGAGCTTGCACATTTTGTTAGTACCTTTAGGATTGACAAAACCTTCTGGTTGCATCATATACGACTATTCTTTAATAAATCCATTAAGGAATGCAGTTTTGACATCCATTTCCCAAATTTCATAAAATGTGACAATTGCTAACATGATTCGGACAGACTTTAAGCATCGATACGAGTGACAAAAAACTCATCGTAGTCAACATATTGAACTTTGTCAAAAAGAACCTTTTTTGACAAGTCTAGCTTTGTAGATAGTAACACTACTATCAACGTCCGTCTTCCTCTTGAAGATCCATTTATTTTCTATGGCTTGCCGATCATCGGGCAAGTCAATCAAAGTCCACACTTTGTTCTCATACATGGATCCCATCTCAGATTTCATGGCCTTCAAGCCATTTCATGGAATCTGGGCTCATCATCGCTTCCTCATAGTTCGTAGGTTCATCATGGTCTAGTAACATGACATCCAGAATAGGATTACCCTACCACTCTGGTGCGGATCTTAATCTGGAAGATCTACAAAGTTCGGTAGTAACTTGATCTGAAGCTTCATGATCATCATCATTAGCTTCCTCACTAATTGGTGTAGGAATCACTAGAACTGATTTCTGTGATAAACTACTTTCCAATTCGGGAGAAGGTATAATTACCTCATCAAGTTCTACTTTCCTCCCACTCACTTCTTTCAAGAGAAACTCCTTCTCTAGAAAGGATCCATTTTAGCAACGAATATCTTGCCTTCGGATCTGTGATAGAAGGTGTACCCAACAATTCCTTTGGGTATTCTATGAAGACACACTTCTTCGATTTGGGTTCGAGCTTATCAGGTGAAACTTTTTCACATAAGCATCACAGCCCCAAACTTTAAGAAGCGACAACTTTGTTTCTTGCCAAACCACAATTCATAAGGCGTCGTCTCAACGGATTTTGATGGTGCCCTTTTTAACGTGAATGCAGCTGTCTCTAATGCATAACCCCAAAACGATAGTGGTAAATCGGTAAGAGACATCATAGATCGCACCATATCTAGTAAAGTACGATTACGACGTTCGGACACACCATTACATTGTGGTGTTCCTGGTGGCGTGAGTTGCGAAACTATTTCACATTGTTTCAAATGAAGGCCAAACTCGTAAATCAAATATTCTTCTCTACGATCAGATTGTAGAAACTTTATTTTCTTGTTATGATGATTCTCCACTTCACTCTAAAATTCTTTAAACTTTTCAAATGTTTCAGACTTGTGCTTCATTAAGTAGATATACTCATATCTGCTCAAATCATCTGTGAAGGTCAGAAAATAACGATACCCGCCACGAGCATCAAGACTCATTGGACTGCATACATCGGTATGTATTATTTCCAACAAGTCAGTAGCTCGTTCCATTGTTCCGGAGAACGGAGTTTTAGTCATCTTGCCCAAAAGGCATGGTTCGCAAGCATCAAATGATTCATAACCAAGTGATTCCAAAAATCCATCTTTATGGAGTTTCTTCATGCACTTTACACTGATATGACCCAAACGACAGTGCCACAAATAAGTTGCACTATCATTATCAACTTTGCATCTTTTGGCATCAATATTATGAATATGTGTATCACTATGATTGAGATCCAACAAACTTTTTTCATTGGGTGTTTGACCATCGAAGGTTTTATTCATGTAAACAGAACAACAATTTTATTCTCTGACATTAAATTTATAACCTATTGCAATAAACATGATCAAATCATATTCATGCTCAACGCAAACGCCAAATAACATTTATTTAGGTTTAACACTAATCTCGAAAGTATAGGGAGTGTGCGATGATGATCATATCAACCTTGGAACCACTTCCAACACACATCATCGCTTCACCCTCAACTAGTCTCTGTTTATTCTGTAACTCCTGTTTCGAGTTACTAATTTTTAAGCAACCGAACAAGTATCAAATACCCAGGGGCTACTATAAACACTAGTAAGGTACACTTCAATAACCTGTATATCATATATACCCTTGTTCACTTTGCCATCTTTCTTATCCACCAAATATTCAGGGCATTTCCGCTTCCAGTGACCATTTCCTTTGCACTGTAAGCACTCAGTTTCAGGCTTTGATCCAGCTTTGAGCTTCTTCGCGGGAGTGACAACTTGCTTGTCATTCTACTTGAAGTTCCCATTCATTCCCTTTACCCTTTTCTTGAAACTAGTGGTCTTGTCAATCATCAACACTTGATGCTCTTTTCTTGATTCCTACCTTCATCGATATCAACACCACGAAGAGCTCGGGAATCGTTTTCGTCATCCCTTGGATACTATAGTTCATGACGAAGTTCTAGTAACTTGGTGATGGTGACTAGAGAACTCTGTCAATCACTATCTTATCTGGAAGATTAACTCCCACTTGATTCAAGCGATTGTAGTACCCAGGCAATCTGAGCACATGTTCACTAGTTGAGCAATTCTCCTCCATCTTTTAGCTATAGAACTTGTTGGAGACTTCATATCTCTCAACTCGGGTATTTGCTTGAAATATTAACTTCAACTCCTGGAACATCTCATATGCTCCATGACGTTCAAAACGTCGTTGAAGTCCCGATTCTAAGCCGTTAAGCATGGTGCACTAAACTATCAAGTACTCATCATATGAGCTTGCCTAACGTTCATAACGTCTGCATCTGCTCCTGCAATAGGTCTGTCACCTAGCGGTGCATCAAGGACATAATTCTTCTGTGCAGCAATGAGGATAAACCTCAGATCACGGATCTAATCCGCATCATGCTACTAATATCTTTCAACATAGTTTTTCTCTAGGAACATATCAAAAATAAACATAGGGAAGCAACAACGCGAGCTATTGATCTACAACATAATTTGCAAAATACTATCAGGACTGAGTTCATGATAATTTGAAGTTCAGTTAATCATATTACTTAAGAACTCCCACTTAGATAGACATCTCTCTAATCATCACGTGAGATGGAGTAGTTTTCAATGGTGAACATCACTATGTTGCTCATATCTACTATATGATTCACGCTCGACCTTTCGGTCTCAGTGTTCCGAGGCCATATCTGTATATGCTAGGCTCATCAAGTTTAACCTGAGTATTCCGCGTGTGCAACTATTTTGCACCCGTTGTATTTGAACGTAGAGCATATCACACCTGATCATCATGTGGTGTCTCAGCACAAAGAACTTTCGCAATGGTGCATACTCAGGGAGAAGACTTATACCTTGAAATTTAGTGAGAGATCATTTTATAATGCTACCATCAATCAAAGCAAAATAAGATGCATAAAGGATAAACATCACATGCAATCCATATAAGTGATATGATATGGCCATCATCATCTTGTGCTTGTGATCTCCATCTCCGAAGCACCATCATGATCACCATCGTCACCGGCGCGACACCTTGATCTCCATCGTAGCATCGTTGTCGTTTCGCCACCTATTGCTTCTACGACTATCGCTACCGCTTAGTGATAAAGTAAAGCAATTACAGGGCGATTGCATTGCATACAATAAAGCGATAACCATATGGCTCCTGCCAGTTGCCGATAACTCGGTTACAAAACATGATCATCTCATACAATAAAATATAGCATCACATCTTGACCATATCACATCACAACATGCCCTGCAGAAACAAGTTAGACGTCCTCTACCTTGTTGTTGCAAGTTTTACGTGGCTGATACAGGCTGAGCAAGAACCGTTCTTACCTACGCATCAAAACCACAACGATAGTTCGTCAAGTTAGTGCTGTTTTAACCTTCTCAAGGACCAGGCATAACCACACTTGGTTCAACTAAAGTTGGAGAAACTAACACCCGCCAGCCACCTATGTGCAAAGCACGTCGGTAGAACCAGTCTCGCGTAAGCGTACACGTAATGTCGGTTCGGGCCGCTTCATCCAACAATATCGCCGAACCAAAGTATGACATGCTGGTAAGCAGTATGACTTGTATCGCACATAACTCACTTGTGTTCTACTCGTGCATATAACATCTACGCATAAAACCTGGCTCGGATGCCACTGTTGGGGAACGTAGTAATTTCAAAGAATTTCCTACGCACACGCAAGATCATGGTGATGCATAGCAAAGAGAGGGGAGAGTGTCTCCACATACCCTCATAGACCGAAAGCGGAAGCGTTATGACAACGCGGTTGATGTAGTCGTACGTCTTCACGATCTGACCGATCCAAGTACCGAACGCACGGCACCTCCGAGTTCTGCACACGTTCATCTCGATGACGTCCCATGAACTCCGATCCAGCAGAGCTTTGCGGGAGAGTTCCATCAGCACGACGGTGTGATGACGGTGTTGATGATGCTACCGACGCATGGCTTCACCTAAGCACCGCTACGATATTACCGAGGTGGAATATGGTGGAGGGGGCACCGCACATAGCTAAGAGATCAATGATCAATTGTTGTGTCTAGAGGTGCCCCCCTGCCCCCGTATATAAAGGAGCAAGGGGGGAGGTGGCCGGCCTAGGAGGAGGGCGCGCCAAGGGTGGGGAGTCCTACTAGGACTCCCAAGTCCTAGTAGGATTCCCATTTGCTTTCCGGAGTAGGAGAGAAGGAAAGAGGGGGAGAGGGAGAAGGAAAAGGGGGCTGCACCCCTTGTCCAATTCGGACTAGAGGGGGGGCACCTCCTTCCTATTGGCCTCTCTCCTCTATTCCCGTATGGCCCAATAAGGCCCATATACTCCCCGGCGAATTCCCCTAACTCTCCGGTACTCCAAAAGATACCCGAATCACTCGAAACCTTTCCGAAGTCCAAATATAGTTGTCCAATATATCGATCTTTACGTCTCGACCATTTCGAGACTCCTCGTCATGTCATCAATCTCATCCGGGACTCCGAACTACCTTCTGTACATCAAAACACATAAACTCATAATACCGATTGATACGTCCATTTTGCATCATACTATTATATCAATATTTATTGCATTATGGGCTGTTATTACACATTATATCTCAATACTTATGGCTATTCTATCTTATTTTACAAGGTTTACGATGAAGAGGGGGAATGCCGACAGTTGGAATTCTGGCTGGAAAAGGAGCAAACATTGGAAACCTATTCTGCACAACTCCAAAACTCCTGAAACTCCACGAAACATCTTTTTGGAATTAATAAGATTTTTTGGGCGAAAGAAATACACCAGGGGGCCCACACCTTATCCAAGAGAGTGGGGGCGCCCCCCTACTGGGCGCGCCCCCTATCTCCTGGACCCCCTGGTGGGCCCCCGGTGTCCATCTTCTGCTATTTAGAGCTTTTACCCTGGAAAAAATTGTGGGCAAGCTTACGGGATGAAACTCCGCCGCCACGAGGCGGAACCTTGGCGGAATCAATCTAGGGCTCCGGCGGAGCTGTTCTGCCGGGGACACTTCCCTCCGGGAGGGGGAAATCATCACCAGCATCATCACCAACGATCCTCTCATCGGGAGGGGGTCAATCTCCATCAACATCTTCACCAGCACCATCTCCTCTCAAAACCCTAGTTCATCTCTTGTATCCAATCTTGTATCAAAACCACAAATTGGTACCTGTGGGTTGCTAGTAGTGTTGATTACTCCTTGTAGTTGATGCTAATTGGTTTACTTGGTGGAAGATCATATGTTCAGGTCCTTTATGCATATTATTACTCCTCTGATTATGAACATGAATATGCTTTGTGAGTAGTTACGTTTGTTCCTGAGGACATGGGTGAAGTCTTGCTATTAGTAGTCATGTGAATTTGGTATTTGTTCGATATTTTGATGAGATGTATGTTGTCTTTTCCTCTAGTGGTGTTATGTGAACGTCGACTACATGACACTTCACCATTATTTGGGCCTAGAGGAAGGCATAGGGAATTAATAAGTAGATGATGGGTTGCTAGAGTGACAGAAGCTTAAACCCTAGTTTATGCGTTGCTTCATTAGGGGCTGATATGGATCCATATGTTTAATGTTGTGGTTAGGTTTACCTTAATACTTCATTTGTAGTTGCGGACACTTGCAATAGGGGTTAATCATAAGTGGGATACTTGTCCAAGTAAGGGCAGTACCCAAGCACCGGTCCACCCACATATCAAATTATCAAAGTACCGAACGCGAATAATATGAACGTGATGAAAACTAGCTTGACGATAATTCCCATGTGTCCTCAAGAGCTCCTTTCTCATTATTAGAAATTGTCCAGGCTTATCCTTTGCTACATAAAGGATTGGGCCACCTTGCTGCACTTTATTTACTTTATTTATTTGTTACTCGTTACTATTTATCTTATCACAAAACTATCTATTACCTATTATTTCAGTGCTTGCAGAGAAAACCTTACCGAAAACCGCTTATCATTTCCTTCTGCTCCTCGTTGGGTTCGGCACTCTTACTTATCGAAAGGACTACGATTGATCCCTTACACTTGTGGGTCATCAAGACTCTTTTCTGGCGCAGTTGCCGAGGAGTGTAGCGCTTTTGGTGAGTGGAACTTGGTAAGGAAACATTTATATAGTGTGTTGAAATTTTCTGTTACTTGTCACTATGGAAACTAATCTTTTGAGGGGCTTGTTCGGGGTATCTTCACCCCGACCAGAAGAGCAAAGAGTTTCTCCTCAACCTACTGAACTTTATGAAAATATTTACTTTGATATTCCTTCGGGTATGATACAGAAACTGCTAGCTAATCCATTTGCAGGAGACAGAGCATTGCATCCCGATTTACACCTTACCTTTGTGGATGAAGTTTGTGGATTATTTAAGCTTGCAGGTATTCCCGATGATGTTGTCAAAAGCAAGGTCTTCCCTTTATCTGTGAAGGGAGATGCATTGACATGGTATAGGCTATGTGATGATACGAGATCTTGGAATTATAAATGATGGAAGTTGGAATTTCACCAGAAGTTCTATCCTATGCATCTTGTTCATCATGATCGTAATTACATATATAATTTCTGGCCTCGCGAAGGAGAAAGCATCGCTCAAGCTTGGGGGAGGCTTAAGTCAATGTTATATTCATGCCCCAATCATGAGCTCTCTCGAGAAATGATTATTTAGAACTTTTATGCTCGGCTTTCTCTTGATAATCGCAACGTGCTCGATACTTCCTGTGCTGGTTCTTATATGCTGAAGACTATTGATTTCAAATGGGACTTATTGTAAATAATTAAACGCAACTCTGAAGATTGGGGTTCCGACTGATGGTAAGGAGTCAGGTATGACACCTAAGTTTGATTGTGTTAAATCTTTTATGGATACCGATGCTTTTCATGGATTTAGCGCTAAGTATGGACTTGACTCTGAGATAGTAGCTTCTTTCTGTGAATCTTTTGCTAGTCACGTTGATCTCCCTAAAGAGAAGTGGTTTAAATATAATCCTCCTGTTGAAGTGAAAGTTGTTGCACCTATTACAGTCGAAGAAAAGACGATTACCTATAGTGATCCTATTGTTCCTACTACTTATGCTGAGAAACCCCCATTTCCTGTTAGGATAAAAGATCATGCTAAAGCTTCGACTGTTGTTCGTAAGAGTAATACTAGGACTTATACACCTCCTAAGCAAATCAATGTTGAACCTAGTGTTGCTATGGTTAAAGATATCTTGGATGATGATTTAGATGGGCATGTTATTTATTTCTGTGGTGAGACTGCTAATATTGCTAGACCAGATACTAAGATACATAGACCTGTCGTAGGCATGCCTGTTATTTCTGTTAAAATAGGAGATCATTGTTAAAATGGCGTATGTGATATGGGTGCTAGTGCTAGTGCAATACCTTATACCTTATATAAAGAAATTATGCATGACATTGCACCCATTAAATTAGAAGACATTGATGTTACTATTAAGCTTGCTAATAGGGATACCATCAAACCTATTGGGATTGTTAGAGATGTGGAAGTTTTGTGTGGGAAGGTTAAATACCCTGCTGATTTTTTTGTTCTTGGTTCCCCACAAGATGATATTTGTCCCATTATTTTTGGTAGACCCTTCTTGAATACAGCTAGTGCTAAGATTGATTGTGAAAAAGATATTGTCACAGTTGGCATAGATGGTATGTCTCATGAGTTTAATTTTGCTAAGTTTCGTAGACAACCTCGTGATAGGGAACCACCTAGTAAGGATGAGATTATTGGTCTTGCTTCCATTGTTGTTCCTCCTACTGATCTATTAGAACAATATTTGCTAGACCATGAAAACGATATGTTTATGAAGGAAAGAAGGGAAATAGATGAAGTGTTCCTTAAACAGGAACCTATGCTGAAACATAACCTTCCCGTTGAAATTCTTGGGGATCCCCCTCCACCCAAGGGTGATCCCGTGTTTGAAGTCAAACCATTACCTGATAATCTTAAGTATGCTTATCTTGATGAAAAGGAAATATATCCTGTTATTATTAGTGCTAACCTTTCAGAGAAAGAAGAAGAAAGACTATTGAAAACTCTGAAGAAGCACCGGGCAGCTATTGGATATACTCTGGATGATCTTAAGGGCATTAGTCCCACATTATGCCAACACAAAATTACAGTGGAGAAAGATGCCAAACCAGTTAGAGATCCTCAAAGACGATTAAATCCCAAGATGAAGGAAGTGGTAAGAAAGGAGTACTAAAGCTCCTTGAGGCAGGTATTATTTATCCCATTGCTGATAGTGAATGGGTAAGCCCTGTCCATTGTGTTCCTAAAAAGGGAGGTATTACCGTTGTTCCTAATGATAAAGATGAATTGATCCCGCAAAGAATTATTACAGGTTATAGGATGGTAATTGATTTCCGTAAGTTAAATAAAGCTACGAAGAAAGATCATTACCCTTT
Source organism: Triticum timopheevii (assembly GCA_963921465.1). Lineage (NCBI taxonomy): Eukaryota > Viridiplantae > Streptophyta > Magnoliopsida > Poales > Poaceae > Triticum > Triticum timopheevii. The sequence continues at coordinate 436,457,338 of OY997262.1, forward strand.
ACCTTTTATTGATCAAATGCTAGAAATACTATCCAAACACACACATTTCTGCTTTCTAGATGGTTATTCTGGTTTCTCTCAAATACCTGTGTCAGCAAAGGATCAATCTAAAACTACTTTTACTTGCCCTTTTGGTACTTTTGCTTATAGACGTATGCCTTTTGGTTTATGTAATGCACCTGCTACCTTTCAAAGATGCATGATGGCTATATTTTCTGATTTTTGTGAAAAGATTTGTGAGGTATTCATGGATGATTTCTCCGTTTATAGGTCCTCTTTTGATGATTGTTTGAGAAACCTTGATCGAGTTTTGCAGAGATGCGAAGACACTAGTCTCGTCCTGAATTTGGGAAAAGTGTCACTTTATGGTTAATGAAGGCATTGTCTTGGGGCATAAGATTTCCGAGAGAGGTATTGAAGTTGACAAAGCCAAAGTTGATGCTATTGAAAAGATGTCGTGTCCCAAGGACATAAAAGGTATAAGAATTTTCCTTGGTCATGTCGGTTTTTATAGGAGGTTCATTAAGGACTTTTCTAAAATCTCTAGGCCTCTGACTAATTTATTGTAAAAAGATATTCCTTTTGTCTTTGATGATGATTGTGTAGAAGCATTTGAAATACTTAAGAAAGCTTTGATCACTGCACCTATTGTTTAGCCACCTGATTGGAATTTACCTTTTGAAATTATGTGTGATGCTAGTGATTATGCTGTAGGTGTTGTTTTAGGGCAAAGAGTCGATGAGAAATTGAATGTTATCCAGTATGCTAGTAATACTCTTGATACTGCCTAGAGAAATTATGCTACTACTGAAAAAGAATTCTTAGCAGTTGTGTTTGCATGTGATAAGTTTAGACCTTATATTGTTGATTCTAAAGTTACTATTCACACTGATCATGCTGCTATTAAATATCTTATGGAAAAGAAAGATGCTAAGCCTAGACTCATTAGATGGGTTCTCTTGCTCCAAGAATTTGATTTGCATATTATTGATAGAAAGGGAGCTGAGAACCCCGTTGCAGACAACTTGTCTAGGTTAGAGAATGTTCTTGATGACCCACTGCCTATTGATGATAGCTTTCCTGATGAACAATTAGCGGTCGTTAATGCTTCTCGTACTGCTCCTTGGTATGCTGATTATGCCAATTACATTGTTGATAAATTTATACCTCCTAGTTTCACATACCAGCAAAATAAAAAGTTTTTTTATGATTTAAGACATTACTTCTGGGATGACCCACACCTTTATAAATAAGGAGTGGATGGTGTTATTAGACGTTGTGTGCCTGAGCATGAACAGGAACAGATTCTGCGCAAGTGTCACTCTGAATCTTATGGAGGACACCACGCTGGAGATAGAACTGCACAAAAGGTACTACAATCTGGTTTTTATTGGCCTACTCTCTTCAAAGATGCTCGTAAGTTTGTCTTATCTTGTGATGAATGCCAAAGAGTAGGTAACATTAGTAGATGTCAAGAAATGCCTATGAATTATTCTCTTGTTATTGAACCGTTTGATGTTTGGGGCTTCGATTATATGGGACCTTTTCCTGCCTCTAATGGTTATACATATATTTTAGTTGTTGTTGATTACATTACTAAGTGGGTAGAAGCTATTCCAACTAGTAGTGTTGATCATAACACTTCTATTAAAATGCTTAAAGAAGTTATTTTTCTGAGGTTTGGAGTCCCTAGATATCTTATGACTGATGGTGGTTCACATTTTATTCATGGTGTTTTCCGTAAGATGCTTGCTAAGTATGATGTTAATCATAGAATAGCATCTCCTTATCATCCGCAGTCTAGTGGTCAAGTAGAGTTGAGCAATAGAGAGCTCAAATTAATTTTGCAAATGACTATGAATAGATCTAGAAAGAATTGGTCCAAGAAACTTGATGATGCATTATAGGCCTATAGAACTGCATACAAAAATCCTATGGGTATGTCTCCATATAAGATGGTTTATGGAAAAGCGTGTCATTTACCTCTTGAACTTGAACATAAAGCATATTGGGCTATTAAAGAGCTCAACTATGACTTCAAACTTGTCGGTGAGAAGAGGTTGTTTGATATTAGCTCACTTGATGAATGCAGAACTCAAGCCTATGAGAATGCCAAGCTATTCAAAGAAAAAGTCAAACGCTGGCATGATAAGAGGATACAAAAGCGTGAGTTTAACATAGGAGACTATGTATTATTATTCAACTCTCGTTTAAGATTTTTTGCAAGAAAACTTCTCTCAAAATGGGAAGGTCCTTACGTTATCGAGGAGGTCTATCGTTCTGGTGCCATAAAAATCAACAACTTCGAAGGCACAAGTCCGAGGGTGGTAAACGGTCAAAGAATTAAACATTATATTTCAGGTAATCCTATCAATTTTGAAACTAATATCATTGAAACCGTAACCCCTAAGGAATACATAAGGGACACTTTCCAGAACGTTCCAGACTCCGAAAAGGAATAGGTATGTGGTACGGTAAGTAAACCGACTCCAAAACAACTCCAATGGCAATTTTTATCAGTTTTGGAATATTTAAGAATTTTAGGAAGAAAGAAGTAGTCCGAAAGGGACACGAGGCCCCCACAAGAGCGGAGGGCGCCCCCCTACTAGGCACGCCCCTGTCTCGTGGGCACCTCGTGTGCCTCCCGGACTCCGTTTTCTTGCATGTTACGTATTTTGGTCGGTAAAAGTTCATTATATATACTCCTAAAGGTTTTGACCACCGTGTCACGCAAATATCCTCTGTTTTCGTTTCGAGCTGTCTCTGTTGCAGATTAAGAGCCCCATGACGTCACCCTCCTCCAACAACGAAGACAAGGATGCTTGGCTATTGAAGATAGAGCTGAAAAGAGAAGAACCGAAAGAGATCAACAAGGATAAAGGGATCAAGAAGACCATGGAGGTTCAAGCTCCGGCGGTGAAAGAAGAAGACATCCCTCAACCTTTACCTAACCTTTTCACTCCAACAGAGATTGAAGCTTTCAAGATGATTGAGTTAGCTCGCATACAGAACAAGTATTTAACGCAGGAGAATATTCTGTTGAAGGATCATATCGCCGGACTCAAGGGAATTATCCGCAAGTTGGAGGAGCTTTTATGCTCAATGTGCGATTATCCACCGTCATCATCACCACCTCCATCACCTCCAAAGACATAATCACATGGGTATGGGCACTCCCCTTGGCAGCCTTCAAGCTTGGGGGAGGTGCCCCGGTATCGTATCACCATCACACTCCTATCTTTACCGCTTTATTTAGTTCGATCCTTTTGTAGTATCTTGATCTAGTAGTTTGAAGTTTTGATATCAAGTAGTCTTGAGTTTTGCATTGTGATCTCTTTTTGTAATCGAGTCCGTGAGCTATCTATAATAAAGATTAATGTTGAGTCAAGGGCTTTGCTATGTTGCTATGATCTTGAAAAAGTAGAAAGAATAAAAGAGTTCATATTGATCTTATGGATAGTGATAACGTCACACATAGAAAGTATGAGGCATAAAAATTGTTGAGAGTTGATGAACGTAGTTTTGGTCATCGTTGCAATTAATAGGAAGTGATAAGGAAAGAGGGGTTCACATACAAATATATTATCTTGGACACCTTTTTATAATTGGGAGCACTCATTAGGTATGACATGCTAAAAGAGTTGACATTGGACAAGGAAGACAACGTAATGGTTTATGTTTTCGCGCATCTCAGTTAAAGTATATTGTCATTGACCTTCCAAACATGTTGAGCTTGCCTTTCTCCCTCATGCTAGCCAAATTCCTTGCACCAAGTAGAGATACTACTTGTGCTTCCAAATATCCTTAAACCCAGTTTTGCCATGAGAGTCCACCATACCTACCTATGGATTGAGTAAGATCCTTCAAGTAAGTTGTCATGTTGCAAGCAATAAAAATTGCTATCTAAATATGTATGACTCATTAGTGCAGAGAAAATAAGCTTTGTACGATCTTGTTATGGAAGTAATAAAAGCGACGGACTGCATAATAAAGGTCCACACACAAGGGGCAATATAAAGTGACGTTCTTTTGCATTAAGATTTTGTGCATCAACCCTAAACGCACATGAAAACCTCTGCTTCCCTCTGCGAAGGGCCTATCTTTTACTTTATGTTTTTACTTTATGCTTGAGTCAAGGTGATTATCACCTTTCCCTTTTTCATTTTATCCTTTGGCAAGCTCCTCGTGTTTGAAAGATCATGATATATATATCTAATTGGATGTAAGTTAGCATGGGCTATTATTGTTGACATCACCTAAAGGTGAATACGTTGGGAGGCAACACAATAAGCCCCTGTCTTTCTCAGTGTCCGGCTGAAACTCCATAACCACAAATATTGCGTGAGTGTTAGCAATTGTAGAGGGCTACAAGATAGTTGAGTATGTGAACTTGCTGAAAAGCTCTATTGTTGACTCTTTCTGATGTTATGATAAATTGCAATTGCTTCAATGACTGAGATTATAGTTTGTTAGTTCCCAATGAAGTTTTTGAACCATACTTGACATTGTGAATTGATTGTCACTTGAGCATAGGAAATCATATGACAAAATCTATATATGTTGCTGTTATAAGAATGATCATGATGCCCTCATGTCCGTATTTTATTTTTATCGACACCTCTATCTCTAAACATGTGGACATATTTTTCGATTTCGGCTTCCGCTTGAGGACAAACGAGGTCTAAGCTTGGGGGAGTTGATACGTTCATTTTGCATCATGCTTTTATATCAATATTTATTGCATTATGGGTTTTTATTACACATTATATCTCAATACTTATGACTATTCTCTCTTATTTTACAAGGTTTACCATGAAGAGGGGGAATGCCGGCAGCTGGAATTCTGGCTGGAAAAGGAGCAAACATTCGAAACCTATTCTGCACAGCTCCAAAAGTCCTGAAACTCCACGAAACATCTTTTTGGAATTAATAAGAATTTTTGGGCGAAAGAAATACACCAGGGGGCCCACACCTCATCCAGGAGAGTGGGGGGCGCGCCCCCCTACCGGGCGCGCCCCCTGCCTCCTGGACCCCCTGGTGGGCCCCCGGTGTCCATCTTCTGCTATTTAGAGCTTTTACCCTGGAAAAAATCGTGGGCAAGCTTACGGGATGAAACTCCGCCGCCATGAGGCGGAACCTTGGCGGAATCAATCTAGGGCTCCGGCGGAGCTGTTCTGCCGGGGACACTTCCCTCCGGGAGGAGGAAATCACCACCAACGTCATCACCAACGATCCTCTCATCGGGAGGGGGTTAATCTCCATCAACATCTTCACCAGCACCATCTCCTCTCAAAACTCTAGTTCATCTCTTGTATCAAAACCACAAATTGGTACATGTGGGTTGCTAGTAGTGTTGATTACTCCTTGTAGTTGATGCTAATTGGTTTGCTTGGTGGAAGATCATATGTTCAGGTCCTTTATGCATATTATTACTCCTATGATTATGAACATGAATATGCTTTGTGAGTAGTTACGTTTGTTCCTGAGGACATGGGTGAAGTCTTGCTATTAGTAGTCATGTGAATTTGGTATTCGTTCAATATTTTGATGAGATGTATGTTGTCTTTTCCTCTAGTGTTGTTATGTGAATGTCGACTACATGACCTTCACCATTATTTGGGCCTAGAGGAAGGCATAGGGAAGTAATAAGTAGATGATGGGTTGCTAGAGTGACAGAAGCTTAACCCCTAGTTTATGCGTTGCTTCGTTAGGGGCTGATATGGATCCATATGTTTAATGATGTGGTTAGGTTTACCTTAATACTTCTTTTGTAGTTGCGGAGCTTGCAATAGGGGTTAATCATAAGTGGGATGCTTGTCCAAGTAAGGGCAGTACCCAAGCACCGGTCCACACACATATCAAATTATCAAAGTACCGAACGCGAATCATATGAACGTGATGAAAACTAGCTTGATGATAATTCCCATGTGCCCTCGGGAGCTCCTTTCTCATTATTAGAAATTGTCCAGGCTTATCCTTTGCTACATAAAGGATTGGGCCACCTTGCTGCACTTTATTTACTTTATTTATTTGTTACTCATTATTATTTATCTTATCACAAAACTATCTATTACCTATTATTTCAGTGCTTGCAGAGAAAACCTTACCGAAAACCGCTTATCATTTCCTTCTGCTCCTTGTTGGGTTCGACACTCTTACTTATCAAAAGGACTACGATTGATCCCCTACACTTGTGGGTCATCACCGATCGTCACCGAACTTTAAGCGTGCGGACCCTACAGGTTCGAGAACTATGTAGATATGACCGAGACACGTCTCCGGTCAATAACCAATAGCGGAACCTGGATGCTCATATTGGCTCCCACATATTCTACAGAGATCTTTATCGGTCAAACCGCATAAGAACATACGTTGTTCCCTTTGTCATCGGTATGTTACTTGCCCGAGATTCGATCGTCAGTATCATCATACCTAGTTCAATCTCGTTACCGGCAAGTCTCTTTACTCGTTATGTAATGCATCATCCCGTAACTAACTCATTAGCTACATTGCTTGCAAGGCTTATAGTGATGTGCATTACCGAGAGGGCCCAGAGATACCTCTCCGACAATCGGAGTGACAAATCCTAATCTCGAAATACGCCAACTCAACATGTACCTTCGGAGACACCTGTAGAGCTCCTTTATAATCACCCAGTTACGTTGTGACATTTGGTAGCACACAAAGTGTTCCTCCGGTAAACGGGAGTTGTGTAATCTGATAGTCATAGGAACATGTATAAGTCATGAAGAAAGCAATAGCAACATACTAAACGATCAAGTGCTAAGCTAACGGAATGGGTCAAGTCAATCACATCATTCTCCTAATGATCTGATCCCGTTAATCAAATGACAACTCATGTCTATGGTTAGGAAACTTAACCATCTTTGATTAACGAGCTAGTCAAGTAGAGGCATACTAGTGACACTATGTTTGTCTATGTATTCACACATGTATTATGTTTCGGTTAATACAATTCTAGCATGAATAATAAACATTTATCATGAAATAAGGAAATAAATAATAACTTTATTATTGCCTCTAGGGCATATTTCCTTCATTTACGAATTCCAGAGCCTAGCGTGCTCCAGCCCGGGCGGAGGAGCCCTTCCAGGCCTCCAGGCGGCCGGCCGCCACCTCCAACCAGTCAGCAGTCCGACTGGGAGTGCGCGGAGCCGACACGCCTGGCCAGAGGGTGGAGATCGCCTGGGCCCCGACGCATTGAAGACGGCGCAGCATCTGGTGAGTCGGCCGAAGGCGGGCCTGGATGTTGAGGAGCTGCTCGTTGAGGGTCCGGGGGGCGTCGGCGACAATCTGCACGCCCTCTGCCCTCCGCTCCTGGCGATGAGCCTCAATGGCCTGGTTCGCGGCGACAGAGTGGCCTGTGAAGAAGTCTGTTTGGATGAAGGGCGAGGAAGCCGGAGATTAGAAGCTAGCGGTCGGCATGAATAGGGGCCGGCGACTCAAAGAAAGAAAGAAAAAAAAAGAGGCCTATCGTCGACCAAGTCCTCAATGCTGCTGAAGCAGGCAGTCAGCTGCGCCTCCTTGTCGGCCCAGGCGGAGCGCTCGATCTCGAACTCAGCGAGGAGGTCGGTCTCCTTCGTCTTTGCCTCCTTCTGAGCCATCTTGAGATGCAACGTCTGCTCCGCGAGCTGCATGACCAGTCGATCACGCTCCTCGGCCAGTTTGCTGCACTCTGCCTCCTTACCGCGCAGTGCGGTGTTGGCTTCGCCCAGCTGCTGCTGCAAGGCGGCGTTGGCTTCTGCAAAGAGGAAAGAAGAAAGGACGTCAATCAATCAATAAAGAAGGAATGCAGTTGCCGGGGAGATCCGGCCCGACTGCTCAGTAGTCGGCTTGAATCTCGGGGACTACAGCCCACGGGTGCGCTATCGCACCCCCGCAGAGAAAGAAGCTATCAACAGTCAACAAGAGAAATACAGTTACTGGGAAGATCCGGCCCGACTGATCAGTAGTCGGCCCGAATCTCGGGGACTATAGCCCGCGGGTGCGCCAGCGCGCCCTCGCGGAGAAAGGAAGCCGAAACTTACTCAGGCTCTCGGACAAGTTGGCGGTCTGCTTCTCCAGCTCCCGGACTCCGGAGTTGAAAGTGGCCGCACGAAGGTTGTGGTAATCCTGCAGTAGGGATGTCAGAAGGAGTTAGCATTTGATGCTCGCAAGTTAAAGTTCCGGACCGCCTGCTCAGCAGCCGGCCCGAAACTTGGGGACTACACCCAGTGGGTGCGCTGGTGCGCCCCCACCAAGAAATAAAAGGATCAAAAACAAAGAAGAGAGAAACTTACTCGGGTGGCTCCTCGCGAGTTCCAAAATGCCTCGTTGCACCGCTTGAGGGCGTCGGCTTCGGCCCGGAGCTTGGCCTGGACGTCGAGGGCCGCCTGGTTCAAGGCTCCCGTCCCGCCTCCGGTAGATCACGCTCCTCGGCCTCCGCTCCACGACCGCACGACCCCCCGATTACTATGCAGAGTTACTGTGCAGTAACCTTTGCGGGAATCGCAACCGCCTGCCTCGGCCGCAGCGGATCCGCCCGCATGTCGAGGCCCAGTGATGGCGGACCCAACCCAATGTCATGTCCCATCGAGAGCGTGGGGTGGCAGGCTGGCCAGGCTGATGTGCGCTGCGTGGTGTGCTCGTGGCTGGCGGCAGGCCTAGGGAAGCTTAGCAGGCACGCCATCTGTTTCCCGCCTTGGTGTTCGAAATTGGCGGACGAGCCCGCCTTGACAAATCGACTCCGGTAGTCGGCGCGTCACAAGACGGACCGAGCATTCGTTCAGAGCGCGGCAGGAGGGGAAGCTGCTGAGACTTCATGGCCCGTTGACCACGACGCCTCACCAGCTTCGGGGACTACTGTCAGAGTAATGAGCCACGGGTAGCCTCACCCGAGTCCCCGAGCCTTTCAAGACTTTGGGCCGGCTCCGCCCCACAAGACTTCAGAATAAAGCGCCGCCTTCCGATGGCCGGCTGGCTCAACGGCCGGCTGCCCGAAGACAGCTGTGCGCCAGCAGACGGCACCAAGACAGGCCGGTTCCTAGCGGACAGCCTCCGGAGATGCCGGCTTCTAGCAGGCGGCCACCCAGTGCCCTCAGAGTCTGCGCCTCTCATCAATAGGAGAAGACTGGGTGAGGATACAGTATAACCCCTCACCCTCGAATCCTGGGCTTGGCGTGGCTACAGTGCCCCGTATAGACAGAGATCTTCGCACGACGTGGCACTGTTGCCACTTCCCCCTTGACGTCATTCCTGACAGGCGGAGCCTTGTTCCCACGACGGCCTGTCGGTACGGCCCGCAGTCGGCGGGCCCTACCCGGCAGTGAGAGCCCAGAAGATGACGGAGACCGGACCAGCCGTACGTGAGGGAGGCCGGTTTCCAGCAGGCGGCCGGTTCCTCCCTCGAGGCCCGTGCACCATTAACCAGATAAGACGTGGTGTGGCTACAGTGATCTCCCACCAGGCGGCGGGACTGTAGCCACGTTCCACTAACCAAGCCTGCGTCATTAGCATCACGGCTACAGTGTTCAGCCACCAACCAGACCCGCCAGCGGCGGGGGCGGCCTGTCGGCTTCGTACCAGACCAGCCGGCGGGGCCCACCAGGCGCGGGCCCCAGCTGCCGGCGGAGAAGTCGGCGACCAGAGACACTGACGACCGGGTCCAACACCCGGCCAGATTACCATTGTACCCCTGGAGGGTAGGCCTATATAAACCCCCCAGGGCACCCATACAAAGGGTTCCCAACCTGTTAGAACTAGCTTCCGCCCTAGAGGAAGAAGGGAGCTAGCCCTGCCTCCTTCTGCCTCTAGCGTACAGCTCGAGGAGCACCATTGTATTCACTAGTGCCTTAGTGATCATGCGGAGACCCCGCAGAGCAGGACTAGGGGTGTTATCTCCTAGGAGAGCCCCGAACCTGGGTAAAGTGCGCCGGCGTTCGTGTCTACGTCTCATCCTGCTTCCAGGCACCGGTGATATTCTACTGGCTCCCACCATGATAAGCCATCCTTTGGCATATATCGCACCCAATCCCCGACAACTTCCCTGCCAAAATTTTATTTCTAGTGCTGCAACCACTGTTCAGAAATCCCCCATGTATTTCTTTGATGGCTGAACCTGACAAAAGCTATTCATTGTACTTTGTTCTTACTTTCAGAAGCCACTTGAGTTTAGTCCAAATTGCCTCTCCAAACAGGCTGCTCTTTTATTTAGTCGAGAGGTCGGTGCACTTGCCAAAACCCTCCATTATTGCCGTTAAACACTTATCCTGCAACCACTTGCTGTATTTTCATTCCCTTCTTCTTTTGCAGAGTTAACGAGGAGCAGCTTCCGTTCACACTAAGCATCTTTCCATATTAGACACTATAAACAGACGACTAATACAATATGGAAAACTCTTGGCTTCTACCGGCGGATCCCATGCGAGCAGCCGCCGGCTCGTCCGTATGACACGTGTCCCAGGACACGTGTCCCCTGGGAGCGTCTTTTTTCTTTCTTTCGGTCAACCTGGCCACTGCTTGTTGCTTGCTGCTCAATGCCCACTACAACGAGTTTCTGCAGCAAGGCCTGTGTTGCAGTAAAAACTACAACAAGACCTCTGTTTCAGAAAAATTAAATTTACATCAAGACCTCTGTTGCAAAAAAACTAAATTGCAACAAGACCCCTGTTGCAAAAAAATGAAACAAGACCTCTGTTGCAAAAAAACTAAATTGCAACAAGGCCTCTCTTGCAAAAAAAAATCTTGCAAAAATTTCTACAACATGACTCGTGTTGCAGAAATTTCCGGCAACATGACCTATGTTGCAATGATAAAAGAGTGACGCTCAGTCGCTCAATTGTCGGATCCGATGCAGTTTCGTTTTTGAAACAAGGCCTCTGTCGCCAGAAAAATTGTAACAGAGCTTTTGTTGCAAAAATAATTATTTTGCAACAGGCCTCTATTGCAAAAAAAAGTTCTGCAACTTGACCTTTGTTTGCAAAAATTTCTGTAACATGATTCATGTTGCAGGAATTTTCCGCAACACCACCTATGTTGCAGTAATAGAGGATGACGCTCAGTCACTAAATCTGCCTGATCCCACAGCTCGCGAGGAGGGCCGACACGTAGCGTTTCCATACAATATACATAATTTCATACTTCAAAACCACAAAATGACACCAACAAATATGATCAGTTTTTTCTCTCGAGAAAAGGCCGAATCCTCGCTTTCAGGCATCTCCAAAGCGAATCATCAAGTAGACATCACCAAATGTCCATGGACACGTTCAGACATATCTGCGGACAGGCGAAGGTCATCCAATCAGAGTCATCAAATCGAAGTGGACAACGATTTAATTGATTTGCGGATTAATTTTTACATAGCAAAATATCTCTAAAAACTACTAAACAAACAAAAAAAGCATATCTACTGCCGTTGGAGTGAGGTTTTGATGACCCCACGTGGGACAGTCCGACCTCATCGTCATTTGCGTCGATGCGAACGAGGCGGAGCTGCCGACGTGTGCCTCCTTGGCATCGTTGGCATGTTTCTACTGTGCCATCGTTGTCCTCGGCCTCCATGTTCTCAAAGAGCCACTTCCATCACATGTCGTTGACGCGTACCTGGCGCGCTCATGCTCAATGGTTCGCTCGCTCTGCACAAACACGAGCACCATACAGTTCTTGTCAAGGACACTTGAGCTCGCAAGGAGCTCTGCCACAGCGGCGACATCCGTGCGCTCCGCCTCGATTTGAGCTAGTTCCACGCGGTGCTCCTCTTCGAGGGTCAGGTTCTATTGCTGCTCCGCTTGCAGTAGTCTCAACCCGGACATTGTGGGAGGTACGGCATCGACTATCATCGCCTCGTTTTCGGGAGCCTTCTCCTCCGCCTTGGGCAAATCCTCCTCCTCTAGCGTGGGCTCCACCACCTAGGCATCCACCATGGCCAAGGGGTCGCCCTCCTCCTCATCCGAAATCCCCTCGGAGAGTTTGGAGGTTGTCCGGCTTCAATGCAGCTTTGGTGCCGGGTGTCCGCAGCGTGAACCTTTATACCGATTTTGGCGCAGCGTTCCGACGTCAGCTGCTTGTACCAAGTAGCCAAAAACAACACCATGGCGATGGATGGCGGACCCAAACTACAGCTTGGATGGTGGATGACGGAAGGCGGACGATGGACTAGGGGGCTCGGACCATGAGAGGAAGGGTTGGGAGGCGTGGTTTTAGGGGTGCCCGACCGGCTTTGAATAGCCGGGTAGACGGAGCAGCGAAGGTTGATGAATGCTGGCATCCGAGTAGGCTTCTCGGTCACTGCGCGAACATGAATGCGGGTAGGCGGACGACTGGTCACGTCTAGTGTGAATGTGCGGGGGGGTCTAGAGCTAGACGGGTGGAAGGGGGTTTTGGGGTGGCTATGGTCTATCGGAGTTCGACGTGGCGGACATCCAGACTCCCCTAGAGATCCCTCGGTTTGGGGTCATGCTGCGAGATTTTGGACGTTTGAATCGGTCTCGCCGAATTTGGTGATTCACATCGGAGATCTAAAAGTGTCTAGACCGTTAGGACATTTAAGGGCATGTTGGCAATCCGCGTTGGAGATGACCTCAACCACGCGCTCATCAAAGAACTAGTACTTTTGTACAAATTTAGTTTTTTTGGCTATAAGTATATTCAACCGGAGTCTGGTTTTTTACCTAATAATATGTTTGAGGGTTTCAAAACTAGAAAATTTGATTTTCTAAACATGTATCGGTTTCCTTCCTTTCTGTGAGGGGGGATGAATAAATAAAGCATGCTATTTTTCGTTTGGTTTTCTTAGTTTTCTTTCTTTTTCTTCATATACATTGTTTCTTTCTCCGTTTTCTTCTTATTTTTCTTTCTTTTTTCCTTTACTCATTTTCAATACATGTCTACTTTTTCAAACATATGTTACATTTTTTATATAGAGCGGAACAATGTTTATACACATTTATTTATTTTAAATATGGACTAACATTTTTTAAAATATACTATGTACTAAAGTCTTTTTTTTTCTTACACAATATAGATTTTTCGTACATATGTTTAGCCGTTTTTTAAATACATTATTAGCATTTTTAAAATATATGTTTTGATGTTTACTTTTTTATACATATTTTTACATATATGAGACATTTTTAATACATGTTAGCATTCTCAAATACATTATTAACAATTTTTCAAATATATGTTTGGATGTCTAACATGAATTTTTCTATACACGCTTAATGTTCTCAAAATACATGATTAACATGTTTTAAGCACGTATTTATGAACATATTAAATATTTGTTAAACAGTTTTCTAATGCATGTTGAAACATTTTTAATTGATATGATTTTTTTTGAACTACACGACATTGTTTTAATATTTTATAAGCATATTTTCACGAACATTCTTTTTGAATTTTTAAAATTTATGCATTTTGATTATATTTTTAATTGGTCTAGGTTTTTGAAATATATTTGTCTTATAAACGTTTAAGAAATATTAATAAAAGGAAAAAAGAATGAATAAAAAACAAAACGGAGAAGAAAACAAACTAATCTGGGCTGGCCCATAGTAATGGGAGCTCGGCTTGAGGCAATACCTCCTCCTTCCACGTCTAAGGGAAGATCGTTGGCATTTGCTAAACTGCCCTTAAAGCGCCCGTTAGTGTATTTCACAATTTGCGCATACATCCATATAATTTTTTATTTGTTCCTTTTTTCTTTTCGTTTTTTCAAAATATATGAACGTCATTTTTTATCAAAATTGATAACAAAATCATATCCATGTACTTTTTTTCAAAACCCAGTGAACTTTTGTTCAGAAAATTTGATGATTCTTTTTGAATTCATGAATGCATTCTGAAAGTCTTTCATTTTTTTTAAATTCTATGATTTTTTTCAAAACTGATATTTTTTCAAATTTAATGAACTTTTTTCAAAATTGATGATTTTATTTAAATTTATGAACTTTTCTTCGAAATCAATGAACTTTATTCCAAATTCGATGAATTGTTTTTTAATCCAACGAACTTTGTTCAAACTTGATGAACTTTTTGCAAAATCACGGACTTTTTAAAAATTCATCAACTTTTTTGAAGTTTGTGAACTTTTTCAAAATCTATGAAACATTTTGAATTCCAAATTATTTTCATTTATTCATTTATTTCGTAATTTTTTCAAAAGTCTGCAGTTGGCTGATCAACTGGTCAACCTCGACCAGTCAATTCGATCGAGCAAACCAGGCGCGATTCCTATACGGTGCCCTAAGCACCCGTTATAGGCGAACTACCTACCCGACGCATACCCCCTCCGCCATGGGCTGGACCATTTAAACCTTTTTTTCTCTTTTGTTAAAATTCAAACACTACTTGCTGTTTGTGATTCGAACCAAGACCCCTATGCACAGGGCAAACAGAGGTAACCATGGCGACAGCCTAGCGGTAATAATTAGTTCCTTTTACTTCTTCAATATAAGATGAAAAATGGGATGGTTTCCCTGTTTTACTTTTATTTATTTTTCAGTTTCTCTTCTGGTCTTTTCTGTTCTCTTCCATTTTACAATTTATTTTATTTTTAAAAAAAATTGTGAAATTTAAAATCGTGAACTTTTCTTATGTTCGTGAACTTTTTTCAAATTCGATGAACTTATTTTAAATTCGACAAACTTTTTTTCAAAATCAAGGACTTTTTCCAATTCGATGATTTGTTTTTCAATTAGATTTTTTTTTCAAATTTGTGAGTTTTTTCCAAAATTGATGAACTTTTTCAATATCAATGAAGTTTTCAAATTTTTTATTTTTCAAAAAGTTAAATGGTCAAGGGTTAACACTTGATGAATGACCGAGCCTGCAATAGAATCTGTAAACCCAGAAAACTGTTTTCATTTTCTACTTATATAGACGCATGCTACCGATAGTACCACTGGACCTGCTAGTAGCAGCACGACTGCCGCCATGCATGTATGTGGTTGGCCATATGGGGATGGTCATAGGAAAATATGACAATCAAAGTGAGTGTACGAGCCGATGAAAATAAAACTATGGAAACCGCGGGAGCGACTGAGATCTATATGGGCTGGCCCAGACGAACACCGTCAGGCGGTAGCTTCCAGTTCAGGCGACATAAGCGCCGGTTAGGAGGTCGCCGAATGAGGGTGCAATCGAGCGCTTGCATTTCTACATGGGTCGGGTCAGTTGGTCTTGTGCGTGGACGCTAAAAAGGTCAACCAACGCCTAAGGCGTCCAATAGAAGGTCCCCAAATTGTATTCCCCACTACAGCGCGGGACAGAGTTCAAATGCTCACCCTAGGGAGGTGACACACGAGCACCCTGTGCAATCGGGCCGGCCCATTCAGCTTTTCTCCACACTAGATTTGGGAAGGTTCTACAACCTTATGAGAACCGGTTTCAGTTTTTTCCTTTCGGTTTTAATTTATTATTTTTTCTTTGTTCTTTTCCTTTTCCTTTTTTTATTTGTTAACTTTTTAAAAATTTGTGAACCTCTTTAAAAATCGTGAATACTTTTTATGTTCATCAAATTTGAAAAATTATGTTTTTATTTGTTAACTTTTTTTATTTGTTAACTTTTTAAAAATCGTGAACCTCTTTAAAAATTATGTTCAACAAATTTAAAATATGTTCATCAAATTTAAAATGTGTTCATGAAATCGAAAAGAATATTTTTCATTTAAAAACCAATAAACTCCATGTCCGTGGAGGACTCTTGCCACATAGATATTTGAAATTTCTTATTATTTCTTGTATATGGCATGGAAATATATGGAAGATCCTAAATATGATTTTTCAAATCATTTTTGTACAATCTTTGATGTACTCCTAGTTCAAATTTGAATTATAGCCATTAAATGCATGCAAATGCACTAAATGATTTAAATATAACAAATGAGCTATGAAAAGTGCCAGATTTTAACATGGAGGATTCTATGATGTATGTCAAGTATAGAAAAAAAATTCAAGGTCAAACAACGAAGGAAATTTTAATTTTCAATCAAACTTGTTGAATTCATTCATGAAATCATGATTCTTCCTCTGAGATGGGTCGATTTCTAAATAGTGTACATTAAAAATTTTGTGTATCCTTCTCAACTTTTACCGTGACATACTAAGGTTGTGTCATGACAACATGCCGAGTTTCATGTTTTTCAAACTTAATTTATATTTTCTCAAATTAAAAAACCAATAAACTCCCTGTTCATGGTTGTCTCTTGCCACATAGATATTTGAAATTTCTTTTCATTTCTTGTATAAGGCATACAAATATGCTCAGGACCCTAAATATGTTTTTTCAAACCATTTTTGTGCACCCTCCCACATACTCGTGGTTCAAATTTGAATTATATCATTAGATACGTAGAAATGCACCAAATGACTTAAATAGACAAAATGAGTTCTGAAAAGTGCTAAGTTTAACATGGAGGAATATTCTATGGTGTATGTTAATCGCAGAAAAAAAAACGAGGTCAAACAATGAAGGAAATGTGAATTCACCTTCAAACTTGGTGCACTCACCCTCGAAGCTACGAGTCTTTCTCGGAGATGGTTCGATATCCAAAGAGTGTATACCAAAACTTTGATGGAATTTTCTCAATCCTTTACCACGGCACACCATGCCAAGGTTTAGGTTTTTCAAATCTATATTTTCTACATTTAAAAACCAATAGATCATTGAAATTTATTTCCATTTCTTGTATAAGGCATACAAATATAGTCCAGACCCTACGTATTATTTTTCAAACCATTCTTGTGTACTGTTTGATGTACTCGTAGTTTAATTTTGAATTATATCCATTAAATGCATTCAATTTCTTAAATATAACAAAGGTGTTCTGAAAAGGTTCAAATTTTAACATGGAGAAATATAAGGTGTATGTTGAGCATAGAAAAAAAAAACGTACCTAGCATGCAGAGATGACGGTGAAGTCACATCCACCGAAGACACACCTGCACACAACCACCGATGATGCTAGACGCATCACCGGGATGGGAGGCTAGGCGGGGAGAATCTTATTCCATCTTCAGAGAGCTGCCGCGCCATCTCACCTTCCTGAACAGGACACAAACCCTAACAAAACTCAAAGACACATCTAAAAAAGAGCTCTCCCGCCGAGAAGGACATGAATCCACTGCGCCTCATGGCCCTAGAGCCACCGGTGACGAGACGGACCGGCAACATTGACGGGAGGTAGAGGAACCTAGCATTTTCTTGGAGAGGAGGCGTGAAAGTGTAATTTTTTTCACTCATCACTACTTCATGCACGCACGTACGTTCAACATTAGCAGGCTGAATCTCACACAACGGCCACACGACTCAGGCCATTTTATTCCATGCATGCAGCCTGCCATTAGCAGGCACTTGACCCGCCGCGCCATCTTCACTGCATGCACTGATTGTCTGCTCACTAAACACATGACTAATCCTGGTAACTATGCACTAATGGCTGCCAATTAATCCGCCTGCGGCATTGCACTCATTGCGTGTTGTGCTCTCTGCAGATCTCTGGCCGATGTGCCGTGATTATTACTACATGAATACAGAACTTAGTCTGAGTTGTACTACAAGTAACATCATGCAAATATGAATAAAACAATAACTAGTACTACTCCCTCCGTTCCTAAATATAAGTCTTTGTAGAGATTTCACTATGAACTAGATACGGATGTATATAGATGCATTTTAAGTGTGGATTCATTTATTTTGTTCCGTATGTAGTCACCTAGTGGAATCTCTACAAAGACTTACGTTTAGAAACGGAGAGAGTATAATACTAGCTTAGGAAAGAATCATGCATATTCCAGCAAACAGCCAGACGCAATGTGCTCGGCGCCTCATATATTGAGTTCGTCAACTTGGTGCATAGCATTAACTCTAGCTAGCTAGGTTCATCTGTTGTAGTAGTAGCTAGGAATGTGAAACTAGATGGTAAATGTCAGCTCTGATGAAGGTGGAAGCAGGCACCACCGTGCGTGCTGGCGCGTGGGAGAAGCATAAATCGCACGGTGGCCTCCCCGGCCAAGAGCTTATAAATGCAGCTGCTGGCTAGCTAGCTGTTCAACATCGAAAAACCGGAGAGCAAGCGCAAGTAGCTAGCAACCCATCTATCCATCCATACACCGTACGACCATGGCCGCAGCGAAGCTCGCCCTTCTCATCCTAGCTGCCCCCGCGGTCGCCTGCACCGGCAACAGCCAGAGCCAGGTGCAACTGTGTGACTACGAGTTCGTTGTCTCGACATACAATTAAAAATGGGCGGGCACAGACTCAGAGCTCACGTTCACTGTGTTCAGCACGGAGGTCGTGGGCGGCGTCGCCGTGAAAACTCTGCAATGTGCCGCTGGTTCCAGGTTCGACGTCGGCAGTAAGGACAAGTTCATCGTCCAGAGCGGGCCGTGCGTGAAACCATGCGGCCTCTGCCTAGAGGTTCACAAAACCTGGTGGCTGGAGGTCGGGAGCGGGTGGAAGTGCCGTTCCGTTGACTTTTTTTTTCTCAAAACGGAGGTAAACATTTGCCTCTTCTATTAAATAAGGGAGGAGCAAATTTTAGAGTTTTATACAAGAGCACCCACATACATGCATGGCAATTACTCGTGCAAAAAAAAAATAATCCATAGTCTTTTAGCACTGGTGGTAGTCCAAAGCTTTGCCTCCTCCAAGATGGTGCTGAGTAGGATAGGCGGCGACGCGCATTTGTGTTGGAACACCCTAGCATTTCGCTCATTCCAAATGGTCCAAGAGATAAGCATAGTGAGAGAGGTCATAGCGCTCCGGTTGGGAATGTGATTGTCAGTTCTCTTATTCCACCATTTGCGGATGAAATTGTCAAGGTGCCAATCTGTGATGTCCATGTGAGCAAGACAAGACCAAGCTTTTCGATGATAGCCCTCCAAAGCCGGAGCGTGTAGCGGTACTTGAAGAAGAGGTGTGTCCATGCATGATGACGTATGTATATATCCAGTTTGGTGTCGAGTGCGTACTCAGGTTTTCTTACAATAGGAACCATTGGTTCCGATATTGTTCTAGTATATGTATTCAAAAGATGCTAGTACATCAATACTTACACCGGCAACACATGGAAAATTTGTGCAACGTAAGGAGGACTACGTAGGCACAATTTTCCAAACGATTCCCTTGAATATTCAGTTCAGACGCGCGTTAGTTGGTGAGCGATGGAATGCCTGGATGCCTTGGTTCGGAGATTGATAGATGTTCAACTCTCCGACCAACCGGATTCGACGCATTGGAAATTAGCTAAAAATGGTGTTTTTACGGTGAAATCCTTCTATATGAATTTGATTAACTCTGGTCCAATCTCAAGATCCTTACATATTTGGAAGATTAAATTTCCCTTGCGTATTAAATTTTTTATGTGTGGTTTGTCCACAAGCAAGTAATACTCATCAAGGACAACTTGATCAAGCGGCGATGGGTAGGTAGTTCATGTTGTTGTTTTTGTGATCATGATGAAATAATACAACATTTATTTCTTGAATGCCCACTCACCAAATTGCTTTGGAGAACGATACATCCTTCAACATTCATCCTTCAGTTGACATTGAATCGTTATTTGGAACGTGGTTAGCTGGGGTTCAACATACTACAGCGGCTCGTATTCAGATTGGAATATGTGCGCTTCTGTGGGCTATATGGAACTGTAGGAATGATTTGATTTTTAACAGACAACACACTTTAACTTTCTAGCATGTCATCTTCAAAGCTACCGCATGGATCCGTACGTGGTCCTTACTCACTCCTATGGACTCCAGGGAGCCTTTGGTTACTGAGTGCAACCAGTGGAAGATGGTAGCACGGGCTATATTCAACCGGTTCGGATAACGGTCGCATAACAGGATAGGAGTCTAGGGAGCTTATCTTTCATACTGTCGTACCGGTGCTGATCGTCAGCATGTATTTCTCTTTTATTTTTTTGCTTCGCTCCGCTTGTGAGCTGTAACACTTTCAAGACTTTGTGATACTTCGTGGATTGTTTAATAAGATGGCTGCATGCATCATCATGATGCAGAGGCCGGGGGCACGCCTCCATTTCCAAAAAAAATGGAAAACGTGTGCGAGCATCGTTTGTTTTCAAGGAAACAAAAATGGACCCTCTTCTAAAAATCTTGCACCTTCGAAAGATACTTAGGGTTTAGGGGTTTAGACTTAATTCATTAATCTGTCACCCCCTGAATTTTGTGGTGGGCTACATCCCCTCTAATCAGATTTCGCCAACTAATCTCATAGGTTAATTTTCATAACTATCTGCCCGTAGATGTAGCAAAGGTCGACCTTGTCCCGTCATATTGTTGGGCATTGTCTTGGTAATAAAATAGATCCTTTCTTCTACCTCCTGCCTGCATCTCGTACGCATGGAGGGACACGTTTGTGGCTTCCCTGTTGAACACGTAATCGGTAACACTATCACAAGCCTTGACTTTGTATAACTTTGTTGCTTAATCAATAAATCACCAATGTTCTAAAGATAACCTTGTACGTGCGGATGGATCTCTAGATACTTTTAGATGAATAGCGCAACTTTAATTCATTGTGCAACAAAAAGAGGGATACAAAGATTCTCACGGAGGTCAAAAAACCAAACATGATGCCCCACCGTAAGTGTGGCCGCCATTCTAGCTAGTCTATGAGATTCCCCATTGCTTTCGTGGGCTAATGGCTAATTCGACAAGCCATAAATGAAGCTTTGTAAGTTTTCACTTCTCGCGCAATCATGCGGTGGTTTCCCAAGTTCTGTGAGGCCTCCAGTTCTTTGATGACTCTCAGACAATCAGATGCTATGTCAATCTTGTTGAGATGCGAATTCTGCCCCATAATGAGAGCTTCTTGGCATACATACACTTCAAGAACCTCTGGCTCCAGAATTCTTTCATACACCACAACAGATGCCCCTTGGAACACACCTTGGTAATTATGACATAGTACGCCCACCGCACCCTTATTTTAAGATTTAGCTACCACACCATCAACATTCAGCTTTGCCTCTCCCTACGCTGGAAGTAACCACTTCGGTGCTTGTCTTGCCGTATATCCTTTGCTAGTCTTTGGGATAAATCATAGCCCTGCATCTTATAGGTACCGATTGATGAAGATAAGAGTAGGGAACGGGCTCTGATACTCATTCTCATGAATCAACCTTCTCCTCGCGCACCAAATAGACCACCAGGTCACCTTGACCTCACTAAATTGTGCTTGCTCAAAGTATGGTTCAAACCAAAGAGCCACAACTTAGCATCAGATGTTTCATCTCCATACAACAGTAAGACAACATCATCCTCCTGCAGCGCCCATACCAATTTTGCCATATTATAGTCAAGAAGAGCATGGCGCCATGTATCATTGGCAGCAGTGGTGGAGGACGATAAAAATTAAGGTAGGGTGAACTCTAAAGCATAAGAATATATAACACAAAATGAAATAGAACATACACAATATTAATGTAATCCACATAAAATCACAAAAATAAAATGGAAGTACAACTGGTCCCTTCCAAGCCTGCAATTTCGTTGGTGTTGCGCCTTAGCTAGCTAGCTAGATCTATCGATTGATTATAGCGGGAAACAACACACACACGAAAGCAATTCTCTCTCTCTCTTTTTCTTTTTCTTTTTTTTTGACGAACTCGTGAGCAATTCGTTGGAAGCCACAATCTTAAGGGTATCCTCCATCCCACCACTTAACTAACCGACTCAGCGCACAATGAAAATAACACGGTCTAAGGGGAAGTATCAGGTGATACCAACTCCCAAATGCTCCCATGCTACCAATTTAATTTTTTTCAAATTTAAACATTTAAAAAAATCTGAAAAAAATCATGGATGTTCACAACACATGTTTACATAACCCCTAAAATTCAAATCAAAATTCGATCGAGAAACAAAAAAAGAAAAATCCATCATGAATAGTGTCAAAGAAGACAAAAAAGCAAAGCTGACACTATTCGCATTTGAATTTGTCTTTTTTGTTTCTCCACATGTATGTCGAGTTTTGATTTGAATTTTTTAGGGGTTGTCGACATATGTGTTGTTAACATCCATGATTGTTTTCAATTTTTTTGAAATGTTTAAATTTGAACTTATCAAGTTGGCAGCATGGGAGCATGTGTGTGTTGGTATCAATGGATATTTTCACCACGGTCCAATACTCCTACCCTAGCCCATGACTTCGTCTCTTCGTTTCTACTCCTTTCTTCCTCGATGAGCGGATCCAGCCGCCACCACGCATGAACTTGACATGCCAATCGAATATGCCTATGGCTGACTGCACTGGACGCTCACGCATGTGATGCCCGTGTCGCCCCCCGCGGGTGACCCGAGCAAAAATCTAGCCGCTGGACAACTTCTCCTCTCCGGTCCTCCCCCCTTGCCGCTGCCGGGCAAAGACCTCCCGGCATCAGCGACAGCGGGGCCCTTCATTTTCTCTTGCGGGGTCCGAATGGTGGTGGGGCGTTCAGCCTGCGGCGGGAGTGCGGCATCGCGGAGGCTTGGCAAAGGCGGGCATCACGTGGGCGCAACTGGAGGTAGCTGCAATGGCACCTGGGCGGCCGACCGATCAAACCTCGGGCGCGCGCGTGCGTGGTGCACATGCATTGCCCCAGATCAGAGTTGCAGCTCTGAAGCGGCAGCAGATGTCGGGGCGGTGGTTCTAGTGGTGGCCTGCTCGTTGGCGTGGCGAGAGCTTGAGTGCGGTTGACCATGGGTCGGGGCGCGAGGGATTCTTGCCCTAGTGCCTGGGTGACAGTCGCGACGGAGGTTATCATTGTATGGGCGACGACAGCGGCTGTCGCAGCAGTGGGTGCTCTTTGTAGCACCAGGAATCGGGGTAGAGACCCATCTTCTTCGATGGTAGCAAACTCCGTGGTCGTGTTGGCGACTTGGAGACCGGATTTCGATGTGGTGACAACCTTTCTGAGGCTGGCGGCGGTATGGGACGTCCCCTTCGTCAATAGATCGGGTTCAATGCGGCCCAGCAGGTGACACATGCGTCTCCTCCGGAGACGTCGAGCAATGTCTATCGCTGGCAGGTGAAGCCGCATACGGAGGCGCCGCGGGCAGATGTTATGCACGACATCTCATGCGGAGGCGTCAAGTCATGCCTGCTATCGGTAGGTGCGACACGATGGCTCGGGCGGAGGTGTCATGTTTAGCCTATTGCTGCTAGATCAAAGGTGGTGCTACAGTGGTGCGGGACGTCTTTGTCTTCCGATGTCTTCTCTAGAGCTATCCGGTTATCGAGGAGTCGGGAGCCGGATAACGGATGCTGGCACATACGGCTTCAGCGACGAGTTTATGTACTTAGGTGGAAACACAAGATCTCTGATCAGGCTATGTCGACGCGCGCCTGTGTCGTCTCCTTGCTAAAGGTGGTGGATTGAAGGTGATGATTTCTTGTTGAAGGCGTAGTCTAGGAGTTGTGTATTTTTCATTTCAATTTTGTCCAGTGGCGGAGACAGGCCTAGGGTAGTTGGGGCTATAGCCCTAGGCCTAGAAATAGTAGCCTTTCATGTTCCTTCTTATAGAATATACAAAATCACAAGAGTGCATCATTCAAGCTAGCTGAGTTCTAGGCTTAATTTGATGCTGCCACTGATTTTGTCTTGTATCATAGTTTAGTGGCTATCTGGTGGAGTTACCATTGCGAGGCATGGGGCCTGGGGTTTTCTTTTTTGCTTTATTTCTAGGTTGAAATTGTTTGGTTGCTGGATTTTGCATTCTTAATAATACTCCCTCCGTCCGGAAATACTCGTCGGAGGAATGGATATATCTAGATGTATTTTAGTTCTAGATACATCCATTTTTATGCATTTCTTCGACAAGTATTTCCGGACGAAGAAAGTACATGGCTGTGTGCATTGGTTAATGTAGAGACCCGGGTTTATCCTCCTTTTCAGAATAAATGTAAGTTAATTTCTGTCATAATTTAAGATAGAGCGGCCGCTCTGCCTTACCCTACTTGGTCCTCCGCCATTGATTGGCAGTATTGCAGATAGCACACACCAGAGTGGGTGCAATCTATACGCGTGCTCGCTTGGCGTCGGTCAGTAGGGACGATTGCGCCAAATGCCATGCATTTAACAGTTTATAGGCAGACCGAACCGTGATAACACCATTTTTCTCGTAGTGCCATGCCCAGCAATCCGATTGATTCACATGCCCAACGGAATTTGACACACTGTTTCAGTGTCCATGGGGAGGAAGTTTGCGGCCAGTGCACTAGTATTCCATGCTCTCGTTGCTCTAACAATAAAGTTTGCAACCATTTGAGGAAGGTCATTAGAATCGCACATACCGGTCGGAGCATGTGATCTCTTTGCAGCCAATTATCATTCCAAGCATTTTCAGGATTCTGCCATCCCCTATCATCCGCACCAAGCCGAGTTTCATGATATCTTGACCCCAGAAAATTGATCTCTAAACCTGCGATAGGCAGATGCCCATGATGGCGGAGATAAGATCAAACTCAGGATAATATATAGCCTTGACCATGCACGCACTTACGAGTCTTGCTACTGGAGCAGCCTCCATGCTTAGCGTGCAAGAAGTGCCAAGTTGAAAATTTCCAAAGCCCAAAAGCCTAGGCCCCCTTTATATTTTTTTGCATGGTCATATTGTCCCATGATATCAAGGAAAATGATAGCACGCTATACAAAATAGCGCAGCCTCTTAAATTTTGATAGCGTGCTATTAATGAGACATTGTTTACTGATTTATTTAGCGAGACAATTCTCTACACACTATAGCGTGCTATTAGCGACGTTGTAGAGCGCTATTTTTTTAGTGCATGGTACCCACGCCGTCTTCCTTTCCATTCTTGCTGCCCGAGTACAACTTGTGGACCATGAAAGTTATGTGCTGACACAAGCCCCTAGTAAGCTTGATAACCGACATCGAATACGTGGGCATGGCTTGAATAATTGATTTTATCAAAATTTCCTTCCCACTGCTTACAAGCAATTTTTCCATCCACCCTTGCACCCTCTCTCAACATCTATTTTTTAAATGAGCAAAAACTTTGCTCTTCTCACAACCCACGTCCGATGGCAGCGCAAGATACTTCTCATTGAGTGCTTCATTTTGAACCTCCAGAATATCTTTCACAGACTGCCTCGTTACCTCCTGGCAAAATTATGTTCTTCCAGGCTGCAGCTAAAAGATGTGCATGACCTTCACTCGGGTTCTTGGGAACTTGTTGGGGACTTCAATATGATTGTCAACCCGAGGAGAAAACCAATGCCTTAATTAATCGTAGGGATGATAGCTTGGTTCAGGCCTGTGCTCAACTGCTTTGATCCCAGACCAGAATTTCCATAGTATTTTCTGTTTGAGATTTCCAGGTAGCTTTATACAGGAGCGATGTCCATGGGCATACAAGCAATCTCAGGTGGAGATGAGAACAAAACATGTATACCACAATCTAAAGAAGTGGCAACCTAAAAGTAAGCTATGGACTTCCAATTTTGAAATTTGACGTTCATGGACAAAAGAAGCACCGGGTAAAAGCCATGTCTGTGCTTGCGGACTTGGCTATTGTGACACTTCTGCGTCATAACCCTCTTGAGGTCGTCGTTGGTGAGTGCAGGTCTCCTCTGTTCATGTCGCGTGCTCGAGCTGGATTGGATCATATATTGGAACAACCTCTATTCTGGCGGTTGATGCTCTGGTGTGTCTCCCCTTTTACACGTGACTGCGCCGATAGGTTACCTGCAGGCCCCTTCTGATTTTCTGGCTGGGTCGACGCTCCTCTGTCCGGAGCGAGAGGGTAGGGCGTCGTCTGCTGTCTGCATCAGTTCTGCTACAACTCTGTGGCAAAGTCCGGCGGTTTTATTAATTTAAAGTCGGACGCAAATTATGCCTTTTATCTAAACATTAGTTTTAACTGAGCACGCTTCTGGTGGCAGCCAACCCTTGGGATTGCTTGACCACAGTGCTCTGCTGCTCATGCCTGACTTTGACATAACTAACTCTAGTATCGTAATGTACCTACTATTAAAGGCGAAAGTAGACATCAGATTCTGGAATTCCCAATCGTGAATTGCCTGACGGTGAGGGCAACAAATACTTGTATCACATGTGATAATGATTTCTTCATTGCGAAAAGCCAGAGCTTTGGATCACCGGATTTGTTCATAACCATATGCTCGGTTAGATTCTCATCCACTTGTCCCCAAGCACAGCGAGCGATGGGGCGTTCTAGTAAACAATCCCTCCAGCTATCTACTGCAGTTTGAATGATAGAACAGACTGACATCGGAGCCATGCTTCTCTTAGCCACGGCAGTTTTGAATCTTCACAAGTTTAATTTGGCCACTTGTACTCCAATTTTACGCTGACCTTGGGCGCTGTGTGGTGAGCGGTGACAAGTCTATCTATAGAGCAAATATGTACTACGTACTCCCCCTGCTCCTTGTACGTAGTTGACCACTTGACCTCGGGCATTGTGCCGTGGTGCAAAGTCTATACATGAAATCTCGCAAAATAAAAATCTATACATCATGCAAAAATATCAGTGTGGCAAGATCGTTTCAAGTTTCAACTTTCCATCCGGCAGGCAAGGTAAGAATATATAATGTAAGAATATATACAAGTGGCAGTGTCACATGGATCGAAGAGGTTCGGTGTGAACATACATAACCATGCAGTAGGGATGCATGGCGCCACCCGATCCGCCATGCTTCCAGATCAAAATGAGAAAATTCTGTTTTAGCTGGATAAGAGTGCGTTTGAGTATTTTGTACTAGCTGGGCACTTTTGCGTGAGTTCGCGGGACGCCGCTCTGCACCCCTACCATGCAGGCACGACCAGGTCCAGGTTGTGGATTGATCACATGCATGGATGCTCTCGTCGCAGGTCCATGTTGGAGCCATGGAATAGTATGAACGCATGGCGAGGAATCGGTAGCTCAGTCTCTGGTCAGTTCATGCATGCAAGTAAATCATAAGTCAATTCACTGCACTATGTTTTGTGAACTCATGGACACGCTATATGTGTTGGGCACTTAGAGCATACCTATATAATTGATTCTTCACCTTTTTTAAATGATATTCTTTTAACTGAATCTATATATTTGATGTTTTATATGCTTCATATCTTTGAAGAGTTTCAAAGAGTAAATCGAGAATACGCTTGCATTTTATTTTATTAGTTTTAGCGCCTGCTGTGGTGAGAGCCCTCCTAGTCGGAACACCATTAACGGCCGCGACGTCCGGCTATGCAGCGCCTGCTGTGGCCCGCCCCGTGGCCCCCATTAGCTGTTTGCCAAGTGTTCTGCTGAAATGCCCGAGGTAGACTTGACCCCTGGAAATCCGTATGAAAAAAAAGATAAAGGCAAAAAGATTGTCGAGTTTACGGTAGTAGAAACCCGACAAACTTTTACCGCTGTCATGTTTCCATCGCCTGGTCGTTGGTGGGGTCCGCCTGTCAGGCACTGGCGAGTTTATTTCGAGCGGAACTCGGCTAATGTGCTACACTGCCGAGTTTCTTTCTTTCGCCAAGTCCCTTTTTCTTGGCACACTAGGCAAACGTCGAAGTTTGGCGAGTAGCTCGCCACTGTCAAGTCCAATTATCAAGAAACTCGGCAGACACATTACTCCGTCGAGCTCCTGATGAATTGAACTCAGCGAAGCCATAGAACTAGGCGAAATCCCAGATTCCAGTAGTGTGACCTCATGTCCTAGGATGACCTCAGCGCTTACATCAAGTCCTAGGATGACATCATATCTGACCTCACTGTTTTAGACAAGGTTTAATCCTACGGACTCCAACACACTACATGTAATAGAAAAAAAACTCTAATATCTACTGGTTCCGTCCGCGAATAAGTGTACATCTAGCTTTGTCCTAAATCAAAGTTTTAAAACTTTGATCAACTTTATAGGGAAAAGTAGCAGCATGTATGACACTAAATTAGTATCACTAGATCCTTTTTGAAATGTACTTTCGTAATATACAAACTTGATGTCATATATGCTACTACTATTTTTTGTAAAGTTGGTCAAAATTTTAAGACTTTGACTTAGAACAAAACGTAGAATTGCACTTATTCACGGACGGAGGCAGTATAGGAAAGAAGCAAATTCCAGCAATCACCCCATCACAATGTGCTCGGCGCCTCGTACTGAGCTTGTCAACTTGGTGCATAGGATTAGCACTAGCTAGCTAGCTAGGTTCATGTGGTGTAGTAATGGCTAGGAACGTGATAGATGGTAAAAGTCAGCTCGGGGCGTGTAGGATAGGAGAAGCATAATCGCACGGTGACCTCCCTGGCCAAGAGCTATATAAATCCAGCTACCTAGCTGCTCAACATGCATCGAAAGCCGGAGAGCAACTCATCTATCTATCCATCGATCCATCCATCTATAGACTACACCGTATTCATATTCATATCGGAGGTAAGCTAGCTAGCCACCACGACCATGGCCGCAGCGAAACTCGCCCTTCTCATCCTAGTCGCCGCCGCGGTCGCCTGCACCGGCAACAGCCAGAGTCCGGTGCAACTGTGTGACTACGAGTTTGTTGTCTCAACGTTCAATGAAAATTGGGCGGGCACGGACTCAGATCTCACATTCACCGTGTTCAGCACGGAGGTCGTGGGCGGCGTCGCCATGAAAACTCTGCAAAGTGCCGCTGGTTCCAGGTTCGACGTGGGCAGTAAGACCAAGTTCACCATCCAGGGCGGGCCGTGCGTGAAACCATGCGGCCTCCGCCTAGAGGTTCACAAAACCTGGTGGCTGGAGATCGGGAGCGACTGGAAGTGCCGTTCCGTCGACTTTGTGGTAAAGCGGAACGGGGTGGTGCAGTGGCATGTCTATCTCATTTTCAATCAGTGGGTGACCGACGGCAACCCCGTCGAATACAAGTCCGGGCAGTGCCCGATCCTCTAGCACGGCGGCGCCATGCATGATCAGGACGCGACGGCCGGCCGGGGTCGCGAGTGCGTGCGTGTTGAGGTACGGTACTCGTTTGTGGCCGCGCGTGACTGTTTTGTTTAGTTTCCTTTTCTTCCGGCAGCTCCCATGAATAAGGTGTGCCTTGTCATGTGTACGTACGTGTCCGGTGTGTGTGTTTGGCTATCTACCTATAGGCAGCCGGGCTCCTCGTCTTATTTTCCATCATTGTTGTTCTTGTTTCCTTTCCTTTCCTCACAATATTAATAAAATAAGATCCTGCCTTCATTGTTGTTCTTATTTTCCATGATCCATCCATGCATGATTACTCATCTATTTCCCGACGTGCATCCTCTGCCGTGTATGTATATATCCAGTTTGGTGTTTGGTTTAAGTACGCCAGCATACTGTGTTCGTTGATTGAATGAATACTAAAGCTACCAGCACATCAAAACTTACACTCCCAACAGATGGAAAACTTGTGCGAGCATCGTTTGTTTTCAAGAAACAAAAATGGAGACCCTCTTCCAAAATTCCTGCACCTTTGGATCATATTTTGCCAACTAATCTCATAGGTTTATTTTCTTAACTATCTGCCCGTAGATGTAGCAAAAGGTCGACCTTGTCCCCTCATATTGTTGGGCATTGTCTTGGTAATAAAATGGATCCTTTCTTCTACCTCCTGTGTGCGTCTCGTACACATCGAGGGACTCGTTTGTGGTTTCCCTATTGATCACATAACCGATAACACTATCACAACCCTTAACTTTGTATGACTTTGTTGCTTAATCAAAAAATTGCCCATGTTCTAAAGATAACCTTGTTCGTGCGGATGGATCTACAGATATTTTTAGATGAATAGCGCAACTTTATTTCATTGTTCAACGAAAAGAGGGATACAAAGATGTCCAGGGAGGTCAAAAAACCAAACATGATGCCCCACCGCAAGTGTGGTCGCCATTCTAGCTAGTCTATTTGATTCCCCATTGCTTTCACGCGCTAACGGCTAATTCGACAAGCCATAAATGAAGCTTTGCAAGTTTTCATATGTCGCTCAATCATGCAGTGTTTCCCAAGTTCTGCGAGGCTTCTAGCTCTTTGATGACTCTCAGACAATCGGATGCTATGTCAATCTTGTCAAGATGCAAATCCTGTCCCACAACAAGAGCTTCTTGGCATGCATACGCTTCAAGAACCTCTGGGTATAGAATTCTTTCATACACCACAGCAGATGCCCCTTGAAACACACCTTATTAATTACTCCCTCCATAAAGAAATATAAGAGCGTTTAGATCACTAAAGTAGTGATCTAAACACTCTTATATTTCTTTAGATAGCGAGTATGACATACTACACTCCCCGGCACCCTTATTTTCAGATTTAGCTATCGCACCATCAACATTCAGCTTTGCCTCACCCTACACTGGAGGTAACCGCTTTGGTGTTTGTCTTGCCGTAATTCCCTTGCTAGTCTTCGGCATATATCATAGCCCTGCAGCTCTTGTAGGTACGAATTGATGAAGATAAGAGTAGAGAGCGGGCTCTAATACTGATTCTCATGAATCAACCTTCTCCTCGAGTAGACCACAAGGTCATCTTGACCTCACTAAATTGTGCTTTGCTCAAAGTATGGCTCAAACCAAAGAGCGACACCTTAGCATCAGATGTTTCATCTCCATACCAATTTTGCCATATTATAGTCAAAAAGAGCATGGCACCATGTAACATTGAAAGCAGTGGCCGAGGCCGAAAAAATTAAGGTATGGTGAACTCTAGCATAAAAATATATAACACAAAATGAAATAGAACATAGACACTATTAATGTAATCCACATATCACAAAAATAAAATGGAAGTACCACTGGTCCCTTCCAAGGCTGCAATTTCGTTGGTGTTGCGCCTTAGCTAGCTAGCTAGATCTATCGATTGATTATAGCAGGAAACAACGGACACACGTGAGCAATTCTCTTTTTCTTTTCTTTTTTGAGGAGCTCGTGAGCAATTCGTTGGAAGCCACAATCTTCAGGGTATCCTTCATCCCACCACTTAACTAGGTGCCTCAGCCCACAATGAAACGAACACGGTCTAAGGGGAAATATCAGGTGATACCAACTCCCAAATGCTCCCATCCTACCAATTTAAAATTTTCAAATTTAATCATTTCAAGAAAATCTGAAAAAAAATCATGGATGATCACAACACATGTTTAGATAACCCTTAAAAAATTCAAATCAAAATTCGATCGAGAAACAAAAAAGAAAAATCTGTTATGAATAGTGTCAAAAGAAGACAAAAGTAAAAGTGACACTATTCACATCTGAATTTGTATTTTTTGTTTCTCCATGTGTGTCAAGTTTTCATCTGAATTTTTTAGGGGTTGTCGACATATGTGTTGTTAACATCCATGTTTTTTTTTTCAGAATTTTTTGAAATGTTTAAATTTGAACTTCTCAAGTTGGTGGCATGTGAGCATGTGTTTGTTGGTAATACTGGATAGTTTTCCCACATTCCAATACTCTTATCCTAGCCCGTGACTTCTTCTCTTTGTTTCTACTCCTTTCTTCCTCGACGAGCAGATCCGGCCACCATCATGCATGGACTTGACATGCCAACCGAATCTGCCTATGGTTGACCACACTGGAGGCTCATGCATGGACTTGACATGCCAACCGAATCTGCTTATGGTTGACCACACTGGAGGCTCATGCATGCGATGCCCGTGTCGCCATCCCCGTGGGTGACCCGGGCGAAAACCTAGCCGCTGGACAACTTCTCCTCTCCGGTCCTCCCTCTCCTGGTCTACGCCGGGCAAAGCCCCTCCTGGCATCGGTGGCAACGGGCCCCTCCATTTTATCTTGCGGGTCCGGATGGCGGCGGGTTCTTCGGCCTACGGTGAGAGTGCGACATTGCGGAGGCTTGGCAAAGGTGGGCGTCACATGGGTGTAGCCGGAGCTAGCTGCAATGATGCTTGCGCGGCCGACGGATCAGATCTCAAGCGCTCATGTCACATCGGAAGACAAAGACGTCCCATACCGTCTGTCTCCCACCACCGTCGCACCACCTTAGATCCAGAAGCAACAGGCTAAACATGACACCTCCGCCAGAGCAATCGTGCCGCACCTGCCGATAGCATGCATGACTTGACACCTCCGCATGAGATGTCATCCGTAGCATTTGCCGACGGCGCCTCCGCATGCGGCTTCACCTACCAGCAACGGGCATTGCTCAACGTCTCCGGAATAGATGCATGTGTCACTTGCTGAGCCGCATCGAACCCGGTCTGTTGATGGAGGGGACGTCCCATGGCGATGTCTTCTCCGGAGGTATCCAGTTATCAAGGAGACGATAGCCGGATAACGGATGTTGGTACCGATGGCTTCAGTGACGAGTTTATGCACTCCGATGGAAACACAAGATCTCTGATCAGGCTATGTCGATGCGCGCCTGCGTTGTCTCCTTGCTGAAGGTGGTGGATTGAAGGTGATAATTTCTTCTTGAACGTGTAGTCTAGGAGTTGTGTATTTTTTGTTTTGATTTTGTCCGGTGGCGGATACAGGCCTAGGGTAGTTGGGGCTATAGCCCTAGGCCTAGAGATAGTAGCCTTTGGTGTTCCTTCTTAACAAATATACAAAATCACTAGAGTGCATCATTCAAGCTAGCTTAGCTCTGGGCGTAATTTGATGCTAACTCCGCCACTGATTTTGTCTTGTATCATAGGTTAGTGGCTATCTGGTGGAGTCACTATCGCGAGGCATGTGGCCTGGGGTTTTCTTTTCACTTTATTTCCGGGTCAAAATTATTCGGTTACCGGATTTTGCATTATTAATAATACTCCCTCCATTCCCTTATACAAGGCCACAAACACAAATTACAGGTACCTAGGTAAAATTTAATGACTACTTTGCAAGCCAATTTTTCTTCTTGTTATCTGGGATCATTAATACGCGCGCATGCATGCAAGGAAGAAATGAGAAGGAAGTAGCACAGTGTCATTATGATTACATGCATGCAAGTATTAAACAAGTTGCTAGTACGAGAAAACATCATTAAATTTTGCCTCGGTTACAGTTATTGGCCTTGTATAGATGCAAAATGTATTTTTCATAGTGACCTTGTACTATAAGGGAATGGAGGGAGTATATGGTTGTGTGCATCGCTCAATGCACAGACTCGGGCTTATCTCCTTTTCAGAATGTAAATTAATTTCTGTCATAACTTAAGGTAGAGTGGCCGCTCTACCTTACCCGATGGGGTCCTTCGCCATTGATTGGATGCATGGCAGATGCACACACCGGAGTGGGCGCAATCTACGCCCGGCACCGATCGGTAGGGACAATCACGCCAAATGCCATGCAGTTAACAGTTTATAGGCAGACCGAAGTGTCAAAACACCATTTTTCTCGTTGTTCCATGCCCAGCAATCCGATTGATTCACATGTCCAACGAAATTTGACACACTGTTTCAGTGTCCATGGGGAGGAAGTGTGCGCCCAGTGCACTAGTATCCCATGCTCTCGTGTCGCTCTAACAGTAAAGTTTGCAACCATTTGAGGAGGGTCATTACTCCAAGCATTCGAGATTCTGCCATCCCCCATCCACCGCACCAAGCCAAGTTTCATGACATCATGACCCCAGCAAATTGATCTCCAAACCTGCGACGGACAGATGCCCATGATGGCGGAGAGAAGATCAAACTCAGAGTAATATATAGCCTTGACCATGCACGCACTTACGAGTCTAGCTACTGGAGCAGCCTCCATGCTTGGCGTGCAAGAAGCGGCAAGTTGAAAATTTCCGAATCCCAAAAGCCTAGGCCCCCTTTATATTTTGACATGGTCATATTGTCCCATGATACTAGGAAAAATAATAGCATGCAGTACAAAATAGTGCGGCCCCTAAATTATGATAGCGCGCTTTTAGTGAGACATTATACACTGATTTATTTAGGCTGGCCATAGTGGGGTAACATAACCGGTATCATGTATTTGAGACTTGCAAACATGCTTAGACTACCCACAATGTGAGTAACATAGGTGGTAACATCACCCTTATCTAGGCAAAATAGATGATGTGGCATGTAATTAATGAAGAAAGATAGACATGTGGTAACATAGGTAGTTACTGTAACATCACGTTACTACCCACTGTGGAGGTAGTAACATAGACTAGTAACATATGCATATTACTAGTCTAAGTTACTGCCCATTGTGACTAGTCTTATGTAGCAGACAATTAAAGAAGAGAGAGATGATTATAGTAATATAGGTAGTTTATGTCATGTATGGTAATAAATGAGACCACCTATGATACTAATCTATGATATTATGCACTATGAATATAGTATTATACACTAGTATCATATGTATGATACTCCCCGCTACGACCAGCCTTAGCGAGACAATTCTCAACACGCTCTAGCGTGCTATTAGCGACGTATAGATCGCTATTTTTTTAGTACCTGATACCCCACACAACGGTGCATACCCTGACAATTCTCAACATGATCGCTATTTTTTTAGGGATTCGAGACAACGAAGAACGGTGCGGAGAGCGTAAGGTGTGTTGGGACAAACCCTAGCCTACCTCGCTCTCACACTCTGTTTGGATGAAAGTGAAAGAAGACAATTTTTTCCGACCACAAACGCATCGCCGCACGAATGGCCTCACTTTCTTTCTGCCTGGGTACATACCCGGCTCGGTGGCACATACTGCACTTCGATCAGTACATGAGAAGAGGTTTTTATGCCCAGGCTAGCACACACGCATAGGTCGCTACCATGCACGCACGCAAGCACTAATCGGCCAAACCACATTAGGCCACTTAGAGCAACCCCAACTAGCCGACCCAAACAGACACCAATTTTATTCACTTTTTGTTCGCTTGGGTCGTCCGTCTGTCCATCTGTGTCCACTTTTTCATTTGGGTCGGTCGGTGCGTTCAACGGGGCTAGACGCATTTTGGACATGTCTGCATCGACATCCAGTCGAAACCTGGAGGGCGACCTCCGCCCCGCCGCCCCGCCCCGCAGCAGCTCGCCCCGCCCTCCGCCCACCCCGCAGCTCGCCACCTCACAATAGCTCACCCCGCAGCCGCAAGCTCCTGCGCCACGCCGCAGCTCGCCGCATGTGCGTGCATCGACGAAGGGCATGTGCGCTGCGTTGCAGTAGCTTGCCGTGTCCGGGGCCAGCTAGCTAGACCAGAACGGATGGGCCATGGACGTAGCTGTGCTTGCGCATGTACACGCATGCATGGCATGCCCTATATGGACGCTCGTCGCTGCAGATGCAAGGGTGGATGCCCGGTAGCGCGCTAGAGACCGTCTTCTCGGTCTCGCTGCTGCACCTCGGGGTCGCGAGCAGGTGCCGCTCTCTCGCACTGCTGCGCCTCGAAGTCGCACGCTATTGAGTCGCAACGTCGCGCCGCTGCACCTCTTGCCTCCTTCATGCCCCTTGGCCCTGGTTGCGCAAGCATCTACAGGTGTTGGTGCATGCACCCCGCCATGGCGGCCGGCAAGGTCCTCGAGGCCGAGGGAGGTCGCGAGAGTGGCTGCATGGCGCAGTACGGCCATGGCAAGCACGGGGTGCGGCACGGCAGGGGAGGCGTCAACTGCGCCATGGCGGGGAGAGAGAGAAAAAGTTGTGTGAGTGGATGGCCGGTGGGCCACATGGGGCATGCAGCGGACGGAGGTGGACGAAAAGGACACATAAACGTCTGCTTTGTATCAGCCTTGAACCCAAATCTGTCCTAAATTTAAGACTAAAATGGGTCTGCGTGAACGTAAAGCGGACAGAAAACGAAAATAGGTCTACACGTTGGGCATAGTTTTTTTCTGCACAGACGCAGACGGACGACGAAATCAGTCGGTGCATTGGAGTTGCTGTTAACAAACTAACCCACGCACACACAACCTACTAGCTAGCATGCATACTCGCCGGTCAAGCCATACACCGGCTTGATCTTTTTTGCTCTTCACTAACTACATGCACACACACGTCCTGCGCTTGTGCTGCGTCTTCATAACAGCCGCAGGACCCAGCCAACAAGCATGCATGCAGTCCACTGCCACTAACAACTCATGAAATGCCAAGTCAAAGATTAATACTAACAATCTCACCTTTAATTTTGACTTGACTTCGCTGAAGTTGTTACACCTCCAGTCGTGGTCGTCGTCATGGCCGCCGCTACGGCCTCCACCATGCTTGACGCAACCTTCATCCTCTTTCTCGACGACACACACCCGACGTTTCAGCAACATACCCGTCTTCCTCGTCTCCGGTTGCGGCGACATATGTCATCTACTTCTGCTCCGGCAACACAAGTCGGTGACAGCAGCAGCAACACTCATCTCCTAAGGCCGAGACACGGCCTGAATCTCCATCGCGCAGTTGCCGGCGAACACCGTCACCATGGGCACACCTCCGGCAAGGTAAACAACACCCAAAACAACCAACCTTATGATAACAATTGTTGGGACAAACTCTAGCCTGCCTCGCTCATACACTGGCTCGGACGGAGATGTAAGAAGTAGACAATTTTTCTCGGCGACAAACGCCTCGCTGCACGAGCGGCCGCACTTTCTTCCAGCCTGGGCACATACCCGGCACGGTGGCACATACCACACTTCAATCAATACATGAAGAGGCTAGCACACACGCCTAGCTCGCTACCACGCACGCACGCACGCACTAATCGGCCACACCGCATTATGCAACTAACAGACTAACCCACGCACACACAACCTACTAGCTAGCATGCATACTCGTCGGTCAAGCCACACACCTGCTTGATCCTTTTTTTGCCCTCCACTAACTACATGCACGCACACGTCCTGCGCTTGTGCTGCGTCGCCATAACAGCCGCAAGACACAAGCATGCATGCTGTCCGTTGCCACTAACAACTCATGAAATGCTTCTTCTTTTTTTAGAATCACAACTCATGAAATGCTAAGTCAAGATTAATATCAAGGGCGTTCGATTATCTCTCTTGGCCTTTTCTTTTCGAGGTCCTCAAGGCCAAGGGATTTGGGGAGCGTTGGCTAAGTTGGGTGTCCATTCTTCTAAACCCGTCCTCGACTAGAATCCTGCTCAATGGTACGTCGGCCGGCGCATAGTACATGCTCAGGGGTTGCATCAAGGCGACCCTATCTCGCCACTTCTGTTTGTCATCGCGATGGACGCCATAATGGCCATTTTCAAGCATGCTTTGGAGGAGCGTGTGCTTAGTCCACTCAGGGGCATCTCAGCTTGCCAAAGGCTTTCCATTTGCGCTAACGATGTTGCCTTGTTTATCCACCCCAAGGAGTTGGATCTATGCTGTATCAAAGATGTGCTAGATATATTTGGGGAAGCTTCTGGTATCCGGATCAACTATAGAAAGTCCACGGCCACCCTCATTCATGGTGAGCAGGAAGATAGACTTCGGGTCTCCACTATTCTGCAATGCCCATTATCGGAGTTCCCCTGCAAGTACTTGGGGCTACAACTTGCTATCAATCAGCTGACCAGAGCGGATTGGCAGCCTCTGTTAGACCTCGTTAGAAAGTTCATTCCTTCATGGCAGCGAGGCTTTATCCAACAGGCAGGCAGGTTGGTGTTGGTGAAATCAGTCATTGCTGCGAGGGCAGTGCAGCAGCTCCTTGTACTTGACGCTCTGGCCTAGATACTTGATGACATGAACAGCTAGATGTGTGCTTTCTTGTGGGCGGGCAAAGACAAGGTAAACGGAGGACAGTGTTCAGTTGCTTAGAACACCATTTGCGACCCACAAGCTTGGGTGGTCTTAGCATCAAAAACCTGAAATTCTAGGCACTGGCTCTCCGGGTCCGACGGGAGTGGTTGAGGCGCACAGACATGGACAGACCATGGCAAGGTTTGGGTTTGATGGTGGACATGGAAGCTAGGATGGTGTTTGGCAGTTTGGTGAGCATCCAGATGGTCATCGGAGACAGAGTTCTGTTCTGGAGGGATCGTTGAATACATGGCTTCTCGGTCCAAGATATCGCATCGTTGATCTTCGCTCTGGTGGATACTCGTACGATCAACCACAGGACGGTCCAGCAAGCTACTGCTGGTGAACTTTGGATTCAAGACATTCAGGTCACGGCCCTCCTTCTCGGCGCAGCTGCAGCGCATGCATTTGCGGCATGCCATCGCCACGGTCCAAAGGGACAGCCTCGCCCTGGACGTGTTACTATGGCCCTGTACTTCCGCGCAAACCTACTCCACGAGGTCGACATACTCAAGGCTGTGCTTCGGTCTGACAAGCATGCCGCATGCTCAGGCCATTTGGAGGAGCTGGGGGCCACTGAAATGCAAGATCTTCGCTTGATTGGCGTTGCAGCAAAGACTTTGGACCTCGGACCGTCGTGCCCGGCATGGCCTTCAAAACATGCCTTCGGCCTGCTACACCTGTCTCTAGGACATGGACAACATCGATGACATCCTTGTGCAGTGTGTCTACGCTCGGGAGACATGACATCGCTTCCTGGACATGCTTCAACTTCCCACTCGAAGGCCAAGTAATTCTAATTCTTTCTTGGAGTGGTGGCTTACGCTCCGTCGACAGTTCATGAAGAACAAAAGAAGAGGCTTTGACTCCTTCGTCATTTGCTCGACATGGTCCCTATGGAAACAACGAATCGCTAGAGTTTTCAATCGCGTAGAGCAACAAGTAGGAGCTGCAATCCTTGCCATCGACATCCTAGACGAACTTAAGGAATGGAGTACGGCTCACGGCGGAGTTGGTGGTGTAAGCCGTTTTGTGAGAGAGTAGCTTTTCTAGTTTGCGTGGAGTGGGTGTTCCTAAGTTTGATGTTCGCATCACACTAGGATTTTGTAATCAAACTTTCTCCCTTCTATAAAACTACAATATGCAATTTGCGTCGTCTCGAAAACAAAGATTAATACTAACAATGTGAGACCACCGTCCAGGACAAACATGTGGGTTTATGGAAGAAGAGCGAGTTGGGCTGAGCGTGGGGAGAAAGCCTAGCAAGAAAACGTCAGAACTTACAGAGAGAAATGGTACGGACGACACTACAAAAAAGGTACGAACAAAGAAAAAATTCAAGCCTTTACTCGGACTTACCGAGGGCATTGGGGGTAAAAGTTCTTTAGTTATTACTAGCTAATTGCCCATGTGTTGCAGCGGGACATACATATTCTTGTGGTTCAATAGCAATTGTCACATAAATCTCTCCCCCCCCCCCCTCTATATATAATTATGTGTGTGTGTGTGTGTGTGTCCCTCTTTCCCCTCCTCTTCTCTCTCTCCATCCCGACATGGATGCCGAGCATGTCCAACATTGGATGGATAGAGCTCAGGAAGGTGGGGGGGGGGGGGGGGGTGAGGGTCGTCAGAGGAATCAGGGTCAGGAGAGCAAGTCCAACGTCACCCCTAAATCTCTAGGGACTCCCCCATAAAGATTCTTCCATAAATTTGCTTAACTTCAACATCTCCTACATTTTATTAATTTGATCAAACTACCAAATTCATATGTTCAGCGATATACTACCCTACATTCTCATCGTTATAATTAGTGCTCATGCAAGTTATCTCAGACACAAATAGTAGGTGAGTCAAGTTAATATGGCCAATCATACTACCCCCCGTATGATTAGTTCTCTTGAGATTATTTTTTGTTCGTATCTCATACAAGGGGATTCCACCATGGTTTGCTAGGCTCCTCCTGGTACACTACTAACAGTGTGCCCAAACCCTCAATTGTTTTTTCCCTCGCAAATTTTGCATGTATCACTTATACCTACAGAGTGAAAACTACCAAATGTCAAGCATACAAATGCAAATGAAAAAGTATATAGCACTCCAATCGAGTACACCTTGGTGCTAAAAGACCAATTAGAGTATTGGGCATATGGCTATGAAATGCAGTACATTACCTAGCAACACAATTTGGAGTACTGAGCATAGTTGCCTGGATCGGGGAACGAGGCAGCGACCCTCGAACCGGATTCATCGTCCCGAATCGAGGTTCGGGGTCGACGAGTGGAACGACGAGAGTCGATGTTGGGGACGTGACCCCAGACGATAGGATACGAACGACTTCAGCGACACAAAAAAAATCAAAACATTGATCGCAAACAGAAACAGGAGGATTGATTGATTCATCGAGACGCTGAGATTTACAAGGAATCTACGAGTCCATGGCGTCCAGGCGTTGTGGTGCTTCCTCACCGCGCCGCTGATCCTGACCGGTACGAGCTGCTGCGGCGCGCTCGGGCAGGGTGAGGGACGGCGTCGCCGTAGAGCTCGAGCTGCTCACGGAGCGGAGCAACCTCTGGGACGCGCGGTTCATCCGTGGATGTCGCGTGCGTTACGCATGCTCATTAGGCTCGCACTTGTATTTGGATGTTCCACACTTACCTCGATTGTGGAAAAAAAACAGCCATGTATAGGTAAAGTAGATAACGTGCTTACCTACAATGAAGCCATATAATTAGCGATCTCCTACCAGTATAATGGAATCAATCAATTTCATGCCTTTTCTGTCACGGTGATTTATAAATTCCTAACTAATGTACTTCTCGTGTTCCTCCACCCGCCGTATCGTTCCGGGGTCGTCGTTCCCAAATTGATTGGGTCACATTCCACCTATCGACCGGTTCAATCGAAAGATGTATACCCCATCGTTCCCGGATATTGGCTACATGGCGATCCTCGACCCTCGTTCCCATCCCTCGACCCCATCGTCCCGGGAACTTGGCAACTATGGTACTGAGCATACTTATTTTCCAATTGAATTTATGACTACGAAATGCCTAAAAGTGAGAATGCAACCTGAAAGCAAGCTCTCACTCTGCCACAAACAAAAATAATCTCAAGAACCAATGGAAGTTGAGTTGCTTATAGTAGAAAGAAGGCAGAAACTGTGGAGCAAATTATCAAGTACCTGCAGGTCCTTATGGCTGTGGCATCAAGGTCTAGCTGTGCACATGCTTGTGATGATGGCCGAATCAAGTCAAGGCAGTAAAGCAGGTAAAAACGGATCTGCAATGGATAAGGCAACAGGAAATTAGCTACGCCCTGTAAACTGGTCATATGCTAACACTACAAGGAAGTATGGGAGTGGCGATTATACAAAACTAAAGCAAGACAACGCATAAAAGACCTATCTTGGCCAAATAGAGAAATAAGCTAAAGAATAGTAGGAAGAAATGAACGGAGCTTGGTCTCAAATATTCAAATGACATCCGCAGCACCTACTCCAACGGTGACCTTGCAGCTTGGTCGCACATACTTGGACGGCGACCAGCGAGAGGTCGATGCAGGTGACGTTGTCGCCGCCAGTGCCCTACCGCACCGCATCTCGAGTTGCCACGCCCGACCTCAACGACCCGTTGGCTGCAGCACAACAAGCAACATATATGTTCAAAAATTGGGAGTCCCTCATGATTGACCTCAAGAATCGGGGGAAGATGTAGCGGAGCATGAACTCGGAGGGAGAGGGAGAAGACCAGGGCATAGGCAGCGGCCGCATCAACGCCATGTCGGCCTGCAAGATGAGCCCGGCGGCGGTAGCCCCGGGAGCCGGGAGGGCACGAGCTCTCGCCCACCCCTCCTCGACGCCATGGGCCGCAACGGTGAATCCCTGGGTCGCGTCCAACATGAACTTGGGGCGTCGCTGACTGGATGTCGTGGATGGGGAGCGCGCCTCATCGTGCCGCGCTGGCGGCAGCGGCGGCGGCCAGATCTCAAGTGGAATAGGGCAGGGAATCAATCGGCGTGTGTGGAAGACGGAAGATGGGAAACGGAACGCTACCTTTTTTTAAGGCAAATAGAGATAGTAGATATTACTGTAGATATTGCACGCACAGGAATACTGCACATTGATGCGAGTATATGGTAACTAATATCAATCGCGTATCATTCCTAGTATCTCGCGTATAATGCAGGATGTACTTATATGTACAGCCATAACTTTGCGATCTGCAAATCGCGTCGCTTTTGTTCTTGTATATATATATATATATATATATATATATATATATATATATATATGGAATGTGCCAATCAATATACCCTTTCAATCATCAATTAGCGCGTATCTCCTAGTTTGTATTTTCGACTGTACCCTCCCTATATATATTGAGGCAAGAGGGGGTCATGGCCATTGCCTCAAGTTGTGTCTTAACTATTTCATATTCTCGTATACACTTCGTTGAAAATATGAAGGAGGGCGTCATGGGCATGATTGCTCTTCTGTTCATCGGGTGCCTAGTCGTGGTTGGACAATGTAAGCCCATCGTCACTATCATATTGTATATATCCTTGCAGCCAGTCCTTTCTCTTTCAAAACTATTGTTCCTGTTCCCCTATGTACGTAAGATACTTGCTGATTATACACTGACGACCATATAATATTGCATGCGTTGCAGGTCATCCTGAGCCCAAGAGCACCTTAGAAGATGGCCATGCCAACATGACTATGTTGGTCTCATCATTAGCTGAGAGCAAACTTACCTTGAAATTATGTGTTGATAGGGATTGTAAGAACAGCAAACGTGAACCTTGGACCAGTGCGTGCGTCTGCTGCCTAACTGTGGAGGGAATACCATGTTTTCATTCCCGCGGGGAGTGCCGGAAACACTGCCCAAGCTCACCGCCCATACAGGCAAATAAGGGTGTGCATTACTAGAATATAATATGATTAGCCTATTTGAATAAAATAATGTAATGAGTGATCCACATGACGTGTTTTCACGAGTGTACACTAAAAGGAGGAAGTTTTCATAGTTCTTTCTTCGGTCGTCCCTTTATATTCGTTAATTTTGTGTTAACATAAAAAAATTCCCCTACTTTTTCTCAGATCTCTTATACTATCTAAAAAAAAGATAATGTTCCCTAATACATCCTTTTTCTGTAAGCACTGATCGATCCATCCGTTCCCGTAGAAAAAAAAAGTATCGATTCCGTTCCGGATTGTTCTCGACCAACAACTGACATGGCAACACCGACAGCACACGCGTGTCCCTGCTCCAACACCATCCCGACTGCGTCTGCCGCGCAAGGCTAGGCGTGATGGCGAGATGGCCATGAGCAATGCCCTCGACTCGATCTCCCTCACCACATAACTACACGCTACGTACCGTAATCCTGGCAATGGCAGCTGATCCTCCCTCGTTGGAGGTGTGCACCGACGATGCAAACGCAGCCCCGTCACCTCCTCGACCTCGTCCACGCTCGCGTCACGTGCTCTTCTTTTTTGCTTTACTAGTAAGTGTGCACGTGCAACACATGTATAGTTATGAAATAGAGAGAAAATTGAATCACAGGAAGGGGAGTGTTGGCATAAGTGTCGAGGGACGAGGATTGATTATTGCGGCAGCCATGCCTGCAGGTTTCCTTGGTATTTTCCAGCTAATTTTAGTGACTCATTTGATTATGTTGGACTATTGTAGAAAAGATTATTGGGAACTTTTTTTGTGTACAATCAGTAATCTTTAATTGGAAAACATGTCCATGTTGGATGGAAGAGGCAAAAGAAAATTTCAAGGTAAGACCTGAAGCTTCCTTGAACTGAAAGTTGGTTATGCAAGAAGTCAAAGTTAGGATCTAGCATGTCAGATATGCACTCTGAAGAATATAATTCTTTGAGCTTGTCTATTAAGTCAAGGATACATGATCCAACTATTGACATACTTTATAAATTCTGTCATTACACTATCTATAATAAATATAGCGAAAGCAACACTAGTAGAAAAAGCACCTAATATGAGACACATTAGTGCTGGTTTGGTTTTGAGCCGGCACTAATGTGTCCATTAGTGCCGGTTCCAATGGATAGCCGGCCGTTCTCATTAGTACCGGTTTGTGGCGAACCTTTAGTACCGGTTCGTGCCACGAACCGATACTAAAGAGGGTGGTGGCAGGGTGTTGTCAGTCTGGGGCCCGTCCAGCACCTTTAGTACCGGTTCGTGGCACGAACCGGTACTAAAGGTCGACGTACATAAACCCTTCGTCCACCCGAGCCACTCTGTTCTTCCCCTTTCCCCTCACTTCTCCTCTGTTCTTCCCCTTTCCCCTCGAGCTCCTCACAAATTTTGCCCAAAATTTATCATGATTTGAAGGCCCCCATCCATTCAAATGATCACAAAGGTTAGCAACTTTGTCCTTTCAACTCTCATTGCTAGATTAGCGCTTGCAATGCTTTGTATAGTGATTAATTTGGGAGGAATTATATTTGTTAGTATTTGATTTATATGCAATTTGAGGTCAAAAATAACACTTAGTTTGCATATGTAGGTGTGGTTTACTTAGTGCCTTCTAAATCTCCGTCGTAACCACCGTCGATCGCCCGCACCGCCCGTCGCCGGCACCACCTTGTGGTGAGGCTCTTGTTCATGAATGTTTTACATTACCAAATTGATGTTTGTGTGATTTTGATATATAGTTACTCGTATAATTATCTTACCCGTACGTTGTTTGTTATACATAGTGCCATGGTTTTGATATCCGTCCCCGTCGGCCCTCGTCCTTGTTATGATTCGGATGTGGTATATTCTCTTTTAAAACTAGTTGTTGCATTTCGTGTTTCTGACAAATTATGCCCATCAAGTTGACATAGATATTTTTATCTAGGAGGTATGTGAACCGGAAATTCCAACCGACCCTATTGTCGAGAGGTTAAATTTAGTTGAAAGAGAAAATGAGTATTTGAAAGAAAAATTGAAAAGAATTGAGGGGGAGAAGATGGAATTGGAGTTGCATGTTGCCGATGTCGTCGATGATCACAAGATCAAG
The DNA here is from genome assembly GCA_963921465.1 of Triticum timopheevii. Lineage (NCBI taxonomy): Eukaryota > Viridiplantae > Streptophyta > Magnoliopsida > Poales > Poaceae > Triticum > Triticum timopheevii. The sequence continues at coordinate 436,501,991 of OY997262.1, forward strand.
ATGGAGAAAATGAGGTTGAAGATTAGAAAGATTAGAAAATATGCCATTGATAGTGTGGCTTGGTATCATTATGCTGTTGGATCAATTGTTACCTTAGTTGCGATCTTCATCGCATTTGTTGTTGCATTTAAATTCTTTAGCTAGAGAGTTATTTGTATGTTGCATTTAATTAAGTGTTGTATATGAACTTTATGTATGAACTTGTATTAATTTGGTCTATTTGGTGTTGTGTAATGAAGATGAGCCGACAATGGATGTATGATGACTGATGCTCTCCCGAGTTCATTAATGGCGTGCATACTTTTCTGCGGGCCGCTGAGGCAAACAAGCGGGCGGATGGTTTTATGCCTTGTCCATGTGCTGGCTGTAAGAATGGTCACAGTTACTCTACAGAAAAAACCATTCACATCCACCTATTTAAGTCCGGTTTTATGCCCCACTATAATGTTTGGACCAAGCACGGAGAAATAGGGGTTATGATGGAAGACAATGAAGAAGAAGAGGACAACGACGGCTATCCTGGCCATGGGTTCCCTGAATACGATGATACAACAATGGGGGAAGAAGCTGAGCTGGCAATGCGTGAAGAAGCTGAAGAAGAGGCATCAGATGAGCCCGCTGATGATCTAGGTCGGGCCATTGCCGATGCAAAGAGAAACTGCGCAAGTGATCTGGAGAGGACGAAGTTGCAGCGCATGTTAGAGGATCACAAGAAATTGTTGTACCCGAATTGCGAAGCTGACAAAAAAAAGTTGGGCAACACACTTGAATTGCTGCAATGGAAGGCAGAGAATGGTGTATCTGACAAGGGATTTGAAAAGTTGCTGGTAATGATAAAGAATATGCTTCCAAAGGACAACGAATTGCCCGAGAGTACGTATGAAGCAAAGAAGGCTGTCTGCCCTCTAGGGTTAGAGGTGCAAAAGATACATGCATGCCCTAATGACTGCATCCTCTACCGCGGTGAGTACGAGGATTTGAACGCTTGCCCGGTATGCGGTGCATTGCGTTATAAGATCAGTCGCGATGACCCTGGTGATGTCGAGGGCGAGCGCCCCAGGAAGAAGATTCCTGCCAAGGTGATGTGGTATGCTCCTATAATACCACGGTTGAAACGTTTGTTCCAAAACAAAGAGCATGCGAAGGCGATGCGGTGGCACGCAGAAGATCGTGAGAAAGACAGAAAGTTGAGAGTACTCGCTAACGATTCGCAGTGGAGAAAAATCGAGAGAAAGTACTGGGAGGAGTTTGCAGGTGACCCAAGGAACGTATGGTTTGGTCTAAGCGCAGATGGCATTAATCCTTTTGGGGAGTCACTACTGAAAATTAGGTCATTAACGATGAGCTATGAACAATACTTGGTCGTTACTGTTAGGCCGGGCCAACACACGTCCAACTTGCGCACGCGAGAACCCATAGTATTAGGTGGTGGTCGTCGTTGCAATCTCCTTATCTTATCTTTTTTGAGTAGTTAACAATTTATTTAATATTAATCGGTGAAAAGGATAAATATCAACGTATTGAGTCTAGGTTTCTTATCTTAACCTAATAAGTAAGGCGGCCCCTTTGACCGAAACAGGACGCTTGCCTCGATTCAGATCGGCCCGCCGATGGCGTCGACGGCGGCTTTCGAGAAGGATTGCCGGATGCCGGAGGAGGCAGAGGCCGATGCGCTGCTGGTACAGAAGGTGGGCGTGCTGCCCTTCGGGTTCTACGACGCCTTCGTGCTCCGCGACATCCGCGTCCACGCCGTCTGGCCCAGCCGCCTCCTCTGCCACTTCACCGTCACCACCCGCCTCCTCGTGAGCCCCCCTCCCACCTGCAGCCAGATCTAATCTTCTTCCCGTCCCCTCCCCTGCTCAATTCCTGCTAGATGCTTGCTAATTATTTCACGCAGTACCCAAAACCAAGCATGATTTAGTCTCCTCATCTACTACTGTACTACTTCCGCTGGCACTTCTCTGCAGAATTACCTTCCCTCTGTACTGTAGCTGAAAAACAAGTTGTGCCATCATCCATGTAGCAGCTTGTGTACTACTGCATTTTGCTGATGGTTGTGTTATTGAATTCTCAATTCCTGCTGGATTTTGCTAATTATGGCACTAGTACTGAACCCCAAGCATAATTTTGCATCTACTGTTATTCTACATCCATCGACATTTCTTCAAAAAATATTATCTTTCCACTGTATATCCGAGGAATTTAATTTTCGTAATAACTGCATAGTTCCATTCCCTCGTCTAATTGTTCACCGGAAAAATAACTCGTACCATCATGCATGGAACAGCCAGTTTGTTTACCGCATTTTGTTGAGTGTTGCTGAGATGATGCATTTTTTATGATGGTTGTATTATTGAGAAATCATAGAACTCGGGCAACTTCCTGCAAGGGGCGTGACTGCATTGCTGGTTTACTTGATGGGCTCTGCTGTACACCGCTGGGTCACAAACCAGGGTCTCACCACTAGAGATGAACATCTACCTAGATACTGCATTTTCTGATGTGAGTGACTATCTTACTCAGTCGGAATTGGATGCGAAATAATACATGTGGTGGTTCATCAGCATCACTTCTCAAGGTATGCTTGTTGGTGATGTTGCTTGTTTATCTTATTTTTGGTTTTGTATGACTTTCTTCCGGAGGAGGTTCATATTTAAAATCATTTCTGCTCAATTATATCAGGTTGGTCTGTCATGCTTAAAGCGGATATAGTGACTAGTTTGTTATGTGCTTTGCAGGTTAGTCATATGGTTTGTATAATGGACCTATAGCTCGTTCTTGTCTTTTTCAGGTTCAGAAATCAGCGCATTATTAGTTGCTTCACTATATGCTTTGATATCCAGGTTACAACTAGGATTTTCATATGTATGTATATCACTTATCACATAGTAGAACAGTATTCCTTTTTCTAGCAGAGGAGAATAATTTTCAGTGTTAATTTGGTTGGGTACAGACCATCAACCAAAAAAGCTCAAAACGTTTTGCCCATATATAGAATAACTCAAGTCTTGCTAGAACTAGATAAGAAACATACTAATTAATTGTTCGCAAAAACAGTTTCTTCTTTGTTGCATAAGGACTGTGCAAGAATTTGGATTAAGACATGTCTAAGCTACAGGAAATAGTATACAATGTTATTTAGTCTAAAATGATTCACATGCAATTTTTTTCATATGTGCTACTATCCTTTTGAGCAAATTCATTTATATGTACTACTAATAAATCATTCCTGTCTTTGCAGAACGGATGGTTCACCATAATAGGAGCATCACAAGACATTGTAGTCATTGATGAAGAATGATATGCAGTGAAACACAAGGATTTATGATGGTGTCCCATGACTGAAGATTATGAAAAATAAATCACTCTTCTAGTTGATGTATTTCTGGTTAGATATGGACTAAAATAGTTGTCTACAAGGTGTTTTTGGTTTATATTTTCTAAATGGTATTTATTATCTCTGCTGTATGTGAGGATCATCTTCAATATCTATGATTTGGATTAATGAAAACAGGTTATATACTTTGACTGTCCAAATTTTGTTGTTGCTTAATGAGTGTGGCCAATAATCTTCAAAAGTGGTCGTCAATCATACTTAAATCACCATAAGAACATTACTAGCGATGAAAAAAGTGGTCGTTAATACTATAATTGTGGTTGTTATTGCATCGGCATTGACGACGACAGATCATCCCGTCGTTACAAAATAACGACCACAATATGTGGTCGTTACAAAATAACGAGCACAATATGTGGTCGTTATACTGTTAACAATGGAGCCTATCACGACCAACATATTGTGGTCGTTAATGGCCTTTAACGAGCACAATCCGACTTTCAACGACCACATATACCATTGTTAAAAACTATTTTCCTAGTAGTGAGCAGAGCAGCAACCATTGCACGTGGCCTGTGACTCTATGTTTGTATAACCTTCCTCCTTGGTTGTGCATGAAGCGGAAGTTCATTATGATGCCAGTGCTCATCCAAGGCCCTAAGCAACCTGGCAACGACATTGATGTGTACCTAAGGCCATTAGTTGAAGAACTATTACAGCTGTGGAATGGAACAGGTGTACGTGCGTGGGATGAGCACGGACAGGAAGAATTTGACCTAAAGGCGTTGCTGTTCGTGACCATCAATGATTGGCCTGCTCTCAGTAACCTTTCAGGACAGACAAACAAGGGATACCGCGGATGCACGCACTGTTTGGATGATACCGACAGTATATATTTGGATAGTTGTAGGAAGAATGTGTACCTGGGACATCGTCGATTTCTTCCGACAAGGCATCCCGTAAGAAAGAAAGGCAAGCATTTCAAAGGTGAGGCGGATCACCGGACGAAGCCTCGCCACCGTACTGGTGCTGATGTACATGATATGGTAAAGGATTTGGAGGTAATCTTTGGAAAGGGTCCTGGCGGAAAATCTGTTTCGAAGGACGCTGATGGACGCGCACCCATGTGGAAGAAGAAATCTATATTTTGGGACCTGCCATATTGGAAAGACCTAGAGGTCCGCTCCGCAATCGACGTGATGCACGTGACGAAGAATCTTTGCGTGACCCTACTTGGCTTTTTGGGCGTGTATGGGAAGACAAAAGATACACCAGAGGCACGGGAGGACCAGCAACGTATGCACGGAAAAGACGGCATACATCATGGTCAGGCCAGCTACGCTCTTACCAAAGAAGAGAAGGAAATCTTCTTCGAATGCCTGCTCAGCATGAAGGTACCGTCTGGCTTCTCGTCGAATATAAAGGGAATAATAAATATGGCAGAAAAAAAGTTTCAGAACCTAAAGTCTCATGACTGGCACGTGATTATGACGCAACTCCTTCCGGTTGCACTGAGGGGGCTTCTACCGAAAAACGTTCGATTAGCCATTGTGAAGCTATGTGCATTCCTCAATGCAATCTCTCAGAAGGTAATCGATCCAGAAATCATACCAAGGTTACAGAATGATTTGGTGCAATGTCTTGTCAGTTTCGAGTTGGTGTTCCCACCATCCTTCTTCAACATCATGACGCACGTCCTAGTTCACCTTTGCGAAGAGATTAACATTTTGGGTCCTGTATTTCTACACAATATGTTCCCTTTTGAAAGGTTCATGGAAGTCTTGAAGAAATATATTCATAACCGTGCTAGGCCTGAAGGAAGCATCTCGAAGGGCCATGAAAATGAGGAGGTCATTGAGTTTTGTATTGACTTCATTCCTGACCTTAAGCTGATTGGTGTTCCTGAATCGCGGCATAAGGGCAGACTGGAAGGAAAATGCACGCTAGGAGGGCATCAAATAATATGTATGGACGGGCATTCTCTCACTGAAGCACACTACACAGTTCTACAGAATTCCGCCTTGATGGCTCCGTATATGGAGGAACACAAGAATTTTCTACAGTCCAAACACCCGGAGAAGTCTGACGACTGGATTACACGCGAACAAACGAGGACTTTCGCCGGTTGGTTGCAGAAACGTGCCCTGAATGATGGCGATATTCAAAATGACCTGTACTCGCTGTCCCAGTTACCATCTTCGAATATAATGACTTTCAAAGGGTACCAGATAAATGGGAATACATTTTACACGATCGCCCAAGATAAGAAGAGCACCAACCAAAACAGTGGTGTCCGCTTTGATGCAACAACTAACACGGGAAAGGAAACATATTATGGTTACATAGAGGACATATGGGAACTTAACTATGGATCAGGTGATTTGAAGGTCCCTTTGTTTCGGTGCAAATGGGTCAATATGACACGAGGCAGGGTAACGGAAGACCCGCAATACGGAATGACAACAGTGGATCTCAACAATCTTGCGTATGTAGACGAACCATTCGTCCTAGCCAATGATGTGGCATAGGTTTTTTATGTGAAAGACATGTCTTCCAGGCCGAGAAAAAGAAAAGATAAGGAAGCGAATGGATCATACGACGAGCCAAAGCACCACATAGTTCTTTCAGGAAAAAGAAACATCGTGGGAGTGGATGACAAGACAGACATATCAGAAGATTATGAAAAGTTTGATGAAATTGCTCCATTCACAGTGAATATTGACACGAGCATCCTGTTAAATGATGAAGATTTTCCATGGTTACGACGCAAAGGGACACACGCGAAGAAAAAGTTTCACACCGAAAGATCTGGGATGTGATCGGCTTCACTATCATCACTTTCTTCTGTGTTTCACACCCAGGAGGGAATGTCTGTAATAGTTAGGGTAGTTATGTGTTTTGGCATTTGAAATGCGAAGAAATTTTATGTGCAAACAAATTCTTTTCATGCATTTACTGATTTTTTCCAGCTAAATGACCCTGAAATTGAAAAGCATTTCAAATAAACTCAGAAAAGGTTGAAAGTTGGCATGGTATCATAATTTTATACAAATAGCATGTGCAAGAAAGTAGAGAGGGTTACGGCAAAAACTGGATGCAGTTCGTGTATAAAATGGACAATCTCTTTCGAAGTATCAGGGTTTCCGATGAAAACTGAACTGTTACAAAGGCATTTCATTTTTTAAATGACCTAAGTATTACCAAATTGAATATAATGATAAAACACACTAATATTAAACATAAGAAAAAAGAATCATTGAAAAAACTTTTTTCAAACTTAAGTTATTCACAAACTAGTGATTCACACAGATTTCAAATAATTCAAAATTTAAACTATTCAAATTTGAAAACTACCGGCACTAACAGAAAGTTTGTAATTTTTTGTACCGAAAGCAAAAATATTCACAAAGAAACTCTAAATACAGCAAAAAAAACAACTCAAAAATAAATAAAACAAAAATAAATAAAATGAAAAAAATTAAGAAAAAAAAGCCCGCCTACTGGGCCAAAGCGGCCTGCATACGACTAGCAACACAACCTTTTGTTGGGCCAGGATGCAGGCCCGCAAAGGCCCAGTAGACCCACTGGGCGAAGAGGACAGGTAGGTCCAGTAGGCCAGGTAAGGAGAGGAGCTCGAGAGAGCTACCGCACTGGGGCTTATAAACTAGTGCGGTAGCCCTTCGACTAGCGAGGTGGGACTAAACTTGCGCACCGCCTGGAGCCAGCGCACCCTCTTTAGTACCGGGTCGTGGCTCCAACCGGTACTAAAGACCCCCCCCCCCCCTTTAGTACCGGTTGGTGCCACGACCCGGTACTAAAGGGGGTGCGCTTCCCGCCGCTTGGCCTGGCCAAAACAGACCTTTAGTACCGGTTGGTGGCTCCAACCGGTATTAAAGGTCCACCCTATATATACTACACTTGAAAAAAATTCAGTTTCCCTCTGTTCTTACCTCTGTTTCCCTCCGCCGCGCCGCCCGGCCCCGATCGTCGTCGCCTCCGCCCCTCGTCGCCGACCCCGGCCGTTGTCGCCCCTCGTCGCTGGCCCCGTCAACGTCGCCGCCCCGTCCGTCCCCGTCCCCGTCGCCGTGCCCCGTCCCGCCCCATCGTCGCCGCCCCGTCCCGTCGCCCCGGGCGCCCCGCCCCGTCGTCGCCGCCCCGTCGTCGCCGCCCCGTCCCGTCGCCCCGGCCGCCCCGCCCCGTCGTCGCCGCCCCGTCCCGTCGCCCCGTCGTCGCCGGACCGTTGTCGCCTCGCCGGTGAGCTCGCCCCGGCCGCCATGTCCACTCACACACACACTACACACACACACACACACACACACACACACACACTACACACACACACATTAATTTGTTTATTATAATTTTTTCTGTTTTGTAGTTATAAAAATGTTAGAAATTATTCTATTTTTTAGTTATATAAATATTAGAAATGTTAGTTTTATAGAAATGTTATAAATGTTTTCTGTTTTTTAGTTATAGAAATATTTATAGAAATGTTAGCAATTTTTTTGTTTTTTAGTTATATAAATATTAGAATTGTTATGGAAATGTTAGTTATATAATCAGGAAATTTTAGAATTAGTTTTAGTTAGATGAATTAGATTAATGTCAAATTGTTAGAATTTGCATATATATAGAATTTTAGTTATCACAATCCAATCATTTAAAAAATGTTACTTTTTGCGGGCATATAGTATTTGTTCTCGACGATATGCCCGGCCCGCATCCTCGCCGTCGACCCGTTCGCGACGACGTCCTGCTTGACGGGACCCATGTCCGGGACTGGGCTCCGCCGGGCTGGCACTGGGAGGTGCTACCTGGAGGGGGGCGCCGCTTGGTGAGGAACCCGACCTCTGGTCCCGTTGTCGACCCTGATCTTCTTTGGTGGCGTTCGCGTGGGCCACATTCGGTGCAGAGGCAGCCGACCCCGCCGGAGGTGGTGCGTCGCCGTATCAGGGAGGAAGATGAGCACGTCCATCGCTACATGGCTGCTATGGACGACGTCAGGTTCTCCACTACTTGGCGGGTTCTTTGGGCAGATGACCGGAGATATGATCCTATGATGGTTCCTTCTCTTTGGGTGTGCACCGCCCGCGGCCCAGGAACCGCGAGTGGGGCCCTAGATTCTTCTGTAGTACTCGATCTTTATTAGGTACCTAGCCAGTGATGTATTCGATATATAATATTTGAGACGATGTATTCGAGATTATATATATTAAGACGATCGATAATGTATTCGAGATTATATATTCGAGACGATGTATTCGAGATTCAGTTTTTCCTTATTGATTAATTGCATCCATGCATTGTAATTTGAGTACTAAATTGTTTTATATTTCTTCTGTATTAGTAAAGTAAAAGCTATGGCGGACAATACCAGCAGAGAGAGAGAAGAGGAATTGTTCGACATCATACGCAGCCCTCACAGGCTAGATGATCTGAATGAAGCAGATGATGGCTCCCAATATCTGAACAATACCGGAGAGGGTGATGAAAAGATATTCGATCTCGACGACCGGGCTGATGAAGTCATGAACTATGATTATGATTATGACACAGACAATGTTTGTGATGACACAGACAATGCTGATCTTCAAATAACAAAGACTACCGGCGAGGTATATTTATATAAGCATGCATGATGGTGATCATCACATGTTTTTTTATTGAAGATATATTAACGAATCAATCTTTCTTCTTTCAGCCCTCCGGATCGAGCAAATCTGCTTCTACAGACAACAAGACAAAGCGAGGCCCGGGCAGATTGTTGAAGGATGGTGTAAAGTACCACATCGAATCCATCAAACCTAGTGGCGAACCCCTCACGCCTAAGAACATTGCGAACAAGTGGACTCGTCAGTGCGGAGTTCTCGTGAAGGACAAACTCCCTATCTCCATTCAATAATGGAAAGAGCCAAAGACTAAACATCCAGGTGTTACTTGGGTCGACAAAAGAGCCAAAGAAGACCTTCTGAAATCTCTGATGGAACATTTCACCCTACCAGATCATTTCACTGAAGCAGATGTGGAGAAAGTCAAGGCCGCTGCTCTTAAGAAGATGGCAATTGCATTCAACACCCACAAGAAAACTGTATGGGCCAACTACCTCGCTAATGAAAGGAAGACTCCAGAATTCACGGGAACACTAGAGAAGCAAAGAGAGCACTGGGACGATTTCGTGAACTTCAAGGATTCAGAAATATCTAAGGAACGGTCGATGAAAAACAAGGCAAATGCCGCAAGAAAGACGCAGTTCCATAGGCTGGGTCCAGGTGGCTATGCGGTGGGATTGCCTAAGTGGGATAAGTCTGAGCAAGAGATGGAGGATGCAGGGGTCACTCCGGTTACTCGGCACTGGCCCCCCAGGTGCAGAACTTGGTTCTATGCGCATGGGGGAGCGTTGGACCCAAAGACAGGCGAAGTTTCGCGGAAGGCAAGTCTAAAAGAAGCCGAACAAAAGATAATTAACGCAATAGATGAAGCTCGAAGGGGGGTGTTCACGCCCAATAGAGAGAACGACGACCTTCCGCGCGCCCTGGGAAATCCTGAACACCCAGGAAGAACACGAGGCATGGGCGTTATTCCCTGGTATGAGGGCTTTTCAGAATGGAACGAGGACTACAGGAGCCGTGCAAGAAGGAAGATGGAGGAGGAGAAGAAAAGGAAGCTGGAGGAGGAGCAGAGGAAGCAGGACGCAGAACGCCTTCAAGGCCTAGAAGCAAGGCACGCGGACCTGGCACTCAAATTCCAGCAGCAGCAACAGCAGATCGACTCACTTAGCCAGGAAAGGGGGTCTCAGCAGCGGCAGCAGCAAGCAGATGATCTGGCAGCATTGGATAGCACCATCCCATCCATGGCAAGAAGCAGTGTTGGTTCTGCCCCGGGCGACACACTGCTGGATACATACCCTGTGGATGAGATCATAGAGAACACTAACTGTGAGCTACACTCCAAAATGAAGAACATATCCATGAAGGTGGCGGACGGCGTTGCTTTTCCAGTTACCCCCAAAGCAACCTACCATTGCATCCCAATTCCAGAGGACTATGCTCGTGTCATGGTTGATGAAGTGGTGGACCCATATTCGGGGCTAACGCTTGACATTCCTGGAGGTGAAGACGAGCGCACACTGGGAGAGGCCATACATCGTATCATCCTATGGAGAAAGGATTGCATCATCTTTCGAAGTCCACCAACACCGCGTCGTCTGCCGACTCTTCCTCGAAGTCCGCCACCGAGTCAACAGACTCCCGCTCCTCCAAGTCCACGAACGCGTGAGACGACTCTTCCTCGAAGTCCGCCACCTCCTCCAAGTCCCCGAACGCGTGAGCTGACTCCTCCGGTTTCAAGCCCGGCACAACGTCATGCTACTTCTCCGGTTTCAAGTCCGGCACCGTGTCAGGCCACACCTCCTGCTTCAAGTCCGGCACATCGTCAGGCCACTTCTCCTGGTCCAACTCCACGTCAGTCGTCTCCGCCGGCTAAGCAATCGCAGAAGAGACATCCCGCAGCTTTGGTGCGTAGCGGTACGAGTCGAGGTAGTTCAGCAAGTACAGGCGAAGGCAAGCAATATAAATATGGTCCCAACCTTGCTCCTCTTCCTCAGAGGCCTTACGACATGACTAAGGAGCAAAACGTAGCCATAGTGGAAGCCCAAGTGGACGCCGATTTTGGACCGAAACCGGCACCTCCGCCAAAGGAGAAAGTGCCTAAGAAAGTAATTGACCACTTCATTCGTATGGCTAGAGAACCAGCTCCCAAGCCTGTTGACTCGGACTATGAGCGCCAAATCAGGAAGGCACATCGAGCACGACTACAGATGGAAGCGAGCTCAAGCTCGAGCCAACAAGCAGCTGGCAAAAAATGCGGGAAAACCGTTCCCCAGTTGGGAGAACAGGCGGCGCAAGCGACCCCCCCGCTTGTTGTGCCAACAACACATGAGAGGACGCGCGCCAAATATTATTGTGGGCAAACCGTTAGCGTTCCCCAGCATGGCGATGTGGTAATAACAGAGGATCATATAATGCAGGCTCAAATGCTCAATATATCTGTTGGACAACTCCTCGAAATCGAGCCCATGCCTACGCTTAAAGAATCGGAAATAGCATGGCAATATGTCCGGGGCAAACCTTTGGTCCATCCAGACAAGGTCAAGGACTTCCCAACGAGAATGTATCAATTGCATCAATGGTACATGAACATTACCAAGATTTCCAATCGAGAGTCCCTCATGGTGAATGTCAAGTATGAGCATTATTACCATGAAAAAGCTCTGGCCATTGAGTATCCAGAACTATTTCAGTTATTTAATCAAGACGCACTCGACAAGTCTATCGTCAGTTGCTATTGTCTGTAAGTGATTTCTTTCTGTAATTTAAGTCTCAAGCTAGTTATGTAGTGATAATTTTGATCAATCATTACATGTAATTATCCTCACTATATTCTTTTTCTGTGGTATTATATGCAGGATGAAGATGTATGAAATGAAAAAAGCTGGACGCTATGGCGTTGGGTTCATTGACCCAAATACCATTAATCAGGAAATATGGGAGATTGAACATTGTCAAGATGCTGTAGAGGAAAGAATGCTAGAGTTCTTGAAGCGCCTCAATACCAATGAAGATATACTACTTCCTTACAACTTCCCGTGAGTCACACTGTCTTGTACCACAAATTCTGTTTTTGCTTACTAGCTAGCTAGATGTTAATAATTAAGTGTATACGGTTTACGGTAGTTGATTAATTTTATGCACATGCCCGCTTAATTAAGACATGCAAACGTGTGCATATGCAGTTGGCACTGGGTCTTGTTAGACATTAAAGTTGAGGAAGGAAAAGTTGAAGTACTGGACTCACTAACTAAAGAAGATAAAGACTACACCATCGTGAAGGGGATAGTCAACAGGTAATTTCAATCATTATTAATTATTAGTTCCTGATATGAACTATTTAATAACCCTTTTATTAATTTTCTTTGCCGGCGGGCAAGGCATGGGCAAGGTTCATCAAGGTGACTCCAGGCAAGTGGCCAAAAAAGTTGTTTTGGCATCGACCCAAGGTAAGTAATTAAGTAGTACTAGCTAGCTACCATCTCTTTAATTCTTGTTTCAATATCATTAATTAATTATCATGCTTGATTAATCATTATCTGATTCAATTCCATTCTCGTAAAGGCCCTGAGGCAGGCGTCGGGGAATAATCTGTGTGCATTCTATGTTTGCGAGAACATTCACATGATGACGTGCGAAAGGAGCAGATCTGATAGACAGGACTGGGTACGTTTTTGTCAGAATACTATTCACACCATTATCGATATCTAGTCACACAACTAACACACATGCATATTGATCTCCTTCTTAACAGTTCAGGTCGGTGCGGGATAAGCTCCTACCATCGGACCGCATACAAGCACTTCAAGAGGAAATAGCCGGATTTTTGCTCGACCAGGTCATAGATCCCAAAGGAGAATACTATTACCCGCTACCTCCCCCATGAACCACTTGTCATCGTGCTCCAAAGGCACCAAGGCAACATGTAGGAGAAATTGTATATGTATATACATGTGTATGTGTGAATAGTTAATGGTGTTGGCTGTGAGACATTCGATATGCATAACGTGTACAATTTGTAGTATCGTGAAATACCAGCAAACAAAAAAGAATTAAATGGAAAATAAAGCCAAATTGAAAACACAAAATTAAAGCAAAAATAAAAAAAAAACACCCAAACATTTAGTACCGGTTGGTGTTACCAACCGGTACTAATGTCCAACACGCACTCGGGCCTGGCTCGTGCCACGTGTTTGCACTTTAGCGCCGGTTCGTGACGAACCGGTACTAAAGGGGTGGGGAGACCTTTAGTCCCCACTCTTTAGTGCATGTTCGCCAACCGGCACTAAAGGCCGTCAGGAACCGGCACTAAAGGCCGGTTCTGCACTAGTGCAAGCACATGTAAGCACAATGTCTAAAAATGTCAATCTGTGTACAAGTCAATTTTACACTAAAAGTAGAAATAGATGTTATGCACTGTATATGACAGAATCTACCAACAGAGCTTCAAGGCACGGACCGGCAATATATATTTGTGAACCCAACATGACATAAACTGGCAATATAACTTCACGCCACAATTTGGAAATAAATATGATGGTACATGACATTAACATTAAAAGTGATGTTAAAGAAATTTGAAGCCATCTGACAAAAATAGAATATCACATTAACCTTAGGCAACAGTCTACCGTGTTTTTTACTCTAATTTAAGGGAACTAAACATGTTTTTAACATGACAGGGTCTGATCGGTCCTGTGATCCGAACAAACACGGAAACGAGTGATTTGGTTTCCATGTTCGTCTCTGCTTACATGCGAACATGGGCCAGGCCTTTTTCTTTTTTCCTTCTATGTACGCGGTACACAAGGCTGGGTTTAAAAAAAATTATGATGGCGTAAATCATGGTAATTATTGCTAATTGATATTTTCCTTCTTTGTACGCTATACACGAGGCTGGATTTCTAAAAAAATATGATGGCGTAGATCCTGATAATTATTGCTAATTGATATGATTAAAATAGGCCCAGGTTGGAGCGAGATCGTGGTAATTATTGTGTAATTATGATGGCATAGATCATGGTAATTATTGCTAATTGATAATGATAAATGATGTGATACAACATTGAGGCAATCCGGTCCATTGAGAGATGGCGGATGTATGGCTGAGATGTAATGTTTCTGCCACAACTCGATTGTTTAATAGTAGTGGAGATTTTGGGAGCACAATCTTTTTAACTGATCATAGTAAAGTTTCAGGTCTTCTCGGGATACATTGTCTATAGCATAAACTTTTTTTTTGCGGTTTCTATAGCATAAACTTTTCGTGAGTCCTGTCTGTATCATAGCGTCATTGAGATCTTCATGCTGGTTTGTGTGGCTAGGAGCTAGTAAATTCGCAAGCCTTACTCCAGCTGTAGCACCAATTAGTATTATTATTTGGAGTTCTTAATTTCCGCAGTGGCTAATTAAACCATAACTTCTTTCTTTCAAAATCTTTGGAAGAAGGAAAAATTCCACCGGGCTGCTTAGCCTAACTCGGTCGGCAACGTACGAGTTCCCGATGAAAAGACGCGATGTGTTGGTCGTGGAGGCCAAACTTCCCGATCCCGAGGGTACCATGTGATTGTCGTTCCATGCAGTTGGTGCAGGTCGAGGCTGTGGGCGTTGAGCTCGGTGTCGACCACGCCAGTTTTAGAATAAACCACGACGCCGTGTGTTCCCGTGGTCACCAGCATGCGTGCGTGTGTGTGTGTTGCGGTGTTCGTGTAGTAGGCAATTAGGGGGTGTTTGGTTATAGGGACTTATTGGTGTAGGGACTTAAATAAGTTTCTTTAAGTCCCATCTAAACCAAACAGGAGGGACTTATAGGGACTTAAAGTGGGCATTTGGGACTTATGAAATAAGACTCTCAAGGAGGGACTTATAGTTGTAATATTGTCTTTTAGCCCATGTTAAGTCCCAGAAACCAAACAGGTAGGGACTTATTAGGGACTTGGAACTTATAAGTTGGGACTAAAAAAAGTCCTAGGACTTAAAGAACCAAATAGGGCCTTAGAGTCAACAACAAAGTCTATAGTACTCCCTTCAATCGAGACAAAAATTAATAATGTTTCCTTGTCCTATCAACTTATTTAATACTTGCATGCATGTAGTCATAATGACACATTGCTACTTCATTTTTTTTTTCTTCTTGCATGCATACAGACGTATTAATGATCCCAGTTAGCGAGAAAAAAATTGACTTGCAAACCACTCATTAAATTTTACTTCCTCCGTCCGGGTTTATTGGGCCTGCATGCAAAAACTCAGGTACCAAGGAAAAAGTTAATACAGATGGTGGGTGATTTAACGCTAAGAATGCATCGTCCCGAGAATGCCAATGGCCAACCAGAGTAGCTCAATTTACGGCAATGCACCTGCTGGCCCGCTTCCCTTTTTCACTTGGCCAATAACGCCCACGTTTAGCACTAGCCGAGCAGTTATTGCATAGTGCATGCAACTAATGATGCGGCTGCCTGACCAATCCTGCGCCCATGCATAAGAGAGAATCGAGGGAAATTTACTGCGAAAGTTTAGGGGCCTTACAAAAATGGGTCGCGGTTAGTTTGCTGAGAGGTCCAATAAACCCGGACGGAGGGAGTACCTTGCTAACTGTAATACGAGTAAATAAATTTGTGACCTTTTATACGCGAATGGAGGAAGTACTAATAAGCGAACTATTTCTTTCTTAATGTCACACAACAAATGTACCCAGCCTGATCTTTGAGTCAAATGTGCAATTAGCAATTGGAAACACTTTTTTTTTACGGGAGCAATGGGAAACACTTTCTATCATTAGTCTGATGCAAAGCATTCGTCAGACTACTCGTGAGTCATTGATGTTTGCTTAATCAGACGGATGAGAAAATCACAGGTTAACCCCTCGCTTCATTGCTAACTGCTCGTTTTTTTACGGGACATCTACTCGCCGTAACCGATGCCACGTAAGATTTTTTATTAGGTGGAGGAGAGAGAACCAGGAGAGAGAACGAAGGTGTCTGTAATTTAGCAGGCTGTCAATACCCCGTAAAAATCGCTACTTACCGATAGCCCTTTCCCCGTTGTATGCTCAGCCGTCCTTAACTTGCTATTTCACCAACGCCCGGCCAGCAAACCCCAACGGCTACGGCGGAGATCGGGGGCAAGATTTAGTTTTCAGTTGCTAATTTTGTGGTGATAAAGATAGCAAAAAAGACGGCTTGTTGTACAGGATGTTTTTGCGGATGTCTATACGTGACGTAGAGGATTGCTAGAGCAACTCCAATGGGGCGACCCATTTCGTCCACCCGCGTCCGTTTGGGTCGGCGCGGACAAAAGTGGCGGCCCAACGCGCCGATCCAAACGGACGCGCGTTCGTTTTTCGTCCGTGGGCGACCCATTCCCGGCCCAATTTTGAGCCTGATTTGCGTCGGCGCGGACAAGAGACGGATGCGCGCGCGCCTACTCCTCTCCCCGGCCCGCCGGTCGGTGGCAGCCACCACCATTTTCCCCCATTTTTCCCAAAAACACTCCCGCCCGCGCGCGCTCGCTCCCGCCCCAACCATTGACGACGCCATCGACCTCGACCTCGACGCCGCCGGCGGCCTCGCCTCCCTCGCCTCGTCCGGCGCCGTCGCCCCCTCCAGGAAAGGCAAGCCTCGTGCCCCGCGCAAGACCGCCGCCGCGACCAAACCAAATAAGGCGCTGACGCCCGAACATCGGGCAAGAGAGTCGGCCAAGAGGAAGGGCCGGAGACACGCCGCGGATGCGAGGGATGAGGTCGCCGCGCAGGCCGCCGCCGGGCAGCAGGAGTTCACCAATGCCCGCGTCGCGGCGGCAACGAGGGAGGCGCTCTACATGCTAGGGGTAAACCCTAGCCAGCACATCCTCGTCCAAGCCGCCGTCGTCGCGGCCAACACCGGCTCGTCGGCGTTTCCTCGGATGGTGCTGCCCGAGTCACCCCGCGCGTCGGCTTGCAACCCGGTCCCCGGCTTCCACATCTACCAGCAGGCCTCCCGCCTCTCCGGGGAGTGCTCACCCGACGTGAGCGTGGTCGCGCCTTCCACGCCTGCGCCAGCGCCCATCGACCTCGACGCCACCCAAGTGGTTGGTCGCTTGTCGTCCGGCGGCACGAGGAAACGCGCGCGGCAGACGCCGGCCGGCGGGCTCCCAGACTCCCGTAACCTGTTCGAGGGAATGTCGTCCGCCGTCGACGAGGACTTCATGCAAAACCTCATCTTCGAGGGCGGTGCACCGGGCGCTGGCTACGATCCCGACGAGACACAAAGCCAGGACGTGGGGGGAAGAAAGCCGTGGAGGATGTTGGGGAGGGCGAGCCGGCACGGCCGCGGGGAAAGACCAACTCCAAGAAGGAGGACAAGCGAGATGCGGCCACCAACGCCTTGATCGCAAGCGTGGACGGCATGATGAATAAGAAGGACTCAAGGGAGGAGGAGCGCCGGCGTTTCAAGGCGGAGCAAACGGATGCTTTCATGGAGATCCAAAGGAGGAGGCTTGATCTTGACGCCGAGAAGCAAGCCAAGATGTTCGAGCTCGAGGCGGAGAAGCAAGCCAGGATGCTAGAGATCGAGGCCGCCAATGCCAAGACCAAGGCGAAAGAAGTGGCTCTTGCGAGCATGATGACCGGGGTGGAGATCATGAAGGTGGATCTCAACACCGTGTCGCCAAGGAAGAGGCCGTGGTTCGAGAAGATGCAGGCCGACATGCTCAAGTTCGACGACGAGTGATCTATGGCGGCGAGGGCCATCTTTTTGTATGCCGGCAGGTGTGCCGGCATGACCACAAGAGCCGAGATGGCGTGGTCGAACTCAAGTCACACCCTTTTTTATGTGCTGGCATGTGTGTCTGCCGGCTGGCGAGTGCGCCAGCATGAACTGTGGTGATATTTTCTGAAGCCGGCATTGTATGCCGGCACTGGCATGATGCTGGCATGAGACATGGCCGCTCACATGATCGGCTGCGGGGCCTTTTTATTTAAAAGTTGAATGCGGGCATGAAATGGGTCGGCATGTTGGACGCTGTCGACCCAAATGCAAAACTGGACGGACGCTGGGCCGGCGGCCGACCCAAACGGACAAAAAACGGACAAATGCGCCGTCCGTTTGGGTCGGCCCGTTGAAGTTGCTCTTACGGTGTCTGAACTAATGTACATGCCCATCACTCGTCAGTTTCACCTCTCCCCAATTCCACGTTCCTCGGGTTAAAAAAAAAATTCCACGTTCCTCTCACCTGCCCGGCTGTCGCCGACGCACCGGACCTCCGAGTTCGTCTTCCACGGCGTCGCCCCATGCCTTCTTTTGCATTCACCCTCGAAGCTACAAGTCTTTCTCGGACATGGTTCAATATCTAAAGAGTGTATACCAAAACTTTGATGAAATTTTCTCAATCCTTTACCACGGCACACCGATGACATATGGTGACACCACGCCAAGGTTTGTGTTTTTCAAATCTATATTTTCTACAATTAAAAACCAATAGATCATTGAAATTTATTTTCATTTCTTGTATAAGGCATATTATTTTTCAAACCATTCTTGTGTATTGTTTGATGTACTCATAGTTTAAATTTGAATTATATCCATTAAATGCATTAAATTTCTTAAATATAACAAATGATCTATGAAAAGTTTCAAATTTTAAAATGGAGAAATATAAGGTGTATGTTGAGTATAGAAAAAAACATACCTAGCATGCAGAGACGAC
The DNA here is from genome assembly GCA_963921465.1 of Triticum timopheevii. Lineage (NCBI taxonomy): Eukaryota > Viridiplantae > Streptophyta > Magnoliopsida > Poales > Poaceae > Triticum > Triticum timopheevii. Next base: position 436,520,621 of record OY997262.1, read on the forward strand.
GGTGAAGTCACGCCTACTTGATCCCGGGAAAATTTCCAGTCTATTCATTTTCAATCATGGCAGTACAACGAACATAAAAAATAATAAAAATACATCCAGATCCGTAGGCGATCTTGTGAAGACTACAAACATTGCAGCGAACCAAAGGCGTGCTGCCGTTATTGCCCCTCCCTCGTTGTAGCCGAGCAAACTTGTAGTAGACAGTTGAGAAGTGGTTGGGCTAAGGCCTCATAGGATCAGCGCACCAGAATAGCAACCGCCACCGATGAAGAGTAGCGGGGATCATAAGGATCCGACATGAATGTACACGAACGACGATCAGATTCGAGCAAATCCATCAAAGACACATCCACCGAGGAGACATCTCCACACACCCACTGATGATGCTAGACACATCACCGGGACGGAGGTCTAGGCGGGGAGAATCTTATTCCATCTTCTGAAAGCCGCCGCCGTCTCACCTTCCTAACCAAGACACAAACCCTAACAAAACTCAAAAAACATCTAAAAAAGAGCCCTCCCGCCGAGAAGGACCGAGATCCACTGCGCCTAAAAAAGAGCCGCCGAGAAGGACCGGGATCCACTGCGCCTCATGGTCCTAAGGCCACCAACGACAGCATTGACGGGAGGTAGAGGAACCCTAGCCTTTTCTTGGAGAGGAAGCGTGAAAGTGTAATTTTGTTCACTCATCACTACCTTCATGCACACACATTCAGCATTAGCAGGCGGAATCTCACGCAACGGCCTCACAACTCGGCCATTTTATTCCATTAGATGGAAAGTGCGGCATGCCGCACCCCGCACCCCTGCCGGGTGCGGTCACATATAACCTGACACGGTAGGTCACGCTTTAAGATCGATAGGTTGACATGTTAAGAAACTGAGAATGCCTTCATAGATAACATAACTGTGTGCAATACATGGCATCCAGGCAGTGCAATCCGCGAGGGTGCCGGTCTCAACGTTTTGCCGAAGCATGTAACAACAAGCCAGTAGGAACCAAGTATAGCATTTGTACTTATACATGATGATAATGAAGTGAAGAAACATTCAACTGCGACAGAAGTAAAACACAGTGGATCTCAAGATCAACATTAGATTATATACAGGATCAAACTAGGTGCGTTCATCCGACCACAAAAGATGACCATTCAACACGAAGTTCGATACAAAAGCGAGAACACATAAGAAGAGACAACTATGCCATAATCATTAAGCATACTAACAAGTGGCGTAATTCATCTGCCTTGTCGATACTTCACAGGGATCCGCCTCACACGAACCTGATACAAACAAAATGTGAGATATATAGAGTATAGTGAGTTCTGCACTAAAGCATCAAATAACTAAGCATTGAACAGGAAAAAAGATAAATACTAAAAGAAATAAATAGTGAAGTGCATCAAATAACTAAGTCTGAGAACATTGACAACATAGTGGGAACACCAGAACCAAATAAAATTTAAGTAGCAGAAGCCAGATGACAGTCCAGATTGACAGTTTGAATTGATTATACACAACAGAAAAAGGAATCGTCAAACAACTCCTCAAAATTTTGCAACACCTTATGTAACAAAAATTACGAAAAGAGAGGGACCAACAAAGTTAAATAAATGAGCTGCTATACAATAAACGCATCTTACAAGCTGCAAGTTATTTTAACAATTATAGAAATGGAGCACACACGGTTAAATACCCAAGGCACTACTAACTACACATGGAAACAACCAGGAATTACAACTTTAATCGTTTAAGTAACAACATGTCATATATAAAAAGTGAACAACACTCAAATTAGCCTACCCGAGTCTGCAAATCATCACCAGTGGCAATGTTACCCACCATGCGCAGAGCTGCAATGAGAACAGAAGCCGATGGGTACCTAAATAAATCAAATAATAGGAGTTAACACATCAACCATGTGTCATGCTAGCTGATGGAAAAGGTGAATGTGAAAAATGCTCTTACAAGAGAAGCTCCACAAGCCGAGGAAAAACACCAGACTCAATCACAGCGGGAGGAACACCCTACACTTCAAAAAAGTTTGTTTGAGTAGAGGGCTCAACCGATATTTAATATTGTAGATAGGGAAACAATTCATTCCGAAACTACATGTAAGTCCAACATAGCAAGCAGGGAATAGATTGCTCATGTGTATCTATCTAGAAATTAACCTACTAATTCAGGAATCTTCCTAAGAGAGGAGCAGCCGATTTCGGTTGTCAAGCTAAGTTGATGAGTTGTGTGCAGATCACTTAAGGAAAAGACTAAATGCATATTACTTTCCGCATGTGAGAGGGTGCGTACTGCACAAAGCACCGATTGTAGAGCATGTTCATGTCTCAAATAAAACACACAACCAAGAGAAGGAATTAACTGACCTGATCTGAAGGAGGAAAGATAGTGCCACGCCCTCTTCCACGGCCAAGCACATTACTACAAAAAAACAAGAAATGCATCATTTTTATTATCCATCCTCACACATCTCTACAAAAAAGAAGAAAATAAAGCCTTTGAGGGCAATTTGAACAGACTTGAGCATGACAAAATATCAGAGAGAAACAAATCACAAATGATGATTTTATATAAAGCACTTTAGACTTACCATCAAGTTTGTAGCTCAAAGCCCGACACATCAAGTTTGGCAAAAAGGAATATATCAAAAGCTAAGAAGCTTGCTCGATTGCTCAAGGTCAATCTTCATTGCCCCATATCAGAATTCTATTTAAAAAACATAGCAGACAAAATGCTGTAGCATTATTAGTTATAGCATGTAAGAACAAATAGCTGCAACTGGTAACTTGCGGAAAAATAGTAGTGGTATCACAACGAATTAAACCAAGCTATGTGATGAGCACAACTACTTCAAAGTATATAGGATATTTTAAAAGAACTTCTAATATGCCTTGGTTGTAATGATTAAGGAACAACCCCAAAACCACCAACACACACCAAATAAAGGACAAAAAATGGATATTAGATGATAGATATCAACACATGACAAGTAAAAAATAAAGCAGGGCATAGTTTACCTGACGAACCAAACAACAACAACAGGGTCCAGCAGTTTCCAACAGTGAACAGGATTCCAAGGCCACTTGCAAACTGAAAGAAACAAACCAGCAGAAAGTAAAAAGATAAAAAAGGTTAACCAGGAACTATAAATTTGAGCACAACCATCTCAGAGAGTTGTTACTGGGGCCGTAGCATGAGTGAAAGCGCATTAGTATTATTACTTATACTCATACAACATTATTGTTTTAACTGAACTAAGCATCGAACAATGTGTGAACAACACCATTTTGACAAACCAAATGACAGAAAAAACATTTTGGATCTACTGTTAACTCGATTCGGTTTCGAAGGTAATGCTGGTTCAAGTGAGAAGTGCAACCTGCAATACTCTGGGCATGAAAATGACACGCAAAATTTGTCAGTCGCAACCATGTGTATGTGTGACCCTTAAAAAACTGCTGTTTCAAATAACAAAAGAGATTCGGTTTCAGACTGCAGTTTCAAATAGCAAATAAAAAAAATCATGTGTATGTGTGACCCTGAACGCCGTTCAACCGGCGAGGAACCGCGTCGGAGTTGCGTCTTGCACCGTCCCGCCGACGAGCACGGACACATCAAACAACCAAGTGACTTGCACGGAATACATGTCAAGCGAATAGACATCTAGTATAACAGAACAATGTAATCGAAGCAGGGCTAGGCAATACAAAAAGCAATGCATATTTGATAGACCAGTTCATCTATCACTGGAACTGTAGAGTATCTAGATGACTGCTAATAATAGTATGTCACTGCAGATATATTTGTAAGTCAAATGGAATCTGTTTTGTTAAAAACCCAATAAATGGCCTGACTTTGATAAAGCCACAGGACGCTACAGGGTTAAAGGAGACGATGCTAGGGCGAGCGCAGATGGCGGAGGCGGTGAGGTAATCTATTCAGGAACTAAAATAAATAAATTCCTTACATACTGCATTTTGCAAACCATTCTCGTGTTCGCCTTGGACAGAGGCTAATCAACGTGGTGTATTGAAACCCAGTTATAATTTAAAAGATTCATATTGTGGACTGCCGAATGACTTATACACTGGTTAACCGACGTGGTGTACTGAACCTCAGTGATAACCTAAAAGATTCATATTGTGGACTATCAAACATAAGGAAGCTGCAGATCCACACTCACCTAGGATGAACAGGGGCATGCCTATACATGCTCCATTCAAATGCTTAACGCTACACATATCAAGATGGAAAGGAACAAATCAGGCGAAATCAACTCACCCACATCACCAATATAAGAAACAAACAAAAGATATCCCCCCCCCCCCCCCCCCCGATAACACGAACCTGCAGCCACAACACCAAAACCCTCCTGGAAATTGAATTTGGCATCGACCTAGACTGTGAGCTGTGAGGAGGGCTGCTCGGAGATCACGTCTCCTCAGCGACACATGCCATCTTGGGGTGTCTAAACATCTCTCTCCAGGCCATAGCTGACACCACTACAAACAAAAGGGAAAGGTTTCAATGAGTACAAGTAAAGGAAGAAAAGGCCAACAACAATTAAATAAGTGAATAGTTGCCATACTTTGAGGATACTCTTATCAGATAAAATGAAGCTAAATATGTAAATAAAAGTTTCAGACCTATCCTCTGTGCAATTATTAGAGTTGTTATTTTTAGTAAGCATAGTATCATTGGTCTCAAATTTGCATATCTGCTTTTGGCCTTTTGCAGCTGAATCGACCACAAAACAACAATCCAAAAATTTACCATTATCTCACATATATGTATAGTGGCAGTTCCAACTTTCAAAGGTCAATGACAAATAGATAACATATCATTTGATGTTGCGGTCAAAGGATAGTAAATTTTTATTTCCACAATCCCAAGATACATATGCATTAAATATTAGAACACGCTAAATTTTATAGTTGCTCACTCCCTTGCAAAACTGGAAATAATCGCATACTGATTCATGGAAGAACCACGTCAATTATAATATCATGTTGCTAATAAATCCTGGTTCGCCTTGCACTTCTCTTTGTTTCAATTATCTCAGGACTAAAACAACATCCGCTTCTCTACCAGAATATAAAGTAGCAACCCTATCTATAAAGTCAAATTAAGTATACTTAAATGATGCACCAATTGTCGACCAAGGAAGTAAATAATGCACCAATTGAACATAGTAATGCACCGGCTTACTACCTTGTTGTCGACATTATCCATGTCAATGAGCCCATTGGATACTATTAATTCTAGATCAAAATGTGCATTGATCTTGGCAGCAGTCTTCTGCTGGACATAAATAAAGTCCACCTAGTTTAGCAAGCTTCAAGCATTCAATGTGATGAACAGAAACAACAAGAGAGAACTTTTCCAACAACCTGAATACATCACATAGCAGAACAAAAAAATGATTAGCTACTTAAGGCAACAATTAGGGTAAACCAAGATAATGATTCAGTAGAAAAACACCAGGTCATACATTAGAAGACCAGATATATACTACTTTAGTAATATGGTAACCTATGCATCATACAAACACACACCCTGTTGATACAGAATTGCAAAAATGAGGGAGACTTTGTAGATTGGTTCGCCTATGTTAAATTATCATTTATAGCCCTATGGGTTACTAAGAAACATACAACCTATTGTTTATTTACATGTTAATTTGCACAGCCTAGAACTGTAGGTTAAAATACCCTGCTATTTATATCCTTTTTGAGTTAAAATATCCTGCTAGTAAAAAGAGAACCTTGATCTAATTAATTAACCTAGAATAGAAAGTTAAAATACCCTACAATTGCTGTGAAAAAAGAACTTAGATCTAATCAAATAATTTCTCCTTCCTATAGATAGGAATGGACTGTGGAGAACCTAGGCAACAGTTAACTATCCGCATGTACACTGCAACCTAAAAATGGCATCCCGTAGGGCATTAGCCTAAAAAGCAACTAAGCTCACGATTTAGCACGAGGTGATGCACCTCTATTAGTTGTTGACCTCGTCAAGTAAGCCATGACCTGTAGTGGAGATGGGCGCTGGAGCTGGAGGCAGCAGAGTTGTACAATCACCATTGCGACATTGTGAAGGCGACGGCGACGGCTGAGTTGGCCATCAGATGTGTCGCACGCACGAGCTCGATGGGGAACATCGGAGCAAGCGCCCACTACCGTCTGCTGCCCCTCCATGACTCGAGCACTCTGCGGGGTCGGAGCAGGAGGGCTTGGGAGTCGCCGACGTGCCCGGGGACGAGCTCGCGGACGGGGAGGGAGGGTGCCCTCTGCCTTCGCGCAGCACGGCGGCGTGGTCGGAGGAGAGGAGACACGGGACGGGTGGGAGGGGGAAGAAATCTCGCCCACGGCCTGCTGCTGCGCCTCCCCGCTGCCGCCGCCGTCGTGCTCCTCGTCCTCCCTCCGCTGCTGCTCATCGTCGTTGGGGGGGGGGGGGCTTTGTTGCGGCGGAGCTGGCCGCCGACGGCGCGGTTCGAGGAGGTGGGTGGCGGCGGCGGCGATGTGGGTGGGAGGAGAGGAGGCGCGCGGGAGGGAGGGAGGGAGGAGGCTGCGGGAGGGAGGGAGAGAGGAGGAGGCGGCTAGGTCTCCGCCACAGAAGCGCCCCCCTTTTAATACCCCCACAACGCGAAATGACCGGAATGGCATGGTATTTACATTCTGTTGCCATTGGAATTTTATCCGACGCCCCAGGTCGATCGGGGTCAAAATCGGATGACTCACAGCGATCAAGCACGAGATCGGACGGTCGGTATCGCAAGGGACTTTCGATCGGACGGCCCAGAAGCCAAACAGCCGAGGAGGCTTCATTTTGATCCAGACTCTAACAATGGGATGCGTGTAGCCTGCCACTAGCAAACACGTGACCCCTGTGCACGTAGACCACATATTCGCTGCATGCACTGGTTGCCTGCTCACTAAACACATGACTAATCTTGGTAACTGCGCACTATAGTGGGAAGTAAGATATGTGTGATGTCATACAATACTTCATTTATTAGGTTGTCGATCCATCTTGTCTTGATATGTGTGATGTTACTCATACCATGAGTAACTAGCTATATTTACCACATGTCTCTTTTTCTTCATTAATTACTTGCCACATCATCTATTTTGTCTAGATATGTATAATGTTACAATCTATATTACTCCCATTATAGGTAGTCTAATGCTGTCAATTAAACTGCCTGCGGCATTGCACTCTCAATCTTTATCATTGCGTGTTGTGCTCTCTGCCGATCTCTGGCCGATGTGCCGTGATTATTAGTACATGAATACAGTTTGCTAGAACTTAGTCCGACTAGTACTACAAGTAACATCATGCAAATATGAATAAAACATGAACTACTACAAGTACAACAAGGTTGATTCCAACAGACTCTACATGTAGCAGAAAATAGAAACTCTAATACTAGCTTAGGAAAGAAGCATGCATATTCCAGCAAACAGCCAGACGCAATGTGCTCGGCGCCTCATATATTGAGTTCGTCAACTTGGTGCATAGCATTAACTATAGCTAGCTAGGTTCATCTGGTGTAGAAGTAGCTAGGCATGTGAAACTAGGTGGTAAAAGTCAGCTCTGATGAAGGTGGAAGCAGGGGCAAAAAACACATATTTGACCTGAGGACCAAAAGAATTCACAATCTGAACTCCTTACGAAAAAAATTCACCGAGCTGACCATTTCGAGTGGCGCCCGACAGATAGGGGCCACACTATACTGTGCAGCGCCTGGAGCTTAGGCGCCACACGCCGGTCCAGCGTGGCAGCCCGGGCCCCACTCTTGGTTGTGCAGCGCCTAGCTGAAAGGAGTTGCACAGTGTAGTGCAGCGCCTAACCGAAAGGAGTTGCACTATCTTATATTAAAACTGTTGTAACTTTTAATCCGTGCATCCGATGAAAACGTGCCTTATATGAAAGTTGTACATTTTTCCGTGTTCTACGCAATGGTCGCATTTTCATCTATGTTAGGATCAATTTGTTTGATGAAAGCCCTGTTGCAAAAGTGCATCATAATATAACTGACAGAATCTGTTAAAATTTACAAACTTGGCATGCATGAGTTTTGCACTGCATAATGTGTACTTTCATGCCATGCCTATGCTTGCCATGTTAATCATCCTTAACATGTTCATTTCTTGGATCTAAGTGACTAACATGATATAAGTGAACTTCTGTTACAGAAAGTTACATTTTGTAAGATCCATAGTAATTAATCCTAACATCATATGAATATGACCTAACCCACCGTGAAGCCACGTGCCCCCCTCTCAAAGCTCCCAAATGCAGCACAGCCGAAGAAGTGCAAGGCATTCGCGAAGAAGAACAAGGCGGCGGACAGCTCCGGCTCTTCGAAGCCGTCGAGGAAGAAGCTTGCAGGGTGTGTGACGGGTGCGGCAGCTACCGAAGCGCCGACGAGCTCACTTGTTGAGCCGGCGGCCGACGCGCAGAAGGTGTTCGAGGAAATGCCCCAAAGTAATAAAATTTCGCCAACTTTTTGTTGTTGTGATTTTTTGAATGCACACGTATAGATAGCTTATTTGCTTCATTGTATATACTTTGTAGCTTCAACGATGAGGCATATATGTCAACTATGGGTGTTGGCTCCAACAATTCGCATTGGTCTCAAATCAATGACATGCATTTCGATGACCATGAGTTCTTGGTGGACGAGGATGGTGAGGGCATTGTCGACGCACCGAAAGGAAGAGGAGGCAACTACACCAACGAAGAAAACGTCTTACTATGCAATACTTGGTTGCAAGGGTCGAAGGATCCATCCGTTGGAGGTGATCAAAGTAGAGATGCTTATTGGAACCGGATGAAGGAGCACTTTGATCTACACAACAAGAGTAGAATTGACCGCTCCGACCGATATCTTCGCTCCGTCGACAATCAACAAAGATTGTCAGAAGTGGGCGGCCGCACAAAAGGCGGTTGACAAGTTGAACCCAAGTGGCAGAACTTTGCATTTTATCAGCACGGTCGTGGCTTGGTGACATCCAGTGACTTGGTGAAATTAACGTGTCAATCTGGCAGAACATTGCCTTAGTTACTTTAGTATCTCAAAACATAGTGATGCAAATATTTAGTGGGTACGAAAATGACATAGACTTAAGGTAGACATAAAATTTTCCAACTTTCATAGTTAGATCATATTCATATGATGTCAGGATTAATTACTATGGATCTTACAAAATGTAACTTTATGTAACAGAAGTTCACTTATATCATGTTAGTCACTTAGATCCAAGAAATGATCATGTTAAGGATGATTAACATGGAAAGCATAGGCATGGCGTGAAAGTACACATTATGCAGTGCAAAACTCATGTAGGCTGAAAACGTGTCAGAGCTATAGGTGAATGGCTATCATCATGCTAAGTTTGTAAATTTTATCAGATTCTGTCAGTTATATTATGATGCACTTTTGCAACAAGGTTTTCATCAAGCAAATTGATCCTAACGTAGATGAAAATGCCACCATTGCGTAGAACACAGCAAAATATACAACTTTCATATAAGGCACTTTTTCATTGGATGCACGGATTAAAAGTTACAATAGTTTTAATATAAGGTAGTGCAACTCCTTTCGGTTAGGCGCTGCACTACATTGTGCAACTCCTTTCAGCTAGGCGCTGCACAACCAGAAGTGGGGCCCGGGCTGCCATGCTGGACCGGCGTGTGGCGCCTAAGCTCCAGGCGCTGCACAGTATAGTGTGGCGCCTATCTGTCGGGCGCCACTCGAAACGGTCAGCTCGGTGCAATTTTTTCGAAAGGAGTTCAGATTGTGAATTCTTTTTGTCCTTAGGTCAAATATGTGTTTTTTGCCGGAAGCAGGCACCACCGTGCGTGCCGGCGCGTGGGAGAAGTCGCACGGTGGCCTCCCCGGCCAAGAGCTTATAAATGCAGCTGCTGGCTAGCTAGCTGTTCAACATCGAAAAACCGGAGAGCAAGCGCAAGTAGCTACTAGCAACCCATCTATCCATCCATACACCGTATTCATATTCACATCGGAGCTAGCCGGAGCGGTGTGTAACCCAGTCCAGGTATTATGGCTTGGATGAGGCATTCGACATTAGATGTTAGGTGTTGGTATGATATCTGTTTGGTATTAGACTCGGACATTCGACACCCCTTCATCACGGGGATAGGAGTAGCGACAGGTGTTGCCAAGAAGGTGGCTTCATGTTTACTGATGTATTACCTTGTAAGGACTTTGTGAATAATTAATAAAAAAGAGAAGTATATTTTTTGTCCCTCAACTTCTTTGAAAGATTAAAAATAGTCCTTGAACTCTAATATCAACAAATCTGGGTCCTTAAACTTTTAAAACCGGATAAGTTTAGTCCCTCACTCTGCTTCAGGTGGTTTTCTGCGGAAGTGGAGTGTATTTTGACTAAAACTAGACATATCAAAAGAAAGAGGAAAAAAAACAGACTTCACGTACGCTGCTACGTGCTTCGGCCTGGGCTGTACTAGTGGCGCGCGGGCTCCTGCCGCGTCGAGCTCGTCAGCACGAAGGTGCTATGAGGCTGCTGCGCGCACTATGGCGAGCTGTGGAACTTTTGCGAGGCCGCACCAGTGCTTGTCGCCCGCGACGCCGAGTTCATGCCCTTGTGACGCCAACGCCCAGCTCATATGCCGTGGATGACTAGCGGCTTGTGACTTCATGTGCAGCACGACGAGGCTGCATCTGCTCGCCCGGATTAGAAAACCGCTCCCGCTGTGCTGAGTGGACCGCCGTCGAACGCGATGTTCACTCCGCCGCCACCTCCGTCGCCGTCGTGCGTGTTGTGCCACCACCGCTGCCCCAGCGTCAGCGACAGGCAGCCACCGTCGTGCGCGTCGCCGGCATACCCTGCGGCCACACCCGCGCTGCAGCAGGAGGCGGACTACGCGGCGGCCAGACCGGGCACGACGAGCGTGCGATGATTCTCAGCCACCGGAGCTGCAGGCCCAGCATGTGTGAGTGAGCCGCGTCGGCGTGACGGTGCCTGAAGTCGCCGCGGACATTCCCGCCATGCTGCAGTAGTAGTGCAGTGCACGCATCAGGAGCATCCGTGTCCTAATTTAGAGGCTGAAGATGCTCCTTCCAGGGAAAGAAAATTCTATGAGACCAGGTCTCACGGATTAGCAGGTGAGAACCATCCTGATGAATGACACGTGGCATTCACAAATCACAAAGCATTTATCCCACGCCCCACGTGAAATCAGGGGGGAGAGATTAGATGCTTTGTGATTTGTGAATGCCACGTGACATCCATCAGGGCGGGTCTCACCTGCTTTACATGAGACCTGGTCTCATATAATTTTTTCCCCTTTCAGATGGGGTCCATAGGTAAGTGAGACATATAAAGAGCAGAAATCAAAGTAAAAAAATTGGATCGATGTGGTGGGCCCCACATTTGTTGGTTCGAGTCAAATACCACGCCACGTGGACAGAAAACCACTTGAAGCAGCAGGAGGGACTAAACTTATCCGGTATTGAAAGTTGAAGGACTATGCTTTGCCGGTTTTAAAGTTGTAGGACCATTTTTGTACTTTCGAAAGAGTTGAGGGACTAAAAATATAATTTTTCCTTAATAAAATGGCTACATACATCGTCCAGATGCAGAGGCCGGGATATATCCTCCTTTTCCAAAAAAAAAAAAAAAAAAAAATCGGAGCTAGCCACCACGACCATGGCCGCAGCGAAGCTCGCCCTTCTCATCCTAGCTGCCCCTGCGGTTGCCTGCACCGGCAACAGCCACAGCCAGGTGCAACTGTGTGACTACGAGTTCGTTGTGTGGACATAAAATGAAAATTGGGCGGGCACAGACTCAGAGCTCACGTTCACTGTGTTCAGCGCGGAGCTCGTGGGCGGCGTCACCCTGAAAACTCTGCAATGTGCCGTTAGTTCCAGGTTCGGCATCGGCAGTAAGGACAAGTTCATCGTCCAGAGTGAGTCGTGCATGAAACCATGCGGCCTTCGCCTAGAGGTTCACAAAACCTGGTGGCTGGAGGTCGGGAGTGAGTGGAAGTGCCGTTCCATCGACTTTTTTTTTCAAACGGAGGTAAAAGATTTGCCTCTTCTATTATATAAGAGAGAAGCAAAGTTTAGAGTTTTACAAAAGCACCCACTTACACGCCTGGCAATTACTCACGTAAAAAAATATTCCATAGTCTTCTAGCACTGGTGGTAATCCAAAGCTTTGCCTCCTCCAAGATGGTGCTAAGTAGGATAGGCGGCGACACACACTTGTGACGGAACACCTTAGCATTTCGCTCATTCCAAATGGTCCAAGAGACAAGCATAGTGAGGGAGGTCATAGCGCTCCGGTTGGGGATGTGATTGTTCTCTTGTCCCACCATTCACGGATGAAATTGTTAAGGTGCCAATCTGTGATGCCCATGTGAGCAAGACCAAGCTTTTCGATGATAGTCCTCCAAAGCTGGAGGGTGTAGCGGTACTTGAAGAAGAGGTGTGTCCATGCATGATGACATATGTATATGTCCAGTTTGGTGTTGAGTGCGCACTAATCTCATAGGTTAATTTTCATAACTATCTGCCCGTAGATGTACTAGGAAAGGTCGACCTTGTCATTGTTGGGCATTGTCTTGGTAATAAAATAGATCCTTTCTTCTACCTCCTGCCTGCATCTCGTATGCATGGAGGGACACGTTTGTGGCTTCCCTGTTGAACAGGTAACCGGTAACACTATCACAACCCTTGACTTTGTATGACTTTGTTGCTTAATCAATAAATTGCCCATGTTCTAAAGATAACCTTGTTTGTGCGGATGGATCTCTAGATATTTTTAGATGAATAGCGCAATTTTATTTCATTGTGCAACAAAAAGAGGGATACAAAGATGCTCAGGGAGGTCAAAAAACCAAACATGATGCCCCACCGTAAGTGTGGCCGCCATTCTAGCTAGTCTATGAGATTCCCCATTGCTTTCGCGGGCTAATGGCTAATTCGACAAGCCATAAATGAAGCTTTGCAAGTTTTCACTTCTCGCACAATCATGCAGTGGTTTCCCAAGTTCTACGAGGCCTCCAGTTCTTTGATGACTCTCAGACAATCAGATGCTATGTCAATCTTGTTGAGATGCAAATTCTATCCCATAACGAGAGCTTCTTGGCATGCATACACTTCAAGAACCTCTCGCTCCAGAATTCTTTCATACACCACAACAGATGCCCCTTGGAACACACCTTGGTAATTATGACATACTACACCCAGCGCACCCTTATTTTCAGATTTAGCTAACGCACCATCAACATTCAGCTTTGCCTCTCCCTACGCTGGAGGTAACCACTTTGGTGCTTGTCTTGCCGTAATTCCCTTGCTAGTCTTTGGCATAAATCATAGCCCTGCATCTTATAGGTAGCAATTGATGAAGATAAGAGTAGAGAGCGGCCTCTGATACTCATTCTCATGAATCGACCTTCTCCTGGCGCACCAAATAGACCACCAGGTCACCTTGACCTCACTAAATTGTGCTTGCTCAAAGTATGGCTCAAACCAAAGAGCCACAACTTAGCATCAGATGTTTCATCTCCATACAACGGTAAGACAACATCGTCCTCCCGCAGCGCCCATACCAATTTTGCCATAGTATAGTCAAGAAGAGCATGGAGCCAAGTATCATTGACAGCAGTGGCAGAGGACGATAAAAATTAAGGTAGGGTGAATTCTAAAGCATAAGAATATATAACACAAAATGAAATAGAACATACACAATATTAATGTAATCCACATAAAATCACAAAAATGGAAGTACCACTGGTTCCTTCGAAGCCTGCAATTTCGTCGGTGTTGCGCTTTAGCTAGCTAGCTAGATCTATCGATTGATTATAGCGGGAAACAACACACACACGAAAGCAATTTTATTTCTCTTTTTCTTTTTCCTTTTTGACGAACTCGTGAGCTATTCGTTGGAAGCCACAATCTTAAGGGTATCCTCCATCCCACCACTTAACTAAGCAGCTCAGCCCACAATGAAAATAACATGGTCTAAGGGGAAGTATCAGGTGATACCAACTCCCAAATTCTCCCATGCTACCAATTTAAAATTTTCAAATTTAAACATTTCAAAAAAAATCTGAAAAAATCATGGATGTTTGCTACGTCTCGAGCTTGCGTTGGTTTTCCCCGAAGGTGATTTGAAGGTCCCTTTGTTTCGGTGCAAATGGGTCAATATGACACGAGGCGGGGTAACGGAAGACCCGCAATACGGAATGACAACAGTGGATCTCAACAATCTTGCGTATGTAGACGAACCATTCGTCCTAGCCAATGATGTGGCACAGGTTTTTTATGTGAAAGACATGTCTTCCAGGCCGAGAAAAAGAAAAGATAAGGAAGCGAATGGATCATACGACGAGCCAAAGCACCACATAGTTCTTTCAGGAAAAAGAAACATCGTGGGAGTGGATGATAAGACAGACATATCAGAAGATTATGAAAAGTTTGATGAAATTGCTCCATTCACAGTGAATATTGACACGAGCATCCTGTTAAATGATGAAGATTTTCCATGGTTACGACGCAAAGGGACACACGCGAAGAAAAAGTTTCACACCGAAAGATCTGGGATGTGATCGGCTTCACTATCATCACTTTCTTCTGTGTTTCACACCCAGGAGGGAATGTCTGTAATAGTTAGGGTAGTTATGTGTTTTGGCATTTGAAATGCGAAGAAATTTTATGTGCAAACAAATTCTTTTCATGCATTTACTGATTTTTTCCAGCTAAATGACCCTGAAATTGAAAAGCATTTCAAATAAACTCAGAAAAGGTTGAAAGTTGGCATGGTATCATAATTTTATACAAATAGCATGTGCAAGAAAGTAGAGAGGGTTACGGCAAAAACTGGATGCAGTTTGTGTATAAAATGGACAATCTCTTTCGAAGTATCAGGGTTTCCGATGAAAACTGAACTGTTACAAAGGCATTTCATTTTTTAAATGACCTAAGCATTACCAAATTGAATATAATGATAAAACACACTAATATTAAACATAAGAAAAAAGAATCATTGAAAAAACTTTTTTCAAACTTAAGTTATTCACAAACTAGTGATTCACACAGATTTCAAATAATTCAAAATTTAAACTATTCAAATTTGAAAACTACCGGCACTAACAGAAAGTTTGTAATTTTTTGTACCGAAAGCAAAAATATTCACAAAGAAACTCTAAATACAGCAAAAAAAACAACTCAAAAATAAATAAAACAAAAATAAATAAAATGAAAAAAATTAAGAAAAAAAAAGCCCGCCTACTGGGCCAAAGCGGCCTGCATACGACTAGCAACACAACCTTTTGTTGGGCCAGGATGCAGGCCCGCAAAGGCCCAGTAGACCCACTGGGCGAAGAGGACAGGTAGGTCCAGTAGGCCAGGTAAGGAGAGGAGCTCGAGAGAGCTACCGCACTGGGGCTTATAAACTAGTGCGGTAGCCCTTCGACTAGCGAGGTGGGACTAAACTTGCGCACCGCCTGGAGCCAGCGCACCCTCTTTAGTACCGGGTCGTGGCTCCAACCGGTACTAAAGACCCCCCCCCTTTAGTACCGGTTGGTGCCACGACCCGGTACTAAAGGGGGTGCGCTTCCCGCCGCTTGGCCTGGCCAAAACAGACCTTTAGTACCGGTTGGTGGCTCCAACCGGTATTAAAGGTCCACCCTATATATACTACACTTGAAAAAAATTCAGTTTCCCTCTGTTCTTACCTCTGTTTCCCTCCGCCGCGCCGCCCGGCCCCGATCGTCGTCGCCTCCGCCCCTCGTCGCCGACCCCGGCCGTTGTCGCCCCTCGTCGCTGGCCCCGTCAACGTCGCCGCCCCGTCCGTCCCCGTCCCCGTCGCCGTGCCCCGTCCCGCCCCATCGTCGCCGCCCCGTCCCGTCGCCCCGGGCGCCCCGCCCCGTCGTCGCCGCCCCGTCGTCGCCGCCCCGTCCCGTCGCCCCGGCCGCCCCGCCCCGTCGTCGCCGCCCCGTCCCGTCGCCCCGTCGTCGCCGGACCGTTGTCGCCTCGCCGGTGAGCTCGCCCCGGCCGCCATGTCCACTCACACACACACTACACACACACACACACACACACACACACACACTACACACACACACATTAATTTGTTTATTATAATTTTTTCTGTTTTGTAGTTATAAAAATGTTAGAAATTATTCTATTTTTTAGTTATATAAATATTAGAAATGTTAGTTTTATAGAAATGTTATAAATGTTTTCTGTTTTTTAGTTATAGAAATATTTATAGAAATGTTAGCAATTTTTTTGTTTTTTAGTTATATAAATATTAGAATTGTTATGGAAATGTTAGTTATATAATCAGGAAATTTTAGAATTAGTTTTAGTTAGATGAATTAGATTAATGTCAAATTGTTAGAATTTGCATATATATAGAATTTTAGTTATCACAATCCAATCATTTAAAAAATGTTACTTTTTGCGGGCATATAGTATTTGTTCTCGACGATATGCCCGGCCCGCATCCTCGCCGTCGACCCGTTCGCGACGACGTCCTGCTTGACGGGACCCATGTCCGGGACTGGGCTCCGCCGGGCTGGCACTGGGAGGTGCTACCTGGAGGGGGGCGCCGCTTGGTGAGGAACCCGACCTCGGGTCCCGTTGTCGACCCTGATCTTCTTTGGTGGCGTTCGCGTGGGCCACATTCGGTGCAGAGGCAGCCGACCCCGCCGGAGGTGGTGCGTCGCCGTATCAGGGAGGAAGATGAGCACGTCCATCGCTACATGGCTGCTATGGACGACGTCAGGTTCTCCACTACTTGGCGGGTTCTTTGGGTAGATGACCGGAGATATGATCCTATGATGGTTCCTTCTCTTTGGGTGTGCACCGCCCGCGCCCCAGGAACCGCGAGTGGCGCCCTAGATTCTTCTGTAGTACTCGATCTTTATTAGGTACCTAGCCAGTGATGTATTCGATATATAATATTCGAGACGATGTATTCGAGATTATATATATTAAGACGATCGATAATGTATTCGAGATTATATATTCGAGACGATGTATTCGAGATTCAGTTTTTCCTTATTGATTAATTGCATCCATGCATTGTAATTTGAGTACTAAATTGTTTTATATTTCTTCTGTATTAGTAAAGTAAAAGCTATGGCGGACAATACCAGCAGAGAGAGAGAAGAGGAATTGTTCGACATCATACGCAGCCCTCACAGGCTAGATGATCTGAATGAAGCAGATGATGGCTCCCAATATCTGAACAATACCGGAGAGGGTGATGAAAAGATATTCGATCTCGACGACCGGGCTGATGAAGTCATGAACTATGATTATGATTATGACACAGACAATGTTTGTGATGACACAGACAATGCTGATCTTCAAATAACAAAGACTACCGGCGAGGTATATTTATATAAGCATGCATGATGGTGATCATCACATGTTTTTTTATTGAAGATATATTAACGAATCAATCTTTCTTCTTTCAGCCCTCCGGATCGAGCAAATCTGCTTCTACAGACAACAAGACAAAGCGAGGCCCGGGCAGATTGTTGAAGGATGGTGTAAAGTACCACATCGAATCCATCAAACCTAGTGGCGAACCCCTCACGCCTAAGAACATTGCGAACAAGTGGACTCGTCAGTGCGGAGTTCTCGTGAAGGACAAACTCCCTATCTCCATTCAATAATGGAAAGAGCCAAAGACTAAACATCCAGGTGTTACTTGGGTCGACAAAAGAGCCAAAGAAGACCTTCTGAAATCTCTGATGGAACATTTCACCCTACCAGATCATTTCACTGAAGCAGATGTGGAGAAAGTCAAGGCCGCTGCTCTTAAGAAGATGGCAATTGCATTCAACACCCACAAGAAAACTGTATGGGCCAACTACCTCGCTAATGAAAGGAAGACTCCAGAATTCACGGGAACACTAGAGAAGCAAAGAGAGCACTGGGACGATTTCGTGAACTTCAAGGATTCAGAAATATCTAAGGAACGGTCGATGAAAAACAAGGCAAATGCCGCAAGAAAGACGCAGTTCCATAGGCTGGGTCCAGGTGGCTATGCGGTGGGATTGCCTAAGTGGGATAAGTCTGAGCAAGAGATGGAGGATGCAGGGGTCACTCCGGTTACTCGGCACTGGCCCCCCAGGTGCAGAACTTGGTTCTATGCGCATGGGGGAGCGTTGGACCCAAAGACAGGCGAAGTTTCGCGGAAGGCAAGTCTAAAAGAAGCCGAACAAAAGATAATTAACGCAATAGATGAAGCTCGAAGGGGGGTGTTCACGCCCAATAGAAAGAACGACGACCTTCCGCGCGCTCTGGGAAATCCTGAACACCCAGGAAGAACACGAGGCATGGGCGTTATTCCCTGGTATGAGGGCTTTTCAGAATGGAACGAGGACTACAGGAGCCGTGCAAGAAGGAAGATGGAGGAGGAGAAGAAAAGGAAGCTGGAGGAGGAGCAGAGGAAGCAGGACGCAGAACGCCTTCAAGGCCTAGAAGCAAGGCACGCGGACCTGGCACTCAAATTCCAGCAGCAGCAACAGCAGATCGACTCACTTAGCCAGGAAAGGGGGTCTCAGCAGCGGCAGCAGCAAGCAGATGATCTGGCAGCATTGGATAGCACCATCCCATCCATGGCAAGAAGCAGTGTTGGTTCTGCCCCGGGCGACACACTGCTGGATACATACCCTGTGGATGAGATCATAGAGAACACTAACTGTGAGCTACACTCCAAAATGAAGAACATATCCATGAAGGTGGCGGACGGCGTTGCTTTTCCAGTTACCCCCAAAGCAACCTACCATTGCATCCCAATTCCAGAGGACTATGCTCGTGTCATGGTTGATGAAGTGGTGGACCCATATTCGGGGCTAACGCTTGACATTCCTGGAGGTGAAGACGAGCGCACACTGGGAGAGGCCATACATCGTATCATCCTATGGAGAAAGGATTGCATCATCTTTCGAAGTCCACCAACACTGCGTCGTCTGCCGACTCTTCCTCGAAGTCCGCCACCGAGTCAACAGACTCCCGCTCCTCCAAGTCCACGAACGCGTGAGACGACTCTTCCTCGAAGTCCGCCACCTCCTCCAAGTCCCCGAACGCGTGAGCTGACTCCTCCGGTTTCAAGCCCGGCACAACGTCATGCTACTTCTCCGGTTTCAAGTCCGGCACCGTGTCAGGCCACACCTCCTGCTTCAAGTCCGGCACATCGTCAGGCCACTTCTCCTGGTCCAACTCCACGTCAGTCGTCTCCGCCGGCTAAGCAATCGCAGAAGAGACATCCCGCAGCTTTGGTGCGTAGCGGTACGAGTCGAGGTAGTTCAGCAAGTACAGGCGAAGGCAAGCGATATAAATATGGTCCCAACCTTGCTCCTCTTCCTCAGAGGCCTTACGACATGACTAAGGAGCAAAACGTAGCCATAGTGGAAGCCCAAGTGGACGCCGATTTTGGACCGAAACCGGCACCTCCGCCAAAGGAGAAAGTGCCTGAGAAAGTAATTGACCACTTCATTCGTATGGCTAGAGAACCAGCTCCCAAGCCTGTTGACTCGGACTATGAGCGCCAAATCAGGAAGGCACATCGAGCACGACTACAGATGGAAGCGAGCTCAAGCTCGAGCCAACAAGCAGCTGGCAAAAAATGCGGGAAAACCGTTCCCCAGTTGGGAGAACAGGCGGCGCAAGCGACCCCCCCGCTTGTTGTGCCAACAACACATGAGAGGACGCGCGCCAAATATTATTGTGGGCAAACCGTTAGCGTTCCCCAGCATGGCGATGTGGTAATAACAGAGGATCATATAATGCAGGCTCAAATGCTCAATATATCTGTTGGACAACTCCTCGAAATCGAGCCCATGCCTACGCTTAAAGAATCGGAAATAGCATGGCAATATGTCCGGGGCAAACCTTTGGTCCATCCAGACAAGGTCAAGGACTTCCCAACGAGAATGTATCAATTGCATCAATGGTACATGAACATTACCAAGATTTCCAATCGAGAGTCCCTCATGGTGAATGTCAAGTATGAGCATTATTACCATGAAAAAGCTCTGGCCATTGAGTATCCAGAACTATTTCAGTTATTTAATCAAGACGCACTCGACAAGTCTATCGTCAGTTGCTATTGTCTGTAAGTGATTTCTTTCTGTAATTTAAGTCTCAAGCTAGTTATGTAGTGATAATTTTGATCAATCATTACATGTAATTATCCTCACTATATTCTTTTTCTGTGGTATTATATGCAGGATGAAGATGTATGAAATGAAAAAAGCTGGACGCTATGGCGTTGGGTTCATTGACCCAAATACCATTAATCAGGAAATATGGGAGATTGAACATTGTCAAGATGCTGTAGAGGAAAGAATGCTAGAGTTCTTGAAGCGCCTCAATACCAATGAAGATATACTACTTCCTTACAACTTCCCGTGAGTCACACTGTCTTGTACCACAAATTCTGTTTTTGCTTACTAGCTAGCTAGATGTTAATAATTAAGTGTATACGGTTTACGGTAGTTGATTAATTTTATGCACATGCCCGCTTAATTAAGACATGCAAACGTGTGCATATGCAGTTGGCACTGGGTCTTGTTAGACATTAAAGTTGAGGAAGGAAAAGTTGAAGTACTGGACTCACTAACTAAAGAAGATAAAGACTACACCATCGTGAAGGGGATAGTCAACAGGTAATTTCAATCATTATTAATTATTAGTTCCTGATATGAACTATTTAATAACCCTTTTATTAATTTTCTTTGCCGGCGGGCAAGGCATGGGCAAGGTTCATCAAGGTGACTCCAGGCAAGTGGCCAAAAAAGTTGTTTTGGCATCGACCCAAGGTAAGTAATTAAGTAGTACTAGCTAGCTACCATCTCTTTAATTCTTGTTTCAATATCATTAATTAATTATCATGCTTGATTAATCATTATCTGATTCAATTCCATTCTCGTAAAGGCCCTGAGGCAGGCGTCGGGGAATAATCTGTGTGCATTCTATGTTTGCGAGAACATTCACATGATGACGTGCGAAAGGAGCAGATCTGATAGACAGGACTGGGTACGTTTTTGTCAGAATACTATTCACACCATTATCGATATCTAGTCACACAACTAACACACATGCATATTGATCTCCTTCTTAACAGTTCAGGTCGGTGCGGGATAAGCTCCTACCATCGGACCGCATACAAGCACTTCAAGAGGAAATAGCCGGATTTTTGCTCGACCAGGTCATAGATCCCAAAGGAGAATACTATTACCCGCTACCTCCCCCATGAACCACTTGTCATCGTGCTCCAAAGGCACCAAGGCAACATGTAGGAGAAATTGTATATGTATATACATGTGTATGTGTGAATAGTTAATGGTGTTGGCTGTGAGACATTCGATATGCATAACGTGTACAATTTGTAGTATCGTGAAATACCAGCAAACAAAAAAGAATTAAATGGAAAATAAAGCCAAATTGAAAACACAAAATTAAAGCAAAAATAAAAAAAAAAACACCCAAACATTTAGTACCGGTTGGTGTTACCAACCGGTACTAATGTCCAACACGCACTCGGGCCTGGCTCGTGCCACGTGTTTGCACTTTAGCGCCGGTTCGTGACGAACCGGTACTAAAGGGGTGGGGGGACCTTTAGTCCCCACTCTTTAGTGCATGTTCGCCAACCGGCACTAAAGGCCGTCAGGAACCGGCACTAAAGGCCGGTTCTGCACTAGTGCAAGCACATGTAAGCACAATGTCTAAAAATGTCAATCTGTGTACAAGTCAATTTTACACTAAAAGTAGAAATAGATGTTATGCACTGTATATGACAGAATCTACCAACAGAGCTTCAAGGCACGGACCGGCAATATATATTTGTGAACCCAACATGACATAAACTGGCAATATAACTTCACGCCACAATTTGGAAATAAATATGATGGTACATGACATTAACATTAAAAGTGATGTTAAAGAAATTTGAAGCCATCTGACAAAAATAGAATATCACATTAACCTTAGGCAACAGTCTACCGTGTTTTTTACTCTAATTTAAGGGAACTAAACATGTTTTTAACATGACAGGGTCTGATCGGTCCTGTGATCCGAACAAACACGGAAACGAGTGATTTGGTTTCCATGTTCGTCTCTGCTTACATGCGAACATGGGCCAGGCCTTTTTCTTTTTTCCTTCTATGTACGCGGTACACAAGGCTGGGTTTAAAAAAAATTATGATGGCGTAAATCATGGTAATTATTGCTAATTGATATTTTCCTTCTATGTACGCTATACACGAGGCTGGATTTCTAAAAAAATATGATGGCGTAGATCCTGATAATTATTGCTAATTGATATGATTAAAATAGGCCCAGGTTGGAGCGAGATCGTGGTAATTATTGTGTAATTATGATGGCATAGATCATGGTAATTATTGCTAATTGATAATGATAAATGATGTGATACAACATTGAGGCAATCCGGTCCATTGAGAGATGGCGGATGTATGGCTGAGATGTAATGTTTCTGCCACAACTCGATTGTTTAATAGTAGTGGAGATTTTGGGAGCACAATCTTTTTAACTGATCATAGTAAAGTTTCAGGTCTTCTCGGGATACATTGTCTATAGCATAAACTTTTTTTTTGCGGTTTCTATAGCATAAACTTTTCGTGAGTCCTGTCTGTATCATAGCGTCATTGAGATCTTCATGCTGGTTTGTGTGGCTAGGAGCTAGTAAATTCGCAAGCCTTACTCCAGCTGTAGCACCAATTAGTATTATTATTTGGAGTTCTTAATTTCCGCAGTGGCTAATTAAACCATAACTTCTTTCTTTCAAAATCTTTGGAAGAAGGAAAAATTCCACCGGGCTGCTTAGCCTAACTCGGTCCGCAACGTACGAGTTCCCGATGAAAAGACGCGATGTGTTGGTCGTGGAGGCCAAACTTCCCGATCCCGAGGGTACCATGTGATTGTCGTTCCATGCAGTTGGTGCAGGTCGAGGCTGTGGGCGTTGAGCTCGGTGTCGACCACGCCAGTTTTAGAATAAACCACGACGCCGTGTGTTCCCGTGGTCACCAGCATGCGTGCGTGTGTGTGTGTTGCGGTGTTCGTGTAGTAGGCAATTAGGGGGTGTTTGGTTATAGGGACTTATTGGTGTAGGGACTTAAATAAGTTTCTTTAAGTCCCATCTAAACCAAACAGGAGGGACTTATAGGGACTTAAAGTGGGCATTTGGGACTTATGAAATAAGACTCTCAAGGAGGGACTTATAGTTGTAATATTGTCTTTTAGCCCATGTTAAGTCCCAGAAACCAAACAGGTAGGGACTTATTAGGGACTTGGAACTTATAAGTTGGGACTAAAAAAAGTCCTAGGACTTAAAGAACCAAATAGGGCCTTAGAGTCAACAACAAAGTCTATAGTACTCCCTTCAATCGAGACAAAAATTAATAATGTTTCCTTGTCCTATCAACTTATTTAATACTTGCATGCATGTAGTCATAATGACACATTGCTACTTCATTTTTTTTTCTTCTTGCATGCATACAGACGTATTAATGATCCCAGTTAGCGAGAAAAAAATTGACTTGCAAACCACTCATTAAATTTTACTTCCTCCGTCCGGGTTTATTGGGCCTGCATGCAAAAACTCAGGTACCAAGGAAAAAGTTAATACAGATGGTGGGTGATTTAACGCTAAGAATGCATCGTCCCGAGAATGCCAATGGCCAACCAGAGTAGCTCAATTTACGGCAATGCACCTGCTGGCCCGCTTCCCTTTTTCACTTGGCCAATAACGCCCACGTTTAGCACTAGCCGAGCAGTTATTGCATAGTGCATGCAACTAATGATGCGGCTGCCTGACCAATCCTGCGCCCATGCATAAGAGAGAATCGAGGGAAATTTACTGCGAAAGTTTAGGGGCCTTACAAAAATGGGTCGCGGTTAGTTTGCTGAGAGGTCCAATAAACCCGGACGGAGGGAGTACCTTGCTAACTGTAATACGAGTAAATAAATTTGTGACCTTTTATACGCGAATGGAGGAAGTACTAATAAGCGAACTATTTCTTTCTTAATGTCACACAACAAATGTACCCAGCCTGATCTTTGAGTCAAATGTGCAATTAGCAATTGGAAACACTTTTTTTTTACGGGAGCAATGGGAAACACTTTCTATCATTAGTCTGATGCAAAGCATTCGTCAGACTACTCGTGAGTCATTGATGTTTGCTTAATCAGACGGATGAGAAAATCACAGGTTAACCCCTCGCTTCATTGCTAACTGCTCGTTTTTTTACGGGACATCTACTCGCCGTAACCGATGCCACGTAAGATTTTTTATTAGGTGGAGGAGAGAGAACCAGGAGAGAGAACGAAGGTGTCTGTAATTTAGCAGGCTGTCAATACCCCGTAAAAATCGCTACTTACCGATAGCCCTTTCCCCGTTGTATGCTCAGCCGTCCTTAACTTGCTATTTCACCAACGCCCGGCCAGCAAACCCCAACGGCTACGGCGGAGATCGGGGGCAAGATTTAGTTTTCAGTTGCTAATTTTGTGGTGATAAAGATAGCAAAAAAGACGGCTTGTTGTACAGGATGTTTTTGCGGATGTCTATACGTGACGTAGAGGATTGCTAGAGCAACTCCAATGGGGCGACCCATTTCGTCCACCCGCGTCCGTTTGGGTCGGCGCGGACAAAAGTGGCGGCCCAACGCGCCGATCCAAACGGACGCGCGTTCGTTTTTCGTCCGTGGGCGACCCATTCCCGGCCCAATTTTGAGCCTGATTTGCGTCGGCGCGGACAAGAGACGGATGCGCGCGCGCCTACTCCTCTCCCTGGCCCGCCGGTCGGTGGCAGCCACCACCATTTTCCCCCATTTTTCCCAAAAACACTCCCGCCCGTGCGCGCTCGCTCCCGCCCCAACCATTGACGACGCCATCGACCTCGACCTCGACGCCGCCGGCGGCCTCGCCTACCTCGCCTCGTCCGGCGCCGTCGCCCCCTCCAGGAAAGGCAAGCCTCGTGCCCCGCGCAAGACCGCCGCCGCGACCAAACCAAATAAGGCGCTGACGCCCGAACATCGGGCAAGAGAGTCGGCCAAGAGGAAGGGCCGGAGACACGCCGCGGATGCGAGGGATGAGGTCGCCGCGCAGGCCGCCGCCAGGCAGCAGGAGTTCACCAATGCCCGCGTCGCGGCGGCAACGAGGGAGGCGCTCTACATGCTAGGGGTAAACCCTAGCCAGCACATCCTCGTCCAAGCCGCCGTCGTCGCGGCCAACACCGGCTCGTCGGCGTTTCCTCGGATGGTGCTGCCCGAGTCACCCCGCGCGTCGGCTTGCAACCCGGTCCCCGGCTTCCACATCTACCCGCAGGCCTCCCGCCTCTCCGGGGAGTGCTCACCCGACGTGAGCGTGGTCGCGCCTTCCACGCCTGCGCCAGCGCCCATCGACCTCGACGCCACCCAAGTGGTTGGTCGCTTGTCGTCCGGCGGCACGAGGAAACGCGCGCGGCAGACGCCGGCCGGCGGGCTCCCAGACTCCCGTAACCTGTTCGAGGGAATGTCGTCCGCCGTCGACGAGGACTTCATGCAAAACCTCATCTTCGAGGGCGGTGCACCGGGCGCTGGCTACGATCCCGACGAGACACAAAGCCAGGACGTGGGGGGAAGAAAGCCGTGGAGGATGTTGGGGAGGGCGAGCCGGCACGGCCGCGGGGAAAGACCAACTCCAAGAAGGAGGACAAGCGAGATGCGGCCACCAACGCCTTGATCGCAAGCGTGGACGGCATGATGAATAAGAAGGACTCAAGGGAGGAGGAGCGCCGGCGTTTCAAGGCGGAGCAAACGGATGCTTTCATGGAGATCCAAAGGAGGAGGCTTGATCTTGACGCCGAGAAGCAAGCCAAGATGTTCGAGCTCGAGGCGGAGAAGCAAGCCAGGATGCTAGAGATCGAGGCCGCCAATGCCAAGACCAAGGCGAAAGAAGTGGCTCTTGCGAGCATGATGACCGGGGTGGAGATCATGAAGGTGGATCTCAACACCGTGTCGCCAAGGAAGAGGCCGTGGTTCGAGAAGATGCAGGCCGACATGCTCAAGTTCGACGACGAGTGATCTATGGCGGCGAGGGCCATCTTTTTTGTATGCCGGCAGGTGTGCCGGCATGACCACAAGAGCCGAGATGGCGTGGTCGAACTCAAGTCACACCCTTTTTTATGTGCTGGCATGTGTGTCGGCCGGCTGGCGAGTGCGCCAGCATGAACTGTGGTGATATTTTCTGAAGCCGGCATTGTATGCCGGCACTGGCATGATGCTGGCATGAGACATGGCCGCTCACATGATCGGCTGCGGGGCCTTTTTATTTAAAAGTTGAATGCGGGCATGAAATGGGTCGGCGTGTTGGACGCTGTCGACCCAAATGCAAAACTGGACGGACGCTGGGCCGGCGGCCGACCCAAACGGACAAAAAACGGACAAATGCGCCGTCCGTTTGGGTCGGCCCGTTGAAGTTGCTCTTACGGTGTCTGAACTAATGTACATGCCCATCACTCGTCAGTTTCACCTCTCCCCAATTCCACGTTCCTCGGGTTAAAAAAAAAATTCCACGTTCCTCTCACCTGCCCGGCTGTCGCCGACGCACCGGACCTCCGAGTTCGTCTTCCACGGCGTCGCCCCATGCCTTCTTTTGCATTCACCCTCGAAGCTACAAGTCTTTCTCGGACATGGTTCAATATCTAAAGAGTGTATACCAAAACTTTGATGAAATTTTCTCGATCCTTTACCACGGCACACCGATGACATATGGTGACACCACGCCAAGGTTTGTGTTTTTCAAATCTATATTTTCTACAATTAAAAACCAATAGATCATTGAAATTTATTTTCATTTCTTGTATAAGGCATATTATTTTTCAAACCATTCTTGTGTATTGTTTGATGTACTCATAGTTTAAATTTGAATTATATCCATTAAATGCATTAAATTTCTTAAATATAACAAATGATCTATGAAAAGTTTCAAATTTTAAAATGGAGAAATATAAGGTGTATGTTGAGTATAGAAAAAAACATACCTAGCATGCAGAGACGACGGTGAAGTCACGCCTACTTGATCCCGGGAAAATTTCCAGTCTATTCATTTTCAATCATGGCAGTACAACGAACATAAAAAATAATAAAAATACATCCAGATCCGTAGGCGATCTTGTGAAGACTACAAACATTGCAGCGAACCAAAGGCGTGCTGCCGTTATTGCCCCTCCCTCGTTGTAGCCGAGCAAACTTGTAGTAGACAGTTGAGAAGTGGTTGGGCTAAGGCCTCATAGGATCAGCGCACCAGAATAGCAACCGCCACCGATGAAGAGTAGCGGGGATCATAAGGATCCGACATGAATGTACACGAACGACGATCAGATTCGAGCAAATCCATCAAAGACACATCCACCGAGGAGACATCTCCACACACCCACTGATGATGCTAGACACATCACCGGGACGGAGGTCTAGGCGGGGAGAATCTTATTCCATCTTCTGAAAGCCGCCGCCGTCTCACCTTCCTAACCAAGACACAAACCCTAACAAAACTCAAAAAACATCTAAAAAAGAGCCCTCCCGCCGAGAAGGACCGAGATCCACTGCGCCTAAAAAAGAGCCGCCGAGAAGGACCGGGATCCACTGCGCCTCATGGCCCTAAGGCCACCAACGACAGCATTGACGGGAGGTAGAGGAACCCTAGCCTTTTCTTGGAGAGGAAGCGTGAAAGTGTAATTTTGTTCACTCATCACTACCTTCATGCACACACATTCAGCATTAGCAGGCGGAATCTCACGCAACGGCCTCACAACTCGGCCATTTTATTCCATTAGATGGAAAGTGCGGCATGCCGCACCCCGCACCCCTGCCGGGTGCGGTCACATATAACCTGACACGGTAGGTCACGCTTTAAGATCGATAGGTTGACATGTTAAGAAACTGAGAATGCCTTCATAGATAACATAACTGTGTGCAATACATGGCATCCAGGCAGTGCAATCCGCGAGGGTGCCGGTCTCAACGTTTTGCCGAAGCATGTAACAACAAGCCAGTAGGAACCAAGTATAGCATTTGTACTTATACATGATGATAATGAAGTGAAGAAACATTCAACTGCGACAGAAGTAAAACACAGTGGATCTCAAGATCAACATTAGATTATATACAGGATCAAACTAGGTGCGTTCATCCGACCACAAAAGATGACCATTCAACACGAAGTTCGATACAAAAGCGAGAACACATAAGAAGAGACAACTATGCCATAATCATTAAGCATACTAACAAGTGGCGTAATTCATCTGCCTTGTCGATACTTCACAGGGATCCGCCTCACACGAACCTGATACAAACAAAATGTGAGATATATAGAGTATAGTGAGTTCTGCACTAAAGCATCAAATAACTAAGCATTGAACAGGAAAAAAGATAAATACTAAAAGAAATAAATAGTGAAGTGCATCAAATAACTAAGTCTGAGAACATTGACAACATAGTGGGAACACCAGAACCAAATAAAATTTAAGTAGCAGAAGCCAGATGACAGTCCAGATTGACAGTTTGAATTGATTATACACAACAGAAAAAGGAATCGTCAAACAACTCCTCAAAATTTTGCAACACCTTATGTAACAAAAATTACGAAAAGAGAGGGACCAACAAAGTTAAATAAATGAGCTGCTATACAATAAACGCATCTTACAAGCTGCAAGTTATTTTAACAATTATAGAAATGGAGCACACACGGTTAAATACCCAAGGCACTACTAACTACACATGGAAACAACCAGGAATTACAACTTTAATCGTTTAAGTAACAACATGTCATATATAAAAAGTGAACAACACTCAAATTAGCCTACCCGAGTCTGCAAATCATCACCAGTGGCAATGTTACCCACCATGCGCAGAGCTGCAATGAGAACAGAAGCCGATGGGTACCTAAATAAATCAAATAATAGGAGTTAACACATCAACCATGTGTCATGCTAGCTGATGGAAAAGGTGAATGTGAAAAATGCTCTTACAAGAGAAGCTCCACAAGCCGAGGAAAAACACCAGACTCAATCACAGCGGGAGGAACACCCTACACTTCAAAAAAGTTTGTTTGAGTAGAGGGCTCAACCGATATTTAATATTGTAGATAGGGAAACAATTCATTCCGAAACTACATGTAAGTCCAACATAGCAAGCAGGGAATAGATTGCTCATGTGTATCTATCTAGAAATTAACCTACTAATTCAGGAATCTTCCTAAGAGAGGAGCAGCCGATTTCGGTTGTCAAGCTAAGTTGATGAGTTGTGTGCAGATCACTTAAGGAAAAGACTAAATGCATATTACTTTCCGCATGTGAGAGGGTGCGTACTGCACAAAGCACCGATTGTAGAGCATGTTCATGTCTCAAATAAAACACACAACCAAGAGAAGGAATTAACTGACCTGATCTGAAGGAGGAAAGATAGTGCCACGCCCTCTTCCACGGCCAAGCACATTACTACAAAAAAACAAGAAATGCATCATTTTTATTATCCATCCTCACACATCTCTACAAAAAAGAAGAAAATAAAGCCTTTGAGGGCAATTTGAACAGACTTGAGCATGACAAAATATCAGAGAGAAACAAATCACAAATGATGATTTTATATAAAGCACTTTAGACTTACCATCAAGTTTGTAGCTCAAAGCCCGACACATCAAGTTTGGCAAAAAGGAATATATCAAAAGCTAAGAAGCTTGCTCGATTGCTCAAGGTCAATCTTCATTGCCCCATATCAGAATTCTATTTAAAAAACATAGCAGACAAAATGCTGTAGCATTATTAGTTATAGCATGTAAGAACAAATAGCTGCAACTGGTAACTTGCGGAAAAATAGTAGTGGTATCACAACGAATTAAACCAAGCTATGTGATGAGCACAACTACTTCAAAGTATATAGGATATTTTAAAAGAACTTCTAATATGCCTTGGTTGTAATGATTAAGGAACAACCCCAAAACCACCAACACACACCAAATAAAGGACAAAAAATGGATATTAGATGATAGATATCAACACATAACAAGTAAAAAATAAAGCAGGGCATAGTTTACCTGACGAACCAAACAACAACAACAGGGTCCAGCAGTTTCCAACAGTGAACAGGATTCCAAGGCCACTTGCAAACTGAAAGAAACAAACCAGCAGAAAGTAAAAAGATAAAAAAGGTTAACCAGGAACTATAAATTTGAGCACAACCATCTCAGAGAGTTGTTACTGGGGCCGTAGCATGAGTGAAAGCGCATTAGTATTATTACTTATACTCATACAACATTATTGTTTTAACTGAACTAAGCATCGAACAATGTGTGAACAACACCATTTTGACAAACCAAATGACAGAAAAAACATTTTGGATCTACTGTTAACTCGATTCGGTTTCGAAGGTAATGCTGGTTCAAGTGAGAAGTGCAACCTGCAATACTCTGGGCATGAAAATGACACGCAAAATTTGTCAGTCGCAACCATGTGTATGTGTGACCCTTAAAAAACTGCTGTTTCAAATAACAAAAGAGATTCGGTTTCAGACTGCAGTTTCAAATAGCAAATAAAAAAATCATGTGTATGTGTGACCCTGAACGCCGTTCAACCGGCGAGGAACCGCGTCGGAGTTGCGTCTTGCACCGTCCCGCCGACGAGCACGGACACATCAAACAACCAAGTGACTTGCACGGAATACATGTCAAGCGAATAGACATCTAGTATAACAGAACAATGTAATCGAAGCAGGGCTAGGCAATACAAAAAGCAATGCATATTTGATAGACCAGTTCATCTATCACTGGAACTGTAGAGTATCTAGATGACTGCTAATAATAGTATGTCACTGCAGATATATTTGTAAGTCAAATGGAATCTGTTTTGTTAAAAACCCAATAAATGGCCTGACTTTGATAAAGCCACAGGACGCTACAGGGTTAAAGGAGACGATGCTAGGGCGAGCGCAGATGGCGGAGGCGGTGAGGTAATCTATTCAGGAACTAAAATAAATAAATTCCTTACATACTGCATTTTGCAAACCATTCTCGTGTTCGCCTTGGACAGAGGCTAATCAACGTGGTGTATTGAAACCCAGTTATAATTTAAAAGATTCATATTGTGGACTGCCGAATGACTTATACACAGGTTAACCGACGTGGTGTACTGAACCTCAGTGATAACCTAAAAGATTCATATTGTGGACTATCAAACATAAGGAAGCTGCAGATCCACACTCACCTAGGATGAACAGGGGCATGCCTATACATGCTCCATTCAAATGCTTAACGCTACACATATCAAGATGGAAAGGAACAAATCAGGCGAAATCAACTCACCCACATCACCAATATAAGAAACAAACAAAAGATATCCCCCCCCCCCCCCCCCCCCGATAACACGAACCTGCAGCCACAACACCAAAACCCTCCTGGAAATTGAATTTGGCATCGACCTAGACTGTGAGCTGTGAGGAGGGCTGCTCGGAGATCACGTCTCCTCAGCGACACATGCCATCTTGGGGTGTCTAAACATCTCTCTCCAGGCCATAGCTGACACCACTACAAACAAAAGGGAAAGGTTTCAATGAGTACAAGTAAAGGAAGAAAAGGCCAACAACAATTAAATAAGTGAATAGTTGCCATACTTTGAGGATACTCTTATCAGATAAAATGAAGCTAAATATGTAAATAAAAGTTTCAGACCTATCCTCTGTGCAATTATTAGAGTTGTTATTTTTAGTAAGCATAGTATCATTGGTCTCAAATTTGCATATCTGCTTTTGGCCTTTTGCAGCTGAATCGACCACAAAACAACAATCCAAAAATTTACCATTATCTCACATATATGTATAGTGGCAGTTCCAACTTTCAAAGGTCAATGACAAATAGATAACATATCATTTGATGTTGCGGTCAAAGGATAGTAAATTTTTATTTCCACAATCCCAAGATACATATGCATTAAATATTAGAACACGCTAAATTTTATAGTTGCTCACTCCCTTGCAAAACTGGAAATAATCGCATACTGATTCATGGAAGAACCACGTCAATTATAATATCATGTTGCTAATAAATCCTGGTTCGCCTTGCACTTCTCTTTGTTTCAATTATCTCAGGACTAAAACAACATCCGCTTCTCTACCAGAATATAAAGTAGCAACCCTATCTATAAAGTCAAATTAAGTATACTTAAATGATGCACCAATTGTCGACCAAGGAAGTAAATAATGCACCAATTGAACATAGTAATGCACCGGCTTACTACCTTGTTGTCGACATTATCCATGTCAATGAGCCCATTGGATACTATTAATTCTAGATCAAAATGTGCATTGATCTTGGCAGCAGTCTTCTGCTGGACATAAATAAAGTCCACCTAGTTTAGCAAGCTTCAAGCATTCAATGTGATGAACAGAAACAACAAGAGAGAACTTTTCCAACAACCTGAATACATCACATAGCAGAACAAAAAAATGATTAGCTACTTAAGGCAACAATTAGGGTAAACCAAGATAATGATTCAGTAGAAAAACACCAGGTCATACATTAGAAGACCAGATCTATACTACTTTAGTAATATGGTAACCTATGCATCATACAAACACACACCCTGTTGATACAGAATTGCAAAAATGAGGGAGACTTTGTAGATTGGTTCGCCTATGTTAAATTATCATTTATAGCCCTATGGGTTACTAAGAAACATACAACCTATTGTTTATTTACATGTTAATTTGCACAGCCTAGAACTGTAGGTTAAAATACCCTGCTATTTATATCCTTTTTGAGTTAAAATATCCTGCTAGTAAAAAGAGAACCTTGATCTAATTAATTAACCTAGAATAGAAAGTTAAAATACCCTACAATTGCTGTGAAAAAAGAACTTAGATCTAATCAAATAATTTCTCCTTCCTATAGATAGGAATGGACTGTGGAGAACCTAGGCAACAGTTAACTATCCGCATGTACACTGCAACCTAAAAATGGCATCCCGTAGGGCATTAGCCTAAAAAGCAACTAAGCTCACGATTTAGCACGAGGTGATGCACCTCTATTAGTTGTTGACCTCGTCAAGTAAGCCATGACCTGTAGTGGAGATGGGCGCTGGAGCTGGAGGCAGCAGAGTTGTACAATCACCATTGCGACATTGTGAAGGCGACGGCGACGGCTGAGTTGGCCATCAGATGTGTCGCACGCACGAGCTCGATGGGGAACATCGGAGCAAGCGCCCACTACCGTCTGCTGCCCCTCCATGACTCGAGCACTCTGCGGGGTCGGAGCAGGAGGGCTTGGGAGTCGCCAACGTGCCCGGGGACGAGCTCGCGGACGGGGAGGGAGGGTGCCCTCTGCCTTCGCGCAGCACGGCGGCGTGGTCGGAGGAGAGGAGACACGGGACGGGTGGGAGGGGGAAGAAATCTCGCCCACGGCCTGCTGCTGCGCCTCCCCGCTGCCGCCGCCGTCGTGCTCCTCGTCCTCCCTCCGCTGCTGCTCATCGTCGTTGGGGGGGGGGGGGGGGGAGGGCTTTGTTGCGGCGGAGCTGGCCGCCGACGGCGCGGTTCGAGGAGGTGGGTGGCGGCGGCGGCGATGTGGGTGGGAGGAGAGGAGGCGCGTGGGAGGGAGGGAGGGAGGAGGCTGTGGGAGGGAGGGAGAGAGGAGGAGGCGGCTAGGTCTCCGCCACAGAAGCGCCCCCCTTTTAATACCCCCACAACGCGAAATGACCGGAATGGCATGGTATTTACATTCTGTTGCCATTGGAATTTTATCCGACGCCCCAGGTCGATCGGGGTCAAAATCGGATGACTCACAGCGATCAAGCACGAGATCGGACGGTCGGTATCGCAAGGGACTTTCGATCGGACGGCCCAGAAGCCAAACAGCCGAGGAGGCTTCATTTTGATCCAGACTCTAACAATGGGATGCGTGTAGCCTGCCACTAGCAAACACGTGACCCCTGTGCACGTAGACCACATATTCACTGCATGCACTGGTTGCCTGCTCACTAAACACATGACTAATCTTGGTAACTGCGCACTATAGTGGGAAGTAAGATATGTGTGATGTCATACAATACTTCATTTATTAGGTTGTCGATCCATCTTGTCTTGATATGTGTGATGTTACTCATACCATGAGTAACTAGCTATATTTACCACATGTCTCTTTTTCTTCATTAATTACTTGCCACATCATCTATTTTGTCTAGATATGTATAATGTTACAATCTATATTACTCCCATTATAGGTAGTCTAATGCTGTCAATTAAACTGCCTGCGGCATTGCACTCTCAATCTTTATCATTGCGTGTTGTGCTCTCTGCCGATCTCTGGCCGATGTGCCGTGATTATTAGTACATGAATACAGTTTGCTAGAACTTAGTCCGACTAGTACTACAAGTAACATCATGCAAATATGAATAAAACATGAACTACTACAAGTACAACAAGGTTGATTCCAACAGACTCTACATGTAGCAGAAAATAGAAACTCTAATACTAGCTTAGGAAAGAAGCATGCATATTCCAGCAAACAGCCAGACGCAATGTGCTCGGCGCCTCATATATTGAGTTCGTCAACTTGGTGCATAGCATTAACTATAGCTAGCTAGGTTCATCTGGTGTAGAAGTAGCTAGGCATGTGAAACTAGGTGGTAAAAGTCAGCTCTGATGAAGGTGGAAGCAGGGGCAAAAAACACATATTTGACCTGAGGACCAAAAGAATTCACAATCTGAATTCCTTACGAAAAAAATTCACCGAGCTGACCATTTCGAGTGGCGCCCGACAGATAGGGGCCACACTATACTGTGCAGCGCCTGGAGCTTAGGCGCCACACGCCGGTCCAGCGTGGCAGCCCGGGCCCCACTCTTGGTTGTGCAGCGCCTAGCTGAAAGGAGTTGCACAGTGTAGTGCAGCGCCTAACCGAAAGGAGTTGCACTATCTTATATTAAAACTGTTGTAACTTTTAATCCGTGCATCCGATGAAAACGTGCCTTATATGAAAGTTGTACATTTTTCCGTGTTCTACGCAATGGTCGCATTTTCATCTATGTTAGGATCAATTTGTTTGATGAAAGCCCTGTTGCAAAAGTGCATCATAATATAACTGACAGAATCTGTTAAAATTTACAAACTTGGCATGCATGAGTTTTGCACTGCATAATGTGTACTTTCATGCCATGCCTATGCTTGCCATGTTAATCATCCTTAACATGTTCATTTCTTGGATCTAAGTGACTAACATGATATAAGTGAACTTCTGTTACAGAAAGTTACATTTTGTAAGATCCATAGTAATTAATCCTAACATCATATGAATATGACCTAACCCACCGTGAAGCCACGTGCCCCCCTCTCAAAGCTCCCAAATGCAGCACAGCCGAAGAAGTGCAAGGCATTCGCGAAGAAGAACAAGGCGGCGGACGGCTCCGGCTCTTCGAAGCCGTCGAGGAAGAAGCTTGCAGGGTGTGTGACGGGTGCGGCAGCTACCGAAGCGCCGACGAGCTCACTTGTTGAGCCGGCGGCCGACGCGCAGAAGGTGTTCGAGGAAATGCCCCAAAGTAATAAAATTTCGCCAACTTTTTGTTGTTGTGATTTTTTGAATGCACACGTATAGATAGCTTATTTGCTTCATTGTATATACTTTGTAGCTTCAACGATGAGGCATATATGTCAACTATGGGTGTTGGCTCCAACAATTCGCATTGGTCTCAA